>JAKTXJ010000003.1:0-615733 GCA_030582495.1 Suhomyces terraborum | reverse complement strand
TGCAATACTCTAGAAAACCCATACTGCAATACTCTAGAAAACCCATACTGCAATACTGCAATACTCTATTGTGCTTTACTACTTATAAACTATTATAAATTTATTTATAAGATACCCCCCAAGAAGCAATCAGAATATCGGTTGCAAGAGGTCCAGAATTGGTATTACCAAAGATGCCAACGGAGTTGCCATCACGCATCTATGCACAATGTCACTCTTCGACACTGTGCCACATTTGATGTTACCTTGCGACCCCTCATTTAAGGTGTTCTCCCGATGAATTATGGTCCAGTAGTCTAACTTAAACTTGGGGGATACACTTTGGGTTTGGTGGGGGAGGCGCTCTTCTAGGTCACGAAAAATGGGGTATTACCATATATTAGAAGAGTAAATCGTTGCTTAGTCAAGTTACCAAACCATGTCAATCTAAAAGTAATCCGAAACCACTGTGCTTTGCTTGCGCACCTTTTCGCCAGGGCTCCTGAAAGAGGGTGTCACCTGCGGAATTACATCATAACCCAGCTTTTTTTGCAACGATTTGTAACGCAACAACTTCCCCGCCTGTTCCTCAATAAGCTTGTTTATCCGAACCATTAGACTGCTTCAACTAGAAGTATCATTTGGTCCATGGTTGGAACGTCTTGTTATCACGGTCCATTCAAACTTCGTAGAGCAGTTTCAGCAACACAAGCCCTGAGGGGCGTTGATTTCGCTTATAATATTTTCTGCAGGTCTTGACAAGATAGGTAGGAATTCCTAATTGATCGTTTTTTTTATCAGCGCTGCATGTAATTACCAAAATAAGCACGTCTACCCCACCAACCCTGCATAACTATGTATTCAGGTGTTGCTACTTAGCTATATAAGTAATCTCGAATCCTGACTTCCTTTTCTTCCTCGTGAATATCATCACAACCTAATACATTATGAGTAATATCAAAGCTGGGAATGGAATCGGTGATGCAGCTTCTCCTGCAGAGGCCCCACCAGCTCAAGAACTAAATCCACAACTTAGAGATGACGGATTGTTTACGAATTCTTCATCTACCTCTTCGCTTACTGAGAAGAAACCAAGAGATGCTTCTGACGGAGAGTCTTTACATTCTAGGACTGCCGAAGCAGGTCAAGGTGAGAAAGGAAACATCTTGTCACAATATTCAGAAAAACAAGTCATGCAAATGGGTAGAAACTATGCTTCAAAGCACGGTTTGGATACTGAAATGTTTGCCAAAGCTGCTGCACTTGCCCGTTCACCAGACGAATTTAACTCGATGCCTTTCTTATCGGAAGAAGAGAAAGTTGGTTTGAACTTAGAAGCCACAAAGAAATGGCATATTCCTAAGACTTTGGCCGCCGTCATTGCTCTTGGTTCTATGGCTGCTGCTGTCCAAGGTATGGATGAATCCGTGATTAATGGTGCTACATTGTTCTATCCAAAAGCATTTGGAGTGGACAAAATGCAAGAACCTGAATTAATTGAGGGGTTGGTCAACGGAGCTCCCTATCTCTGTGCTTCAGTTATTGCTTGTTGGACTTCAGATCTTTGGAACAGGCACTTGGGTCGTAAATGGACCATTTTCTGGACTTGTTTCATCTCTGCCGTCACATGTGTTTGGTCCGGTTTTGTCAACAATTGGTGGCACTTGTTTATTGCAAGATTTTTCCTTGGGTTCGGAATTGGTGTTAAATCAGCTACTGTTCCTGCTTATGCAGCTGAATGTACACCAAAGCACATTAGAGGTTCCTTGGTCATGTTATGGCAATTTTTTACCGCAGTTGGTATCATGTTTGGGTATGTGGCCTGTTTAGCTTTTTACCATGTTCCAAAACATAGCTTTGGCACTGGCTTGAACTGGAGATTGATGTTGGGTTCTGCATGTATTCCTGCATTTATTGTCTTGGCACAAATTCCTACAGTTCCTGAATCACCAAGATGGTTAATGGCCAAAGGTAGACATGCCGATGCATTTGAAGCATTGTGCACCTTGCGTAAGGAAAGAATTGCTGCTGCAAGAGATACCTTCTATCAATACGTCTTGTTGCAGGAAGAACACTCTTATGATGTTCCAACTTATAAGAGATTAATTGAAATGTTCACAATTAGAAGAAACAGAAATGGTGCTCTCGGTGCTTGGATTGTTATGTTCATGCAACAATTCTGTGGTATCAATGTGATCGCTTACTATTCTTCTTCTATTTTCATTCAATCGGGTTTCTCTGAAACCACTTCTTTGCTTGCATCGTGGGGTTTTGGTATGCTTAATTTCACTTTCGCCGTTCCTGCCTTCCTCACTATTGATAAATTCGGTAGAAGATTCTTGTTATTGGTAACTTTCCCACTTATGGCCATCTTCTTACTTATTGCAGGTTGTGGATTCTTAATTAATGAGGATTCAAACCCTAAAGGAAGATTGGGTATGATCATCACAGGTATTTACTTGTTCACATGTGTTTACTCATCTGGTGAAGGTCCTGTCCCATTCACGTATTCTGCTGAAGCATTTCCCTTGTATATCAGAGATTTGGGAATGTCTTTTGCTACTGCTACTACCTGGTTCTTCAATTTTATTTTGGCATTCACATGGCCCAAAATGAGAGTGTCGTTTACTTCAACTGGTGCTTTTGGATGGTACGCTGCATGGAACGTTGTTGGATTCTTCTTGGTGCTTTGGTTCTTGCCAGAGACTAAGGGTCTCAGTTTAGAAGAGTTGGATGATGTTTTCTCCGTTCCTTCCCTGGTCCATGCCAAATACCAAACTATCGAACTTTGGCACGATATCCAGAGAGTGATTTTACGTCGCGATATTCCACATCAACCTCCATTATACGGAAGACACAAGTTGGCTGTTACCAACCCTGAATGGAACGAAAAGACCGAAGTATCCCATGTGGATTAAATTTGCAGTATGGACGTCCCAAAGTGGTCCAATCAACAGGATTGATTGTTATTAATGATATATGTTTAATTCTCATGTTATTGCAACACGAATTCATGTAGTCGAGAAATTAGCTTTTTAGGAAGTACATCTTGTGTAGACGTGGGGGTTGCTGCAGAGGTGAGGTGTGAATTTGCATATCTTCATCATAATTGTCTGATTACTAAATCGTAGCAATCATTAATAATTTCAAACTCTTTAGCAGTATTGCGAGTGTAGATGCATCATCCTAGTTGCAAATCTCGTACTCATGATCTAACTTCATGAAAATAATACAAACAATCGAGTTCTCGTGCTCAATTCAGATCAGCTCGAAGATACGATAACAATCTATTCACCCCCACCTGAAATCACCCTCCTTTCATGTCGCGAGACTTTCGGTGCTTGAAATTAAATGTATCTTAGTGTTCATAACCTGCGCAAGCACTCAATACCTGTGCGGAAGGTAACAATCCCAAGGCATTGGATTGTTGTGTAACAAACTAAGCCCGCCGTGATTCTTATACTGTAAAATCCGAAAATATTAAGAATTTGACTTGAGGCTTAAACTGTTTACGATGACGAGAATCCCAAGGCAAAGCCAGCATATAGGGTTTTTGGCCTTGACACTAATGGCGCTGTCACGAAGTTTCTCCGAATTCTTGGATTTCAAAAAACTTAATAATCTGGAAAAAGGTCTAGGTGTTGGCTGCCTCGTTTCGTAACCTCGTTTAGTAATCCTAGAGCACATGTAGGCATGCGGTTTTTCTAGTCTTCAGATTAATTAATTTTTATCATCGCCTATGCCGTCCTGTATCATTTCGCAATACGCGGATCATCATGTTAAGTTCCAAAAGATAATTGGACTCGAATATCAAATGAGATGAATTTCAAATCTTTTTTTATAATCAAAGATACAACACGTATAGGGCATCAATTCTAAACTAGAATCTTCATTTGATCGTTTCTTTGGCATGATGGTGATGACTTTGACTATAATATTATTATGTGGCACCAGTAATTTATGCTCTTTTTTCACTTTTTTGACAATTTCGCAAATATATTTGATAGCGCTAAGTTGTCCAACAAGTCTCATGATACTAAATAACACAGAATAGCATTAGATGGTCACAATGTCTTGAATTTTTTTTTCCTAATGACTTAATCTTTGATATAAACGAATCAGAATTCCTCTGTGCTTGTGATTACGTGAGTTATTTGACTTTCAACAAGTCGAATGCGACCACTGATTGCTAAGAGTGCCGATAGAGACAAGAAGCATAAAATCGGAATTTTCGCCAGACATATGATAATTAAACCATCAGTGCCCTTTTCGATAATATTTACCTGATTCTATTTTGATTCCTCAGTATGAACTGATGATTTCTTTCTACTTGTTACAAAATGCTTCGAAAAATGCTCGGACTCCAGATTATCGTTCCGTTTTCTCCCAGAAGCATAATGATTGCACCATTGGCATTTTTTAATATTAAACTTGTGCAGTCCAATCTGCACTAGATACGTGCAAGTACGTTTCGATAATCACCGTTGCACCTAAAGTGTCCCATTTTTATCTCCTCCGCATCATTACCGGTTGTGTACCTTGAGATGGGTTTGCATGCAAATACAGCAAGATAGGGGAAGCATATATCCATATTGTTCTATTCAACTTAGACCCTCGAGGGACCTTGTTTCGGGGGCAGAGAAAAACCCTTCATGTGTTACATATGCTCAAGTCGAGAACTATAGTGAGTCTTGCATCATATAGAACATTTCAAGGTTCCACAAAGGAGTAACTCGGAGAAATCTCGAAGTCTAAATGGAACCGCAATCAGGTCCTCCACAACACTTGGCCACCCGCTTGATCATGATAAGCCAATTCCGGAAAAATCGCAACGTTAAATGGAAACTCTCGGTGGGGGTCCGGTTCAATCGCGGAATTTTTCCCATCCCCTCGAGGATTTCTAAAGTGGGAGACCTCCAGGAATCGGCAATTCAATTGCAATTGCAATGATTGATGTAATTGACATTTCGAGTCAATTGGTCCGCCTGGGCCATTGACTCAATTCTTGATGTGGTGTGTGATGAATGCCACACAGTTTCTGGCTGCCTCAACTCCGGAGACAGTGGATTATTAATTGCTGACAGCCATCGGTGATGGGAATCGCGTCATACGTCATATGCATCAACCAACGCACTCTAAATCCGTCTCGAGCCACATGGGAAGGTATATAAGCACCCCTATCGCCACATCTTGTGAGTATAATTTCCATTGACTTAGAATTATAGCCATATAGTCCAAAGTTACCATACCATGTCAACCCATAAGTAAGTACAGCACGACCAGGCGATGAGATGATTTACTCGACGTTGATCCTGGAATGAGACACTCGCAGATCTTGACTAACTTCAGATCCACCACCACTTTCAAGCTCAACGATGGATCAATTATTCCTGCGGTAGGTTTCGGAACTTGGCAATCGACCGATGAGGAGTGCTACACCGCTGTGACCGCTGCCCTCAAAGCTGGTTACAGACATATCGACACTGCTTTTGCCTACAACAATGAAAAACAGGTCGGAAAGGCCATCAAGGACTCCGGAATCCCCAGAGAAGAGATCTTTGTCACCACCAAGTTGGCAACCATCAGTCAATTGGACCCGGTGTCTGCTTTGAACAAGTCCTTGGAGAACTTGGGATTGGACTACGTGGACTTGTACTTGATGCACTGGCCCGTGGCCTTGAACCCTAAGAACAAGAGTCATCCATTCATTCCCCTTTTGCCCAACGGAAAGCGTGATTTGCTTCTTGACTTCGACTTTGTCGATTCCTACAAGGTGCTTCAAGAATTGCAGAAGCAGGGCAAGACCAAGGCCATCGGAGTGTCGAACTTCTCGGTGAAGAACTTGACCAGATTGCTCGAACACCCTTCGACCAAGATCAAGCCCGTGGTCAACCAGGTGGAAATCCATCCATACTTGCCTCAACACAAGTTGCTTGAATTCACAAAGAAACACCACATTTACCTCCAAGCTTATTCGCCTTTGGGATCCACCGGATCTCCTTTGATCAAGGACGACGTGGTGGTGAAGATCGCCGAGAAGTACGGAGTTTCTCCTGCCACCATCTTGATCAGCTGGGCTGTCTCGAGAGGAACGATTGTTTTGCCCAAATCGGTCACCCCTTCCAGAGTGGAGGCCAATCTCCAAGTCGTTGATTTGAAGGAAGAAGATGCAAAGGAATTGGAAGACCTTCACAAGATCAGGGGTGTGACCAGAATCGGCAATCCTCCATGGGACCCAATCGTTGTGTTCAACGACGACGAGTAATCGGAGGACCAAAAATATACACACCTTCATGCTTGAAGCAATAGTTGTAGAAATCAGATTCTCAGGCACGAGACCATAAAGAAAGTATGGGACTAGTAAGAAGCTTCGAGTTGGAGAAAGTTCATGGAGACCTGAGCACATTTTTGTCCCACATCAAAATATAGCAAGTGACACAGTCGTTAGGCTGTCAAACTCAGTTTCCCGATGCAACACCTCACCTCAACCGTATCTCGAGAGAGGTCCTCCCCAGAGGTAACTCCGGTGTGCCAAAGTCCGACCATGCGGGGTGTGCGTAGGCTAAATGATAACAAGTACGGTTCCTGCATACCGACGGTTCACTCCAGAAGGAGCCCTTCAAACTGCTCTTTAGCGAGAAACCCGAGCAGTGCCTGTATTAGCGACTGTGGAACCCCTCCGACGGCCTCCCAAACTCCACCGCACATGAGCCATCTCAGGGAGTCGTCGCCCTTTGCCCAGCCAGCGCCACACTCGCACCTCTGTCCTAGGCTCCTGTGAAGCGTTGCTTACGTAAGTGTTCCTTGATAAGCTTACCAAAATTACCATTAGCTCCCTTTCTCTATTGAACCACACTGGAGTCGTTCCCCGGTTGTTACACACTCATCTCCTTGGTCGGACTCTGCGTACACCTTCCACAAACTCGCTTCAGCCTCGTTTTTTTTGCAATGGCAGTTGGTGATTCTCCCCCTGCGATCTCAATCTGATAAGCTTTGACCGCTCGTCGAGACTTGCAACCCCAGATTTATCCCACGATCAAGTCCTGGTACGAATCCACAACCCTGAAACCTCTGAGTCTCGAAAAATCCATTGGCTTGTGGGTATGCCTTATCTGTAGCATGGTAAACGTCTTTGTTTTACCTTGGGAATATGCCTGGTTTAGGAAGTGGAGAAGTCACGTGATGCATGATCTTATCGTCACTTATCGGACCCCCTAAACAGAGCCATTTAAGGTTGCACCTTTTCCTGGAACTCAAGTCTCCAAAATGTCCCACGATGTTCCTGGAAATCACAGCTACTTGAAGAGTGTTGACACTGGAGGAAACCCCGTCAAAAATTGCCTCCGTTCAGAATTAAACCGCCCCATCACCCCTTTGCCGCCATCGCAGCCCCAACTCCCAAATCATCCCTCAACTCAGAACGCCATTTCGTTCAAGAAACTCCTCGATTCCCACCTGTCGATTTATAATGCGCTAAACAATCCAGAATTGGACGTGTCTCCACGGCTCGAAAGTCACGAAGGCGCTAGGTTCACGCCTGACTTGGATCCACAGCTGTTCTCCATAACATCGTGGCAATCGGTAAGCATGGACTCCTTTGCACCTACCCGGGCACATTCCACTGACATCGATCATAATTTGAGACTCCAGTCACTCTCTCCTAATGTTGTGGCCGCCACAAATGCAGAAAACAAGAGACCTGCTTCTATCATATCCCTTACCACCGAGGAGGACGTCAAAGAGCTGATGGTAATCGTGGCTTCACCAAAGCCAGATTCCTCAGTAATGGTGTTTGAAACAGATGAAGAAGATGCCCAAGATTTCGAGGATCTTAAGAATCCATCTTCCTTCATTATGCCAAAAATGCTGTTGTCAGAATCTTCTCAACCCCCTAAACTTAATTCTGATGAGGTGTTCGCAATCACTTTTGTCAGCTCCCAATCAAATTCAATAGGTGATGTAAGAGGACTTATCAAGCAGTTGGAAAGGAACTTCGTCAGCAAAAGCATCAACTTCGATCATATCAACTTATTAACTACCCCCAATAAGGCTCCTAGATTTATCAAACGCTACTACAGCGCTATTGAAAAGTCGAAAGTAGTGATATTTATCAATGATGGGTCAAAAGTTTTGCTGGAATTCTTGTCTTTTGTTTTGAAAAAGGGCTCAAGAGAAGGATTCAAAGATGATTTGGAGAAAAAGTTGACTATTGTGAACATTTTGACTTACAACTATTTCATTACCTTATTTGACTTGATCAAACATGTCAAGCCTTTACAAGTTTGGAAGACTTCTTCCTTACGGAACGAGAAATTCTTCTTCAAACTTGACACATTATTGAAGCAAGTCTACCTCAATTCTACCCTGTCGAATGAGGAGCTTGGACTCCTACTTAAGAATAACAAGGAATTATCCATGAAAGTGAGCAAGTGTGAGTTTAGTAGATACAAACAACAATTGAGGACAAACAGTAATTTAGCAGGTTCTAAATTCGAAATCCCCGACTTTTCAAATGCAAAAGTTGAAATTCCTGAATGCAATTTGACATGGTCTTACTTGGACGATCCCAGTGGTATCAAGAAAGTTATGTTGAAAGATCTTGAGCAAATTCAAGATTTAAATCCTTCTACATCTGTCTATTCAAATTTGATCTCGACCAAAAAGTCCGATTACAAAGATATCGAAAGACAAATCAAGTCAGACTTAGAATCATCTTATCAATTCTATGATCCCTTGAAAATCTCTAGCTCAAACTTCAAATTTTGCTTTTCAGCTTTGAGGAAGATCTTGGGCTCAAAAGACCAATCGTGGGCAACTGATGATCATAAATATATATGGGCATTACTTAGCTTTACTGTGGGAATTGGAATAGGAGTTGGAATTACAAACTCATCGGACTCGATTCTCGAAATGGGGGTATACATGGTTAAAAATCTAAAACATTCCATCAAATATTTGCTTGCACAATGCACAATGCTAAATTTTCATACTAAGCCACAGAATTTGGTCTATGGTCTATCTACTGAGACATTCTCCGAAGTCAACAATGAATCCAAGGGGGATAACATATACATTTGTGTTCAAAAATCTTTTGAAAACTTGAACTTTCTTGATGATATCATTTTTTATTTGAAAGATGTGTCAAAAAGCTTGTTGCTCACGGGAACATTGGTTGTTCATGGATTTGAAAAGTTAATGGGTTTATTATTGTCTTGATTAGATTTTCAATGGAAGTTGGTGTGCGACTAGATAGATTGGAAGAATCATCACTTGTGCACCGTTCAGTACTCATAAATGTGAGAGCAAGTTCTCCCACATTTTATGAACACTTGAATTTGGGGTTACGCTATATCTGCTAGGTAAAAGAATTTAATGCAATTTACTGATCGTAAGCTATATACAAGCGATTTTTTTTTTTCAACTGATCATGAAACTCACATTCTCATAAAAATCGAGCATTGGGTTTTCTCCTAATTTTGTCCTGGTTTTTTCAATTTCAGCCCACTGTTCCAAAAATTCTCTGTGGGATTCAACCTTAGCTATCTTTCCAGTTACCTGTCTATATATATCACTATTGATTTCAAAGTTTGTTGGGAACATGATATCAAAGTAGCCTTGATAACACATGTAGGTACTGACATCAACCATCTTATCTTGTAAAACTGTTTGGACCACAGGAGCATTATAATAACCACCAATGGTTTTGGGAAGGGAATTGAAATCAGAAGACACGAGGGAATGGTTGGGGAATTTGTGTTTCAAGATCTGGAAGAATTTCAAAAGTCTAGTTGGGATAAATTCTCCTGGGGTTAAGTTGTCTTTGAAAGGAACTAGCGAATGTTTCCATCTTAACATTGACGATGATTTATGCAATGGGTGGATCAAATCCTTATCAGTCAAAAATGGTACAACACTTTTCAAAGCTTCTTTTCTTCCATGGAGTGTGTTGGCAGATTTAAGCATTGGATACTTACCATTTTCTCTCAATTGTAAATAAGCATTCGAATAATAGCTCAATTGAGGAGTAAAAAATTCGTAAAAGTCACCATGTTGATCTATGAGAACTTGACCTTCATGTGGCTCCCCTGTGACGTTATCATATCTAATAAGGTCATGAGCAAAATTGTCAAAGACTTCTAAAGCAATGAAGAAACAAGGCTCTTCAACAACACGATCCCAATCAAAGATTGATTTGTTGATGATTTCCAATTTTTGGGTATCCAATCCCTTTTCGATCAATTTCGACTTCAAGGCTGATTCCAACTGCTTCTCTGCTAACTGAGAGGAAATTTCAATAATTTTGTATTGGGTTCTATCGTAGATATCCGGTTGGTTTTCCTTTATGAATTTTAATATGTCACACATTAATGTTCCGTTACCACCCCCCATTTCGTAAATCACCAAATCTTGATATGGATAGGAACCATTGAGCTTGTAATTCACAAGAAGGTATCTCGCAAGCGCTTCTCCATAATATGGCTGGAACAATTCAGTGGGGGTATGCCATAATTGAAGAGACCGCCTTGATTGGGGTATTGGGTCTTTGATTGCTTCTTCAAGTTGAAGCTTTTCTGCTCGTTGCGCAAGTTTGGAGGTAGTACTTGCATATGCTGAATCGAAATGACTTGGAAGATTAGTAGACACTTGCTGGTTCTTCTTGAAGAGCGATTTTGAAGTTTTGGATGTGGTCAATGCTTTGTTGGTGGTAGTATTCGGGGTTTGGATTCTACCCACCGAACGATTCTTTGCTACATCTTTACCACCTTTATCAGCCGCTTCCTCTCTGAAGCTATCATACTTCTTGTAGGCTTGTTGCCAATTTTCCATAAAATCATCGATATCATTGATGTTGTTGTAATCGAATGGGACTTCAGGATGAAAGATCTCCACCTCTTTTGAAAAGTAACCATAATGAGGATTGTACAAACTATCCTCTATGAAATCCGAAGTTAGCATTTTAGTCTTTTCGGGACGGAATTTTGATCTTGCTAAACTGGTGGAATTAGTCTTGGGATAGTCATTGTATACCTGTTGCGGTGATTTATCACCAAATGGATAATTAGTGGAATATCTGTATATGAACTTAATCAAGTTGAAACCTTCAATTTCATTATTTTTCTGAAGTGGATGTATACTTGGCTTTTCGGTGTTTATATTGGAAGCTTTTGAGAGTCTTGAATTTTCATTGGCTGCAGATACTTTGAAGGCGTAAGTATCTGGTCGTACTGAGTATTCGTGATGGAATGGCTCGTCCTTTGAGGACATTTGTAGTCTTTTCAAAGCATCTTTTTGTTTAAAAATTCCTCTCTTAAAGCTAAGTTCAAGCCTGTTGGACCTGGCCTGAACTAACCTTGAAGTGAACATTACGATGTGTTCTACTAAATGGCGATGAACGTTATATGAAAAATGTCTATTACGTAATACATGGATGATGGACCAAAGTAGCTTAAATTTCTAGTTAGCTTTCCAGTTTGTCGAATTGGTCAAAGAAATAGATTAGCATGATTAGCACTCCATGATATGCTCCTGATAGTTCAATAAATTCAAGTCGCTTGACATTTTTCGAAGTATGGGGACACTTGGTGCACTATTGAATATCCTATGAATGCACCCTTTGAATAAAATATGTCCATCCACCAATCGATCGTCAACCATAGAAGGCTCCTGACTGATTTATTCATCTGTTCCTATTGATTTTGATTGTCACTGTCTCACCAGCAGCGCTTTTTTGGACCATTATTGGTCTTTGTTCTATCACATCATTATGATTGATAGTATTTATGTAAACAACTTGTCCTTTTGACCATCAAATTCGTCCATACATTCGATGATGGTTTTAATATTATCAATCACATTACTCACAGCCACACGAATCACACGGTTGCTTACACCTGCAAATGAACAAATCAAAGTGTTAGACTCATTGGTATACTTAACATTGAGTTCATCAGCCTTCAAAATTGGATCGGGTGACAAGGTTTTGCATGCGATTTGTGCCTGATTTTCCGTTTCAAACGGTATGTTAAGGGTAATTGTATATGGTAAGACTGCTGACATGGATTACAGTATAATATGAATGGGCTACTAGTAGACTATTCTAGTCCAAATGAAGAGGTCATGTGGTGTGCACACGACCATATAAGTAGGAATACTACAGGGTATGTGAATCAACTATATAAATACTAAGAACTGTGTATCTTATCCTAAAAATCCTGTAAGTGAGTCTTGATATCGTCTATAAACTGTCCGTTATTATCTTTTTTGTCCAAAAAAGCATACCAGAGCTCTCGATCTTCTGGATCCTGTACCCCCACAGTCAACTCTTCCTTCACCATGCCACTTCGAGTCAATTTAATATATGCCGAGTGAAGTCCGATCTGATTAGATTTGAAGTAAGTGCTATTAGCAGAAGCCGAATTAAAGGAAACTTCTTTGAATCGAATAAAATTGTCGTCATTGAGTAATGGTGTGCCAAATGCCTGAAGGGTATGGTCTCGTAATTGGTTCTTTCTGCCGGTGTGCAATTCGTAAATGATAGGCACCAACATCTTGGATTTGAAGAGGTTTGGGTATTTCTCTTTTTGACAGGCTGAAGGAGCAGTTTTGAGATGATGAAGAATCTTAAATCTTGTTAGAGCCAGGTACTTTACTGTGGTGTTATTGGCAATTGCACCGTAGTTTCTTGGAGTTTCTTTGAGAGATTTCGGGCTCTTCTCCCTTAGTTCGATATCATAAGTGATAGTCCCTCGGGAAAGTTGGTGATCTTCAAAGTTTAACCCCTTCTGCACGTTACCAGTACCAATAGTATGCTCACCAAGTTGTTGCTGAAAAGAATTATCTTCTGACAATGGAATTATCCCCACATAACGACGTACGAGCTGAACACTCAGCTCTTTATGAGCCAATGCTTTGTTGATACTTTTGGTGAACTTTTCGTCACGAGAAACTATCAAGCCACCGGTAACAAACCTGTCCAACCTTTGCACGATTCTAAATCTGTTAGGATCGATGGATTTTTCAGGATTGAGGTTCTTGAAAAATTGTGTGATCTTTGGAAGCAAGCTATTGTGCTTGAATCCTTCACATGTTATTCCAGAAGATTTGTTGGCGATCACGTATTTGAAGGTGTACTTAATGACATCCATGGAATGTAATAGTCTATGAAGGTATGTGATAGGGTACGGTCCTGCATACGCTATGGAAATAAGTGCCATGCAGAATATGAAGTTTATCACTACACACAATAAATTCTCTATTCACGTTACAGAAGAAGCTCGAAAGTTTTTCGGATTTCATATTACGTGTCTCTCTACTTGAAGGTTGCTTGAAATTAATTTTATCACCAAAAATCACTTCATAATTATCAGTTCGTTAAAATTGAAAATAAGAAATACTTTAGCAAAAGAGGAAACCAGAGAATAAAAAATACATTACTATTTGATGGCAATTGTATTCTCCTTATTGATCTATAGCTCTAGCCAATTTGACGTGTCAGTTGGGCACAAATCATTGCTATAAATTAAGCTCTCAAAAACGTCACTTCTGACTCATTGGGTTTCCTGCACATTATTTATCGCAATATAATAGCCTGTGATGATCTCACGTCAACCATTTACCAGTATGACATCTGAACAAACCAATATTCCTGGGAATTCCTCGACTTCAGAGAGAGCCAATGCTCCTATTTTGGGAGACGCTTACGTTACTTCATCTTCAAGTAAGGCCAAGTTGAAAGATTCAAGAAACTCACGAAAATCGGGCTCAAAGGGTGCCAAGAAGGGAAGATCTAAAGGTAAACCAAAGTCCTCAAATGACAAGCCACAAGATCCCACGACTACTTCCAAGTTCTTGCAGTTGTCCAAGCTTGTGAAGAAGTTTAAACCTGTTACTATAAATGGAGTTGCCACCAAATCAGTAATAGAACAGGTAAAGCAGAAGGAAGCAGAAACCCCAGAGCATTTCAAATCTTATACCAACAGTGATCGACTTTCATTCTTACAGAAATACTTGTTAGATTTCATGAAAAACCACCCTGAAGATGTGCTATATTTATCATTTAAAATCAAGCCTTCCGATCCTGATTTCCCCTTCAGTTTAGATGTTCTAAAGATCAACTTGAGCATTCCTGTGGATTATCCTCGTGTGCTCACTCAAAGACCAAGTATCGTGGTGCTAAATGATGAGATTCCAAGAGGTTTTGGAATCAATATCGAGTTAGGATTCAGAAGAATTGTTGATCTTGCATTGAACAAGGTTGCTGATGAGGAAATCGAATTAGTGGAAGGAAGTGGATTGAAATCACAAATAATGACTTTAGATAAATACCTTGAGCTTTTTTTGAAACAAGAAAAAAGAGAGACCATCAAGTTTGTGAAGTCCAGGAGTAAACCGGCAAACCTGAATACCAAAAGTCCAACACCAGAACCTAAACCTATTCAAGGCGCTACGAAGAATGTTTCCGTATCGCAGCCAAAACCACAACCCTCGAAAGTTCCTAAATCAGTTTCTCCCGAATTGGTTGAACTCAGAGAACTGTTATTGCAAGAAATGGTCAACAAGTTTGGGCCAAAGGTAAAACTCTTCAAAAAATCAGCACTTGAGAACAGATACAAAGTTTCGCTACCAGCATATGACACCAAGCTCCCAGAGCTTTGGAAATTGAATAACTCAATTGAGATCATGGTTTCTGTGCCGTACAATTTTCCTGAATCCAGTATATCAATTAGCATGCCTAATAATTTCAACACCAATTTGATCCTCAAGTATAAGAAGGAAGAAGATAAGTCGATTCTCCTTGAACTTGCCACATACTACAAATCGCTAGAGAAACAGTTGGCTTACAATGCCAATCGCTACAATATTGAAGCCAACAGTTTGGTGCAGAAATTAAATTTTTTGGCCAATCATTTGAACACTTTTTGCAACGATAAAGAACAGTTCGATGATTGGTTGAAGATCTCTCAGAAAAACCTCGTCCAGATTCAATGTTGAGGATCACCAGAGGTTTATTATAATTTTGCAATCTGTGGGAAGGAGTATTTTTTCCTCTCAGGCAATCGTGCATACAGTCCACACATATACCTTTAAAGGGCCAACGGTTTTCATCACAATAGTACACGATTTTTGTGGGGAAAGCAAGCGTAGACTCAGTAGGAAGTGTATTTAATAGTAGTAAGTTCAAAAGTGGTTTTCTGAGCTCAATAGAAGGAGTATTCTACCTCTTTGGCACAGATTGTTAATTAATAGTCCACACCACAGTGTTCCGGTCTTCATAACCCGAGAAAAAAGATTGTCTCGGGATTTCAGCTCCAAAGTTGACATCAGTGACTTCGCTTCTTATTCTGCAATCCCCATTTTGAAGATCTGGCCCAACTGGTCAACTATGATACTATTTCAAGGTGCAACTTTACCCTCGGCTGCAGAAGGAAACGGGATTTGCGTTTGGATCGCTCACCCACATGGCAAAGGGTCCAGCAATGAGCTGATAGGGACCCGGACTTGCGATCACGTGACTAGACTCAATTCAAAACCTTGATGGGATTTGTATCGGGTACCACCACATCACAGCCACCATGTCTACGATGTACGCACAAGGCGACAGCAACAGTCTCAATATAAACAATAACAACAAAGTGATGTTGCCTGAGGACACCAACCAAATCAGTTTCCACTATGCCAACGAGTGTGACTTGGAAATACACTGTTCGCCGTTCGGGTTGAGTGGTCTCTACATCAAGATAACGGGAACAAACATCATGGGAATCGGGTCAGCTATGGGTCTTATCACAGGAAGCACCAAGGGCATGATACATTATAACGATCTGAACGACTTTATAGATCAAAAGTACAAGCTATATGTGATAGTGGACGAGGAAGGAATGTTGAGAATTGACTTTACCAAAATATATACCTCCCAGAAGGAAAAAGAGGAGAAGGGACAGACCCCTCAAGACACCAACAGTCCTTTGCATGTGGATGGTATCAACGGAGGCCCGATAAAAGCCGAAAAGGAGAAGGGGGATAAGTTCGAAGAAGAAGAAGTCCCTACACTTGTATTCAGAGGTAAATGCCCAGAGGGCAGACCCGACAATATAGAGCCATTCATCGGAATCTTTTCTTTCGAAAGGGAAAATTAGTCTTGTTGTATTATTTGCATAGAGAGGGTACTTCACCGGCAAGGTTGATCACGATCTAGGTGATTCATTGCGGAATCCTCATAACTGGTGTTTTTTTTACAAAACGATGGGCATATGATTGCACCGTGAGCTGATTATCATAATCAATCTACAGGGAGCCATTGTATCTTTACAAAATCACGTTTTGTGGTTCAAGTTAAGATCTAGGATATATCAGAATTGCACAGGAGGCAGCAAACCATTCATATTAGCGAGTCGCAGCTCAAAAATGCTAGAAGTGGCCATTTCAAGTGGAAGTGGCTAATAGCATAGTTAATAGTAATAGGTTTATTCATAAGAAAGATGTCCAGGCACTCGAGAGATGTTACTTGTTTGAGCGGCATACAGATTGAGCTTGCTTGGACTGTGAATAAGCAACAACACCAGGAGGTTCAACACGGAGGCAAAAAAAAAATGCACTCCGTTGAAGAAGCCCCTAAAGCACGCTTAAACAAGCGTAGGAAAACATGGAAAATAGTGTCCGAGAAACAGGATCCAGTTTTTCAATTTGTACCATTAATATTACCAATTAAGGCAAAATTGTAGGTGTATCAATGTTCTCTTAGATCCAGAGTCGGAAATTACAGTCCTTATCCTTTCATATTGCAGTCCCTTTCATCAGTCTAACATGCTATACTTCTACATGGTGGATGGATACAAATGCAAATGATAGTGCTGATCTCGAAAATAAAATATTTCGATGTCCAATCAAGAGATGGGTATGAGATTTTCAGGCTCCTCCGTGCTTATGGGTACTCTCAGGTGATTCTCGATTTTTTTCCATTTTGGAAAAACTTTCCATGCTTTCACACTTTAACGTACAGATGCCGCTACTCGAACGTGACTTTAGCTTGCCGGCTTGAATATCGAAGCTCGCAAATTCCTATCAGATGTTGACGTGAAATTTGGGAGTTTCCAGATTGCTACCTGATTTTTACATGCGAGCTAGACGCGAAAGATGTAATTCGAGTTCTTTCATATCCTGGCCACTGTGGAATTCTGCTCCCCTTTTTTCCAGATCCTACATGTGTCAATTGCACAAGAACGCCCACCAATGTCTACTTAGTATTTGTTCTCATGGACGTAGTTGGAGCGCACAGGCGCACAAGTTTCATTGCGATTAACACCTGTGAAAGACTGTCACAGTCAGAAATAGCCAGAAATTAGGCATGAGCCCTTCGACACTTTTGGAAAATCTAGGTCTTAGATTTGCACGAGGAAGAAACAAGTAGATCTAGAGTACAACGTTCATGCACGAGACCACCTCCAATAAATTCATCGTCCATAATAGCACATGAATTCCGTTCGCGTTTTGCCTTTTTGCCTTTTTGCCATTTTGTCAACTTGTCAATTTGTCTTGATTCTTCAGATAAGCTCTTTTGTCGTGTTGCTAATCAGCTAATTAGGTATTTAGCTAATTATCTATGTATATTGTACCTTTCTCTACCACATGCCCCTGTGGGCCACTGTTGCAGCCGTTCCCCACAACTACCAACAATTGCTGGGTCAAGGATCTGCACTGGGGCCATGGCTCGGCCCTTTGGTTGTCCTTCGCACCGCACCAGTCTCGGTGCGCTGGGAGTGCTGCAGCACGGTATTTCCAGTGCCGTTTGCGACGTCGTCACACCAGCACTGCGACAGCAACACACTGTAGAAATAGCTGGAAGGTACCAAGACTGTTTGAAACTCAGGACAGAACCGTCAGGAATGACACATGGAGTGTCGGCGTGCTGGCTGACAAATCATTCCTTCCAACATTCGTCTTTTGAGTTTGACTTCTGACTTGATTCGGAGCTGGGGTTGGAATCGGTCACTACGCTCCACAGACTCTGTGACAGGCTTCCGCGGTACGGAGCTGTCACCGCACCGCTCGGTGGGGTGGAGTCGCAGTAAGTGAAATATGGGGTACTCAGCGTAGCCGAGAAGTGAGTAACGGGTAATGAACAACGCTGGGGTTGCCACTGGAAATTCGCCGTGGCACGCCCGTCTGCCTGTGGGCCGCCGGGAGCCCACCGTGTCCGCTGCTTCCCTACGTTGGCTTATGGCCAATGTTCAGCAGACGATCATCAATCGCTGCCCGTTTCGGAAAATCTGTCTCCAGTCGGAACCTTCCATCCTCGGTTAAGGCCCGGCGTGCGCCTACCGCCCCACGACCGAGGTGCTCGCTGGTGGGCCCCTCCCTCTGCCAAATCGCACTGTGACACCTCGGCCTCCTGGCCCCCAAGATCAGCGCTAACCCCTCCACTTCTCAGCTTGCTAAGGTACAAGAGACTCAAGCCATTCCAAAGGGCCCAAAGGGCCCTTTCACTGGACCTCGTAGCTGTTTCTGTGTTCCCCATGGCCCCCGTCTCTTCCCCAGACTACCGTCTGTATCGCACTCTTTTGCAAGTTACCCCACACTAGCCCGTTTGCACCTTGGGCTCTGAAGCACTTTACATGTTACCCCGGCTCAATTTCCATGGGACCCTCGGACCCGTCCCCTCTATCTTGTGAAATCGCCTCCTATTGTATATATAAAGATCGCCATCCCGGTTGAAATTTCTTCAACCCAACTCACCCCAAAACTATCGTAATGGAAAGATTAAACCAATTAAGTGGCCAATTGAACGCATCCTCCAAGCAAGCCTTGCTCCAAAAGAACCCAGACGATGTTGTCATCGTGGCTGCCTACAGAACTGCTTTGACCAAGGGTGGTAGAGGTGGTTTCAGGGACGTTGGTTCCGACTACATCTTGACCAAGTTCTTGGAAGCCTTGCTCAAGAAGACCAACATCGACCCTAGCTTGATCGAAGACGTCGCTGTCGGAAACTGTCTTAACAGAGGTGCTGGTGCCTTTGAACATCGTAGTGCCACCTTAGCCGCCGGAATTCCAAACTCCTCCGCTTTCGTCGCCATCAACAGACAATGTTCCTCCGGTTTGATGGCAGTTGCTGACATTGCCAACAAGATCAAGGTCGGTGAAATCGACTGTGGTTTGGCATGTGGTGTTGAGTCCATGTCTGCCAACTACGGACCTCAATCCGTTCCAAAGATCTCCGAACAATTCAAGGAAAACGCTGAATTCCAAAAGTGTTTGATTCCTATGGGTATTACCAACGAAAACGTTGCTAAGAAGTTCAGCATCCCAAGAGAAAAGCAAGACGCTTTTGCTGCTGATTCCTACCAAAAGGCTGAGAAGGCCGTCTCTTCCGGTGCTTTCAAGGACGAAATCTTGCCAATCGAATCCGTTTTGGCTGAAGAAGATGACGATGAAAACGTCACCTACAAGACCATCACTGTTGACACTGATGAAGGTCCAAGAAAGGGTGTTACCGCAGCATCCTTGGGCAAGTTGAAGCCAGCTTTCTCCAAGTCTGGTTCCACCCACGCCGGTAACGCATCTCAAGTTTCTGACGGTGCCGCTGGTGTTATCTTGATGAAAAGATCTTTCGCTGAAGCCAAGGGTTACAAGATCGAAGGTAAGTTCGTTCTCTGTACCTCTGTTGGTGTCCCACCAGAAATCATGGGTATTGGTCCAGCTGTCGCCATCCCAAGAGTTTTGCAAAAGACTGGTTTGAAGGTCAGCGACATCGATGTATTCGAAGTCAACGAAGCCTTCGCTGCTCAATGTTTGTACTCCGCAGAGACCGTCAACATTCCAGCAGAGAAGTTGAACATTAACGGTGGTGCCATCGCTTTGGGTCACCCATTGGGTGCCACTGGTGCCAGACAGTACGCCACTATCTTGAGATTGTTGAAGAAGGGACAATTCGGTGTCACCTCCATGTGTATCGGTACTGGTATGGGTGCTGCTTCTGTTGTCATCAAGGAGTAAGCAAGTTGTTGCTAGCCAACACTTGTAACATCGAATCGAAAGGTGGTAGTTTACGAGTATTTATTATAATGAGAGTTCATTGATTGATGATTGTAGGAAGTGAACATGATCTATGATGTGAAAGTGTACGAGAAAGTTCAACTTTAGACCCAGATGAACTTCATATTGTTTGCTCCGTAATAACTTCAATTTGCATTTCAATATCGGTTTTTTATCAGATCTCACGAGAAGTTGATTCCTAACGTTTCAACTAAAAGTTATCAGAATTTGAATATGAACTTGAAATTATT
The DNA here is from genome assembly GCA_030582495.1 of Suhomyces terraborum. NCBI lineage: Eukaryota > Fungi > Ascomycota > Pichiomycetes > Serinales > Debaryomycetaceae > Suhomyces > Suhomyces terraborum. The sequence goes on along the minus strand of JAKTXJ010000003.1, from coordinate 595,475 downwards.
CTTACCCCATAGCTCATAATGAAATACGAAGCACCAGCACCTAAAAAATATCTAGATCTTGTGTGATTATTTAACAGATCTCGAACGATCTTTACCGAATTCTTTTTCTAAAATTAATAAATTTATTCAGAATTTTTAAAAATATGTTACAATCTCTATATCACATTACTTCATTAACTCACTCAACTATGATGCCAACGTTAAACTAGACACATCTCACTTGAAGTAAACGTTGGAACTTTTTCTTCTTTCACTCACCATTTGCTCAACTTGAGTACTAGATTCCGCTTCCTTGGCCACATTTCCCTGGTGCGCACCATGAGGGAAGTAAACCACGTTGATAGGAGGTAAGTAGTAAACGTTTGAAACGGGGAAGTATTTGTACCTATTGACGGATTTCAAATCCAACGAGCTAGGTTTATTTCCGGAATAAGCCAAAGGAGGGACCAGACTTCTAGAGTGGTCTTTCAGTGAAGTATCACTTTGAGAATGGCCATTCCCAACAGGCAATCTTGAAGGCGCATGAATAGCCACTTCTTCCTCAACAGACGAAGTGGCACCGGACGAGACCTCGTCATCCTGATTCATGGCGTCAGCAATACCTATTGGTTCATCATTGTCACTATCCTTATTTTCAACTGGATCGTTTTTCCGGTTTTTCCGTTTGGCTAGTAAATGAGGGTGTGGTGGGTTTGAAATTCTAGTCAAAACCTCTTCGGAGTCATTTTCGTCTTCATAATACTTTTCTGAAGATTTGAAACTTTGTTTTGATATGGGCAGTCTTCCCTTGATTAAAATATCATTTTTTTCTGTGTAGAAATTAGGATTTCTACCTCTAACAATAATTGGCTCACTCTTTAGTTCGTGTAAAACAATTTCATTATTATCCAGATTACCACTTCCTTCTCCATTAGTTCCCAAATTGTTGACATCTTCGTCAACATAATCATCATAATACAAATCGGCCACTACTGCGCTCAATTTGATTTTCAATCTGTAGTAGTTCTGAAAGGTGGAATTACCATTATTTGGAGTGGCGTTTTTAAATTGGAGCTTTTTGATGACAAAATACTTATCGATTCCGCCATCTTCGACCAGAGTTTCATCATTCAAAATGACTATATGTTCACGGTCATTAATATGAGTACTCTGGATAAAATCATCCTTGTAGTTGTTTTCTTTGGGGTCTTTGTCTTTATCCTTGGGAACGTGTTTGATTGAAATTGGTACCGACTTGTTATTCAAGTTGCTAAAAGCACTCACTTCAATCTTGAAGTATTTGATGACCCTTGTAATGGAATAACCGTACTCACTGCTTCTGACACTAAGCAACTTTTCATTCAGTTTGAGTCCGTTGATGTTCATGTTCAAAGATACCTGGATGTAGTTTCTTCTGTAGCAAGAAATCACCAGCGGATCTTGCTTTTTTGCAGAGTTTGGGATTTCTGAATCGTTGGAATCGTCTTCTTCTTCGTCATTCTTCTTGGCAAATATGTAGACAATATTGTCTGTATCATTTGTGAGAAAACGCCCATTCAAAAACCCGCTAAAGTTGACATTTACTTCATTGTCGTCTTTATCAATGATTTTGTAATCTGTGGGATGGTTAGGGGATTCAGAAAACTTTTTGAAATCCAACAATAAACGGCACTTCTTCTTGGTGTAGTCAATTTCGTACTCGGAGCCCTTAATGTCTCTTTTCTTGGTTTTGGATTTCTTTTTGGCAGGCTCCATAGAGGTCTCCACTGGAACTTGGGATTGATCCATAGATGCATCAATCTCTTGCATGGCAGAAGCATCGGGACTATCGATTTTCTCCGGAGAATTAGCGATCGAATTTGATGAGTAGATGTTGGAATGAGCGGCATTCATCATCATGTTTTCCAAGCCATTGTTGCCGAGCCAACTGAGCTCTCTGCTGGGGGCTTTGGAGTTGCCGTTATTGATGTTGCTGGCGTTGATATTGTTGTTGCCGTTATTGTTCATGAGTGCATTACCGGTGTTGAAGAAGTTGTTGGCAGAGTTGGACGTGTGGAGGCCTTGAGGTTGTTGGAATTGCATGTACTGGGCATACAGCTCGTCCTGGGTGGACGACAATTGTTGTTGCTGTTGCTGAAGCGATTGAAGCTGTTGATACTGTTGTGCTTGTTGAAGCATCTGAAGCGTTTGTTGGTTCTGCCACTGCAGCGAGCCTTGGGGAATTTGCTGACCCGGTTGTTGTTGTTGTTGATGTTGTTGTTGATGTTGATGTTGATGTTGTTGCTGTTGTTGTTGAGCATGCTGTTGCAGCAGCACCAACTGGTTGTAAGGGTTCATTTGGAACAAGGACATAGCCATGCCCATGTGCAGATGGTGGTGCTTGTAGTTGTAGGGGATGCGTTGGTCGTAAGTTGCCATGGAGTATTGGTTTTGGGCAGAGGAGGCCTGTGGTCCGGACCCTCCAAGAAGCCCACCTGTACTGCTGATGAAGTTATTATTGTTGATGAAGTTGTTGTAGTTGCTCATGCTGGAGTTGGAACCACCCATGGTAGGAGGCTTGGAAGCCGGAGAGGTCATGGAGTCGACGTTATCGGATGGGTCAGTGTAGTTGTAGTCCAAATCCTCTTGTTTGACCGTCACCCCGGTGGACGTCGAAGGGGCATCCGAGGGACCGTTGGCGGTTGGCGATACGTGATGAAGAATATCCGGGATAAACAACGACGCTAAATCGTCGAGCCTATCTTTGGATTCGTTCATGATGGTTTGGTTTGGGGTTGAGTCAAAGTGAGAGCGTGCAAGTTGTGCGGGACGAATGAGCGGTGAATCGGAACTGGGTCTTGCAGGGTTTCAATGGGACAGATGGAGGAAGATCAGAATATGAAGTGGAGCCAGAAACCGTTGATGGGTTGCACGGAAAGAGGCACTGAGTTGTAGTGCTAGAAGAACTCTCCAGAAGAAATAGGGACGGAGGGCTGTAGGCGAAAAATGCGGGCAGAGGAAGTCATGTGATGGGATCATGAGCTGGAGACTACAACGTTGCATTGGTTGCGAGCATCCGCGACATCCAGTTCTCCCACTTGGCAGAATCGAATGTTGGTCCCCTACAACTAGGCAGTTATGGACGCTGACGAGAATAAGTCATGACGCATTTTTCAGCCTGATAGACGGGCTTCATCGGTCCAGGGACCCGAGTGCGTCCACCAAGCGTGATGGCAGACCATTCATGAGCTTGGAGAGTGAAATCAAAGTGTTCCGGAGCGTCCTGAAATGTCTTTCCAAAATCCCGGGGGGCTCCCAACGTCGCCTAGGGTCCCCCACGATCTCATCCACCGCAAGTGAAATTCCGGTAGGCGAAACTCGGGGCTTATTTTGCTTAGCCGTGATGTGCCACAGCGGTTCCCAGGGTGGGCCGTTTCGCATACGGGAAAACTTGGGGCATGAATAAAAGTCAAACCTGACCTCGCATGCGAAATGACGTACCGGAGGCTTGAGCCCGAGTCTTTTCCATCGTCCCTGGCACCCTGGCACCCTAGGAGTGTGTCATTACGAATTGGGGCGACAATTTGCGAGAGGATTGCCCGGGAAGTCGAGCAGGCAGGTTCGTGTGGAATCAAGCCGGGTTGACCAGGTTCCGTTCCGGGTGTGCTCTCAGAAGAGATGAAAAAGCACCATGGAATTCGCGAATTTATGGGTTACGACGGCAGATGGGGGGTTTTGCTGGTGCAGCATGCTCTCACTGTTACGGCAGGCCTAGCGGTAGCGTGGAAAGCCCGGTGGTGCTTTCCGCTGAACTTTCCATTTGGAGTCCCTACCGTAAGACCACAAACCAAAAATCAGGCTCTATCCTCAGAACCATAGCAATTGGTCACCGTGAGTTGAGCCTTGGTGTTTCCAACCGCATAGGTGCCCGCACAAGATTGCTTAAGGTGCGTATTTGAAACCGTATCGAAGTCCGTTTTGGTGCACGCTTCGTCTGGTGTCTCAGTTTACCCCCAGAAACCCTCAGCCCCCTAGTAAGCACGTCTGATCTTGGCTGGCCACATGATCTATTGTCATCGGGCAACTTTGCAATATGGAATACTGTTCCTGATTGGGCGAGCAACACGGACGGTATGCAGAATGTGGTAGGAACACCTCAGGGACTTGCTGAGAAACGATACGGGGAAGTTACTGATTCCACTCACAAATTCTATTTTAACTTTGGTCCACACAGGGAAGTGAAAAATTCGAGCAATTGAAAACCTGACTAATATCTCCAGTTTATCACCCCAGGAATAATATCGGCACCATGGTCAACCAACCTCCGTTTCTAGTGGAGCAGTTCATGGACAAGTATGAGACCGGCATCGACTTTAACATGGGAGAGACGTGTGTGGACTCGTTGTCACTTTCTCAGCTTCAGCAGATGACGGGCACAGACATCACATCGCAATTGCTAGCCACCAAGTTGACCTACGGGAACATCCGGGGGTCCGACGAGTTGAAGAGTGCCATTGCTACGATCTACAACTCCAGCGGGAACGATCCCATCAGCAAGGACGATATCGTGGTGACCAATGGGGCCATTGGAGCCAATTTTCTCGCATTTTATCTGATAGTGGCACCTGGTGATAAGGTGATCGTGGTGGACCCCACGTACCAGCAACTCTCGAGCGTGCCAGGGATGTTTTCAGGCAACCAGGACAATGTGGTACCATGGAGAATCGAATATGATGACCAATTCCAGCCCAACTTGGGACACTTGCGTGATTTGGTGGACCTTCACCAACCCCGATTATTGGTGATCAACAATCCCAATAACCCCACGGGAGTGGTGTGGAACGACACAACCATGGCTGAAATCGTGGATATATGTCGTCCAAACAAAATACGGGTGCTCTGTGACGAAGTCTACAGGCCGTTGTTTCATTCGGCTACCGAAATTCCCCGGTCAGTGGTGCAATTTGGCTACGAGTACGCCATTTCCACCTCCTCAGCCTCCAAGGCATACTCGCTAGCAGGTATTCGTTTGGGATGGCTCGTGACTCGGAGTCCCGAGATTCTCAGTGATCTCTGGGAGAAAAGAGACTACAATACCATCTCGGTGGGAGTTCTCGACGATTTGGTGGCTACGCTCGCGTTGAAGCATTACAAGTTGATTCTTCAACGAAGCTACGATATTTGCTTGCAAAATATCGAAATCATTGACAGAACCATCCAACAACTGGCAGGAGTGTTGTCGTGGGTAAAGCCTCAGGGGGGATCTACAGGATTCATTCGAATCAATACGGACCATGTGAATGTTGAAAAATTATGCGAACAATTAGCCACCAATAACAAGACGTTGTTAGTGCCCGGGGTGGTGTTTGGAGACCGGTGGAAGCAGTTTGTACGTATAGGGTTTGGAAACGATCCGGCGGGGATTTCAAAGGGGTTGAATCAGTTATGCTTGGGTGTGGAATCTGCCAGCCAGTAGCCTTGATCGGGAGCAATAATATGAGCCGTTTAGCGAATTGTAAATTTAGAATTGGAACCCCATCCCCTAGGGCCGGGGCCCCGAACCAGTCCCAACCTAGAAATGCACCCGGGCTGGGGTCGCTAACGAGGACGGGAACTTGAGCTATTTTCATGCCCAATTAAAAACTGCCTGACGGCAATGTGCATAGGTGCCCAAGTTCGTACTTGCTTCCTGCTGCTGCTACAAAGAGAGCAGCAAGGAAGCCCCTGTTCGCGGAAATTACGACTGTTAGAACAGGCTGGTTCCGACATCGTCGGGGACTGTTTGTTTACAGTATCGATGTGGTGTAAATATAGCAGACGCGGCTTCACCTCTTTGGTGCCAGGGTGCACATCATCAGCACCATGCACAACCTTATGAGCCTGGGGACTTAACCTAATCCTCGTACACTGTTCTGTATAGAACAGTGCTGAGGAAGAGGGAAGACCAAATAGAAGCTGGGACGTTCTGCAACGGCCGTTGCAGATGTCTCTGTGGCTGGCGACGTCGTTCTGTCGACACCAAAACAATACTGGGGTACTGTATGTAGACGGGTCTCAACACCGCAGAGGTGAGGCCGGGGGAGCTGGTACAAAGGATCCACCAGTGGTAACCGATCTCTAGCTGTTCGATGGGAAGGATCCTATGCATGGGCCCAATGCACAAAGCATGCATGCAGATATGTCTGCACCAAAAGAACCGTCTTTTAGCTACGGCTTCATGGGAGCCTTCGCAACTAACCATACAATAGGATGGTGGTACTATACTGGTGCGGTGCCGGTGCGGTGCGATGGTAGGGAATATCTGGAGCCAGTTAATTGCAGAGAATGCCAGAGATGTAGCTGTTTACATAACATGAAGATCGTTCTAATTATACCCCGGGCTGATTATAATAAATTGGGGGTTTCCGTTTTGCGGATTGTTTCAAGAGGCTGAGTCCAGGTTCCAGTGCCTTAGTTTCTAGTGCGAGTGCAAAAAGGCCCAATCTTTATTGCACGTCCATCAGCTCAGAGATCAGCACCCTCCTCGTATTGGATTGTCTGGTGAAAATTCGGGGCTACAGATTCAAGATCGAGCCCTCCACCACCAAAGATCAACACTCCAGAGCCAATTTCAGCACCAGACCTAGAGCCAGTCCAGTGCCAATCGCTCCCACTCCAGTTCCAGTCCGTCCCCCACGTGTGATCGACCCCAGAACCGCTCGCGGTCCGATCCCACCGTCCTGCTACAAACACTCTGATCCAGAGAAAAACTCCGCTCCATCAAAGCTGCGCTCGAAGGTGACAGCAGAATTGACGTGAGGTTTTTGTCGCCGTGAAACACCGTGACAGCAAACCTCGTACCCCCGCTGCTTCTGGCCCACTCCGAGACACCCTACAAGCCACAAGCGAGCGCCACGCCAACGCCATCCACCGAGTCATTAGGTCCAGGTCAAAGCCCTTCCCTAGCTGCTCCAGAGGCCTCAGCCTACGTGTATACGGCCCGCACCACTGGCGCCTTGTTGGAACAATATCTTCCGCACTGCGCTGCAAATCCCCCTGCTGCTACGTCATCATTCGCTATAGTCGCAGCGACGCTCCACGCATTCCTCACAAAATATCCCCCGCTACGCGCACTAAGAACACTGCGCACGCCGCTGCGCTCCCTAGGCAACATCCTCGCTAGCTGTATCTCCATCTAGCTTGTTCTCTGATCTTGGTTCGCACCGTCTTCTAACAATCCTCCACATCTGTTCTCCCTGTTGATTTTCGTTTTCCTGTTCTAGTTCCTGTTCCTTTTCCTTTTTCCTCTCCTTCTCCCTCCGTCTCGCTTCCTCCAAGCTTCAGCCCTATCCATCATGCCTGACAACCCCGAGGAGATCTACTACGGACGCTCCGTCAACAAGGTGTTCAACCAGGACTTCATCATCGACAAGCGGTTCAAGATCGTGAAGCAGCTCGGCCATGGGGCCTACGGTATCGTATGTTCCGCCCGCTACGACGACGGAACCTCCGACGAGACCTCCGCTGAGGCTGACGCAGACTCCAATGCCAATGCCAACTCCACTTCCGATGGCTCCTACGTAGCCATCAAGAAGATCACCAACATTTTCTCCAAGAAGATCTTGTGCAAAAGGTCGCTCCGTGAATTGAAACTCCTCCAATTCTTCCGTGGCCACAAGAACATCACCTGTCTCTACGATCTTGATATCATCCCCAACCCTATGACCGGCAAATTCAACGAGATTTACCTCTACGAGGAGCTCATGGAGTGCGACATGCACCAGATCATTCGCTCAGGTCAGTCGTTGACCGACTCGCACTATCAGAGTTTCATCTACCAAGTGTTATGCGGCCTCAAGTACATTCATTCCGCCGACGTGTTGCATCGTGACTTGAAGCCAGGAAATCTTTTGGTCAATGCCGACTGTGAACTCAAGATCTGTGACTTTGGTTTGGCCAGAGGGTTCTCTGAGAACCCCGAACAGAACGCTGGGTTTATGACCGAGTATGTGGCTACCCGCTGGTACCGGGCCCCAGAAATCATGTTGAGCTTCACTAATTATACTAAGGCCATCGATATTTGGTCTGTGGGTTGTATTTTGGCAGAATTATTAGGTGGAAAGCCTCTTTTCCGTGGTAAAGATTACGTCGATCAATTGAACCAAATCCTTTTGATCTTGGGTACTCCAAAAAATTCCACATTGACAAAAATCGGCTCAGTTCGTGCTCAAAATTATGTTCGCTCCCTTCCATTCATGGTAAAGGTGTCATACGCAGAATTGTTCCCTAATGCCAATCCTTTGGCATTGGATTTGTTGGAAAAAATGTTGACCTTGGATCCTTACGAGCGTATCACAGTCGAAGAGGCATTGAACCATCCATATCTTGCCATATGGCATGATCCTCAAGATGAACCTGATTGTCAAGTTAAATTCGATTTCAAGTCATTCGAAACTGTTGATGATATGGACACCATGAAACAAATGATCATTGATGAAGTAAAAACCTTCCGTGAGTTTGTACGTAAGCCTATTCATGAGCAACAACAGATTCAATTACAATTGCAGTTTCAGCAACGCCAAAAAGAGGAAGAAGAGGAACAACAGAAGCAACAATTATTAAATCAACAACAACATCAATCACTGGACCTTCTGGTGGAAGAACATTTACAAAATGACTTGACTTCCATGTCCATCAATTCAGCACCTCACCAATATGAATTGATGAGCAACTTCTCCAGTTCCACCAACAATCCCAATCTGGCCTTGAGTGCTGGAGTTAATACCAACCCTGTGGAATTAAATAACAATTCCGATATTCAATATTATCAATCAGTTCCTAAGCCCCAAGAACTCGATGACTTTATACAGGGTCATGGTATTTACAATCAGCAATCTATGGACGATACATACCAGATGGATCAACAACCAAATTCAAGTGTCAGCAATACTGAATTGTTCAGGTTGGAAGAAGAATTAGGATTTGGATTGGATGGAAATTCTATGTTCAATAATCAATATTGAACAATCAAATTAATTATTGACCTGTTGAGTTACGTTGTGCAAATTTCATACGTGATAAGTCAATTGCCTACAATCTATGGATTCAGTTTTTACCTTGGGGTTGACCCCAATCCAATTCCACAGATTTTCATAGCATAGTTTGAATCCATGCTTGATTTTTCGCTCACAAATATCAATGTAATGTTTATTATCTAATATCGGATTTACATTTTTGAGTTTTGTCTAACTAATGATGTATCTAAAAATATCACCATTTTTTCCGTAACACCAAAAATTCATAGGATCCAAATAAAAACCATCGATTTTTCCATCGTGTACAAACTTGGAAAGATCCAAGATCAAAACTGGTGTCTCAATGGATGGTACAAGTTTATCATCCACCACAGGATGGAAAATGGTACCATAATTGATACCTTTCCTATTAGTGTGTTTTGTTAATCCCTTGTAATGTCTTTTATAGCGAATATCATAGAGTGATTTGTAAAAAGTGCTGACAACTTCCCCCGATTCATTAGACTCTTGATTCGATGGGCTTGTCTCGTTACTTGTAACATTTCTCAAAATAGTATTCATATTCATGGTAGCACCTCCAGCCATGTTGTTCAAAGAAGTGCTCAAGTTATTGAAAGTTGGTGAAGTAACATTCAATAATGGAGTAGTCATCTCTTCAGTTGTGATTGAACGGGCACGACTGTGATTCACACCAGGTTTGAAGGTGATTGAAGGTTTTCGAGGGGCTTTAATTGGGGATGCGCTTGTGGTGTGAGAGAATATTGGTTTAGGAGATTTTGAGCCATCTGCTCTGGACTTTCTGGATTCACGAACCTCTTTCTCGGACTTTTCCTTACCTTTATCCTTCTCCCTATCTTTGCCATTAACTTTTGGCTGTTTCAATTTTGGCAACGCCTTATAATCAAATTCCCAAATAATCACCTTTCCATCAAATCCACAACTGATCATTTTATATACCAGACTATTATTTGTCTCCATACTGGCTGCCCCGAATAAGTTGTCACTCATAAATTTGACCTTGCGGACGGTATTTGTATGACTCTTTAATCTTGCAACGATTTTAACATCCTTCACAATTGGAGGATGCGACTCTTTAGCGACTCCCGTAGATCTCGAACCCTGGTAATCACCTCTAGAGATGTCCATACTATTGGATGGGGTTCCAGCACTATGTGGAGACAAGAAGAGATTATTGGGATTGGTTTGATTGTTTGAATTGACACTATTCACCGTACCACTTCTTGATCTTCTTCCTGTGACTGAAGTCGCAAGGTTGGCAATATTCGTTTGACTATGGTGCTTGCTGATATTGGCACTATTTTTGGTCAACAAACCATTGACATTATAATAGGTCATCTTGAATAATTCAATTAAATCTCCTTTTCCTACCACACAAAAGAATCTCAAATCCGGTGAAAATTCAATGTCAGTGATCCCATCATTGAAGTAGTTGGAGATGGTATCAATCAAGAAGGGTCTTTGATCTTTTTCTTGATTTCCATAGTTCAGATTGAAGGTGAACAGGAAATCAAACAACCTAACGAAACCATCATCACTTGCCACAGCCAAAATTTGTGGCCTCTGGTTGAATGGAATTTGATCTTCATACTTGTATTTTATAGTACTTGTGATAGAGGTTATGGGCTTGTTGCTGATTTTGAAATGTCCAATCAAGAAATGGGGGTAGTAGATTGAATCATCTTTTGATTGTGCATGCTGATCTTTGGGAAACAAACTCAAGTCAAACTTCTTGAAGTACGTTACATGAGAATCAGATCCAACAACCTTTTTCACATACTTGCTCGTAGTGAAGCTACCAGGCTTCTTATGTTTCTCTTCGAGCTTAGCCTCTGGTTTTGTTGTAGCAAATGGGTCTATAATCATCACTTCACCGTTTTCATAGCCCACCAAGATCAAGAATTCGAATTCTGGATGCTTGATAATTTCAATAGTAGTTGCTGAAGTGTTTCCAAAGGAAGAGGAATAAGTAGTGGGAGTACCCCCACTATGGCCAGATTTAATTGACGTATTATCTAAATGATGGTTTTGGCCTCTCTCAAGACCAAGATCATCGAAAACTTGATACTTGAATTGAGAGAGGTTCAACACGATAATTTCTCCAGAGTCCAAGCCTAAGATAACCATAGGTTCATTTTCCTTGTAAACAAAAGTTTTCAATGCAGTGATAATGGAGTTTTGACGGAATTGGATCCTGAGCAACGGCTCTTCTATAATTTTGGTATTTTCCTCCGAAGAACTGCTTGAGTTTTCGGTTGATTTGGTAGATGCGTTTGCTTCAGCCGCATCATCTTGGTAAGGTATCACAGGGTCAGTGGTAACCACTTCCTTTGTGAACTTGTAGTTAGAATCCTGGCCGAGGCAAAATATGTTAAGAATATTCACGTGTGACGATACCATCAATTTAGTTGTAGATGCAGCCTTGAGCTCTTTGAGGTAAGTTTCGGGGTTGTAATGTAAGATTTTCTCAATAACGCCGGAGTGCAATACATGTGGAGGCTTGGAGTCGAAGACTTGCTGCAAACTGTGGAAATCCTCTCCGAATTGGCTGTCAGTAGCATTGTGGCCAGAAGTCAACTTCAAGAGCTTATTGAAGTTATTCGTGATCTTGTTGAATGGATTTTTCGAAGGTACTTCCGGTTGCGATTGTCTACCAATGTAAGAATTGACCTCTAAGATGTTGGTCATACAGCCGGGATTCAACTGAATCATCTTAAACGGATCGTGTATCAATGGGTTGACGTTGGCACCGATATGCATACTTCCCTCCAGTTTCTTATCCTTACTGTTGACGATTTCCTTGAACAAACCCGTCACATGGTACAGAAGCGACACGTACGTGGTTGATTCGTTTGACGTTGAAGTCAATGGAGGCCTTGCAATGTTCAAATATGTATCTTGAAGCTTTGCCGACGCCGTGGTACCCGTGATGGGCCAGTTGATCTTGCAATCGGTGTGGTTCTTCAAGCTGTAATGGACATTATGATCAAGAAATTGAAATCCTGGACACACCAGGTTCAAGAACGGAGTAGCTGGTGGAAGTTCACCCACAGTAGTCAGGGTCATTTGTAAGGGTGAAAAGTGGGCCCAAAGATCGAAGTTTAGAACTGTTGAAGCTTTTGAATGTTGGGGTTGATTAGTTGCGTTTCAGTTGGTGCATATCAATCGCTCATGAGATGCCCCTGGGAAAGCAACCACCGCTTATGGAATTCTTATGAAGCAGGTACTGTCCTTGTTGGGTGAGCTTATCGATATAGGAGGCAACGGGGGTTACGTAATCGGGAGTGTGGGTAAGCAGAACATTATTGGAAAGCGGGAGGTGTGGACGGCCCAACCACCTGGGGCCCGAAGTCATGAGGTGCGCTGAGTCAGCGCTGACGTAATAAGTGACGCTGCCAATTACATCCACAAAGAGTAAATTAACTTATCATCCATTACTTCTTCCCACCATGAGATGAGCTTCACACAAAAACCTTCCTGTCGGGGAGTATGAACAGTAAATAGTCACTTGCAGTGCATTCCAGATCGTCAGGCGATGACCGTGGGTTTTTTCCCCGAGCTTTTGGCGATTTTCGTTCCACCTCCTTCAAATCACTATGAATACCCGAGGAGCAAAATCATAAAATCGGCACGAGAAAATGGCCATCCTTCATGCAGAGGATCTCTGCATTATTATGGTACGTTATAATAGGAATTTTGGCCTAGATTAGCTCATGTTACCGGCCAGTGAATTCTGGCCGTTCCTCCTAGGAAGAGTTCATCCAACCTAAAAATTTGCTGGAACCGTTTCGCTCAAAATTGAGGTCACTTTTAAGCAAATTCTGGTGTTGAAATCTCATACCGTCACCTTCGGGTTGAGCAGTCCAATTCAGTCTCTCTTGGGGGTCCACTCCTTCCAACGAACCACCTTACCCCAGTGGCCACGATCGTATCACGTGCAAGTGCACGTGCCTTACCGCGAGCGGTGCCGCTCGCCCTCCAATAAGCGGAGAGAAAAATTTGCACTGTTGTCAACAACACCCTTGAACAGTACAACCACTCTATTGCATGGGGCTCGGCCTAATCAATTGAACTAAAGGGTGCCCCAAACTAGATTCACCCCTTTAAAGCCCATCCCACCTTCCAAACGCCTCCAGTGCTCCAGTTTATCCCCGAAAACCCGTTTGTTAGTTTAGCCCCTCCGACCAACGGCGAGCAAAAATTCTCACCAGGACAATTTTCGACGAACTCGCACAAACATCCATACTGCAATAGTGAGGCGCAAGGATTATCAACATCTCCAGCGGACATCAACACAATCAATCACGAAAGCAGGGCATAGTCACACCATCAAACCCCAGACGTTGTATCGTCTAGTGAAATATGGCCGTTATTCCTGCCAAAGCCTCTGGAAACGCCAAGCAGCATGCGGCGGGGGCCAGATTCCGTCAGCGGAAGATATCTGTCAAGCAGCCATTGACCATATATAATCAAAAAGACTTACCTGCATTTGATATTAACAATGAGTTAGAGCCCAGTCAGATACATCACTTAAATGTTAATGGAGGACAGCAACAGCGAGATGCACATGCCATAGAAACCGGTGTGGACAAGAACGAAGAAGATGAAGTCCATTTACAACAGGTCATCAATGCTGCTCAAAAAGCGCTCTTAGGCTCCAAGAAGGATGATAAACTGAAAGAAAAGAAAGATTCCACTGTATATATTCCTACCCCAGATGCATCCAGAATCTGGCCAGATGCTCACAAGTATTATAATGACCAGGTTTTCAGAGAACCAGAATCATATATCAAGTTTAGTGCCACTGTCGAGGACACCGCAGGTGTTGAATACAATATGGATGAGGTCGATGAGACTTTCTTCAAAGACATTTTGACACCAAATTACCCCAAAGTAACTAAGAAAATGAAGCAAGACATCGATGGAATAAATAGCCGAAAGTGCTCAGAAGCAGAATTTGAAATCGTTTGTGATAAATTTGAGAAAACAATAGAGGAAAAGCAACCGTTCTTGTCCATGGATACATCAATCATTCTCACATATGATGAGTTGTCAACCTACATATTGGATGATTTCAAAACTTCCAACGATATCAGCTCAATAACAGCAAATTCAAAATATCTTTCGACTTCTGTACTCAAGGAAAAGTTATCTAAAGAAACTAATCATGTTCCTTTCGTTACATTATTTGATAAAAATCCTTTGGATAAAGGCTCAACTGCTGCACCAAGATCATTGCCAAAGTTATTACAATTATTTGGTGAAGTGATTTACAAACATTGGAAGGAGAGGAAAATAGAGCGTAAGGGAAAAATGGTTACCCCGAGCTTGAAGTTTGAGGACCCAAATGCCAACGAGAAGGATAATGATAATGATCCATACATCTGTTTCCGTCGTCGTGAATTCCGCCAAGCACGTAAAACTAGAAGAGCAGATACCTTGGGAGCAGAAAGAATAAGGTTATTGCAAAAGAGTATGCACAGAGCCCGTGAATTGATTTTGAATGTAACTCAAAGAGAGTTATTGAAAGTCCAAGATTGGGAAGCAGAGCATGCAATCTTCAAATTGCGTTGTGAAGCAAAGAACTTGAAACGAGCTGTTGGCGTTAAAGGTGACGATTACTTGTTCTACCCACACAAGAGGAAGAAGGTAGTAAAGGTTAAGGATGAAGAAGAAGAAGAAAGAGATACTTCCATGAAGTTTAGAAGAGGAGAGAAAAGAAAAACCGATCCTCGGGAGAGTATTGGCGGATCTTCAGCTAATAACAATGCACTCAACAGAGAGAAGTTGGAACAACAACAATTACAACAAGAAGGTGCGAACACTTCTACTCAGCCTTACGTGAAATTACCACCCTCTAAGATCCCTGATATGGACTTGGTAACTGTTTCATACGTTTTGAAAGAAAAGAATGAAACCATTAAGAGAGCAGTTCTCGAAAAGTTACGCAAGAGGAAGGAACAAGACAAAGGATTTGTTAACGCTATTGACGATCCATATCAACCGTACTTTGATATTTCAACGAATAATAATTGCAAGGAATTGAGTCATATTCCCTATTCATCAATTGCAGCCGCAAATTTCCATCAAATTAATACAACCAACTATATTTCCGAGCCACTTAAGAAGTTGTTGGAAGAAGGTAAGAAACCCCTTCCAGGGATGAAAACCTTTAGAGGTTCAAATGGTGAACTTATTCCATCTAAGGCATTCCCTCATTTGCTGACATTGCTCAGCGACAAGATGAACGAGTCAAAGTATACTTCAGTCAGTTACATTGCACAATTACTATCTAACATTGAAACGCACAATTTCAGTGCATATAATAATGGATATGGATATCAACAGCAAAAGCAGAATTCAGAGTTGGAGGATGATTCGAAGATATCAGAACCAATCTTTAGACTCAGAAAACGTGCAGGAAGAGCTAATCGTACATTTATTGATAGAAGAGGCTTGATCGATAGACCGGATGATATTATAGATGAATTCATGAACTTTAATGATGATGAAAATCATAAAGACAAAGATTCAACCAAGCCCACGATTCCGAATGTTTACGATAGTAAACTTGATACTATCAAAAGGTTGGACTCTAATTGGAGATTCGACAATGATCTCTCCGAGAGTCAAAAGGGAATGCAAGATCCTTTCAGCTTGGATCCATCGAGACTTAACTGTATTAGTGATGATACTCAATCTATTAGATTCGGATCTATGTTACTCTCTAAATCTTATGGCCTTTTGCGTGAGTCGGTCCATCAAAGGCAACAAATTTACATCCAACAGGCAAAAATGAGAGCCTTGCAGCAGCAGCAGCACGCAAACAAGCAACAGGCTCAAGCTTCAGTACAATCACAGGCTCATCCTCCTTCTCAGCCACCAACTCAACCTCAATCACAGCCACAATCGCTGTCATCGAGCTAACATCTCGATATGACACTAACTCCAGAATAATTCCAATTAGCATACCAATTCGACTCTCTTGAAGAGAATCGGATTGTATTATTCTGCTCATGACATATCTTCTTTATTGTGTATTATAGTTTAGTATATTACAGTATTACTGATTTAAACCAGTTTTCACTACATAGTAGCAATTTCAAATTCGGCAAAAGCTTCACTTAATACTGAGCAGGAACTAAAGTACGCAAATCGAACCTGAGCAGAGGTCATGAACCTTATAGAGGAAATAATAAATGGAGATTTTCACCTTCCAAGAGAACCTGCATATCAAGTTTCTGTAACAAGACATTATTATCATGCATTAATTGCTGTCAATTAGTAATCTGTCAAAACACCAGTATAAATAGAAGATCGTCAGGAAGCAATCAACAAAATTGGACAAACCTATTCAGTTCAATTCCATTCAGATTCTTTCATCTCAACTCAATATCAATCGATTCCATTCGATTCAATTCAATTCATTCAATTCTCGCTGTTAACCTATCATGTCCAACTTATCATCAGTGGTTGTCTTTGGAGCCCATGGCAAAATCGGTCAATTGCTCATCCAGCGTCTTGCTAACAAGTCTTCGGTCTACAAGGCCACCGCTGTGATCAGAAACGAAGAGCAAAAGCGCAAGATCGAGGAGATTTCTGGCAATTCTCCTAGTATTACCACTAGAAATCTCAGCTTATCAGATGCCACTGCAGAAGAAGTTGCAGATGTTATCAAGGGTCACGACGCTGTGGTTTTCACTGCTGGTTCTGGTGGTAGCAATCTTCTTCAAGTTGATTTAGACGGTGCTGTGAAAACATTCGAAGCCTCTGTATTGGCCAAAACCAGAAGATACGTTATTGTCAGTGCTTTCAGTGCTTCCAATAGGGAATTTTTCAAGGAGAAGCTGATTAGAAATTACTTCATTTCCAAGCATTATGCTGACCGTATTCTTCTCAATGAGTTCAAGGACTCCTTGGACTTCACCATTTTGCAGCCTTCAGCTCTCATCGATGACGAAGGTACTGGTAAGATTGACGTATTTGCACCCAAGAAGATGGCAGGTAAAGATGTTACCAGAAAGGACGTAGCAGACACCATTTACGAGACAATCGGACTCAAGAACACCTACGGCAAGACAATTGCTTTCTATGGAGGTTCCACTAATATCAAGGAAGCCTTGGAGACTTTTAGTGGTTAAGCTTGAAATCGAATTTGAAGTGCAAGTCTGACAAAAAAAAAAGTTCAAGTGCATTCTATAGTATATAAAGCGTATAAAAAATCGAGTACTATCAATAAATCACTTTCCTTCAATTGGTATTGTGCCGAAGCATAGCTTTGTGGATTTGGATTTATGATTAGGAGTATAGAGGTCAATTTCAAATTATTTGCAAAGTTATATACGTTAATTACTTAATACCCGGTACTACTCAACTTAATTGGACTATGTTTAATTATTATGTAATTCAGTTTTTACACTTATTATTGTGTAGGCAAATAGAAGTGTTTTTCACTTGCAACTCTCTCTGATAAAAATTAGAACGATAATTTCTTTACAATTTCTAATATCGGGGTGTATTTTTGGTTAATGTTCTATAATTACATATGACCGTTTCTATTAATCTATTCGTTGGGTTTAAAACAAACCCTCAATTTCTCCGTCATCGTTAACTTCTACATTCATAAATCCAGCATGTGTAGGTAACCCTGGAATAGTCATGATCTCAGCGGCCAATGCGTACAAGTATCCTGCACCAGCGGAACATCTAACTTCTCTGATGGGCACAGTGAATCCTGTTGGTACACCCTTCAACGCAGGGTCGTGTGATAAGGAGTACTGGGTCTTTGCAATGCAAATAGGCAACTTGTCGTACCCTTGTTTGGTATAAGTCTCGATTTGTTGTTTGGCCAAAGGAGACAATTCGATGGCAGCAGCTCCATACATCTTGGAAGCAATGGCATACAATTTGTTCTCCACGGTATCATTGACATCATACAAGAATTTCTGTGGGGCAGAGACCTCGGACAATTTCACTGATTCCACCACGGCCTCGGCGAGTTTAAGTGCTCCAGCACCTCCCTTGGCCCAGTGGTTGGAAGGGACAGCGAAGTCCGCACCAGCCTTGATAGCTTGTTCCTGGATCAATCTAATTTCGGCGTCGGAGTCGGTTTCGAATTGGTTGATGGCAACCACAACCGGTACGTTGTATTGCTTGATATTGGAGATTTGCTTAGCCAAGTTAGCACATCCCTTCTCCAAAAACTCAAGGTTTTCAGTGGTATATTCAGTAGGCAATGGCTGGCCAGGCTTGACATCGGTCGCACCTCCATGTAATTTCAAGGCTCTGGAAGTAGCCACCAACACCACGGTATCAGGTTTGAAACCAGAGGTTCTGCACTTAATGTTGAAGAACCGTTCTCCTCCCATGGTGAAATCGAAACCTGCTTCAGTCACAACGAATCCCTTTTTTCCACTGTTGGTAGGGTTGGAAGGAGAAGTTAATTTCAAGGCAACGCGGTCTGCAATCACAGAAGATGCTCCAATGGAGATATTTGCAAATGGACCAGCATGAACAAACACTGGGGTTCCTTCCAAGGTTTGCATCAAGTTGGGCTTGATGGCATCCTTGAGCAATGCGGTGATGGCACCAGCACATCCAATATCTTCGGCAGTAATGGCCACTCCGGTTCCTCTTTGTGTACCCACCACGAGCTTTCCAACTCTGGCTCTCAAGTCTTTCAATGAAGTGGACAATGCCAAGATGGCCATTAATTCTGAGGCAACGGTGATGTCCATACCTGTCTTACGTGGTGCAACCTTCGCAGCTTCATTCTTGCCTTCACCAATGGTAATTTCTCTGACAAATCTATCGTTACAATCGACAACCCTTTTGATGGTGATCGATTCTGGATCGATATCGAGTTTGGCAAAACGCTCGATTTCTTCATTAGTTAACTTGTCTGGGTTGGTAGCGCTAATTCCGAGGTTCTTCAATCTGGTCAACATTGAAGGTGTAAAGGTTCTGGTACCCTTCTTAGATGGAACCAATCTCTTGTAGAAACCCTTAATGGTCTTGGAAGTACTCTCATGGAACATTCTGGTGTCCACTGCAGCACACAACAAGTTCTGAGCAGCAGAAATGGCATGAATATCTCCTGTTAAATGCATGTTGAATTCATCCATAGGAATTACCTGAGCATAACCTCCACCAGCGGCTCCACCTTTAACTCCAAAAGTGGGGCCCATAGAAGGTTGTCTGACGTTGGCAATGGAGTTGTAGCCCAAGTGGGCACCTAAGGCCTGAGTCAAACCCATAGTGGTGGTACTTTTACCTTCTCCCAAAGGAGTAGGGGTGATACCTGCAACCAAAACATAGTTACCATTGGCCACTTTATCACCTTCGGCCTGTTCATCTAAACGGTCAATAATCTTCTTAGGGTCAACCTTAGCCTTGTAGTGGCCATATGGCTCCAATTCTTGCTCCAAAAGTCCCAACTCCTCGGCGATCTTGGTGATTTTCTTTGGCTTCTGAGCACGAGAAATGGCAATATCCGAAGGTACCGGGTCCTTCAACTCCAAAGGCAATGGCTTGAAAGCGTGTTCATGAGCTCTCTTGGCCTGAAGAATTGCAGCATCGTAAACGTTGGAGCATAACATGGCCACAGTCATAGGACCAACTCCTCCAGGAACTGGAGTAATGAAAGATGCCTTCTTTGCAACAGGAGCGAAATCCACGTCTCCGACCAACTTCTTGCCGTTTGCACTAGTAGGGTCATCCTTGTAGTTGATTCCAACATCGATCACAACAGCATCCTTCTTGATCCAGTCGGACTTGACATACTCCGGGATACCGACTGCAGCAACCACAATATCAGCGTTACTCACGACTTCAGGAAGATTTTGGGTAAAACGGTGGCAGATTGTCACGGTACAGTCCTCGTTACGCAACATGGCAGCCACTGGGGTTCCAACGATATCCGAGCGGCCAATAACCACGGCAGTCTTTCCTCTGAGAGTGATTCCAGTGGTTTTGATCAACTCGATAATTCCGTTAGGAGTGCAAGGTTTGAACATGGGGGATCCACCACGCTTAGAGAGCTCCCCGACGTTGTAACGGTCGAATCCGTCCACATCCTTTGCCGTAGAGACCAGGTTGGTCACCAAGGTCTCATCGATATGCTTAGGCAATGGTAACTGGATCAATAAACCGTTGACATGGGGATCTTTGTTCAAGCGGTCAATGTGCTCCAATAACACATCCTGACTAATGTTCTCGTCAAGCTTGATCAACGAAGATTGGATGTTTGAGGAATGTGCAGCCTTCAACTTGGATCTAACGTATGCCAGGGAGTCAGGACGAGAACCCACCTGAACAATTGCCAACGAGGGCCGGAACTTGAGCTTTTCGAAGCTCAAGTCGCTGTTTGCACCAGCAAACTCAGGATAATGTTCCTTGTTATACTGAATCACCTTGTCCTTAATGGAATGACGGATAGATTTGGCAAGCTTGGTACCAGAAACAACGACAGCATCAAGCCGCACCTTGGCGGTGGAAAACCTTCTGGCAGCCACGGCCACCTGGGATATTCTGCTGCTAAGCATGATGGGGTTCTATGAGTGAATTGTGGTGGGAGAAAACCCGTTTGACAATTGTGGATAGCAGAGTAGATGGGATATGAAACTTGTTGCAGCAGTCCCTTGGCAATATATACTTGTTCGTATGCAGGTGCGTATTTACTATGGGGCAAATTTTTCACTTGGGATGAGTCACAGTGCCGGGTTCTGATTGGATGAAGAAGTAAGCGGGTTCCGGCGCTATAGGAGAGGCACAACCTAAAGGGAGTATGGTGAGGTCTAGGGAGTTGATTCGGGGGTTTTACGACCTTATATGAGATTGATTATCACTGATAACTAGGCCATGGCTTCGAGTCAATTGAATAAGTGACTCCGGAGCGATGCCTCGCCCCGAGTCACATGCACTGCCGTGCATGTGAGACAGGTGTCGTTCAAATGTGACGCGCGCGAGTCAAATATGTCATCAAAAGATAAGGACGAGAATCTGCACCAAATTAGGCTATTGCATCTGCATTGGAAGCGATGGTGGGGTGCTGGTGGTACAAAAGAGTTGCGTGTAATTGAGAGAAACCCAAACATTCAGGTGACAGAAGTCCTTATAGCACTCATACATCTTACCGATCCCGAAAGAAGTTGGAATCGGTCTAACTACAAAAGTCTACCGGCTGTAGGTGGTAGACAGCGATCTCGTAAGGTTGAGATTGAGAGGTTTTATAAGATATCAGTGAATATTTGTATTTTTTTTTTTTTGATTTATCTCGTATAGGCCACAATTCTTCGCCTAATTAGGCTTTGTAGAGAAGTATCAATCTATCCTCTCTTTATATCATTTTAAAAAAGGAAACTTTGACCCAATTGTGGGTGATATGGCATCAAAGGAGTAAGCGATGCAGGAGTGTACTGGAGTTCCTACGATAAAATTCGCTGTATAATTCGAAGTAGCTGATTGAAAGATCACGATATTTCCCATTTTAGTTTGAGTTCTTTTGAATCTAAATCTGGATTTTCGAATATATATACGTATGTTTACTCCCTTTCGAGAAATAAGACATTTTCAACATCATCTGTCATTTTGCCAAATTTAGGGGGAAAAACATCGACCCCATTCTTTAGGACTCGGAATTTATTTTGCAATTCTTTACAACTTTCTCGAATTCTTTAGATTTCCAACTCTGTGGAAAGTTGATTTTTATTAATGCAGATTGTTTAGGTGATAACCAGTATCCAGAATGTTTAAGCTGTCATCTGGGGAGTGGTTGAAATAAACCAAATATCTATCTAGATTATTATGTACTAGTCAATTGATGCCTGAAGTTATTCTATATTTGAAGTATCGCTTCCTTCACTTGCCTCCGAGATAAAAGTGTCGGTACTCAAATTTTTCTCGCTCCTTAGTTGATTCAACATTGCTTGAGCACGGAGCATGATTTGGTCTGTCTTGTATCCAACTGCAATATCCAGTTGGTTCTTTCTCGATGTCATTCTGCGTTTAAGCAAATTAACACTTTCGTACTCATTATTTGATCTACCTGGATTACCAACAGAAGAAACTTGTTCTCTTAAATCGTCCATTGACATGGAAGAGTAAAACGATAATGCTTTACTGCGTCTGTTCTTGCTTTTTCGATCTTTGGCTGAAGAAGATAGTGAGGGCCCGTTAGATTTGAGTCTTTCAAGTAAGCTATCGATGACTGCTATGGATGTATCACTTGAAGATCCAGATTTGGTGGAAGTTTCTCCATCATCAAGTTCATCCTCTTCTTCATCAGGAATATTTTCTTCTTGGTTGTCCTCTAACTTTGTTTCATTGCTTTCATCTTTGAAAGATTTGCTAGATGTGCTTGCAGTATCGTCAACCAACTTCTTCTTTGATCTTTTGACCTTGAGTCTTGATTCTTCAATAATTCTCTTCCTGGCTTCATAGGTTCTTTGATCTTCCTCCCGTTGAATATTCTCAACATGCGCTTTTTTGAATTCAGCGATAAACGAAACGAACTTGTTGAAGAAGCTATTTCTGCTGTTCAGATCCTTGGAATTCTCACCAAAGTAATCCATAAGAGATTCAAACTCTCCTAAAGTTCTTTGCAAATGAGATTGAAGAAGTGAATTCTTTATTTTCGCATTCTCCAAAGGACCTGCAACTTTGCTTAAAATTCTGTCTTCAGGATGCAATAATGAAGGGTCACTCAAATTTCCCTTGGAAATTGAGCTGCTAATATTATTGATGGTCTTTTCGTAATCGCGACAATCGTTTTCTAACTGTTCGATAGATACATTTTGAATAAAGTTTAATGATGTCAATTCATCAACGAATGATCCATATTCAGGGAATGCATTACGAATAATTTTTTCAATGTAATGAAGAAAATTCATTGAATTCTTATCATCTTTCATGAATTTCAATCTTTGCAAAGTATCGAGTTTGAACCCCATTGCTTGCTTAGAAAAGTCATTCATGAAATTGCCAACAGATCTAATGATTCCCAAAACATTCTTTAAGCTTTCTGACCTTCTGACACTCTTACTTGCTTCCCCAATCAATTGTAATTTTTTCAATAGATCCAAATAATCTTTCTGGTATGTTTGAATCATCATCAATGCACGAGATCTAGACTTCCAATAACTCCTCAAGTTGAAACAAAGCTCGAGATAAATTCTGTCTCCACGCTCTAATTCATTAGAATCTTTCAAAGCTTTCTTTCCGGGGCGTGAAAAATCAAGTGAATAAGGCATGAAACTTCTCATCATGAAATCACTATTCTCAACTAGTGTATCAGAATTGAAAAATTCAACAACAGTGACATTCTGTAAAATATCTTTCTCGCAATGAAGTACTTTCATTACCAAAGTTTCCACTGGTAGATTGGCGTACATATGTAAGTTGATACCAAACAGTTGAGCTAAGTCACGAGGTAAAAATGATAATTTTTTAGGAACGTATTCTAAGCCCTCTTCTAAATCATTATTTTCCATATCTTTCTTCAACTTGATTGCTGAAGACTTTGCCACGAAGACTTTCTCAACTTCTCCCAATATTCCCTTCTGCAACAATTTATCAGAGACCGCTGTATGTTCAATACCACTCCAAAAAGTTTCCTTGATATCTTCAATTTTATCCCAATGCATCTGTTTCAATTTAGCCTTTGGTCTGGCAATCATTTGTAATTCATCGTATCTAAACGTGGATGTTGGTGTACCAGGGTTGCCAGTGGGTGTTGAAATTGGGTCATTTGCATCGTAACCAAGTATTGGTGTACTTGGAGTAGGAGTTTGGGTTCCGGAACCTCCTAACAAAGTTGGCAAAGGTGGTGGAGGGGGTGGTAGACCAGAATTAGTATCTCCTGTGATGAATGAAGGCAAAGGTGGTGGAGGAGGTGGTGGAGGAGGTGGCAAGGCTCCATCCTTAGATTTTGCTGCTAACAAGAAAGGTGGAGGGGGAGGGGGAGGAGGGGGAGGAGTAGGACCAGCCTTCGAGATGAAACCAGGCAAAGGTGGAGGTGGTGGGGGTGGAGCCGCTGGGAGACCTGTAGTTGGTACTGAAGTTGATGTAGATTTCAATTCTTTAGCCACACCGTTATATGGATGACCATTTTCAGATGGATAAGCATCGTTTTCTGCAATTGTATCAAAAGAACCATGTGAATGGGTAAAACTCTGTTTACCGCCTCTTGTTTCGTGACTTCTTCTCTCGGGTGTTTTGGTAGGAGAAGAATAAATCGATGCTGAATTGGACTTTGAGTTGATGTCACTTGAAATTGACGCATTGGATTTACTGTTGGACAAATTCAAATTGCTACTAGTCGAATCCCTCGATCTAATCGAGACCACCAGGTTAGAAGAATTCTTTGCGTCGCCGAATTGAAAATCATCTTCGGTACTTTCATCTTGGTCTTCAGGGATAGAATTTCTGTTAAATCTGTTTGAGGCACCGCGTACCTCAATTATGGATAAATCATCTGAATTTAAAAATGATTTTTCTTGCTGAGGAATTGGTGGAAGTGAGCTATGCTTTTTCTTCAATGCATTCTGAGATTCTTGCTTCATTGCACTTTGTTTTGAAGAGTATACAGACTCTAATTCATGGACAATATTATTTCCTCTAACTGAATTTTTCTTGATTAGGGGCGATGACAGCAACATTGGGGTCAGAATGCTATTAGGAAATGGTTGAGACTTATTGCGGTTTTCTTCAAGATTTCTGATTTGAACTTGAAGCAAACCTATATGTTTTTCCTGTGAGGCAATTTTATCTGCACTTATTTGATTCTCTCTTTTAAGGTTTGCGATTGTCTCGTTCAAGCCAAAGCTGGCCTCTATTTCTAATTGCATTTTCTCGTCCTCTAGTACCTTCATGGCTTTTGATAACTCTCTGGCATCCAAAATCGCTCTTCTTGCTGTCTCGTCTGTGATTAACCGGTCTATTAATCTTTGTATGGAACTGTTAAGAACAGAATTTGAGTCAGACGCAATGGTAGTAGATTCTGCAACAACATGTTGCATTACTGAATCGATTAAGACTAATAGTTTGCTCAATTCTTGTTCACTCCTACCGGTATCCTTGAGCATGAGAAACTTTTGGAAAATAGATTTCATAAATGATTCATTGGATTCTTCATCCGAATCCGTATTCTGATCTTGAAATTGTTCCTTGATGTCTTTATACAAATCATCGAGACTGGCAACCTCATTAGATGCATTGGTTGTTGCGACATTATTTGTCAAACTAAAGAATTCATTATAATCCTCTTCGGCAAATTCCTCATATTTCTCCATTTCATCGTTGATTCTCTCGTTATTGACAACTTTCAATTTATCGAAAACCTTGAGTAATCTTGAATCATTGAACTCTCTTCTCAAAGAAATTCTTTTCTTTATTTGTGAAGTTCCTTCCATGATACCGTTGATCAACAATAATGTAGTTAAAGAATAATTTTTTAAGTTCGAATCTCCTCCTAATCTTTCACTTCCACTAGTGAAATATTGATCTAAGAATCCTTCCAATGAATTCAACCATGGTTGGAACCTAACATAGTCACCAACCAAATCCTGCAAATTGACCATGCTGTCTAAAATATTGGGAAGATACTTATTATTGCGGTAATATGACAAGAAAATTAAGACCTCGGTAACCAATATTCTAGTTGCAAGTCTGGGTGAAACCAATGAAAAGATAATCGATTTGATTACATGAGCTTTGTTTTTCTTCACAACGGCTGTTACCATGGAATTTTCATCGGAATCTTCCTCCTCGTGACGTTCAGCATTCAATATATGCTTGAGGCATCGAATAATAACATATTCCTTATCGAATTCTTCATTAGATTTAATACTTTTTTTGTTGATTCTGGAAAGAATGACAGATAACGCACTTTCTCCTTGTGCTTCAACAAAACTTTGAACCCAAAGGGTCCCATATTTACTGGACAAGGAATTCTCCACCAACCGTTTTTCTAACTTTTTGTATTCACGAAGCGTGAGTTTATTGGCCATAATTCTTGAAACAAACCACTCCGGTGATCCATCTTTTAGTTTTTTCTTCGCCAAGGTATTAGTGTGTTCGCTATCAGTGGACACCGAAGAGTCAATAGACTTTTTCTTCAGTTTAGAGTACGCAGCTTCGTCAAACGTTGATTTTTTTCCTGTAGATCCCAATTTTGTAATAGCTTTAATTGTAGAAAATTGCTTTTGTTTGAAAGACTCACTATCAGTGTCATCTGATTTTGGATCGCTAAATTTTCGCTCAACTCTTTGCGGATTATTCTCAGTATCTACCTTGAGAGCATGAGCTTGAGCTTGCTTTGTAAGTACCTTCAAGTCGAAGCCTGAATTCGTCTCATGCTCTCTCAAAAGGAGCTCCCATTTGCGTTTCGTTGGTTGATCTCTTAATGTCTTGACTGCTTTATCTGTGAAGACTCTTGTGGACAAAAGCTTCTCGAACAATTGATCAACTATCTCAGGACGGGGCATCTGATTTTTGTAAGTCGCCACGGTTGCAAATGATTGCACAGAATGATTAGAGCCTATTTTTGGAGATCCTGTTAACAGGGACGGTGATATGGTGCGGGTGGACGAAGCTGATTTTATACGGGTATTCAATGTAGGATGTTGTGAATGTTTTGTGGAGCCCGATTGAGGTGGTGCCATCTCTGGGAAGGCAGAAGCACCATGAGTGGGAGAGTGGTGACTTTTGTGGGGGGAGTGCTGAAGTGGCTTTAAAGAAGGGGGAGGCATCAAGTCATCGGCAGATAGCCCGTAGCCTGCCAAATTGAAACCCACCGACGCAAGGGAAGGATGTTGAGGGGGATCCGGCTTTGATTTAGGATCCAATGACGAAAAGCTACCCACACTACTGGATAAGCTCAATGGTAAATCTTCGGAGTGATCCTTGTGGTGTTTGTGATCGTGGGAATAGGTGGAGCCAGCAGATGCTTTCCGGGGCGATTGGATGCTCTTGGATCTATCAGGAAGGTACATGACGTGAATTGGCTCTCTATTGGTGGCGGTGACGTTATCATAGCCAATGGCTTGGAATTGGTCGTTTTGATCCAGATCAAACGGGTTGGAGGACTGGCTGCTTTGCCTACTGGAAGGTGGGTGGTGTATCTCGTGGCCATTCTCGTCGATTTGCGAGAAGTTCAAGATGGAGGTGGATTTGGAGAGCTTTTTGATACTCTTGGAGAACACATTGGGCCGTTTGGAACCCTTGAGGTCAGGGTCAGCCAGCAGGCCGTTCTTTGGATACTCGGGGCCATTTTTCATGGCCAGAAGAACACAGCACGGGGCCTGGGGACGGATGGACGAGGTTCTTGCGTGGAATGGGAGAAAGGGGACGGCACTGGTCGGCCTGGGTGGGTTGAAGCCTATTGTTTAGTGCTAGATCGTCCACGTGACCCAAATTACCGGTTAAAACTAGGCGTTCTTCTGGCGTCGTTACCTCAGTGACCTTTTATGGGGCACCAAATTGGCACGACCTTAAAGAGGGGCCATTTTGAAGGTGGGTGAGAGTTACAGTTTGTGTTTCATATTAATTAGAGTTGAGACGGACAATAAGGAAGGCTTTGGACGCTTGAGGAACGAGAAAATTACGATAAGGAACGGGATCGTTATCGTGATGGTGACAGTGATGGCGGTGGGACTGGTGGTGATGGCGGTTGGTCGATTGAGTGTTCGACCCGGTATGCCATGAGCTACAGAGAGGTGCTTGTCCATTTGTCGGTTCCATGGTTAGCGAGCAAAATTGGGCTTATTTATTTGGCAAAGACTGACACCAAGAGACGGTGGTAATAGTCTGATTTAGGGAAGATGTTTGGTTTTTTAGGGAGGCTCGTGAAAGTCTAGAGACTCACTCGCGCGGCACGGTTGTGCGAACCTGGCGGTGGCCTGGCCAGGGGCAAATCTGGTGCCAAATCTGGTGCCACTCTCCACGACGCATGGGTGCGCGTCGTGGTGCAGTTCTGTCAGGGGACGACGAGGCTGCAAAAATCTCGTGTGGGCAGACTTTGGGCACTAACAGTAGAACCATAGAGAACAGGATGGGGATTGCCCACCATATCTTTACTGAACTGCAGTATGTGTACTCTCAATTCACACCGACACTAAGATCCGTTTGGTCTGTAAACAATCTTATCTTGGACCCGCGAAATCATGCGGTGGTTGCACTGAAGGTTCTGCAATGAGTGTCCTCGGTAGTCTGGGAAAAGGTGAGGCTTCATACCACCACCACCACCACATTTCTGCCATGGAAACTTCACATGTCAGATACGGTGCTAGCGATTATAAACATCAGAGACCATAAATTTCAGAGAGACTCTTCACATGACACAGGAAACTTGGCTGGATCACCTCTAATTAGGTCGACTCGGATCTGGCTAGTTCGCCAGTTATGAGTTGTGCAGGTCATTTTCATGGTTCTCGTCAGTTCCGAATGGTTCTGCTTGGTCGCACTTGGTTCTGGTAGCAACCTCTCTCGCTTCAACGTGGCGATACTCCATCCCATCTCATCACTACCGTACTCAAACTATCGTGAGCAATAGTTCCTTTAGACAATCGACAATTTACGAGCACCGATACCTTGAGCTCACCTGCGAATTGTGCATTATCACCACGCGGAAATTTCACACTGTGGTGCAAATGCGCACTGGAATGTGCAACCCGAATTCACCACATGTGAAACACCCTATTATTGTTTGGCATGATCGAGACGGGTCTATGCTGTGATTCAAAATCCATGCGGTGTTCATTTCGAGATCACCTGGTGCTTATTTTCACGGAGTGAAGGGGAATGTTCTTCAGATCTTCTCTATAAATACAGCTTGTAGCTTGGAATGGACCTAGGCAAATAGCACGTCAGAATTTGAAATGCTAGTACCGTAATTGGGTCCTACCATTGGTGGTTATGGTTAACATTAAAATGACCCCTTGTCTGTTTCTGTGTTACTATACTGGCTCATTGCTTTTAGCTTCGTAAAGCTGTTACTTCTTGCTCCTCAGATCGTTCTGATACCTCCTTTGCGTTCTGGCATTTCATGAGCTGCTGTAGTCTCGGCATTTCGGTGAATCATTAGGTGAATGGATCTGCAACTCAACCATGGCCGCGCATCTAGTGGAGATCGCACAGGGCCGAATGGAGAAGCCCTTTGCTTGGGCTTCGTCACACCACGGCCGCCAATGTCAGGAACACGATGCAACTCGACCTTGAACCGTGAGGCTAAAGGGCACATTCTTAAGATCTCACATGACGTGATTGTATTCTACGCATACTGATAATTTTAGTGTGATGATACTTGTTCCCCGGATTTTTCGAGTTCAATAATGCGCACTTGATGGGGCCCTCTCTCATCTGTGAAAAGCAAACTCTCCAAAACTTGCAACCGTGGAGTCCTCTCACAGACTAAACAATTTTCACCTTGCGCTAGAACTATCTCGATGAAGACATTACCATCTCAATCACTAAGTCTAATAATTGGCACACACCGGAAACAGCACTTTCTTGGATCTGGAACCTTGTAACATAAAGCTCCAACCCATATTTTGGCTCCACCACTCGCAACTATTCTGTGCTTCCGTAGCTAATATGTCCTTATAAATTTATGTTCTCTATTTAGCTATGGTATCTTGGTAGCGATAATGCCTTGCTTCTTCCCTCTTTCACACCCAAAGTGTCAATAATCTCATCAATGCTCATGTCTCAGCACAACATTCAGTAGTGGAAGCGCGTCGCACTTGTATTTAATGTAGGCGTGTTGTTTACAAATTAGGGATCTTATAGAAGCTTTTCTCTTACAACACTTCGATGTCATGAGTTCCATCCACATCAAATCTCGATCCAAGCAAAAGCCCATAGCGAGCTTCTTCAACAGTGTTCCGCCAGCAAAGCCTGTAAACGTCAAGCCAAAAGTGGAGCTAACGCGTTCTACGTCTCGCCTTACATCAAGTCTCAAATCCTCCAATGAGTTCGATGATCTCTCCAGCTCAGACACCTCATATGACTCCATCGAAGTCAACAACTTCAGGAATCCTGCTTTGACTCGTTCCTTCAACAATACGGGCAATAATAAGTTTCAGTCTGCCTCAAAAGAAACTGAAATAATTGATATATCTTCCCCAGAAAGAACGAGCTCCACTGCCAAATCCATCTCCATCAAGAACGAAACCAAGCCCGACGTCAAAAAGGAAAGACCTCTGTTGAAAAGGGATGGCTCGTCTTTGTTTGAGTTCCTTGGACAGGCTCGCAAGATACCCAAATTGAACTCAGCTTCTTCATCTATAACAGAAACGGAGGTAAAGCCTGCAACCACCTTGAGTGAAGAGCAACTCAAAGTCATACATTCCGTGGTAAACGATAAAAAGAACGTCTTCTTCACTGGAAGTGCAGGTACAGGTAAGTCGGTGGTGTTACGGGAACTTGTCAAGAAACTCAAAGCTATTTACAGAGATAACGTGGGCTTGACCGCTTCCACAGGAATGGCAGCGTGTAATATTGGTGGCCAAACCCTTCATAAGTACTTAAGTATCGGCTTGGGTAATTCTGGTGTCACTGAAATGTTCCGCAGAATCAGCAAAAACCACTATCAGTTGCAAAAATGGAGATCTCTCAAAGTGCTTATTATCGATGAAATTTCCATGATCGACGGTCAGCTATTCGAAAAATTGAATGAGCTTGCAAAGCAGCTCCGGGGCAATAGTAAACCATTTGGAGGCATACAGGTGGTTTGTACCGGTGATTTTTTCCAATTGCCCCCAATTGTTCCCCGTGGAACTGGAGGAGAACCCAAGTTTTGTTTCGATACCAAAGCCTGGAAGACAGTTATCAACAAGACAATTGTTTTGCATAAGGTGTTCAGACAAAAAGGTGACCTGGAATTAATTGACATGTTGAATGCCTTACGGTGTGGTAAGATAGACCAGCAAATTGAAGCCAAATTCCACAAATTATCAAGAAAGGTCCAATACCTCGATGGTATTGAGCCAACAGAATTGTATCCCACAAGATGGGAAGTGAAGCAAGCGAATATGACAAGACTCAATCAGTTGAAATCAAGACAAATCGTTTTCAATGCTAAGGATAATACCACTAAGGACATTGATGTGAAGCAATTGGACAATCTCATGTGTGAAAGTACCTTGGAATTAAAAGAAGGTGCACAAGTGATGTACTTGATAAATCTTTCGTCAGACATTGTCAATGGTTCAGTGGGAACCGTGATGTTCTTCGCAACTTTGAAACTCTGGAATAAGATCAATGATGTTTATGGGTTTCCTGATGTCTCTGATCCCCAAATATTGGACGAAATGCGGTTGTTATCTAGCAGAGTGGGTTCAACTAGTGATTGGCTGGAAGAACAGGTACAGAAATACAACAAGGTACCATACGATAGAAGATCTGCATTCGATAAATTATGTCAAGTGGCAAGTGTACAATTGGAGCAGGATTTGCTACCTGTCGTTAATTTCAAGGTTAGAGGATATGATAACCTCGTGTTTGTGGATAGACATGAATTCAGTATAGATGTTGGAAAGCCCACAGGGTTCCTGGGTGACTCGCATAACCCCAAGATCATCCGAGAACAATTGCCATTGTTGTTATCCTGGGCCATGTCTATTCATAAAGCTCAAGGTCAAACAATTGACCGTCTTAAAGTTGATTTGAAAAAAGTATTTGAGAAGGGACAAGTGTATGTGGCGATTTCTCGTGCTACAAATAAAGACCACCTCGAGATCTTGAATTTCCACCCCAGCAAAGTCACTGTATCGCAAGCTGTTCAACAGTTTTACAGGGAACTTGGATTTTAAATCAAAAGTTTAAGATTCAGAAATTAAAATAATTAACATCAAGAAGCACGTCTCTTGTCATTTTATTAATCTCTGCATTCAAACATATGCCTAGTCCATAGCGCAACATAACCTCACATGGTATCAAAATTCATTCAGTTGATGAAAATCTTCTTTAGTGATCGAACCAAATCCGTTTGGTGTATATATGAAACACATTAAATGCATAATATAACCAATTTAGTGCCGATATGTCAATTCAGCCCAGAGGTTAATCATCTTATTACTAATTTTTTTTTATGTTAGATCGCATGAGTAAGTTCCTAATAGAGCCTTGAAAAATCTGATCTCTCATCAATCCATCAGATGTGAAATATATTTCAAGACACATGAACTTTACTAGAGGATTCCAAGTCTCAATTGCAGCACAAATTCAAACCAAGTGGTCGCATTTGCATTGAGCTCGAGTTCTTTCTGCTCACTTCCATAGTGCTCTACTTCTGCCTCATCTCTACGTCATACGGAATCTTCTCACTTTCCAGAACTTTCACTTTTAGCACTGTTGCACACTCTAAGGCAAAACTGCGAACTGTCACTCACTCTCATAATTACTCACCATCAAATTGGCATCGTTTTCACAGTGGTATATTCTTTAACCTCCGGAGTTGAAGATGAGTTCCTTCAATGGTGATTTGGGCCAAGATGGCTATTCAGTCACCTTGAACTACTTCACAGGATTGCCAGAAACATCAAGTATCCCCGATGCAAATATCACTATCATCTTCAAGTCATTGCTCAAGAAGGATTCCATCACCAAGGAAAAGTCCCTCAATGATCTCATTGAATCTTTCAACAGCGAAACTACTGCTTCCAGCTTGAGGGAGGATATCACTATCATCTCGTGGATCCAGATCTACCCAAAGTTGGCTATAGATAATTCCAGAACAGTTCGAATCTTGGCTCATCAAGTACAAGCCAAGTTTCTTGAGTTACTCGGAGGAAAGGCATTTACCAAGTATCTCGGAAGTTCGATCCCTGTGTGGCTTTATGGGTTGTTTGACAACGACCGCTTGGTGTCATCTGCAACTTACAAGACTCTTTTGCTGAGCTTCCAAAACGATAAAGACAAAATTGAAAAGATTTGGACATTGTTTTACGAGCAAATTCTAGGATTCATTGTTACAGGGATTACCCTTGAAACCCCAGAGAGCTTAAGTGATAAGAGATATACCAAAGAGGAAGACTTGATTGGAAAATACGAACGTGTAGTTGGTGGAAGCTTGAATATGTTGAATAAAATATTGAGGATCGACATAAATAAACCGGTATTAGTTCAAGAAATTGAGGTCTTGTTGAACACTGAAAAAATATGGGATTTCTTGGGTACCTCATTGGTGAACGAAACACTTAACTTGGCGTTGTTCAAGTCTCTTCTTACCATCATCAAAGGATTATTCAAAGAAACTTCTTTCATTGAAAAACTTCTGGACGTCAAAACACTCTTCAAGCTCATTTCCAAGAAATTTATTAAAAACGTGAAATTTAAGACAAAAGCTTCATCGAATACAATAGTTTTTTCAAGTATTGTGCTACAACTTTGGGATGCCTTGATAATCCTCACTGAATTCAGCAACCTCAAAAGTGCTAAGAAATTGAAGATCAAGAAGTCATTTTGGGAGCTAGGTGGATCCAAAAGCCACTCCAGATTGGTTGAGTATCTCAAATTAGGACCCTGTAATCTGGATCCAACCTTCTATTCAATGGTCACCCACTTTTTTGAAGTTTTACAAGACCAAGAATTAGATCAAAATTCTTTCTTCAGCTTTCAAAATTCTGAGGACGTTGAACAAATCTTGACAATCATTGCTAAACAATTTAAAGCCTCCATGACAATTGAGTATAAGGCAAAATCTTTAGAATGTTTGGCGAAATTATTCAAGTTATTTAATAAAAGGTCAAACAAAAAGTTTAACCTTGAAGAATCATCGCAATCAATTATCTATGCTTCTCTAGACACCATGGCAAAGTCGAGGCCAAGAGTCATCGAAGCTTCCAAGTACGAAGCCTTTTATTCACAAATATCATTGTTCCTCGAATATTCTCAAAATTTATTCCCTGAAATTTTGGTGGATTTGAATGATTCTCTCAAGTCGTTTGTGGAGTCTAAGGTTTGCGAATTAGAAAAGAGTTTCGATTCGACCATGGAAAAAATCTTCAATGCATACTTCGAAGTTTTATCCAAATGTGAGAACGACGACTTGATAGTTGCACTTGGTACTCATATGTTAGACATCGTTCTTGATGATTCATCCGTCCAAAACCCAGGTTGTGCTTTTAAGGTAATAGAAACGGTAATCAAGAGAACCAAAAGCATTCCAAATGATAAGTTTTTGGAATTGATAGAAATGCTTCCTTCTTTTGTGGAAGAAGATTTTGTGCAACAGCCTCTTGAGCTCTTGGTTGAATTTTTGAGGATCACCGCAATTCCTAATATTGACGAAGTCATCAACGACTTTTATCTCAAGTTATCAATGGTAGATAAGAAAAGCATTGCTAGTTTGGTTGAATTGGTTGGACCATATGTGAACATGAATAAGCAAAGTTACCCCGAAATTTATGATTTTGTTGTTGGTCTTTCTAGAAAGAATATAACTACAGAAAATGAAAGACAGGTATTGTATTCCTACTTGAACAACCTGGAAATTGCAAACAATGTAACAAATGCTGCATTGAAAGACGAGAAATTGTTCATTCAGCTAATTGAAAAATTGTCAAGCTTACCAGACCTTGACAATATTATCAGAAGTGAAAATTTCAAGCATTTCGTTGCGCTATCATGGAATCACATCAAAAGTTCAAAAACACAAAAATTTTTCAGCAAAATTAATAAGCTGTATCTAGAGGAAAGTTTGTGGCAATTCATTCAGTCGTGCAACTTTTCAACTGATTTTACACCAGTTGCATCATATTTGAAAAATTGGGGCCTAGATCTAACGAGATACCAGGATGCTATTAGACTTGCATTACTTGATTTCAATTCTGTTTTGTTGTCTGTTTCAAATCCAATAGAACAGAACATAGCTTTGATTGAAAGTAAAGAATCAGCTTACACTCCCGACGAGTCAATTATCGTTTTAGCAAAATTTATTACAGAATTGTCGACTGAGCAAAATGGGGTAGATCTCATTTTATTACGTTACTACGTTTCCGAATTTTTGAAGGATTATTTATTCACATCATCTAAAGAAAAGCTTAAAGATATCAATGATTTGCTTCAGCTCAAGAAAAATACAATAGAAGTCAATGAGAAGCACATTAAAGATCTTACTTTAGAAGACCTTTTGTCTCAATCAAGCGATGGTGCTAAAAGCATCGTAAGTTGGTTGTTACAAGATATGAAAACTGGCGAGTTTAACGAATTTTATTCTGCAAGAGTCTATAAGTTGATCGTCGAGCATGTTTTCAATAGCTTAACTTCAAAAGATATCGAGGCTGCAAACATCAACTATACTCTGATGATCAAATCTAATTTATTACAAGTTGCGGTTCTCCTTCAATGTTGTTCAAACTCTTTCAATGCTTCATCGACCAACTTTGATAAAGTTCGCAATTTTGTAGCAGCCGAGATATTAGGTGTTAAAAAAACCGACCAAATATTGAATGATGGACTCCGTTGGATCACATTATTGATCAATTTCTTCAACTCGGATGAGATCTATGATGTCATTCCACAACATCGGCTTGCAATGATAATCAATCAGATTTCGAACTGGTTAGATTCAGATATTGCATACGATGACGAATTCATGACTATGCGGGTACAACTTGCTAGACTATTTAGTGGACTCATTAAATTCAATGAGAACTTGTCCGAAAAATTTTGGGAGTTGGCGTCAAGACTTATTAGTGATAACTTGGGATTGTGTGAGACTGAATTGGGTAGGTACGACATGAGGTATTTCACTTTAAAATTAATTTTAGTGTCGAAACAAAAGGAGATGGACTTTTCTGATGAGATAGATGAAGAATTGTTGAGCTTGTTGTTGAATAAAGAAATGATTGAAAATGATCTTCGCACTAATAATCAACCGATAGTATTGATTCATGATCTTATTCAAAGGATATTTAATAAGGTGGATATACCCATAAAAATAGCAGTTTCAAAGCTTCCTGAGTTGTACAATACTCTTTCAACTAGTGAATTTATTCCAGTCCAGCGTATAGTTGTGAATCTTATACAGAAAGTGATCATGGTTCAGCAGCAAGACTTCGTTGTTGAATATCAACTTAGCAAGTCCAAGTTAAGTGATGAAGAAAAATCGGATTACCAAGCCGTTTTGCCCGAATCTTTAATGAGTAACATCAAATTACAATTGGATGAGGTGGACATTGAAAGTCACCAAATGGCTAGATTCTTATGGAGTTGGCTATTGATATTTTGTCACTTTCATGATATTACATTTTCCATGAAAAATGAATATATCAATCAACTTAAAGACGCAGGAGTGATTGAAAAATTATTCGATTTCATATTTGATCAGGTTGATGTGAATGATAATAAATTGATGGCAAAATTAATTGGAGAGTCCGAATCAATCGAATCGTATAATCCGAGATCTAGTTTAAGAGAATCCATTCTGCTCGAGTTTGAATTCTTATTACTTCATCTTTACTTTCTTTCCTTTAGATTTTTCGGATCTCAGATTCAAACTTGGTTCAAGGAAATTAGAGATCGTCAACTCAAGCAAATTATTGAGAAATTCTCTTCGAACACAGTATCTCCAATTTTAATTAATAAGATTTTGGAAGAAGTGTCCAATGCTAAAGCGGATTTGGAAACTAAAGACGAAAATTTGACAATTAAGGTGAACAAAGTCATAAATGAGATAAAATCCGTTTACCTCATCGATGAATACACCATGGAAATGATCATCAAAATACCCTCCATTTACCCACTTGAGAATGTTAAAGTCAGTGGTCCCCTTCGTTTAGGTGTCAAAGAAAACCAGTGGAAAGCTTGGCTTTTAGCATCTCAGAGAGTCATTTCCTTAACTAACGGTTCTATAATGGAAGCTATCCAGCTATTCAACAAGAACGTTAATCTTCACTTTTCTGGGTTTGAGGAATGTGCTATTTGTTACTCGATCTTACACCAGGATTTGTCTCTCCCATCAAAGACCTGTTCAACTTGTAACAATAAGTTCCATGCTGCTTGCCTTTATAAATGGTTTAAGAGTTCTGGAAGTAGCACATGTCCATTATGTCGGTCTCCATTCAATTTCAAGGCACAAAGGACCTGAACTTTAATATTATAGATATAAATTTGACTTCGATTCTCGTGTACTATCATAACTATCGTCTATTAGGAATAATCTTACTTGGTGGCCCTCTATTACCCATGGCCCAAGGAGCAGCAGTCATTGAAACATTCGTTCTTGTAGTATGCACACCTCCGTTGCTGATATTCCTCTTTTCATCGTTTTCCTCGTTATTATCGTCTCTCGGATTCACACGCAAGGGGCGATTGCTTTCTTTATCCACCCAGGGATATAGTATATCACCAAACCAAAAATGCTGTACAACGGGAAATTTGCTAAAAACTTCAACCTCATACATTTTTAGCAATCCCTGTAGCACTTTTGACCACAAATGAACTGCCAAATGAATATCATAAAGAATAGGAGAATGCTCATTGAATGGCCCCATCTTGATTTTGAATATGAATGCAATAGCGTTGACGTATAAGTTGGTTGACTTGTAAGTATTGATGATCTGTCCTGTGAGTACTTGTGAAACGGGTGGGGCCATCTTTGAAGTACTGTATTGAGCAGCTCCAATAATGTAAATCAAATGGAAATGGTCATCCAATCCCCATACTCCATGGGAGCCAGCTGGTTCTAAATTATAATCTAAAATCAATCTCCGCACCAAGTCATAGTATCTAGAAAACACCGTCAACAACTCCAGTCCCGTGATTTGTTCGTAGTCCCACATACCAGAGTCGAATAACCCCCCTATGAATGCCAAAAATGAAAGTTCATGCCCAGTTCCGTAATCTAGCCTGAGTTGAGATCCGAAAGAATGCTCGAAATAATAACTTAATTCCTCAAGCGTTGCAGACTTTGAATCAGGAACTCCCACTTTCTCGGTTATAAGCTTGGAAGAAGTTGCTTTCATTTTGTCGTGCCATTCACGACAAGCCAAGTTTCCGAACCTTCTTGGTCCTTCAAGAGGGGGAGTCTCGTCAATTAGGCGATGTAATGTATCAAGCACCTGGATCAACCCCGTAGAAACGACATTCTGTTCAGATCCGGTGGCCTCAGAAGAATTTTCTGTGAAGCTTTGGGCTTCTGATCGTTCATCAATTGGTCCTTGGAGCCTCGTCCGACTCGTGGCTTGGGACCCGTCTCTTGTGACGTACTTCATGTCCAAAGTCCCCAGCGGAACCTCCTTGCCTCTGACTTTTTCTATCACTTTTGCAAGGGTGTGTTGAAGCTTATGGTATGCTTCAGACCTCTTGAACACCCCAACATCAGATTGGTCATAGATTTTCTTGCTTGGAGTGGAGGTTTCCACCATTGTTGCAAGAAAAGATGGATTTGATAATTGCGATCTTCTGTCGCGTGCCTGAATTGACAGATCGAGTACAGTGAGCATATGAGAACAGTTACGGTAATGAGATAGTGAGCACGATCGATAATTTTAGGAGAAAAGAAGTAGTTCGTATATTTGAGAGGTAATCAAAAATTGTGTAGATAGAGGATATTGGGAGCATTCATGGTAGGAGAGTTGTTGTTTTGAAGAAATGCAAGATAGCACTGTATAGTTTATAGGTGCTGTTTAGTGCAATGTATGGTATCGTGTTGCTTATGACACTGTATGAAGTATGTAATTTATTGATCATGTTTCTCTGTGTCATATATGCTATGTGAAATATTTGGATGCTTTGATTGTGGCACTTTCTTCGGTTTGTATGTTTATGTTCCTTGTCATACTATGCTACTTTTTAATTTGCTCGCTAATTTTATCTGACTGGATTTTGTATTACGAAATAATCGATAAACACCCACTATAAGACATATTATAAAGTAATGCTGAAGACCGTTTTATCTGTAAAATTGAAGCGGGTTATCCGGAAGGTCTTGGTTATTTGGTGAATTCTTTACTAAAGTTGAACTTGTGATGTGCAAATTTCTTGATGTAACAAGTACCAATTCCATTTGAGTGGTCATGATTTTCCTGGAATGTACGAATTCTTTCAGCTGCTTTCATCCTGGATCACAACAATAGAATTTCCATAACAGTCAACTTCAATCAATGAAGTATCCTCTGTGTTGGAAGAAGTGTAGGACTCAATTCGGGTCTTTTCTTGAGTGGCTGGTATTTTGGATTCTTTTGCATTTCGTATGAAATTATCCATCTCGTTTAATGGCCTTTTCTGAGGTGCTAACAGTGGAATGCTCGTCAAAAACAGATCTGCTTTTGATGGAGACACTGTGCTTTTTCTTCTCGAAACGTCTATTTCTTCCATGAATGGGTTTTCATCTGATATTTTCTTGGGCATTCCTCCAAAGAACAGCGTTATATTTTGCTGGCCTGGAAGCAATTTGACAGGTGATTTTCGAATGTTAAGCCTTCTGGTTGGCGAACTTTGAGCACTTCTTCTCTTGGGCGATACATTCGTACCCAACATTGGAGACTTCCCAGGTGATAAATGGAATCCCAAGGCATCCAAGGTAGTTCTTTGACTAACAGCTTTTGGTTTTGTAGGGGAAGTTATCGATTCTCTTTCGAATCGCTCAAGAATTTGAGGGTTCAAGTATTGCACAAGTGAAGTAGGGAGCCATATAAAATCCACCATGGATTTTGTAGGGCTTGCATTATCTTGTGTACTTCTTGTAGGCGAAGATGGTGTGGAATCTTCGATTCTTTCTTTTCTTTGCGACTCATGAATATCAGGGAAGTGTTCTTTAATCTTGGAAACATTGAATTTCACCATCATATATTCCATGCTATCCATGGTCTTGGAACGATTTAGCCAGATCAATTCATTCAGTGAATAATCAAAATCTCCATACGTGAGCAACTTCGCAACAATGTTTTTGGCCCGCAAATCGAAGTGCTGAGGTACGAATAACCGGTCTCTAGATTCAATCAAATCTCCTTCATATGTGTTTTCCTGAGTGAAATCACCATCACTATTTGCTTCAATCTGCAGAAATCCCAATATTAACGATTCATTGCATAGTCTTGTCAATTTAACGTTTGTGAATTTGTCATCAATGTGGATATTTTGGAGACTTATGTCGTCATTCATAGCATCAGTCTCTCCATAATTGAGACTTGGACGGAATTTAAAAAGCCCCACATCAATAAGTGGAAATAAATATAGCAATGTATAATATTCATCAAACTTCAAATCCTCTGCCAAAGTTATAGAACGTCCAAAAATGTCTCTTGGGCAAGTATTGATATAATGGTTAATCTCCTTCAATAACTCAGTCAACTTATGCTGGCGAGATTTCGAGGGAAGAATTTGATTCCAAGGGATCAATGAGGTATGGACTGGAACTTTGGTGAAACAATTGGATAATTTCTTTGCAAAATCAGGAATTGGAGAGACTAAGGCACGGTTCTTGGCCGTTTTAAGTTCTCTTTTCTGTAACTTGCGATGATAATATGCTGCATGTGATGTACCACAGAGTGCCAATTTGGTGGCATTCGTAATACCAATTCGATTTACCCCTTTTGAATAATCTCCGCCACCCAAAGTAGCCAAGAACACCAATCTTGAGGTAGTTAGCCCTGTAGTCTGTTGAATGCGATCCAATAGTATTGGAGTCACATAAAATTTATTTGTAGCTGCTGGAGTTGGACTAGTTGAGGATGCCTTTCTAGGTGAGCCTGATCTGTCCTCCCGAAATCTATTAAAA
Organism: Suhomyces terraborum; assembly: GCA_030582495.1. Lineage (NCBI taxonomy): Eukaryota > Fungi > Ascomycota > Pichiomycetes > Serinales > Debaryomycetaceae > Suhomyces > Suhomyces terraborum. Next base: position 554,765 of record JAKTXJ010000003.1, on the reverse strand, counting down.
TTTCGCAATAATGCCGTAGCGCCAAATACTAACGTATCGACATCATCTGATAGAACATAGTCAACTATGCCCAAACGTTGAAGATATGCACATTGAGCCTCTGCCTCTGCTGGAGCCTGGAACCAGTCCACCCCGAGTGAGTTCAACCGAACTTTTATGGCCTCTATCACCGGGGATTCCTCACTGTATTCAGCTCTGCTGCTGCTTAGGAACTGTTGAAGAAGGAAATCATAATCGGTTTGTTCCTGAATACTTTCGGATGCCTGGTCAGTGTTGTTCTCCGATTTCTGCTCCAAGTGCTTCTCTGAATTCTTTTCGCGGGTATGATCTGAGTCCTGATCACCTCCCTCCTCTTCCTCAGCAGCCTTTTGATGGCGGCGCTTGCTTGGTTTCCACCTACCGTCAAAGACTACCACAAACGAGATGTTGAGTCCCACCAAGTACATGATCTTGGAGATGAAATTCTGTACTATCACCGCCATTGCCACGGGATCGTCTTCGGTAGCGTCCTCAAGGCTCACGACTGATTTAAACACAAACATGTACGCGTCAATGGCAAGACGAGGAGGCCGTCTGTGGGAGGAGATGAACGAGCCCACAAGCTCGTCCATCAGGACTCTGTCGTCGCAGCTGGTGCTAAGAACTTCCCATAGCGTGGGGATCCCCATGGGGGCGATGGAGTAGTGCGGTGAGAGTAGTTGTGTTTGGGGTAAAGATGAGAAGAGAAGCGTGAAGCAACAATAGTGAGGGCCCTGATTGTGGAGAGATGAGCAAAATAATGCGACCACGGCCAGTGAAACAGGGGAAACGGCGACTTCCTGGGGGAGATTTAGCGAGAGAATGGGGAACTCGCGATTGATTTTAGGGGACTTAGCGAGAGAACCGAGAATCTACCGCCTGCGAAACTGGACAGTGGGGAAGGACATCGCAGGAAAGTAACCTCCGGGTGAAAAGTTTACAGGGCACTGGAGGATTCAACTGCTAGACTTTGGACCTGACATATCTTCAGGAATTGGCGCAAAGTTCGTCCACAACCGGATTTCTTGGCCCTAGACCCCTGGTCCTTTGTCTCTGGGCCATCAACAAACGGACCCTTGTGTATCTTCCTAAGTTTCTGGCCCAATTGGTGTTGATCTCCGTCCCGTTCTCCTTGCATGGATGCCCTCGCGGTCTCCGCATTTTCGCGCCATATCGTAGCTCTTTTCTCGCTGGATCGAGCTACCTTGTCCCCACTACTCCGGGGCGTAGTAAGCCTCGCTGCGCACCACTTCCCACCGCTTCCCACCAATGGGTCAACCACCCCCATCTCACCACCACCATCACCTGGCTCCCCCTGCCGTAAGCCTAAACAGTCACACGCCCATACGCCGATTTCATCACGCAACACCGTCATGCCACCGTTCGGGCAGTTCCGCCGCCAAAAGGTGTTTTCTCCCCACGTTGTTCCCTCGTCTCCCTCTCCCTCTCCGTGCCAACGAGTATGACCCTAGCGAGTCTCACCACCGTCGCAGTGGTCGGCACGTGACCACTCCGACCCCAGTCAAATCACCCATTCGTAGCATCTCACTAACAGTAACCTCCACCTTCACCACACAATGAGCCCGCTCAACCTGCCCCCCGTCCATGTCGGACAGCTCCTCTGTGGTGGATTCCAGGGAACAACAGTGACCCCCCAGGCCTACCACCTTATTGTCGACAACCATGTGTCGTCCATGATATTGTCCCGGAAAAACGCAGTGTCGGTAGCCCAAATGACCAAACTTATACGGGACCTCCAATATATTGCGTTCAGCGAGGCCAATTACAAGTACCCCATCATGTTTGCTATCGATGAGGAAGGCGGGATGATGAACTCGTTGTTCGACCCGGACTTCTTGACCCAGTGTCCTGGTGCCATGGCATTGGCTGCCACCGGAGACACAGAATTGGTGTACGAGATACTGAAAGCCATAGCGATTGAACTCAAGCACATCGGGTTCCTGATAATCTTGGGCCCTGTTCTCGACGTGGTGACAAAGCTCTCGCATCAGTTGGTCGGAGTCCGTAGTTTCGGTACCACCATTGAAAGCGTCACCAAATATGGCTTTGCTTGTGCCCGAGGCCTTCAAGACGGAGGACTTTTTACCGTAGGGAAGCATTTCCCGGGAATTGGAAACGCCACCGTGGATTCCTTGTTAGAATTGCCCATGATTAGCGATTCTTTGGATCAAATAAAGCATTTCAATAGTGTACCCTTTGGAAAATTAATCGAAGAAGGGCTTCTCGATGGTATAAGTGCAGCAGGGTGTGGAGTACCCACTATCAGTCTCGATGAAACGCATGCTTGCTTGTCGCCTGTGATCATCAACCAGTTATTGCGTCAAGATATGAAATTCAAGGGTTTTGTTATCAGTGAATGTTTGGAGATGGATGCATTGTATCATTCAATAGGGTTGGGTCAAGGTGTGGTCTTGGCTATCTCTGCAGGCTGTGACTTGGTCATGGTGTGTCATGATTTGGCACTTCAAAATGAAGCTATAGAATCCATGGAGAAAGCGATCGTAAATGGAACACTTGATGAGGAGACGTTCAATCTTAGTTTCGCCAGAATCGAAAGATTACAGAAGAAGTTACCCAAATGGACTGAACTTTTTCCAAGAGGAGAAGCATCAGCGAAAGAAGATCAAATCTCCTTGTTCAAAAATGTTAATCCCGAATTATGGTCGAAACATAAGAATTTATCAGAGCTAGCATATCAAAAGTCTATCACCATGGTGCGCGATTTCAATGAAACACTTCCCATTTCCAAGTTCATCCATTCAACCAAAGATTCTGTTGATAATATTCTCTTACTCACACCTTTACTCAATCCCATATATCCAAGCAGACATGTTGATGAAGCAGGTCAACAGTTATATTCAGGAGAAGAAGTGTTTCAAAAATTTGGGGATATGTTGTCCAATCATAAATTCAACCAAACAAAACCTTACAATGTGCTTCACACAACATACACCGCTAATGGGCTCACTCCATTACACGAATCATTAATTGAAAACTCAAAAGTTGTAATAGTTTTAACATCAGAAGCTTCCCGGAACATGTACCAAATTGGAATTGTCAAATATGTATCTATTCTCTGCGGTGCCGATCCAAATTCATTCAACAACTCGGGAAGCACTGCCTCACAGCTATCAAAACCGTTGATCATCGTCGCGACACTGTCGCCCTATGATTTCTTCTACAATAAAAGTATCGGATCAGTCTATATGTGTTGCTTCGACTATACCAATATAGTATTGGAGAAATTGGTTGGTGTTCTTATGGGAGATTTTGAAGCTGAAGGGTGTATTCCCGGTGAAAAGAAGTTTGTCTCAAAGCAAAAGAAGGACAAATGGGGTGGCAAAGGAGATGCAAACGATGTACATAGAAAGTTGGTGAGAAACCCCATACCCAAGAGAAGATGGTTAGTCGATGAGTTCGAGTTGGATCGCGACTGGCCCGGGCTAATGAAATTATGGATGAATAATATCGATACTGACGTATCTGGCGTGGGAAAGAATAAGGTTGACTTTCGGAGTGAGCAATTCTTCAAAAAGATGTATGGTCTTTTGGCTTCTTCGGCAAAAACTCAAAAACATTTTGTGGTGAGGAATTCATCACTTAATTTCCTCTACGGAATTGTATTGACTTGGGTCCATGAACAGGTTTCATTGGATGGAGATTTGACCAAGGATGAATTCCAGAATATCGGTACCATCATGTACTTATTGGTGGACAAATCCAAGACACTTCAAAGCATTGGAAAAAACCTTCATTCCAGAGCAATCAGGTACCTTTTGAAGGAGCAAAACTGCAAAAAGATTACGTTAGGAACGTCATTTCCATTGTTTGTGTTCCCAGAAAATTCCAATTTATCGAAGCAGCCAGTCAATAACAAAGTCAATTCATTTATGCATAGTCTTGGATGGGACATTGACCAAGCGGTTTTGAGAAAGAAATTTGTGATGATATTAGACGATTTAGACAAATGGCTGGTTCCAAAAAAAATCTTCAGAGAGTTGATGATCGTGGGTGTGCGTTTCGATATCTGCAGTGATCCTGAGAAGTTGATGAAGCTCATCGACAGATCGATTGGGGATCTGACCGAAAACGCTGAAGAGCAGGAGGATAAAGAGAATATGAAGAGTCTCTATCTCGAGGCCATCAAGCACCTTGGAAACAGCTCTCCATTCGGGGTGAAGATAATTATTGCGTTGGAGCCCACAAACCAAAGTGTGATTGGAAGTATCATATTGTTCACCAATAAGTCGCAGCTTTCAAGATTCTACCCGTTCATTGATGAGTGTGCTGCAGAGGGGTCCAACCCGAAAACTCCGCCATTGATTGGAGGGATCATAGGGCCCGTGATCGACCCACTGTACTCAAACTTGACGGAAATCTTCAAGTATGGGTTGATTTGCAGTGGAATCACCTTCCTCAAGTCCAACTTGAACGACGGGGACCTTGTGATGAACCAATGTATCATGGTGGGGGTTAACGATGATAAGACTATCACTGGCGTGAAAGAGATAGGCTTCAATGAGTGGAAATATTATTATGACTATTACGACAAGAAGAGCGACCCGTCCCAGGCGTTCAAGACCAAGTACTAGAGAATGCGCCTGCATTCTCTGTCGTTATGTCCGCTGTGCCTGAGGATCAAAATGGCTGCAAAGTGCAACCGATGTAAATTATGTAATATACACTAACTAAGTATCAATAAAATTGCACCATTTAGTACGACCTCTGGGATGGACCTGGGGTGGATCCGTTTGCGAACGAAGCCAGAAAAACCCGGGTCGATCGGTACTGTACATTGGGGTACTGCATCTACTGCACGAACTCCCAGTGTCCTGCCCTACCCTTCATGCAGGACAAGTATCAAGAGTGAATCCGAGCTTCTCCGGGACTCACGCCTCTCCTTCCTTTACCCCGACATTTCACCATGATCCAAGATCAGAACGTACGTTATGGTTTCTGACGATTTTCGATGGAGCGGGGCACGCGTGAGGGCCCGGTTGACTTCGGGGGTGTCTAGAAATGGGGGGGCCCTTCCTTCCGGTTCTTTCCTACGATGCTGCAATACCCCAGAACCATGTCAAACACCAGGGCCGTCACAGCCTTACGATCATGCATACAATAAAAATATGACACTTGCACTCAATTCAACGGTTGGGACCAACTTCCGATCTCCGGGAACCGGGGATCGCATCATCCATTATGGCGTCCATACTATTGGAAGGTGCTGTCGATCGGATTTGCAATAGAGTCGAGCACCGCAGGCGGATTTTGAGCTGATTTTGAGCTACTGTGGGCGTTCTAGCACCCTACTATTTTAATGCTGGTGGGTGAATCACTGTTGAGATTCTCGCACTGCACTAGTGCTGCAACACTCTATGAGACACTATAATATCACCTGGGACAATTGCCTATTGAGCGAATGCTTGTAGTCGTGGTGATAGAATGATGTTGCTGGTAGAAACGTCCCCGGATGACCCCTGATCCCTCCCGGTGACCCTAGAGTGCTATTGTTGTGCAACTAATGTAGAGAAACGGACTACTGATCATGCCTCGCAGCGCAGAAATCGATATAGTGTGCGAAATCAACAGCACAATATACTGTGCGGAATCAGCCCATCTACGAAGACAAGGCCAAGCGGAGTGATAACGGTCTCTCAACAACGTCGGGGCGCCGTCAATACTAGGACGTTGCCAATAGGACGTTGCGAGGGGATCAATGGACGCTAAGATTGTTGGTGAAGCGACTTTTTCTGGGACAATAGTTGTTGAGCAGTTGTGCTTTGTCTCGTACTGAAGTATATTCTGGGCATGAGACCTGAGCGAGTCGCTCCAGCACAACGGCGTTCGGTGGTATCGGTACAGAGACGTGTTGGTAGTTTTGATAAGGAGGACTGCCAGAGAATACCGTTTGCACATGATTCGTAGTACAGGCTTCATGACAACAGGATTTCTACGATTGCAATGGCCGCAACAAGCTGAGTTGAGAGACTAAAATAGATCGCGGTGGTGAGACCTCTCGGTGGAGTTTTACTCCGAGGTATCTCGGTGGCCGTCTCAGACACCGGCATCGCCATGCCATTTGCATGCCCCAGGGCATGTAACGGTGTAGCTGAGGATTTCCTCCGGCTGTTACTGGAGCCAACTATTGGTTCAGTGGGCCTCAAAGTCAAAAACCGCCGGCAACGTCGTTACTGGTTGCTTTCGTATTAGAAATGGACGGGGTGTCATTCGAGGAGTCCGGTGCCAAGTCGCGGCGAGCGCACTAACCAGGGAAGCATTATGAGGTTGCTCAGAGAGCACAAATCATATGACAATATGACGGTTTTATCCCGAACAGCCCTCTCTAACCTTGTTGCATCCCCCTCTTGATTCTTGGTATTAACTTTCACACCATCGCTCAATTTGCTGGCTGCTCGGATCCGCTGGCACAGCTTCAGGGATCCCATCTAATTAAAGCAGTTTGTATTTATTTGGATTTTTTAGTAAAGTGCGACCCCACAATTTTTTCAGGCATCACACCAGCAATTCCACTCCGTAAATTGTTTACCTTCCGTCCCCCAGTTCCCTCTCACCACTCACTAAGCTCGTACTATCACTATCGTGCTACCTACACTAGACCAACAGCTCCACCGTAGCTCTACCCACGGTCTCCCGATCTCCCCCTATTCCACCTCACATGATGCCCCGATCCAAGGCTGTGGAAGGGCACCCACCCTTCCCCAAGTGATCAAAATGAGGGTTTTTTCACCAGTTGCACAATACGTCATTGTAGGATGTCGATCGTGTGTGTCTTCGCGTGTGTGTGGTCTAGATCGACGTTTCGGCTTCCTGGGCTGCTCCGAGGATGTCCGGGCCATATGATATTCCCGCAGCAATTGCACCTGTCTAACAATGCCGAAACCGTGAGTAGTTGCTGGCGTAGTTGCCCCAGATTTGCGACCTCGCGGAGTCCCCGGAGCACACGACGGAGACTGCCCCCAGAGGAGGTTCCGGGGCGTTTCCGGAACACCTCTTCTGCCCCTATCCCGTCCAGCAGAAGCGTTCCGGAGCCGGGCTGCCCAGCTGGGAGCTCCCTCTCGAAACACGTCGTCCTCAATGTCTCGTAGTTGTCAAAACTGGCCTTCGGTAAGGGCTCGGTACAGCGACGCAGGTCATGGCACCACAACCACACAGTGGTGGAGCGATCCTTCCACCCGAAACAGGCTCTCCTCCAGCAACCGCGACCAGCAAGCCGCTTACGTAACAAGGGCTATCCCGGAGCACTGGGGGCGCCAGGCCCCTGGGAAACCCCGACGTAGCGAACAAAACGGGCCAGGTCGTGCGGCGCCGCGTTCTCACCCCAGCGTGCGTTCCGGTTTCCTCCTTACCCCAGATTTTGGGGGGTCATCCCAAAAGGGCAATTTTGCGGCCCTTCGTTATTTCACCTCCTCTACTTCCCTTCCTCCGGGACTGGGTGGGCTTCTCTCCAAACAGTATAAATAACCCATGTTCGCTCTTGTTTCAGCCCTCCTCATCAACCCAAAATGACTCCTCCTACCGCAGTCGAATCCTCTATCAACTTCCAAGGCCACCCAACCATCAAGTCCAACCAGGACCCATTGGTGAAACAGTTGTCCTTGAACCCAGAAGTGACCATCCGTCACAATGCTCCTCCTCCAACCTTGTACGAAGACGGTTTGTTGGAAAAGGGTACCACCATCTCCTCCACCGGTGCCTTGATGGCCTACTCCGGTAAGAAGACCGGTAGATCTCCAAAGGACAAGAGAATTGTCGACGAGTCCACCTCCAGCCACAACATTTGGTGGGGTCCTGTCAACAAGCAAGTTGACGAATTGACCTGGAAGATCTCCAGATCCCGTGCTTTGGACTACTTGAGAACCAGAGAAAAGTTGTTCGTGGTCGATGCCTACGCCGGTTGGGATCCAAGATACAGAATCAAGGTCAGAATCATCTGTGGAAGAGCTTACCACGCTTTGTTCATGACCAACATGTTGATCAGACCAACCGAAGAAGAATTGGCCAACTTCGGTGAGCCAGACTTCACCATCTACAACGCTGGTAAGTTCCCAGCCAACGTTCACACCAAGGGTATGACCTCTTCCACCTCCGTGGAAATCAACTTCAAGGATATGGAAATGGTCATCTTGGGTACCGAGTACGCCGGTGAAATGAAGAAGGGTATCTTCACTGTCATGTTCTACTTGATGCCTATCAAGCACCAAGTCTTGACTTTGCACTCCTCTTGTAACCAAGGTACCGAAAAGGGAGATGTCACTCTCTTCTTCGGTTTGTCTGGTACCGGTAAGACCACCTTGTCTGCCGACCCTAACAGAAAGTTGATCGGTGACGATGAGCACTGTTGGTCCGACAACGGTGTTTTCAACATCGAAGGTGGATGTTACGCCAAGTGTTTGGACTTGTCTGCTGAGAAGGAGCCAGAAATCTTCAACTCCATCAAGTTCGGTGCTATCTTGGAAAACGTCGTCTACAACCCTCTCACCAAGTTGGTGGATTACAACGATGCCACCATCACCGAAAACACCAGATGTGCATACCCAATCGACTTCATTCCATCCGCTAAGATCCCATGTTTGGCCGACACGCACCCAACCAACATTATCTTGTTGACCTGTGATGCCTCTGGTGTCTTGCCCCCAGTCTCCAAGTTGTCCAACGCCCAAGTGATGTATCACTTTATCTCTGGTTACACCTCCAAGATGGCCGGTACTGAGGAAGGTGTCACCGAGCCACAAGCCACTTTCTCTGCTTGTTTCGGTCAACCATTCTTGGTTTTGCACCCAATGAAGTACGCACAACAATTGTCTGACAAGATCTCTCAACACAACGCTAACGCTTGGTTGTTGAACACCGGATGGGTCGGTGCTTCTGCTGCCAGAGGTGGTAAGAGATGTTCCTTGAAGTACACCAGAGCAATCTTGGACGCCATCCACTCTGGAGAATTGAGCAAGGTGCAATACGAGACCTTCCCAACCTTCAACTTGAGTGTCCCAACCAGCTGTCCAAACGTGCCATCGGAGATCTTGAACCCAACCAAGGCCTGGACCGAAGGTGTGGATTCTTTCAACAACGAAATCAAGTCATTGGCTGGTAAGTTCAGCGAGAACTTCAAGAAGTACGCCGACCAAGCTACTGCTGAAGTGCAAGCTGCTGGCCCAGAAGCATAAGTGCATTTACTTCATATCTTTATTTATTCCAATACATTATTTGACGATCAATAGTAGAATAAAGCTAGTGTTAGATTTGCTCGGTTCGAATATTCCATCGGAGGTTATTGGGTGATCGATGGGTGAGTTATAGCATCACATACCATGCATTTTAATTTTTGTGTACTACAGTCGTTTTTCAGCCAAAGGTCCCCATGTTGGAACTATTGGATACTTCACTTTACAGACGGAACTGGTTTCAAGACGGAGAGATCAGATGGAACAGCCACTGTCAAAGAGTAAATGGTCCAGGGTCCAGTTTTCGGAGAAACAAAAAAAAAAACAAACAAGGGACAGTGATCTACGGCCATCGGTCAAGAGCACGAGAATCCAACAGTCAAGTGTCGTGTCAAGGATTAAGCCGACCCTCTGTGATCTGATACCCGCAGATTATTATTACCTTGATGAAAAGAAGAGGATACACACTAGATGGCTGCAGGAAAAATTACCTGGAGCAGGAAATGATGAAAACAGGGCACTAAGGATATCAATTTGTTATCTTCAGTTACAGTTACATTCTTAGTCTCCATGTCCGTGAAGCAGTTGATTATGGTGAGTATAAGATCCTGATACGACAAACCATCGCTGTATCATTAAGCCAGTTGAGTATCATATGACAAACAGTGATAAAACTACCACAGTAAGTGGTTAGACGGGGTAGCTTGGGATTCTAGGCGTTCCAGTCTCAGAAATAAGAAACACCGGAGCTTGTCATGAGGAAACTTTGGCCGAAGTAGCACAAACAAAATCGATTCACTAGGGTGCAGTATTGAGACCAAGAAGAACCACTTCGTACATACTGAGACCATGCTGACATGTAAAAGTCACGTCATGGTTCGGTTCCATGACCGTTATCAGTCAAAGTATTGCGATGAAGTGAGATTCTCGCGTCCATAGTCAATTGTACTTACACTCACGCATTAACTGCTGGGCTACTGTTGGTGCTACTGCTGGCTGCTTTCACTGTGAAATCAGTTTCACATGGCGGTGTGGAATTTCGGAGCTATTCTAGCTTCCGAAGCTGGTGACCTCCGTTTGTGTTGGCAGCAATATAAGCCTTCTTTGGTTATGTGCAAACATGGGCACCTCTCTTGATGGAACATGACATAGTGCGAATTCTGACCTCACCGTACAGTCCTAGGTATTCATCAGTACAGGACTACACTGAAGTGTCGCAGCAGGATTGTCAAGTTCCTCGCAACTTCAGTCCTTCTGCCAGTTTTTATCTGCTATCGGGATACTTTTGAAGCTGCTCCGTTAATCTCAGACAGTGACTTCTTGCCCGTGCTCCGTCGCTGGCTTAGACACACTTATTTTACCAGAGCCTCGTCGTCCATCTCATCCGTACCCCACCGTTCGCTCCGCACCATTCCACGCCACCTAGTGCCACTCTTGCCATCATCGTAGTCAAGATCGTGTGGGGGGATTGGAACAGGGGCAAGAGTTGCCCTAGAGGAAGTAGAGTTCAATCTCAACAACTTCAACGACGATGGTGGACGGCCATGGATTTCACGGATGTTGGAATGGAGTTTCCCATTTCGGATTTCATCTAAGTAGTTTTTGACTGAATCTTCTAATTCGTGCCACTTAGGTTTCATTTATTACAAACCTAGCAGCTCAGAGGAATGCACTGAACGGAGGCCAACGTTCTCCTCCCCTTTTCAAAACCACAGGTACCTTATTCCCAGTCACTTCCAACCTTCATAATCATAATTATAATTGCATTTTCATGATTCACCTTGATTCTCATAATCATGATCTTTCCTCATACTCGCACTCAGTGACAAATATAGGTGACGTACGAAACAATAGGATAGTTCCCCACGGCTACCTTCAAACCGTTGCTTGTAGTTCCCATGACTCAATTGTCAGCTCCATGAGGCTTGTGGTGGAGGTGATGGACCAGTAGAAGACAGGTCTTTGGGCCGAATAACTGCTTCGTGTGCGAGCAATTATTGTCGCTATACGTCATGACAACTCTCAAGGAACCGGGGATACTTCGCGCCACAGATAATCTCACTGGACAGGGCTCCGGGATTTTCGCTAGGAATCCCGTCTTTATACCTACCGACCCATGTAGATCCCACGGCAATGCTACGTAGTGGTGGAGCTCCTATTATGGAACAATAAGTGTCGATCTATCTACCCTGCCCTTCGGAGGTGATCGAAAAGTTCCCGCGCAGGCCATGAAAAAATAAGAGATGTACTGCTGCACCTTGCTGCGCCTGTCGGTCCGGAAGGGCATTAGGGGTTGTGGCCCTTGCCATGTGAACCCGTGAGAGGTATGCCATTTTTGAAGGGCCTGTGAATTTTCTTTTTTTGTGCACAGCATTCTAACGCTGGGGGGAATGCTTGTGACGATCTTGATCTTTTTCCCCTTGTAAACCACCTTCTTGTAGGCTTTTCACCTGCCTTGAAACAGGCGATTTATCCATTCGCTGTGCGCCGAAAGAGGGGCCTGACGCACGATGCGGAGTTAACCTTAAGCTAACTCCGCATCGTGCAGAATCTCATGCTCGCTCCACCCAAAATAGAACAATCAAAACGCCCTCTTTCGATGTGGGATCACTTCCAGCGTGACATGGCATTGTGTATGCTATTGCTCGGTCCTTTCTGCCTACTTAGCCTCTTCCGCCCCTCTACACCATGCTTCTGCTAACCATTCCTGCGAACTTTACTGGCCCAAAGTCGATAGAATTGCATGTACGGTTGACTTTTCACACTCGCTTGTCTCATGAACCCTAAATCATGTGCATACGCGGGGTCCTCTATCTCCCCACATACACGCAAGAAAAGTCCGTCCAGGGCCTTTTTGCCACATATATTTATACTCCAGCAAATCTCCGTTTCTCATGAACAGATTTGTCCACTTAGAAATGACTCCTGAAGAATTGAAAGAAACATTTCATTTGTATATTACAAAGTGGTACGTGGTGGCCACGTTGGCCTTCCTCTTAATACAGGCCATCGAGTATGTCAGAACCAAGAGGATTATGAAGAAAGTGGGGGCCAAGCCTATTTGTAACACCTATAGTGACGGATGGTTCGGGTTCAAAGTGGGAATCACTGTCCTCAAACTCAAGACTACTGGGGAAATGTTGGACTTCGGATTCGAAAGATTTTCAACTCTTCCCAATCCTAAAGTTGGAACCTACGTTTTCCGCTTGTTCGGTCAAACATTCTACACCACCAAAGATCCTGAAAACATCAAGGCCATTTTGGCCACCCAGTTCACTGATTTCTGCTTGGGTTCGAGACACAGTCACTTCTTGCCTCTTCTCGGAGACGGTATCTTCACCTTAGATGGCGAGGGCTGGAAACACTCCAGAGCCATGTTGAGGCCTCAATTTGCTCGTGAGCAAGTTGCTCACGTCAAGCTTTTAGAACCCCATATCCAGAAGTTGGCCAAACATGTTAGAAAGCACAACGGTCAAAAGTTCGATATGCAAGAGTTGTTCTTCAGATTGACAGTTGACTCTGCCACAGAGTTCCTTTTTGGGGAATCTGTTGCTTCCTTGGAGGATGACAGCATTGGAATGAACTCCGCTGCTGAATTCGACGGTAAGGCAGGCTTTGCTGAAGCCTTCAACTACTCTCAAGACACTTTGGCTTCAAGATCCATTGCTCAAGAACTCCACTGGTTGATCAACAACAGAAAGTTCAGAGAGTGTAACGCTAAGGTCCACAAGTTTGCAGACTTCTATGTCCAGAAAGCATTGGATCTTTCGGAATCCGAAATCGAGAAGAAATCTTCTGAAGGTTACACCTTCTTATATGAATTGGCCAAACAAACTAGAAACAAGAAGACTTTGAGGGATCAATTGTTGAATATCTTGGTTGCTGGAAGAGATACCACAGCTGGACTTCTCTCATTCACCATGTATGAATTGGCCAGAAACCCTGAGATCTGGGCCAAGTTGAAGGAGGAAATTTACGAGAAATTTGGATCTGGTGACGATTCAAAGATTGAAGACATCACCTTCGAGTCTTTAAAGAAGTGTGAATACTTGAAGGCCGTAATCAACGAGACCTTGAGATTGTATCCATCGGTCCCACAAAATTTCAGAATTGCTACTAAGGACACCACTCTTCCAAGAGGTGGTGGACCAGATGGCCAATCTCCTATTTTCTTATGCAAGGGCCTGAAAGTCGGTTACACAGTCTACGCTACTCACAGAGAAGAGGACGTGTACGGAAAAGATGCATTGGATTTCAGACCTGAAAGATGGTTCGAGCCTTCCACAAGAAAGTTGGGATGGAATTACGTTCCTTTCAACGGTGGACCAAGAATTTGCTTGGGTCAACAATTCGCTTTAACCGAAGCATCATATGTCATTACAAGATTGGTTCAAATGTTCCCTAACTTGGACAAGTACAGTGATGAGGTTCCATTGAAGAAGCAATCTCATTTGACCATGAGTCTTCTTAACGGGTGTCCAATCGGCCTCTATTGAAAGGTTACGGTGTTACTGAATTCCTGAAAGCTCTTTAACCCGTAAAAATTCAGTTCTATAGTTTCACTTATGCATTCTTACTAAGATTATAACGTTCTTTTGAATAATCATTTTAGAAATATTCATATATTTTGTAAAGTTGTATTGCTGTAGGCTACTCTTGCGAGGACATGAAATCAGCTCCATTAGGACGTATTGAAACAATTTCTAAAGTTTCGCTTCACAAAAATTTCACTAAGTTGTAGACTGTTCTAATTGAAGGTGTAGGAATCACTACCACTCGCTCTACGTATCACGCACTAATGTTCAGGAAGGTGTAACCTTCTGCTTATATTACTGAGAAAGTACCACTAACTTTGTTGATGTCCTGCATATGCACTGTAAACAAAATTTTCAAAACATTCATTACACTGAAGGCATCCACAACCATGAGCTCCAGCTCAACATATACCTGGTCGACGGATCTATTCGCTGAATGTTACAATTCCATAAATACTCTGGGATTTGTTGATCATGAAGTCATTTTTGCCATCAAAAATGACTTGTTCCAGCTTTTGAAAGCTTCTTCTAAAAACGAGCAAGCTCGAAAGGCCTTAACAGACGAATCCAAGTCTACAAAGTTTTCCAATGGAGATGAATTCAAACTCAATGCATTGTTCGTGGAGGAAACACTACAATTAGCTAGTGAGTTCGATTTGGACGAGGTCATGACCGCAGAATTGGCTCACTATTCATCCCCAACAGGATACCAAAGAGGTACCTCCTTTTCTGATACTACTAGGTATGCATTCTATGCAAGGTATCTGTACATTTTAAACATCGTGGGATATCTCACCTCTAACAAGATCCTCCATCAATTCCTTGAACCTTCTCAAGTAGACGGAATTTTCCAGAACGTGTTAGATAGTTTCGAGAAGATATATCGCCTCTTGAGTTTCCAGAATGATTTGATAGATAAACAAAAGGTGTCAAGCAATATCAATGACCTATTGTTCATAAATGCTGTCAACTTCTCCAAATCACAATTATTCCAATGCCACGAAACGTTGAGTCAGATCTTCTATTCCTTGTTAGAGAACTATTACGAAAAAGTTGGAACCTTAGCAAACTATATCAAAATAATCGAATTCACCAACAAAAACATCAACAACGATGATTCATTATCACTCCATTTCTTGCCAGTTGTGTTCAAGTTCATATCAAAGCTTTTGGAGTCAAATGATGAAGCTCTAGTTGACAAGTTCCACAAATACATCACTTCGGAATTAACCAAATCTTATAAAACTATCACGGTAAATGATGAAGTTGACTTGAGTAACTCAAAACTCAAAGGTGTTGAAATCACAGCAAGCACGTTTTTCTTCACCTACTTCACTACTTGGTGTAAGAATAGCCAAGCACGTACAGAGAAATATGATTTCAAGGAAGATATTGTGAAGTACATGGAGTATACAATCAACTTTGATTTTATGGAATGGTTACTATGTTACTCAGCAGAATCAACCACTCCAAAAACCATCGAACTTTACGAGTGGAGTAATGTGTACGACTTCAGATCTCTTTTACAGAAAACATGCCCCAGATTAACACCACAAAAATTCATCTATCCTTCAAGTCAAGAATTGATCCATTTGAAAGAATCGAGACTTGGATTTGAGAATGTGACCATACTTACAAGTTTGACCCCATATAAAATAAGCGAAGATTTTAAAGAGTCTTTAATTGCTCCATTCTTTCATCAATTTTTTGTTGATTTCATCACAAATGCTGCCTTAATACTTATTCTGTTGAGGGATAGCGAGGAAGACTTCCTTCTCTCTTCTATGAATAAAAAACAATTACAAGAATCCGAGAGAGGTGAGGGTGAAACATTTCATGATGACGAAGATGAAAAGGCAGAACATAAGGCGGAGCAGAACAAAAACTCTTTGGATTTGGATGAAATTTCGACTAGATCAGACTTAGAGAGGTTTTACATGGCATTTGCTTACACTTATCACAATAGACCAGAGTTGTGTTCATTGTTTTGGGTATCTGAAAGTTCGACAAACGACATCATGGGGTTCTTCTCTTGGGGCCTTAGCAACAATACCTCACCACTCATCACTGCTACTTTCTGCTTGATGTTGGGCTCTTTAGCATCTGGAGGCAATGAGGCAGCGCGCAAAATTTGGGAATTGCTTGTTGCCAACAATACTTCAACATTAAGAAAGAATGACTACTCAAAGATATCAATTGATTCAATAATCAATTCCTTAAATTACTACATCGACTCGTTGAAAGATAATTTTGAAGAGAATTTGAACATCAAGATAAGACAACAGCAAAAGAGACAAGAGTTTTTGTTTTCTACAAACTCTATTAACCAAGATAATTCGAACCAATCAAATAATAGCATGATTATCGAGCTCGCTGAAGATTCGGTGGTATTCATCTCTGGGTTTGTTCAACTCATTTCCTCAATATTTAAGCATTTGAATTCGGACTCGAAAGAAATCAAAATTTCAGCTTTGAATCGTTTCACCCCTATTATTAATGACTTCTTGTACTTTGACAACTTGATCACGGGTGGAAAGAATTTGAGTGTGAACATTAATTCTAACAACACAAACAACCCAAAATTTATCGACTTACCTGATATTATTATCAACGAGGACAACAGGGTTGTTTTGACCAACTTGATACTTAATCTTATGAATGATATCGTGGAAGATGAACAAGATTTGTCCATCAGGTTCAAGATTTGGGAAATGCTTGATCGCTGGATTTACCATGGTATGACCGAACCAGAGAGTACGGGTAATTCTGGCTCGAAAGATTCTTTCTTGTCCACTCAGCATTCTCCAAAATATGTTAATAAGAGGCTGATCAGACTCAATCAGGGATTCCAAATGGAATTGAAGCAACTCTCACAAGTAAGTAATTTTATCAAGTTGATCTCGAGCCTCTTGAAGCCCTTAAAGTCTCAAAAGCATGCCTTTGCCAAATACACATTGTTGTATCCGGTAGACTTAGGCTGGGGATATAGAATCAACAACTCCATTGGTATTTGGCCATATATTGAATACTTAATGGTGGAAGCATTCGGTAAGTCTGACAGAATGGATAACGTTGAGGATCGCAATAAAATCAAGTCCCAAATTGTTGAAATAATAAGAACAACTTTAGAGGAAGTCGATTGGGTATTTTTAAATGAAACAGGTCCTAATATCGTTAGGGATCTTTCGAACTTCAATGATATATTTGACTCAAGCTTAAACACTTTCAAATTAGATTATAAAGGATTTGTCAAACTTCATCATTCTATTCCGATGATTAATTACTTGTTTGACGAGAGAGTATACAAATCTCTATTGAGTATACTTGATATAGGTCAGGACAGTTTGGAAAGAGACACCAAGTTGTCAGCTTTAATCGATACATCTTTGAAAATTGTGGATGATGTTTTGAATGTTCAAAACACTTTCGTTCAAACCCTTTTAACTATTCTTAAGGATCAAGAAGTCGTGAATAATACCAATCTCGGCACGCAAACAAACTTTTTCAACAATTCGAACAAATCAATCATTGATCATGTTTACACTCCGTACACAGTCGGAACGAATGGTGTCACGAATTTTTATGAGATTTTGCTATTCAACTTATCTATCGTTCCACAAATCGCATTGTATGTTGGAAATTCAAGTTCCCCCAGTATTGTTAAGACTTCATTGAACCTTTTGAGCAAGATTGGAACGTCCCAATTATTCATTGGTCGTAATAATGACTCTGTGTTGAACAAGGACAGATTGCTTAGTACGTTTGAAAGTATCGATGAATCAGAGAAGATCAAATTTGCATTCATCAGTCAGTTTGAGAGTCTGAATTTTGAAATCCAAGCTAAAATCTTAGAATTTATTCTTGAGAACCTTCATAGGTCAAATGGTTCTAGTCCAAACGTTAGTCATTTCTTGCTTGGTTATGAAATTCACGGTGACAATTTGTTTTTATCAGATAACCTCAAGAATGGTTCAAATCAGAACACATTGTTGAAAGTATTGCTAGGAACCTTGGAAGCTAATATTAGTAATTTGGGTGACGGATTCAACATTCAAACAGCGCCATCAAAAATATCATCATTGATTTTGGAAATCATCATTAAATTAGGTCAAGATTTTGTCAGTTCATACCTTACTTTGACTTATTTGAGAGACTATCACTCATTGTTTGAAAAGTTGTTGACATACCAACCCAAGATCGACTCTCATACTTTGTGGGCAGAACTTCCATTTGATGGAGATTTGGATAGTGAAAAGAATCAATTTGTTGAAAATGAAGACAGTTATCAAGCACTATTCTCATTTATCAGCCAAAGAACTTTGATTTTGCAATATTTGTCGTTGGAGTTCCATCATATCCAGTCTGTTACGAAGAAAGATTATTACATGAAGTTGCTTTTGAATATTCATGAGGATTTTTTGAGTGGAGCTTCAAGAATTTTGAATTTCTTGGATATCTTGAATTTCAAGTTCAAAAACTTCGACATCAGTGAGGGAGAGCCTTTGAATCAAAAATTCGAATTAGAGGCAATTGTGGACAAAGTCAAGGGTGAACATTTTGAGCTCGATTATGGGGTCTTACATAAGATCGTCAAGATAGTAAGTCAAACCAAGGGATCGAAACTAATTAGACCTGAAACTACAGCAACAAAATTGATCGAGCCAAAAGAAAATGTGCACAATAACATCTTCACGCAAACTAGTGTCGTATCTCAAGGTAGCCAAATCAGCCATACCTTCATTTCAGATCCTTTGGTTGAATCAAAGCAACTCACTGCCGAAATTGTATCGGAATCAAATAACCTTCACAGCTTTATCAATAAGTTCATTCTTTCTTCGCTTTTGAGAACGATACAATTGAAGTGTTTGCACGCATGGTGCCAATTGATTGAAATTTTGATCACAGATCAGACCGTATCCACAAATTTCTTCATTCTTGAAGTACTTCAAGTGATCTTACCAAAGATAAATGACTATTTGGAGACGGACATTTACTTCTCCGAGGAAATGATATCCTTGAGTGTTTTAATGTTCGATTTATACGACAAGAAAATTCTCGAAAAAAGTGATCAAGAAGATTTCGTTCAAAGTATGCAAAGATTGACTTCCTTGTTTAAGACTTGCATTACTGGTATTTTGAACTCCAACTCAACTCCAAATTTGAGGTCTAATCTCTATGTTCTTGCCAATAAGTATTTGATGAAAGTGTTCAAGAATCAATCTATGATCAACGAAACATCTTCGATAATCAAGTCTATTGACAAGAAGTTCATTGAGACCATTTTGAATGACTCTATTTATTCCGAGGGTTCATCCAGAATTACATCGATTTTACTTTTGGAAAGTTTGATCCACCTTTCATCATTCAGTCCTCAAAAATTTATTTTGAAGATGTTGATAAAGAACAACTCATTGTTATTGTTGGTAAAGTCTATAAAGAGAACAGATGAAATGATTCAAAGTTTGAATAATGGTGGCGAAGGTATCAGTCTCGACACCTTGCTATTTGAATTAACGGCCTTTAAGTCAACATTATATTTCCTCATCAGAGTCTCACAATCAAAGACTGGTGCTTTGCAGTTAATCCAAAGCGAAATATTTTCCATCTTGATGCAGTGTACTATTTTGAAGATCAATCCCGATCTAGGATTGACATTGAGTTTGGGGGATAACCAAGAAAATGTCAAGATAAATTTAGTTTTGGATGCCCCAGTTGGATTCAATGAGTTGGGTCTGATCACGAACACCAACAATGTGTCTTACTATGAGTTTTTGGTGCCGATTTTCCAGTTGGTTGTTTCTATTGTGTTATCCATGGGTCCAAACTACAAACCCACGTTGATTCAATGTAAAGAATTCATGAAGAATTATGAAACGTTGGTTGTGGGGATCATGAAACGAGACTTGTTGATTGAAAATAAGCAGTCTCACAAGAGCTACGGGGAAGACCTGTTAAACTTGGAAGGCTTGAAGGAAGTGGTAAAATTATTGACCATATTAGACTCATTAGTTCAATATGAACAATAAAGTGTATATTAGTTAGCATGTCAAATAATAATTTTTGCTTGTCAAATTCCACTAATTTTTGCTTATTTTGCAATCAAGAGTGAGTCGCCGATTCTATTTCAGGTATTTAAAATGATTCTATTGTGATGAGCATGAGATTCCAGTAATCTGTACTTGACTTTTCGGGTAGGTGGACTTCAGGTTCTCATTCCAGTAAGGGATTTGACCTTTGACCATAACGGATATACGTTTTTGGGAATCAGAGAGAACCTGGATTCGTTCCATCATTATGTTCTTGAAACTCTTCTTCTCAAAAGAATCTACTTTGTCCTTGATTTGGAAGCGAACGTAGTTAGAGTTGCTCGAGTTGCACATAACGCTGAGTCCATAATCGTGCCATTGGTAAATTAAATGTAGTGTACGATCTGATTACCCCAGCAAATATGGCACGTCTTATTCTGTCAAAGGTTTGCCGCATCTTGTTCCATTGACATGACTGAGATGAATTTAAATCGTGATCTCAATCACGTCTTTTACATCTTCAAATACAGTATCGTGATGTGTGCACCAAGTACACCACTTTAATGTAGAACAGTCAATGTGAGTTACGAAAATCAGAACACTTAAAACAGTGGACAGAAGACAGAAGTACACAGCTCTTTTAGGAGCTTTTAATAACCAGGCTCCAGGTGCTCGTATATAAGTTCATATTTAGCTAGACTGACTTTCGATGAAGTTAGCCTAAGATTGTAGTGTGAGAGGTGGTTACTAGTTGTACTGGACTTACTTGTTATCCCACTGGTGAGCGCACGCCCCCATATAAACTGAGAAAAAATCTGATGATAAGGCACTACAAATCAACCATGGCTGAAACTATCAAAACTGACCCTTCCAAGTTCTTAGGTGACATCATTGGCAACTCCGTGGTGGTCAAGTTGCACAACGGAATTCAATACTCCGGAAACTTACAAAGCATAGATGGTTTCATGAACATTGTGTTGGATGATGGAAAGGAATTGATTGGCAACACCGTTGGCAAGGCCTACGGAGATGTGTTCATCAGAGGAAATAATGGTATGTATGGGAAATTCGTGGAATGGAGTATGGTACCCGATTCTTAAGAGAGGCAGGTAATCTATGGAAATGTATTAAAGTGGGTTTTGGAACATCTACAATTGCTCGTGGAATGGAGTTGAGAACAATACAGGAACGTCAGAAATCATTTTATCATAAGCTCCTGGAGTCTTTACTCAGGCAAATTGACCGACCCAAGATATAATCACACTTCATCAGACACTTTGGGCCCTTCAAATACTGAAAGTCAGTCTCATGTTCGAGACTTCTCATATTTGAATTTCTTCACTATGACACTATAGTTTTATCAGAAATGGCTCAAAGAACTGCACAATTTCTACGAGTGGCACGAACGGGAGATCGCTCAGCGCATTGAATTTCAAATTCTTGACTCCCCCGATGGACTCCGTGATCCACCACTAAAATAGCCTTACTAACCTTCTAGTATTATATATAAGCGTTGCTTAAATGTGTAATAGTAATGTACAATAGACGATATACGCACGTGACTAGGATCACATGACGAGGTTAGTAGTAGGTGGGGCTGGCCAATCACACTGCGCGTTGCCATACCCGAAGTAGTCCTCTCTCGCACTCTCTACTATACTAAGACGGGTCGTGCGCATGTCAGGAAAAACTCAGCGACATCCAAACTATTGAAACCCTATAGGCTCACATTAGACTAATACATCAATCTCATCAACATGTCATTCGTCATCAGAAGACAATTGTCTACTTTGATCCCTCCTAAGATTGCTTCTGCTAAGGTATGTACCAAGCTTTTCCAGTCATTGCCCGATTTTTCAGACCCATATAGTGGTCTACAGCGATTTTGAAAGTGAAAGAATCCAAGCGATCGGAATCAAGAAATTAGCATCAAACTGTCCCTTTTTATCGATTACCATTACCGCTCATCCAATTCTGTCATAGCCGAGTTTCCAGAGCTTTGTTGCTCGTTGTTTGATGGATATATCCCTTCGTCACGAGATATGAAAATTAATCACAATTCAGCACTAAGATCATTCATCATGATCAATCATTCACTCATTTACCGATTCATCACAACTGGATGAAGATAAGAGCTTACATGGAGGTTCTGAATTCGTCTGATTCTAGCTCAATGGCCGAATTTCGTATTTTTCACTTGCACCATGACTACCATCTTCAATAATCACAAATACTAACGTTTAGAACATTGGCTCCAACCCAAATGCCAAGAGAATGGCTGAGGTTGTTTCCTTCTACAAGAAGTTGCCAACTGGTGCTGCTCCAGCCCCAAAGGCCCCAACCAACCCACTTGCCAAGTACAAGGCTGCATACTTCGAAGGTGACAACGCCTCTGGTAAGCCATTGGTTCACTTGGCTATTGCCGTCATTCTTTTAGGTTACACTTGGGAATACCAAACCCACTTGAAGCACCACAAGGACCATTAAACTAAGTTTCAATTTAGTATTAGAATATATATGACATCATAAATTTGTAATCTTCACTCCATGCGTTGGAGGTTTTGGAATATTTGGTGACTCTCGACGATGATAATTACATATTGTTCATAGCAGTTATTGTTTACATAAATTCAAGTGATTCATTTCTATATAATTGATCCTCTTGGAATACCTGCTGGCACTTCTAGTTCAAAATACTATAGTTTTTCAATTTGAAAAGCTTCAATGAAGGTATCAGAACTGTTTGATGAAAGAGCCTGCTGTTTCATTAAACACTGCACTATTTATATGTGTTGGTAGGCTTTGTGGGATATCGTCAAACATGTTGTTTGCTAAACCAAGGTAAGCAAAAGGGACATTGTTTAAGGCTTCAATATCGAGGGCTTTGAAAAAATTGTCCTTCAAATCAAGGACTCTCCAATTACATTTGTCAGTAACAGGTGTTGTAAATTGGATCTTGAACGACTTGCAATGAAGTTTGTTGTTGCAGAGATTGATATCGTACAATGAGTGGTTAATATTCATATCACACGAAGTGATATTGCAATTTTTCATGCTGAGGACTTTGAGATTGTCTGGAAAATTGAAATCTGAGGTTACCTTACCAATTGGGTTGTTGCTGATATCCAAACTCAACAAATACCGGGGAATAGTAAGTGAAGAAAGATCTCTTATGTTATTATCTTTTAAAATAAGTTTTCTGAGTTTAAAATCTCCGGGAAGCCGAACCGAATTTAACGAATTGTTGGTTAAATTCAAACTCTCAAGTGAGTCCGGTAGTTCGACATCATCAAAACTTCTGAATTGATTGTTCAGAATATCAAGGTTCTTTACCCGAGTATTATTCAAAGATGACTCGTCTAGGCTTTCAAGTTTATTACTTGATAAGTCAAGATATGTGAGTTTAGAGTCAGAAGTAATTCTTAATTTGCAAGATTCAATTTCACAACTTGATAACACTAACTTCACTAAACCTTTTGGAATTGTTTCGTCGAGAGTAGTGATAGGACAGTTGGATAAGTCCAATGATTGAATTGTGGAATGGATGTCAAATGGAGGGAACTTAATTAATCCTGTCCCTGCTAGATCCGCCTTATTTATTGTTTCTGGGAGAAGGACATTAACAAGTTCTCTGTTATTTCTGACACTCAATTGTTCCACACTTTTTCCAATCGTGAGATCCCCTCTTAATAGATTATTTGATAAATTTAAGATCCTCAATGAGGATAATTGTGAGACGACTTGTTCACTGAAGTCAGAAATTCGATTATTTTCCAAGTCTAACACTTGTAAATTCTCAGGGAGTGACACCACTGCTTCAATAGAATTATTTGATAAATCAAGATTTCTCAAGGACGATGAAAATTTGATATTATCGAGTGATTTTATCTTGCAATTAACAACTTTCAAACTTGTCAAAAACTTAGGATGATTCAATTTTTTTAGAAGGTCAGATGCTTCCACATTATCTATGACTAGCTCTCTCAAGTTAGAGAAAGAGAGAATATTCTGCTCTTTCCACTTTCCTCCACGAACTACCAATCTTCTCAAAGAGCTAGGAAAATTCAGCAAATGTGAGGATATCATACAATCCTCGAAGGTTAATTGTTTTAATGATTGGGGAAACCGTAAACTTCTGGTACTTTTATATTCCAAATCTGCAAGTGTCAAGGAAAGAAGCTTTGTGTTTTTCTCAAAATTAGTATTCATGGGAAGTTGAGAGGAAATGCGTAGTTCTTTCAATTCTAACAAACTTGAGATAAATTGCTCTGTTCTTCCATTTTTTATTATATCAACGTGTTTCTGCTTTGAAACATAAATATGGAGTCTCTCTAGTCTTCTAGTAACATTGAATTTGCTCAAGTTAAGTTTCAGGCAGTGATAGAAAGCTGCATATTTCAATGTCCCAATCAAAAAAACGTTATCATCTAGATCAAACCCATTGGCCATTACTAACTTTTCCAAGGTACTTGGCAACTTGAGTTGGAAGAATAAATCATGTTTAAAAGCTGAAGAAGTTGTACCACAATAGTTCTCACCATCCAATTTGAGCAAACCCAAAACTTTGACTTTATTGTAGAGTCTGTTACATGATTTTAGTTTTTCTAACACGAACTTTGCGTTTTCAATAGTGAAAGTTTTAATCTTGATTTCAACTCTATCGAAACAAGAAAGCGACTCGTCTGCGTATTCAGGATCCATGAATAATTCAATGAGATCAATAAAACATTTGAATGAAACCATTTCATTGAAGGAAAAATCAAGATACAAGTTCCATCTCTTGTCCTTGAGTTCTTCGATGTTTGAATGCTGTAAGCACAATTGCAATATTTGTACTACATTCCACGTTTTCTCATTCACGAGCAAGTCATCCGAGTCTTGCAAAAGCGCAATGATATCTTCCTGTTGATCTACCTGATTGAATCTGATAGAAAATTTAGAAACAACTTCAGCATCCTCAAATGTGAACAATTCACTCTCTTCCTTTATTAACCAGCTACTCAAGACTCGCTCTTCTTCTTGGTGAGTCTCATTAATATTCGCAACAGAATCTCCCGGATCACTAATATCGTCGATTGTGTTAATAGTTGCTTTTCTCAGTAGAGGATTGAGTATCAATTCTTTCACCAGGGGCTCCAACTTGAGCTCTTCTTGTACGGGGTTGGTGAGGATATTGGTATTATCCATTGGACAGTCTGGTAGATACGCATCGAAACTGTATATGGAATCATCTAGGTACAGATTGTTTGCACTAGGGAAATCATAAGAATGGTCTTCACTAATTGTGGTTGCTTGACTTAAAGAGTATTCCGATATGTCGTCTTCCACAAGTTTGTCGTTCTCAGGTTGTGAAAGTTTTTCCAAATTTTCTTTAACAATTGGGGAAGCCTCATTTTGTATTATTGAATCGCTTTGATTCTCATGATCTCCCTCGATTATGCTAGAAACTTCAAGATCATGACTGAATTTGTCCTGTTCAGATGGGACGAAACTTTCAGCTTCATCCTCTAGTTCCGGTTCTGTGTGTGCTGAATTTTCAATACTTTCTCTTATGTCGTCTTCATCATTTGAGATATCATCGAGTGGAAATTCTATGTTCTTATCTGTTGTAGCAGACTCATGTTCCGAAACTATGTAATTTTCAAAAGCTGTGTCATCTTCAGACGCTGTGTCATCTTCAAAAATGGTATCGTTTCCTATGCCTGTCTCATCTTCAACAACGATCTCATCCCCGTTATACACCTCATTCTTATTTTCATTCTCGTTATTATTTTCAAACTCAGCTTCACTTTCGATGACCGACTCTTGTTCAAGATCAGGATTTTTGTCGCTATCAATCACAATCGCATTAGAACTCACATTATCAACATTAGTGTTCAAAGGTCCAAACTTCAATAAGGCATTCTGGCCCATAAACAGTGACAGCGAAAGCATACCAAACGTGAATGGCTGGGTAGAATGAAGCTCGACATCAGTATCATTCAAAAATGTTGATTCGTCCGGAACATGCTCGTCGATCGAAGTGTCAAATAACATGGTATTTGGGCCTAGTTCGTTTTCAATAGTTTTGGTATTTTCTATATCGTGACGTTCCTTTGTATTTTCCTTAAGGTCAGCCTTCTCCTGTGATTGTGTGTGAATGTTATTCTCAAATATGTTAATTTTAGGAGAACCTTCATCTTTCTCCTGGTAAATCTTGCTTTCTTCAACTTCAATCACATCTTTTTCGTCTCTTGGCTTGTCCTCTTTATCCTCAGTCTCATCTTCTTCATATTCAATCTCATCTTCTTCATATTCTATATTGTCTTCTTTATTCTCAAGCTTGTCTTCTTTATTCTCCGACTCGTCCTCTGGAATCGTTATTGAACCAACAGATTCTTGGTATTTTGCAACTTGATGGTCTTCTTCAACCGTATATGAACCAATTGACCCCTGCTCTATGTTTTCCACTGCAGGATTCTCTAGTTCCTCGTCATCTTGACCTAAAATCTCGTCATTATAAGACTCTTCTCTCACAAACTCCGGAGCACTAACCAGTACTCCACTAATGGAAATACTATGATCTTGATTAATGTCATCCGCAGTGCCATTGATCAACGAAACATCACCAATTGGTTCCAGCTCCACTGTTTCTGTTGGAGCTTGCTCGAAATCGATCTCCCCTGGTTCAGTGTGCTCACCAAGTGTACCCGCTTCAAAAGCATTTTTGGAGTTTTCCAACTCCAAATCGCACGAGTCTTGTACGGCCGTAATATTCATGTGCGGCCAGTCGATGTCATCGTCATCATCAACAAGAGTGGCATTTGTCATTTCACGGAGTTCCTGGTCGGCACTTTCAGTGTCCGGTTCTATATCCAAGGCCAATTTCATTTGATGAGATGTCTCCCTGGGTTTCTCTGTCTGTATTTCAGTATGGGAAATCGGCACCTCTGAAACCTTACCAGGTGAATCAAGGCTTTTTTCATGGATGTCACGGAGAACTTGTTCCACCTCGCCATTGGTTAACTTGTCGAGTGGCTGGTGGTGCTCTTCAGAAGGAAATTCCATTGAAACCACTGGCTCCATTGACTCTCTTGGCTCTATTGGTCCCAGGAGCTGTGTGGAGTCCATTGGGTCTTGGTCCTTTCGAGGGTATAATAGTGAGGTATTTTGGGATGAGATATAACGGTGCGTAGACCCATTATCGAGGCCATATTATGTACTGTGCCAAGGTAAGAGCTCGGATTCGTCTAGGTGTGTTCATGCTAGGCTACTGCATGTACTGCAGCGTTCCTGGTACAATCTGCCCCACCGGTGGGGCCACAATTGCCGAAGCTATAGTGGTGGGGGGACTTTTCACAGCCAAATTACTGCTTTTGGCTCGTGTAGATCACGTGCCTAGATACACGTGACGTACCCGAGGGTCCAGCTGCTTCGTCTACCGTACTCTACGTGTTTGTGCCACCATAATCGTGTATTAGAAAGGCGATGCCTCCGTCGCTATCGGAGCCCACAGCGCTTGGTGTCTCTAGTCGTAAAAGTCGTCGTCGTCGTCCTCATCGTCACCCCCGGAGCGTCCACGCACGGATTTTTTCATGAACCGGAACTTGCGCTCTTCCTCCAAGTCCTCATCCTGCTGGTTGATCTGTAACCGTTTGTCGTTGACACTGACGGCTTGCACGTCGACCAAAACCGACTCCAAGTCCTTGGCTCGCGTGTCGTTGCCGCCCAATTGCGTCAACGTGATGAACTGCTTAACCACCGCCGTCTTGTGGTACACTATCATTGTGGGACAGTTGGATTCCGGGTAGTTCTCAATACACCGGTGCGCCGGAATCTCACAGAACTTGATCTCCGGAAACCGTTGCGCCAAATTCACAAGAATGGACGAGAGTAGCCTGCTCTGTAAATTGGATTGCAACGAGAGGTGCACCAACACGTAAGTGTCATTAGACGCTTTGGTGATCTCGGACTCGTACTCGGCCTTGGTGATGGGATACACCGAGCCAAACTTCTTCTTCTCCGAGAGCTTCTTGAGCTCTTGCATGCGCTTGTTCTTGTAGAAATCGAGGAACTCCTCGTCCTCCTCGTCCTCCAACGCATCTAGCTCATCCAAGTCCTTGGATTCCAACCTGTTTTCGTGCTGTTTGCGCACGGCCTCGTCGAGGGCTGCCTCCAATTCGGCGGTGGGCGAAGGGGGCCGCTCGGGAATGATCCCATGGCTGCGGAGGATATCGTTCCACTCGGTGTCCTCGGTGGGATCAACCTCTACTGGGATCTGGACGTTGTTCATTGTGCCGATTTGATGGAGGCGTGAAAAATTCATATACCGCGGCACGTGACCTCTGGGTCACGTGATATGATTCCTGGAAACAGCTTGCAAGATGGGAGTATCCACGGCCACGGGGCCATTTTAGATCTGCGATGTCTAAAGGATCAGCACCCTGCCACGCTTGGAACCAGGCGATACCGTCAGCAGTGTTCTATTATCTTCCAAATTCACTAGTGAGCATTAGTGAGATGTCCACAAGAGCACGTGATCTACCAGGTTTCAACCAATAGTTAAATAGTATTTATTATATACATGACTGCAATACTGACATACTGCCAATTAGAAATAAATCTATGCCGGGACACAAATCCTTCGTGTTCGTTTTCGTTTTCGTGTTTGTGTTCTGTGACCCATTCTAGTCTTATAGAAAGTTCTTTTCAGAAACACACTTACTTGGTGGCAGAGACCAAGTAGGTGACCAAGTCGTTTCTGTCCTTAGGCTTCTTCAAACCACCGAAGGCCATCTTGGTACCTGGAATGTACTTCTTTGGGTTTTCCAAGTAGTCAGACAAAGCTTGTTCGGTCCAGTTGACACCCTTCTTCTTGTTGGCGTCAGTGTAAGAGTAACCTTCAGCTTGACCGGACTTTCTACCAACGAGACCGTGCAAGTTAGGACCGACCTTGTGTGGACCACCTTGTTCAACGGTGTGACATTGCAAACATCTAGTCTTGAAAAGAGTAGCACCCTTCTTTTCGGAACCTTTTTCGTATGGAGCTGGCATTATATGTAAAGTAGTTGTATGGAATAACAAATGGATTTGTTCGGGTATTGGCTCCTTTTATATGCGGTATGTGAAAAATTCCACCAATGGTGCATGTAATTGTTAACATCTGAACGCTCATTGGAAGAATTTTAACCTGTAAAATTGACAGCTGGCTCAGGTACGGCTTGGACACAACGGGGTTTGACCGAGGATCCTAGAAGCGCTGGATCCGCCGGTAACTTGAGCTTCGAGCACTGTAGGACCATACAGACACGTCTGGAAGGCCCCAGAAGGCCAATATGACCCTCCATTGCTTTTGGCAGGCCTTTGCGTGCTCCACAGTGCTCCGGTGGTAAGAATAGCAATCCAGTAGGTTCCGGAAACTGCCCGAACTAACCTGCAAAAAAACGTGATGACTCGGGTGCGAAAAGTCATCATGTTGTGTTTGTGTTTCAAACACGAAACACCACCGATGTGTCCGGAGCATATAATCATGATACAATTCTGACCAGATTTTACACTCCAACTGGAAATTGCTGCTTCATACGATGTGAACTACTTGAGAGCTCGAGTATGAATTGAACCATCAACCATTTTTGCTTATTGACTTGATTTGGGACTGTTTTGGGCCCGGTTCATCCGAGCCCACGCCTATTGTCTCGATGAGAAGCACTCCGAATGCCCGAGAATCACCTGTTTCAATCACTGAGTCAATTATCAACCAAGATCGACAAAGTTGCTCAATGAACTCATAAGTAATCCCAACGGACTCTGGGTCGTAAGTAGGCTTGAGGACGCAAGGCAGCAATGTTCAAGTTTCATTGGAGTGTGGGGAGTGAGACCGGGACCCTGATCTTGACCGGGATCTTGACCTTGAAGGACTTCGAGAATAGCTTCTTGACCTCGACCTTGAGTAGCTTCTTGATCTAGATCTTGAGGGACTTCGAGAATAACTTCTGGATCTAGAGTAACTCCTCGATCTGGAATAACTTCCTGACCTTGTTCTTGAGCGTGAATAACTTCTCGATCTTGAATAACTCTCAGACTCGTCCCTGGATCCTCTTCGAGACCTGCTGCGACTCCTGCTGCGACCTCTGTCTTCAGGCAAATTTGACAAAACTTGTCTCATTTCTTCTGTCAAGACCCCTAGTCCAATTGCTGTGAAGAAGTTGATTGAGAATCGAATGTCATCTGCATCCTTTCTTGTAACGTCCACCACAGGAAACAATCCGTTCAATTTGACCTTTACGTAATCGTCTTCAATCACACGAGCGATTACTTCCTTGATTCCTAACTCCTCTACCATCTGCTGAAATACAAATTTCAAAAGAATCCGACTTGCAGAATTGGTATCTTTCTCTGATAAACGAATGTCCTCCCAACCTTCGTCCAATGCAAGTTTATCTGATGCAAACATATGGCCAAAAAGCTTCCCGATACTTCTCAAACTATTGACTTCGAACAGCTCTACCAAATTGTAATACTTCTTGAAAAGTTTGATGAATACTCCATGCCACCATTTATCAGTTGAACACAACATTTCAGAGATGGCTCCGAAGAATTTTGAATAAGTTTTTTCTTGAGAACAGCACTTCACAATCATATCTGCCAAAATCTCGTTTTTCTTTTTCTTTTCCTCATTGCCTTTTCTGATGTTGATTTGAAGCAATTTGTGAACTGCTTCGTCTGCTGATAAAGAAGACATGATTTTGAGATAAACTTCTTTTTGATACTGAAGAAGATCAGCTTCTGTAAAGTCATGTACTATCTCTTTTGGTTTCTCCTCCTCTGGTTCTATTTTCTTTTCAGGTTCTGGTAATATTTCTTTCTGAAATTGTAAGTACTCCTGTTCATTCTCCTCAAAATCTTCGTTATATATGAAAATATTCAAATGCTCCTCACCGTCTAGTTTCTCCTCCAACTCTATCACATGTGTTTCTTGGTCTTCTTCTTCTACCAAATCCAAATATTTAGGGATTATTGGGAACTTCCTGAATTCTTCTCGTCTAATTTTTAGCAAGTACTCGATGGACTTGTGGTTTCTTGAGAATTTTTGGTCTCTAAGTATTTCTCTGTACTTTGTAAATACCATTTCAAGAGCTGCTGGTGCATATTTCAACATGAACGCGCCCGTTGTTTTTATCAACTCGGTGGAAATGAGAATAGTATCAAAATTGGGCTTGTCTAGCAAGACCTGAATCAATTGAAGGATCACGATTTCACTCAATACTTTCTGGTTGACCAAATATCCAATGAAAACACAGGACGAAATGCATATTCTTC
The DNA here is from genome assembly GCA_030582495.1 of Suhomyces terraborum. Taxonomy (NCBI): domain Eukaryota; kingdom Fungi; phylum Ascomycota; class Pichiomycetes; order Serinales; family Debaryomycetaceae; genus Suhomyces; species Suhomyces terraborum. The sequence goes on along the minus strand of JAKTXJ010000003.1, from coordinate 523,685 downwards.
GATTGTTTTGCATGTAGTTCTTCCTAAACTGGAGGATTAGCCTCTTCGCGAGTAGCTCTCCAATACTAGGGATCTTGGAGTTAATCACCGCTGTAAATGAAGCAAAGAGTTCAGTGAATCGATTCTCTCGGAGCTGCCATTGCATTATGTTTCGTATGAGGAGTCCTCTACCCCATTCAATATTGACCTTGAAGATTTCAGTCACAACTTGTTGCATTGTTTGCACATCCAAGATAGCCACATTGGACTTGATAGTGTTCTTGATCATAAGCCATTGGATCTTCTGATATTCGAGGTCTTTTGATGAAAGGCCCTGTAGAAGGCTCTGTAGTTGTGACGTTGATAGCCTTCCATGCTGTTTCCTTAGGAGCTCCATCAACTCGGTTTTGTTTCCAGACATGGCTCTGTAACAACTTTGGATCCAAATAAGTTACTATGAGATGCGATGCGACGTACCAACTGAGATTCTTAGGTAAGCGATAAGTTGATATCAGCTGTTGGTGACAATTCGAAGAACACTTCGCTCCATAGATCCATTGATAATTCTATATCTGTAGCTCCTGTTCTAGGTCCACCTTCAACTCTTGTTCAGTCCCTAGTTGTATTTAATGGTTTGGGAAACTTGGTAGTAGAGATAGTTGGAATGGGAATTGTTTGAGATGAAAAATGCGATGCCATCAAATCAGTTTGTATCCATCCAAGCTACAAGTATTTGTTAAGAAGTCATCTCGGACAACCGCCGACTTTTCCAGTAAGGACCTTTGAAGTAGATCAAATAGATCCTGTCTGCAAAATGACCTCTTCAGCTGCCACTCGATGGTACTCGACAATATACAAGTCCAATGTGAGAAACAAACTAGAACACTTCATAAGCACCGGAGAAGTCGTTAAACACACTCCTAGGCAAACCAACAGAAGAGAACAGAAGTACAGTAAGCATGCAGATGCTTACTCCTTGCAAAAGGCGTTATTGGTACTAAAATCTCGATACGATTCCAACCTTTTTCAAGATTCCGAGGGTAATAGAATCAACTTAGCTACGCTTAGTGCCAAAGACTTAAGCGTCGCTTCCTCCAAATCGCTCCTCATCTACAACAATTTGAAGCATATCCAATCAGTATCTAAAAAGTCCATCGATAAGAAGCTTTTGTACAGTCTTTTGGGAACGAATGAATCTCAGCTAAGAGACCCATACTTGGTAACTTCAGATGTATTAAAGTTGCTTGAAAGAGATAACGACGCCACAAGAGCTCTTGCACTCATCCGTCTTTCAAGATCCGTGTCCACAGTTTCGGGGGTAGTGGGAATGAACGCAGTTCTTCAGTGGTATCTTGAGAGAGGAGACCACAAGAACGCATTAAAATGTTTGAACGACAGAAAAAGATGGGGTATTGCATCTAATTCACAAACTTATGTGATATTTTTTGATGGTTCAAGTAACAGTCATGAATGGGGCAAAGTAAGTGATGACTTTTCGAAATTTGCAGTGGAACTCTTTGAGAAATTCAGACTTCAAAGTGTTACACAGGATATAAAGAAAGAGGACCAATGTGGTATAGAGCACTTCAATGCATTATTGAGCTTGTTGGTGAAGAACTTCAACAACGAGCAAGAATTTTCTTGGGCTATTTTTGACACCATAAATAGCACCAAGACCGAAGATGGCAAGAAGATTCCATCACTTGTACCCACTGGTCAAACCTTCACAATTTTCCTCAATGGACTTAAGAAATATTCTGAGTATCAAGCTCAGATCATCAAGAAAGACACAAAACTCACAAACAAACAAAAGTCGCTTAAACTTATTAAGAATCACAATAAATTAATAGAGACTGCGAATTTGATACTAAATAAAGTTGTGGTGGCTGCCACTCCACCTACTCCACCTACAAAAGAGCAAGCAGAGGCAAATCCGGAGTTGCTTGTCACCTATAGGATTCAGATGAATAGAATACTATTGAGTATTGATCCTGCATTCGTGTCAGTCTTTGTCTCGTGTTACATCAACGGATTCTCGGGAAGTGGTCTGGATATTCAAGGTGGGAGTCACTACTCTTATGTTGAACAAGGAATGGAGTATTTGAGGATATGGTGTCCTGAAATTCAAGAGATGCTTGAATTTGTGAACAATAAATCCTCATTTACACCACCTATCACTTCAACCCAATCACTCAAATTCATCACTGACAAGCATATTAAACAATTAGATTCAAACAGTGATTTGATTCTCGAGTTGGCTGTTTTGACCCCAGAAAAGATAAACCCAATGGTAGTATTCCCACCCTCTCCCTTCTCCAAAAACAAGACCAGAGCCATTTTCAGTGATAAGAAAAAACCCTTGGTTGATTTCACAAGATTGACTTATGATGAAGTTAGAATAATATCGGCTGATAAAAATTATAAAGAGAGTAAAGGAAAATTTGGAAAGAAGCTTCCTAGAGGTTTTAATCTCACAAAGGACTCGAAGAAACCAGGGATCAACAAGTTCTTGCTCATGTACTTTTTCGATGGACTTGTGAGATTGGGCAGACACAAGGAATTCATTTTGGCTACATGGTTTGCCCTTGACAAATGGGGTGGTCTCAAGTTAAGCAACGAGCTTGAAACATTTTCCCAAGGCCAATTTTTAGAAACAAGCAAGTATCCAAAGTTTGGGGGTTTTGTGGAAAAGCAGAAACCTTTTTTCAAAAGCAAACATCAATCTTCTGATGCCATCATTGATATTTTGTTGGTGGAGAACTTGATCTATAAGCTCAATGAGCACTTCAAAACTAAGGGACTCAGTGCGAACTCAACCATCGTTGAGATTCTTTCTACTTTGATCAACAAGGAAATCAACACCGAAAGAGCCTTAGAACCAAGATACAAAACCATCGATTCCGTGTTCTCGAGTTTGATGACTGATTTGCATTACTTCAACGATTTTACCTTTAACGAGCAAAACCGACTCAAGAAACCTGGAGACAAGATGCCCAATGCTTTCATTTCCAGAAGCCAGTTGGATTTATTTTTGCCTTCATTATGCCACTTAATGGAATCCCTTTTGGTGTTTGAATCACAAAAGAGCTCTCAGGACAAGTACTTGTTACCAAACATGTATATGGAGTCCTACAACAATATCTTAAAGCGTCTTTACGGCAGTGCTTGGATTGACGTGAATGAGGAAGCTCGCATCAAGTACCATAAGTATCTCATTCACTCAGGAATCTTAATGTTCAAACCCAAGTCGTTTGTTGATCCTCGTGAGAAGCTTGTGTATTCTTCCATCGACAAGTCATTGGCAGAGTATTACACCTGGTTCAAGAGCCAGAAGGGACTTTCCAAGGAAGATGTTCGTTTAGGTAACTCCATCAAATCGTTGTTCCAATTGCGTACTACTGATACGGATGCGGAGGATAAATTGAAGTCGGTTCTCAAATCGATCTTCCGTCACTCGGAACCGCAACTTCAGAAATTTCAGCTTGAAAGTGAACATGAACAGAATCATGGAGAAAGTCACACCAGTCAATTTAAGTCATCTACACGTCACTCATCGCAACAAGAGGAACAAAAGAACGAAAAATGAATTCAAAACAACAAGCACTGGAACTCAAAGCAAGCTGAGCTAGTAATATAGCTCCCAACTCACCACATTCTACTTCCCATATTTCAATGATCCATAATCATTTGCATCTGACATAACCATGTACATACTCAGTATAGATTCCTGTATATATTTCTCACACCAAAACCACATACATATTATATCACTTCACATCCCTCAAGATCACCGAGATGGCACACCCATTGATCTTCATCAATGAGTTTACTGTGAATCACAGTAAGTTGATTTCACATGTACTTTCCAGTTATGGAATCCCTGCTATTGATTTGTTGGTTCAAGTCAAAATCGACCTGTCTTCCTATCTAAACTCAATCTTATCTAATCTTTACCATATAACAAGAACCGTTGCCACAAGCTACGGGTACGACTTCACTTTCGAAATCAATGTTCTATTCAACAAAGCCATTGACCTGCAAGTGTTGCGGAGATGGAATGTGATATACAAGTTAGAAAACGAAGATATTACCTTCAATGTCCCTTCTCACATTAAAGTACAGAACACCACCATTTCCTCTTTGAGTAGTACAAATGTGAATGAATTTAACTCCTCAATCACTAATAACAATTATGGCTACAAGCAATATCCAACGGTGGCACTCGGTGGCACATTTGACCATATTCATGATGGACACAAGGTGTTGCTTTCATTGGCCTCGTTCCTCACTAAAACCAAATTAATTATTGGAGTCACTGGACCCGAACTCTTGACCAAGAAGAAGTACTCAGAGGTGCTAGAACCATTCGATTTTAGACTGCAAAGTGTGGTGGAATTTTTGAAGTTGATCCTGAATACTAGAGATTACTCTATCGAGCTTTATAAAATTAATGATGTTTGCGGTCCTACAGGATTTGTGAGTGAAATTGATGCATTGGTGGTCAGCGATGAGTCTAGCAAAGGTGGTAAGTATGTCAATAACTACAGAGCCGAAAAGGGCTTCAATCAGTTGGAAATAGTCCAAATTTTCGTCATCGGAAGTTCCGATTCTAGTGAAGAAAATGGATGGCAAGGTAAGATAAGCTCAACGGATATTAGACGCGAAGTTTCACGTCAATTAACTTCTTCAAAATAAAAATGACGTTTTTGATGAAGCTGTCTGAAATGTTGAACCATTATATCATATCAGGATTTCGTGCATATTTGAGCAAAATTTTATAAATGACTAATTTATAGAGATACCCTTGTCAAACTGGTTTTGACGACGAGGAGATCTATCGGGATGATCTAAAGCAAACGAAAAATTGGTTTGAGACTTGCCAATTTCATCGAATAATATCAAATTGTTCTTTTCATGATCAATGTAAACACCTTTGTCTTGGCTGTCTGCCAAAGCAAACTTGATCTTATCAAAAGCCTGAATTCCTAAACCTAATTTCTTTCTCAACCTCTCCTTCGTTTCGCTGAATTTTTCTTCTGGATACACAGGCAAGACGAAAGGCACACCATGATGATAATTGCTATTCTTGTAGAAATGGAAGGCAGGAATTAAGTTCAATGACTTGCTTAATTTTTTGGCTGTAAGGTATTCTTGCTTCTTGAAATCATCATTTTCGAAGTCTTCCAAGCTCACAGGCTCATCTGAGAACCTCCTTATCATATCATGTGAGCATAGAATTTCAACTTCAGCCGGGAATACACCAACATATATTTCTAAACGTTCGTCAATGTTTTCAATAGGCTTGTCAAAACGTAACAAATCGTTATAAGTCTTATTCCTACCACTCCAGGCCAAAAGATGCTTGTAATCTTTTTGCGGAAGCTTGACCTTATGGATGAGCTTGTTGATGAGATCTGATACCAATCCTTTCTTAGGTACCAACAATTCAAAAACTTGGTACTGAAGTAAACTAGTAAGCCAATGGATCTTTATAGCTTTTAAATTTTCATATTCTTTCAATTCGATATTCAATACCTCGTATTCAAACGAGTAGATTTGATTTACTGGGCAAATTTTTGGGAATATTTGTGACAATTGATGATGGCTCTTGAGCGGATGTCTAACCCCTTGATGATTGACAACAAAAATTCTTAAGTAATGAGGATCAACTTTGGGTTCAAGTTTGCTAGCAATTTCTTGAGCCAATTCTTGGAATGTGTACAAAGTTGAAATCCACATATCGAAGGACTTACTGATTTGCTTGGCAACCTCGATTTCCATGGCAGTAACTTCGTCATCTAAAGCACTTTTAGCTACTGCGCTATCTGTATCTTCACTGTCTTCTGCAACGAAATCGCTGTCTTCTTCGTCCTTGTGAGCTTTGAAAGATTTCACCAGAATGTGCATTCTTGTCAAATGAAACTTATAGTAATCACGAAGATCTTTGAACTTTTTCTCTCCAGCGAGCTCAAGTACATTGACCGGTTGCACAGTGATGATGTCACCATTACTCAATTCATGCTTCTCAAAGGTAAGATTTGCATCAATTTTCTCAATCTTTGAATGGGATAATTCTTCATAAAGGTCTAGTTCCAAAGATTTATCAAAGCCGAGAAATTTATTGACATGACTGATTATCAGGCTAATTTTTTCATTCTTTTCAACAATAATATGTGTTAAGCCCGTAATGGATTGCGCAATAACGTCGAAGTATTTCACAAATATGATTATATGAGTAGAATTATCATATAAATCTGTGAACTTGTTCTCCTTATCGACTTTAGTACCCGTGGCTTCGATCTTTCTTACCACTTGCTCAAAGTCAAATTCACTAGGTGAAGTAGGAGCTACCTTTTCAGACTTTGCGTTTATGCTTTTCATTTCCTTATTCAACTCTTCCACAAAGAAAACCATTTCATCGTACTTCCTATTGAACGACTTAGAATAAACCTGCGAAATAGAGCTTCCAGTCAAACTTGGATCAATAGGACTATCACAACGATTTGTGTGATTATTCCGGTGCATAGTTGTTATCAACCTAAATGGTAAGGATGGAAGTGACTCTTCATCAACAATAGATTCCTCATTCAAATAATCTAACTTTTCTCCAATAACTTTATACAACGAAAAGTAGGGGTCCTCTTTAGCTACCTTAAACTTGATTGGGTCAGCGAGAGATCCCGCAAGTGATTCATCATAAAGCTTATTGACAGTAGAATCTAGTGCCAAATCAAATCCCGAAAAGTTATTGAAAGTGTTTGTCGTAATAAATTTGACATCCATGAAATGAACTGCTTCTTCCATGGATTGTTCCAATCTTTTACGCTCCTGAATTTCGTGTTCAATTTGTTCAGGAATATGCTTTGGAATTGCATCGTTGATCACATCTTCAACTTTAGGTAATATTTCATCTAACTCAGATTCCCTGTAGTAAACCAACATATAAGCTGAAGTGACTCTTCTGATTAAATTTTCTTGCTGTTCCATTCTAGTCAATCTTGCGAATTCACCTTGTGAAAGCTCGTCTGCACCAAAATTCTCCTGGAATACTTGAGTTGGAGTCACTTTCCAAACCTTATCGTCATCAAATCTCAACCAAGTTGAATCATCACAATTGGGCTTGATCATGGCATAATAGTGACCATTGGAAATGCTTCCTTGATGGACCAAAACACCATGAAGCTTATAGTTCCAATTCTGAGATCTGATTGATTCAGGAACTTCTTCATCTAAATACGGTTTCAAGTCAATTTTATCCGGAAATTCATATAGATCATCAATTTTCACTAAATCGTCAACCATAAAATCATACTCAAATCTTTTCAATTGCAAATGTAAAACAGGAGGGAAAGACTCGAAGACGACACCTTTCTTGGCATCCTGATACCCATACTCATCACCAGCCTGATATTTATTCTCACCTGTTAACATTTCTATCTCAATGTAATTTTTAAAAGAATCTTGCAATGTACGGAATCCTTTGACATTAAGTTGGATATCCCAAAAGTCCTCCACTCTAGATGATTCGTAAGGAACATTCACACACTTGATGTAAGACTTCATCTTACCAACAAATATATCATTAAGACTGTTTTCCACAGAAGAACCTTTCATTGCTATTTCCAATTTATCCATTAAAATACGGTTGAGTTCTTGCACATCGTGCTGTGTAAATGCGTCTGAAGAATCCCAACCAAAGGACTTAGTAAGTTCCAAAGTTCCAACTGGTTCATCTGAAGTACTCAATAAGTAAAAAATTCTTTGAAGTGATAATGCAACAGAGGATTTATTGTTTTCCGATGTCGAATTTGTAGGGATTTTATATACCAACTCTCTGAAATTTTTTGTGGTGAAATAACTTTGCAATAATGAATTGAGGTAACAAGTGGCACCTTGGTTGTTCAAACCAACATATGAAGTTGCCTTCTTCGAGTCGTAGTCAAGGAAGTTGTTCCACAATACCCCTGTGGACGAATCATCAATGAGCTTGATATAACCTGTAATATTGAGTTTATTATTTTGAAGAATTGGAGCCAGATGCACAGGAATTCTAGGATTATTTGTGTTTATCATTTGCAATTGGTGGATTTCAACCAATGACGAAAATCCCCAATCGGTTTCATTCTTATTGAACCTGTGGCTAGATCCACTTGGTAAATGGGCATCCGGGTGATCGGGATTCCAAAGATCCAACCCGAATTGCGCACAAGCATACCAATCATCGGAATCTTCTATGGGATGGGGCTCCATGTAAACGGAAATGGAAGAAGTGTTCCCATTACCTCGTGGAAGCAAAAGAATATTCCATTCGAACTCTCCACATTTGTAGCGAGGGGATCTAACTTTGTCTTGAGAGGAAATCGCCGACCAATTGGTGATCTCCCATACGAAATGGATCTGGTCTTTGATTGGATAATCGGGTATAGGTTTCATGAGCTTCTGGGCCATTGCTTCGAAATCATTTGCCAATTGTGGCAAATTCGACTTGGTAGACCCCAGAGACGTAGAGCCGCTTAGAGTGGAAGATCTGACGTCCTGAGTTGGCTCGATCAACTCAAGATCTTCATCATCCACATCTTCGTTTTCATCGTCTATGATCTCCACGTTGTCTAAGTCCTCCGCATCAACCAAATCATATTGGGGTGAGGTATTGTTGATGGACCTTGGATTAGGGGAATCTGCTGCCATTATGCTTCCAATGGGTCGAAATCAAATCTGAGAACTCAATCTGAACTTCAACACGGTTCAGACTTGTCCTATGGCTGTTTGAACTTTTGATTGAATACAGAAAGGATTCAATTGCCTTTGGCAAAGTAAAGCAACTAAACTTTAATTATGGATCACTAGCGTTTTTTCGAGGGGTCAGGCGTGAGATTTGGCCCCATATAAAGGAATGTTTACAGTTAATGGGGTAGATTAGAGAACAATACGGAGGTTACAAGTATGGTGCAGAGCTTGGGGATCAGGGTTTCATGGGTTTCAAGAGTCACACCAAACTATTCGAAGGTGGTGTCCAGAATAGCCATTGATGGTCAAAGCCTTAGGTTGAAGGTACTGCTTAGTCAGCGCTTGGTCAGCAGGCGTATCTGTACCCATGGAGCAGGTCTCACTGATTAGATCAGCTGACTACGGTATCATTCGGACAAAGGTATTTTAGATGGAACAGACTCTGAAGATAATCAAGATGCAGACAAGTGTGAAGGCAGTGTACCAGGGGGTTACAAACATTGATACCAAGGAACCTAAAAAATCAGGAGAATTGTGGCTTTTAGGATTGCTTTGAATGAAGAATAGAGTAGAGAATAAAAGTATCGTGTTCTCAAAAGGTTTCTGAAAATCGAAGCATTTCATGATCAAGTGCATCAGATGAGGTTAATGCCAGCAGTACAAAGTTCTGGATTTTCTCCTTGTTGCGAATGGGGCTTTAATGGTGGGTCGTTCGGATCTACCAACTGAAGCTAATACTTTTCTGTTGGTCCCAGAACATAGTCAATACGCAGGTGGGCACGGAACTTGAACTGCAGCGCAGTATCGAAGTTGATTAGAACTATTCAATAGCAGTAGAGTCGATGTTTCTCAAAAAGATGGGAAAGGATATGTGATAGTCTCAGCTGGTGCGCCATCACAAAATTGAGCGAAAGAAATTTTGTGCCATAGACAGCTTCGAAATTACATAGTTCGAGTTCCCTAATTTCTCTCCTAGACTTCAATAATGTAAATCCCAAGGGACCAAAAAGAGTTGAAAATCCTATACGTAACTCCCAACGAAATGAAAAATGATTAGCGAAAGTATTGAATTAATCCTAAAACTCAATCTGAAAAAGCAACGTTTCAAACAAAGGGCCAAGAGGAAAGAGCACACTTGGGTTGGTTCCAACCCTTAGGATCCCACATGTGATGATCCGATCCCAAAAAGCGAGATCGGCTCGTGAATTACCTCGTAAATTTCACTTGTCCATCACTTATGACTGTCACTTTAGCGATGCGCATTGAACATGGGATGAAACCTCACGATTCGACTGTGCTGTGGGTCATTCTAAGGCAATAAATGTGGGTGGGGTGGTTGGTTTGGTCTACATTTCACTGGGCATCCGAAGGTAATATCCGAATCCACTTTTCGAGAAGAGTGTTGGCATTCTCAGAAGATTCTATCTTTTGAGGTGGAGGAAAGCGGCCGTTGATTGTGGAGGCCGTCTCCTTCACTAGTCGTAGTACTGACAATATGAGAGGTTTGGTCCGAGCGATTCGACGATCTGCTACATTTCATGAGCGGGTAAGACGCTGTTCAGCAAGTTCATGTCTGGGTCTGCTGACACAATTGATAACTGATTCTTGACACATGGCTACAATTATCAGTTCCTGGTGTTCAGCTGCGTGCCAAAAGATGTAAATAATATTGACCACAAAGCTCGGTCAATTTTCCGTTTACTGCCTTGATATCTGAGACCTAGAATCTTTACTGATAGTTTTCACCCACAGGGCTGTTTTCGTTATCTACCCGTAATGCGTTAAGTACTGTATGGTTCCAAATGTATTGAGGTGGCACCACCTATTCATCATAATTTGTCATAGTGACTAAGAAATTCGCACTGTTTCTGGTATAGGTTCACCAATATCGATTTCAAGCTATCACATCCCTTCGATTCTAGTTGTGTCATTGGCTATACTGAGTTCTGCGGTTGCTGGGAGTTATTTCGCAAAAGTCCTACACAAGGCTAATCTATCGAATATCCGCCGAAGCATTTTCTTGCTAGGAAATTAAATTATGTGCATGGCCCGGGCTCCGAGCCGTACGTCTTCGTACCGTTACCGACCGATGACAACAGACTAGAACTACAACTAGTTAGGATTGGGTCTTTACACTAGATCTAGCCCCGGATGTGGCCCTCGATGACATCATGTGCTAATAATCTTCAGCTCGGCACTAGAACTTGAGCTCCACAGTACATGTGAGTTATGCTCAGTCAAGAGATGCGTGGCACCAACCAAGTTCCATGTTTGGATGTGCAATTACTGAAAGCATCGACGGAATAGAGTTGGATTTGCTCTCAAAGCTACATGAATTAGACCCGAAACGACCCGTATAATTGGGTCGAAGGTTCAAGTTGGGGCTGAATTTTAAGCCCGACTCCCTAATCCACCCACTCTCATACCTAAATGAGGAAAACGTGGGTGCGTGGGGGTGCTTCTGGGGACTTGTAGGACCTGCGGGAACCAGATACTACGAAGAGTTCACGTAGACAGTACTGCCACTGTATGGCCAACGATGGGTCGAGAGGCAGAATTCGAAAGATGAAAGAGTGGTCTTGTTGTGGAAATCTGATGGAGGGTCGGTGAGCGATGCGAAAAATCCGAAAAATTTACAAATCATCAAATCTACAAATGTGAATAAATTGCAAATTCATAACCCAATATGGCCAAGCTGGGAGTCTCCGGCCCACACCGATTCTACAGGGCACCGAACAACGGCCTAGAGCCCTTTGTTGACACTCGCAATAAATCAGGAAGTGGTGCAGTTATCGAGAAGCCAAACCATGGCTTAGCCACGGCGTAGAACATAGCTGTGCAGCGGTGTCAGAAGAATAGGCGTAGAAAGCGGCAGGGCTTGCAAAGAGAGTAAAGAGAGTAAAGAGTGTAACGATTGTAAAGACTGTAAAGAGCATGGGATAAGGCGCGGACTCGGGAGGCTTTGGCAGGGAATAGAAGTTCGCACTGGCTTCCACCGCCATGTGCGAACCCGCGCAGTGTTTTCTCGCTAGAAGTGGCGGGGCGTCTTGGACCTACCACGGCAAAATGCACTACCAGATGAACTTGAAGAATTACCGTGCACCAAATCTTGCCAACCTATGCTCCCAACGGCGGGATTAGACACATCCACCTATCTGCCACATACTGGCGAGCAACTCTCCACGGCCCCGGCTCTTGACAATTTAACCGACTACTTTAGCGCATCGGCTCCGCATGGTCACTAGCTCATCGCCTAGCTAGTGGGTATTCATTCCATCATGCGACCGATTTGAAACGTCTCGCTTACCCGAGGAGGCTTCGAGTATTTAGTGTATGGGAAGTTGAGTCCATTCAATCCCAAGACATTCCCATTCCAAGGATCTACCATCGAATACCCCATCAGCGACCACTCGTCTTGTCCACGCTCGGGGTTTGGCTCATGGCTCAGGCTCAGGCTCTGCTGCAGTGCTGCAGTTGCTGGTGCTGCTTCCCTGTGATGGTAATTACATGTAGATAATAGTGCTGAAGGCTATGTGCATTCCCGGGCCACTCCAAGTCCAAAACCGCTTGTTCCAATTCCTATTCTGAACACGGACCGGGCCCTTGGAACATGTACGAGGTGTTTTGAACATGTCGAGGCCTCTTGGAGCTTCCGCAGTCCTGAGCTCATCTCTCCCCAACCGGCACAGTACCAGCCTCGCCAAGCGGAAGTGTTCCATGCCACGTCGCCTTGGCTCGCGAAGGGGGCCTCGCCTGGCGGTGAGGCCCACCGCACCGCACCACATCGTGTCGCAGGAGGTTCCACGAAGCGACTGGCCCCGAACACGGAACACCGCATGGAGGAACGAACGAACGAACGAACGAACGAACGAAGGAACGAACGAAGGAACAAACGAAGCGACGAGCGAAAATCACCGCATGCGAGGCCTCAACCACACAAGAATGGAACTCCACAACCACCAGGTGCCACGACCAGCAGATATACGAACCCGAACAACACCAGATCGCACTACTGTAGATCTCTTGAAACAGAGATCAGAACTGATCGTACCCCGTAGCCCTCCACCGCAGACTAGCACGGAAACATTGCGGAGGGATCTCAGCAAACCTAATTGACCCTTCAAGAGGCTCTGAAACACCCCACCGATCGGGATTGACAGTTGGCACCCCCAAACGGGCCCCGGAGCCCAGTCGATCACACTACAACACAACAATTACACTTTACACTTTGCCACTTCCATGCCTGTCCACCTTCCTCTGAACCTAATTCAAGTTCGTCCAAAGCCCATGCCAAACGGCCACTTCTTCTGTTCCCAACTTTTCACATCTCTGTTCCCAACTTTTCACATCTCTGCTCCCAAGTGTTCACCAATGCCCGTCTCTCTCAGCAGACGACACCATTCCTGGTCCCTACCACAGCGCCCGTTCCCATGTCCTACGCCAATTCTCGCTCCCTACGCCCATTCCTTCTCTCTACCAACGGCCCAAGCCCTCCCATCCCCCCAATCCCCCCAATCTCCACCGCAGGCTCCGCTGTAGCTCCGCTGCGATCTCCACGGTAATCTGTCTCACGTTGGTTCCAACAGCGTCGCCCGCGCGGCTCATAACCACAACCCTTCGGCCAACAATACGTCCCTGGGGTTGCTCCTACCACGAGGCGCGCGCGGGCTCGTGGCCGCAAAATCTGATCATAACCCACATCCGCCCGTTTCGGTAGTAACCGGCGTAAACGTAAACATTTTTTAGCCCGCGCACATAGAGGTCGTCAAATTTGCCTGGAACGCTCCTCACCTCCTGTGCCCTCCCTCGTCCTATATATACAAATTTATTCGCATCGACTTCTTTTCTTCTTCAGCCAACCAGGTTATTCTACAGTCACTCCTTCTACTCCATAGATAAGCCGTCGTTGCCGCGTTCACACTCGCTATGTTGTTCAAGTCCATCGCCACCGCCGCCCTCGCCGTCTCGGCCGCCGCCGCTCCTTTGCACCACCAACACCACCAACATCAAGAAAGAGACGTGGTCACCAAGGTCGTTCTTGTCACTGCCGGCGCCGACTCCGCCAACGTCGCCGCTGCCCCTACCTCCACCCCAGCTGCCGCATCCTCCGTGTCCTCGGCCGCTGGCTCCTCCGGCTCCTCTGCTGCCTTGCCATCCTCCAGTGGCAGCTTCAGCGCCGGCTCCAAGGGTGTCACCTGGACCCCTTACACCGCCGAATCCGCTTGTAAGTCCGCCGACCAAATCAAGTCTGAACTCGCCCAATTGTCTGGCTACGAAATCATCAGACTTTACGGTGTTGACTGTGGCCAAGTCGCCTCCGTCTTGGCTGCCAAGCAACCAAACCAAAAGATCTTTGCTACCATCGTCAACGTTAACAACATCGCTGCCGACATCTCCACCTTGTCCTCCGCCGTCAAGAGCGCCCCAGGTGGATGGGACAACATCTACACTGTCTCCATCGGTAACGAGTTGGTCAACTCTGGTCAAGCTAACCCAGACCAAGTTGCTGGTTACGTTCAACAAGGTAGATCTGCTTTGAAGGCTGCCGGTTACTCCGGTCCAGTTGTCGCCGTCGACACCTTCATTGCCGTCTTGAACAACCCTGCCCTTTGTGACCACTCCGACTACCTTGCTGTCAATGCCCACCCATTCTTCGACGGTGGTATCACCGCTGAGAAGGCCGGTGACTGGGTTTTGGAGCAAATCCAATTGGTCTACACCAAGTGTGGTTCTAAGAACGTTGTTATCACCGAGACCGGATGGCCATACCAAGGTAACAACAACAAGGTTGCTGTTCCATCCGTCGCCAATCAACAATCCGCCATCAAGTCCATCCAATCCTCTTGTGGTAACGATGTCTTCATGTTCTCCGGCTTCGACGAAGGATGGAAGGCTAACGGTGAGTTCAACGTTGAAAAGTTCTGGGGTTTCCTCGGACACTAAACGTATACCCTGACAGACAGACAGACAGACACTACATTCCAAGTCCGTGAGTTTTGTATAAACTTCTTAGACTTCTATATCATTTTTTTTTTATCATACCGTTGTACTCGAAGCTGGTGGTTTCATGGATTCTTTATTGCCTTCAGTTCTTTGACTACGAAGCACGAGCTGGGCTTGTTGAAATCCCGGCATGTTTGCTCATCTTGCTCCTCTCTACCTCTTTGTCTAGTTAAATGTATGGGCTGTCGAAAAATGTGCACTAAACTAAACGTGATTCTAGAAAATGGGACCTGCGAAAAATTGCATCTGCGCGCGTGTGCCCAGGCGGTCTACCGCGTATGTAAACATCCCCATTAGGAAAAATGGCTCTGTTTACTTTACCTGTCTTTTCTATAGTTTGATAGTTAATTTCTCCTGGTATCTAAATGGGTATTTCGGCTCGGGCTTGAAGGCTCCAAGTTTCATCATGTGGATGTGGGTTTGATCGTGTTATTGTTTATAATGTCACTATCGTAGAGTTGATGATAAGCATCTGGAAATATTCTGGTTTGGGCAAGTGACAGCTGTTGGTCTTTGCAGTTGACCCATGGCCATTGAACGTCTCAATAGCGTATATAGTGAGACTGTTATGATTTGAAGTGACAATCAACCTTCCAGTTCTGGCATGGCCTGAGTGTTTTGAGTTCTATTCAACTTGCACCACTTTGTCGTAACTGTAGTGCGCCAATGGCTACCACTAAAACTGGACAGCCGAGCTGTCCAGTCCAACATAATAGGTATTGTCACCCTACTTGAAGTAATTGTGATTGCAAATAATCTGAACTAGTTGTTCTGCTCCACAATAATAGGCGTAGTTGATGGAATAATCGCATTGTGGCTAGAATCGATTGTTATTGTGTCTCTCGACCCAGGCGTTATCGCACTTCGCAGTACAATAATATATATCAAATGAGCAGAATATCGAGGTCGTTCTCGATTAATCCGGCCAAGAACTGCTTTCTTTGTTGGATCAACTTCTTGTTCTGCACCTCCAAGAGCTTTTCCTCATCCTGAGTGCCAAGGTATGCATCCAACAGAACATCCCATAGTCCGGGGATATCCGTTTGGGTCAGCAAATATTCGCGATGGTGATCCACCATGCTCACATCTGTGTTTCTCCATTTATCACTATTGACGTAATCTGCAATTCGTGAAAGAATTTCTTCGAGGTAAATTACCATGAGGTTACGGTTCCCGCTAGTGCTCATGACGATATGGGAGATAAACCTTTGCTTGAACCCGAACTCGACAAATGTTTGGAACAATGTTCTTTGGTTCGTAGCACGCTTGATCACCGGCTTTAACTGAGCAACGGTATCTTCCCAATTCCCAAGAAATTCATATCCATTGGGGTAAAGGATATCATAAAACCGAAACGTGGGGTCAAGATATTGGACTTTAGCCAATGGTTCAGGCCCATCGAGAGTCGATATTTCCAAAGAATCTCCAACGTTGAAGTTATGCGCTTGTGAACCCTGAGGAGTTTTGAACTGGGTTTGAGAATCGAACTCTAAAGTACTTTTTCTCTTTTGAGTGACTTCGATCGAGTCGTCATATTGCCCCAATATTTCGGGTAATCTTTGAAGAGATATCTGTCTCTCATGTTCATCTTCCTCTTCGTTTGCAGTTGAGTAGTTTTCTTCGTCACTGGCTTCTCGTTTAAGCACAGGTTCGTCTAAAAACACCGAGCCCGACAGATCCAGATCATTTGCACCAATGACCGCGATATGAGATCTTGCATTTGGATGTGGCAGATTTCTTCTGCTGTTTATCAATGCTTCGTCTATGTTTGAACTCTTGGTTTCTCCGATCTCTTCATCCAAAGCACTTTCATCATACATTTCCACGGGTTGCTTTCGATAAGAGGAACCAATCAAGCTTCTCATTTGATGGCTGGCATCTTGTGAATCTCTTGCTAATGACAATGGATTTGGCACGATCCTTTCAGCAATGCATTGCTCGTAATAGCGAATGTAGTTGGGGATCGTACCCTTGGTGACATGTTTCCGATAATGGTCTCTCCAAGAGTGAAGACTGTGCTTTGGAGATTTGCGATGAACTTCACTGAAAAATGAGTATGGAAGCTTGTGAGCTTGGTCCAATGTCTTATGCTCAGATAAGAGCAACTTTTTCGCTTCGACGCACATTATGTAGTCCTCTTTGGCAGTGTACTTGTTTTTGATAGTATCTGGGAGTTGGTCGAGCCCAAGCTTCACTTTTTTGCCATCTTCGTTTCTGACGGCTCTGCCATTCTCGTCCACTTGGTACACGTATAACAACTTCGATTTCAAGTGTTTTCTGTATCTGCTTCTGATGGAATTTCCAGTGTGTCCCTTCAAAACTTCTTCATTGGCCAACTCCTCAAAGAAGCTATGACTGTCTCTAAACTTGGGTTTCATCCGAACCCGTCTCAAGATATACTCATCTTTCTCAGGGGTGAATCTGAGATGCCCTCTGGTAGCTTTGGCCTTTTTGGCCTCGGGCTTGAAGTCCATGGTGTTAAATTGGTAATCCTTGGGGTCTAGCAATTCTCCTGTGGTCAAACAGTCATCGATATACTTGATCGACCAGACGTTCTTACCTGCTACCGGCCGATGAGAAATGTACATGATATGGTTTCCGTCTCCAGAAGCTTTGTTGTTTGGGAGTCTGTCAAGGATAGCACCCCCGTGATGGATGATTTGGGTCTTGTACCGGTAGCGATCTGGCTCATTCGAGGGAATCACAAAGAACATAGTCCGACCATCTGGTAGCGTGAAAAGTGATGGGCGTGTTGCTCTAGCTGGAGGTGGAATGTTGACCAATTCCACGTTTGGTTCCATGTGATTTGCACCTTCTTCCGTAGGGTCGAAACCGACGGTTTCGAAGCTCATTGATATTTGAGGGAGGTCAATTGTAGGGGCCTAACTGCCAGGAAAGAGAGTTGGAGCAGGAGATTCAGCAGTGGATACAGAAATTTGCACAAGTAAAAGAACCGTAGCTTGTGCAAATGGGGTAAAAATGAAGTGAGCCTGGAGTTGCAACCTGATGGTTGGATGTTTACAGTAGCAGTACGGATGTTTGTTTTGATACACCGTTGCAGAAGATGCGCGTCACGTGACCGCATGTGATAGATACACGTGAGAATATAGCATAATATTTACCCCATAATTAGGGAGATCACTGAAACATAAATCGTAACCTAAAGGTACCAACAACCCAAATGTTTAAAAACGTCCAGTAGTGCCGAGCTGTTCTAGAATTGTGCTAGAGCCGCTCCAGTTCGCTCTAGAACAAGGATTCGCCGAGTAAGCCCACGGCCCCGATGAAGAAGCTGATGCCAGCGACAGAGGACGTCAAGACGTAGGACGACTTCAAGGCAAGCAACTCGTTGAGGATCTCTTTTTTGATCAACGTGAACTGCACTTCCTGCTCGATGGACACCAGTGGCTCGGAGGCCGTGACCAAGGGCGAGTTGCTCTTGGAGGACACAGGAGTGGAGCCCGTGGATGAGGATTCGGCATCAGACACATGAATGTACGACTTACCCAATGAATCGTCGTCACGGGCTTCTTGTTCTTGTTCTTGCTCTTGTTCCTGTATTTTCTTATCTTCTACCTCAGACTTGCTCTGGGTGATCTTGGACGCAGCTGCCTTGGCCGAGGCTCTCTCCCTCTTGCTCTTGGCCTGTGCATCAATGAGTCTCAGCTCAGGCTGCAAGCTCAGCTGGTACCAGCCAAGGTAAGTGGCAGGGACCCCAAGCGCAGCATAAATGAGGTATGGATGCTGTCCGCTGGGAGGCGAGTGGTAGTACGCTAAGGCAAGCAATCCTCCTGATAACGTTCCCAACACCAAACTGGTGATCCTGGATGTGGACACCAACCGGTATATCTGTTGATACGTGTTGTGGAATGTTTCCGATGATGCATTTTTGTTGTTCAAGTCACTGATCAACTCCGGAATGCAGCTCAATGATTGATAGGTGAAAGACCCGGCCCACAATCCCAAGGATGTGACGCCGATGACCTTCACGGCAGCTATACATGTACCCATGATAATGTGAGAAAGGAGGAAGAGATTAGCAATTGAAGTAGCAACAGCAGTTGGGGACGTTTGAAGATTGAAGCACTCCTATATACACTCACGGATTTGCCTTCGTGTAGAAATGGGGATGGGTTCTCGTGGTGCTAGGGAGTTTGTATGGCTTAAAAAATCGAGACCCGTGACTAAATCCCTTGATTACGTAAGCTGCCCTCAGTGAAGATAGTTGCCGTCGTAGTGGCAATTGGCTCCAACCAGTACGGTGCCACTGTTGCTGCTACGGGTCTTATGTAATCGAGGTGGAACTGCAAACGTAGTCTGGAAAGGGACTTGATGGTTTCACCTTGGTGTTTTTAAGTAGGGCCATTTTGGTCAAGTTGATATTTGAGTTGAGAAACGTACTCAGAAGTCACAATTTGAGTTACCTCTATCAACGTTATTGTCTTACCCCATTAGTTGTTCTCGGAGATAACGCACGTTCCATTGGTTGGGAGGTTCCGGGAACGAGACGTGCGTTAGAGTTGTTATACTGTATTTGTATTTTATAATTCGTTATACGTCTCTGTAAGTGTTCTGTACTATGATTCCTTGACTCTAGGTGATCTGGGGATGAGGAATGGGTCGGTGACGGGAGCCTCTTGTCAATGTTCCAGGAGCTTGCGAGTATCCGGATGATGCCATATGATGTCCGAGTGATGCATTGTGAGGTTTCTTGAGGTATGTGGGGGTCAGAAAGAACCACATGAACCTGACCCAGATCAATGCTATTTCAACCATTCTGGTAGCTTCTCGGGATTTATGTTGACTGAATTGATGTCAAAGCTTTCAATCAACAACTCAACCAAGATCCGGCCTCCTCGAGCACCGGTGAACCGTCTATACTCCTCTGACACACTGGCCAAGTTCCACCCCTGTAATCTTCTCAAGCATCCAATCACAGTTCCGGTACGGTGGCGACCCATACCGCAACACACCAACAACGGATAGTTGTCCTTATTCACGATCAATTCCAACGCTTTCTTTATGGTGGCTTCACTCAATGAGTCCCATGGATTCATCTGGTTATGACCATAGCTGTCGTCCAACAACCCCACAAAGTGGATGGTGATGTTGGAATCGTTGCAGAACTCCAAGAAATCCTCCAGCGGCTCTTCGCTCGCGAGCCATAGTATCACTTTGAGGTTGAGTTCTTGAAGAAACGACTGGTTGATGATGGACGTCTGTCCGGAACGATAGATTTGGCGCTCAACGGGACAGAAGTTGAGAGGGGGAATGATCCGGAGCGTGGGTGGTCTGATAATCTTTCTGCCTTGGGGACTGGCAGGAGGTTGGGGGTCTTGAGTAGCGACGGTCAGAGCCTCTTGGGAGCTGCTTAGCGTCATGACGGTACTTGATATTTGCGGATTTACACGCTTCGGCGGCTTGTTTCGGGAAGTTTTAGGACTCAGTGGCACACTATTGAGGCTTGGTAGGGCGCTCGTAGAATCGAATGGAATTAGTAGGAGCTGTGGAAGTCAAAGTGATGGAGGTCACTGGTAGGGCTGGCATTACTGCAAGATTGCAGATGATGTTGGGAAGGGGGCACGTGCCGCGGGAGGATGGCCGAGTAAGGTTTGGTCACGCGACCACACGCACGTGATGCATGCTGTGTATGAAAAAGTCGACGTGTAGGTTACACTCCACGCCATTTCTACCATGCCAACCAAGGAAGCGGCCATCAAGAAGGCCCAGGCCCAAACCGGAAGCAGTGCCACGGGTGCCACTGCAACTCAGTCCAAAAAGTTGGGCAATTCCGTCTCGGAAGTGTTCCTGTCCATTAGCATTACATATGACGATTATATTCATACATTGACCCCCAGATTGGTCTTGATCGACTTGTTCTTGGTGTTTTTGGTGTTGTTGGGCATCTTGCAGTTTGTGTATGTGATCTTGATTGGAAACTTCCCATTCAATGCCTTCTTGGGAGGATTCATCAGTTGTGTCGGCCAATTCGTGTTACTTGTCAGTTTAAGATTACAGGTTAAAGAACCAGAATCCACACGTAGCAAAGTTGTGGCCTCCAACGATGAAGACTTTGTGCAGAAGAACGACGACCAGAAGATCTTTGAGGGAATCAGTCCAGAAAGATCATTTGGGGATTTTGTTTTCGCAAGTTTGATCTTGCACTTTATTGTGTATCACTTCATTAATTGAATACATACCATTGGAGAAAGTGTAGAGGAGGGGGAGAAGGAGGAGCATGAAGCTGCACTTGAAAGAGGAGAAGTCGAAGCATGAAAAGAAAAGAGAATAAGCAAGAGAGAGGGGAGAAAGTGGAGAACCGAGAAGAATAGATAGTGTCAGTTGAACTTTTTAGCCAAGAGCCTAGAGGTGACTAATTGAAAATTGAAATTAGATATATTGCCTGCCTAAATCCAAGGCTGAGTGAGTAAGAAGTTAATTGCATCATAACCTTATTTGATAACAGATTTTCGATATGATCTACTATAAATAGACCTCGATCGGAAACACTATTGTAAACGAACACAATTTACAAAATCAAATCATCTAAATATACCTTCACCTTGATTCTCCTATCGAGAGGATAAAGTCAATTGCAAAAATAAATTAGATATTTGTAGAAGGGAATTTACCCAAGACAGCGGCTCAGCCTATATTAAACTAAACAATTAACAAATACAACACCAGCATCAAGAAACGAGTAAAGGCTTCCATGTACATCTAACTTGGAAAAAGTATCAAGAACATGTAAGCGGTACCGGGACAAAGTAACGAGGTGCGTATTGTGAAGAAATAGACATGTCATGGCTCGTAAGCCTTTTCCGATCGCCTAAACAATCACACAACAGCCAGCCTTTTCCTTGGAAGGAGGGGCGGAGGAGGTCGTAGAAGCTTGCTGCTTTCTTGGGGCAGGTTTGGATGCTGGGCTCTGGGCCTTTTCCGTGGCATTAGTAGGGGCAGCAGCAGCGGCAACTGGAGGCTTACCACTGGTTGGAGAAGCCGAGTCGTAGTCAACTGCATTGGCGGTGGCGGTTTGAGCGACGATAGGCTCTTCCTCCGCAGGCAACACATGGTCCTGGTCACGAATGGATCTGACCAAATCGAAAAATGCCTCTTCGACATTGATTCTTTGCTTTGCGGAGGTTTCCAAGAATTGACAGTTGAACGACTTGGCCAAGCTCAAACCCTCTTCAAACGACACTTGTCTCTCGATCTCCAAATCACATTTGTTACCCACAACCAACACAGGCACGTTGTCGGAGTCCTTGACTCTCAAAATCTGCTCGTAGAACGATTGCAATTCCTCCAACGAGTTCTTGGAGTTGATGGAGTAAACGAGCAAGAACCCTTCTCCGGTTCTCATGTATTGCTCTCTCATGGCACTGTACTCCTCTTGGCCAGCCGTGTCGAGGACATCCAAAAGCACCTGCTCCTTGTCGATGGTACACTGTTTACGGTATGAGTCTTCGATGGTGGGGTCATACTCGTCGACAAAGTGGGATTGGATGAGTTGAATGGTGAGGGCGGATTTACCAACACCACCGCCTCCAACAACGACTAATTTGTATTCCTTCATGGTTGGTAGAGCCTATGTCAAGCGAGGGTAAGAAGAGGTAGAAGGAAGGAAGGTGGGAAGAAAGTGCGTAAACTGACGGTTTTGTCTCGTTTTGACTGGATTTGAGGCAGTTGCTCAATTAGTGCACATAGGGTGCGCAGTGATTTTCAGATTTCTGTACCGATGTTTTCGTCATAGAACAAGAGGTTTTGTGAGGTTTTGTGTGGTGAAAATTTTTATCCCCACCAAGAGGTGGCGGCGACTACAGGAGGTGGAATTGCTCGGATGGCCGGGGTTTGGGGCAGGTTTTGGGAATTGGCGAGCGACGGCGACGGATAGGGGGGTGGGAGTCGATAGGAGGGCGACACGGGGGCAGTGGTGGTGGACAGGGGAGGTCGGGGAGGTTGGGAAGCCAGCGGTGGGCGGGTGGTGGTGGACGGGTGGTGGTAGCGGGCGAGGAGGCTGGTGCGACACCCACCGAACGGGGATCGAATCGCACTCAGTTCGCGGGGGCTGGTGCAGGCAGGGCACAGGTTGGGGGTGGGACGGACAACCTAGGGAGACGCGTAGCGAGATGGAATACGACGACGGAGGTTACCAGGGGCTCAGAGCGACGGACCATGTGGTTACTGGACTTATTAGGGAGATTGCGGAGGTGGATGCAAAGTTGACGGCAGAGGTGAATAGATGCAGCGATGAAGAACAGCAGCCCCCAACGGGGCGGGATCCGTGAAGCGAAAGCCGCAACACGCAAGTCGTGAAGCTGCGACCCGAAGCTGACTGGGGGGCACTATGGCCATGGTCGAGGAACAGCAATGGCAATTCAATGATGGTGGGACGGGCAATTATCACGGGACAATAGCCATGGGTTGGTCTTGGGCTGCTGAGGTGGACGTGGGATGAACCAATTGGGAGGGTTGCCGCATGCTCGTGGCTGGGGAGCAAAGACAGCAGAGGGAATTAGTGAGAGATAGCGGTGGGAGCTAGTGGGGGTCGGGGAGGAGGATTAGTGAGATATTTCACAAGATGTAGCCAGATTACAGAAGGGGTAGAAGAAGTGGGACCAAGATCCTGCTTCAGTGGAGGGATGTAGGTCAGTTGTTGTGTTCTGGGGCTGTTGGAGAGTCGAGAGTAGTGTCAGGAAGGTCCAGGCCCAGGGCCCAGGGCCCAGGGTCGCTACTCGGTGCCTGGTGAGACAGTAGCGAGCCTTGGAGGGCTCGGTAGATAACCCCATAAATAAAATTGTTACTGCGAATGTGCGAACAACCACCAGGGCCAAGTGCTTCTACCACGGCATGCCAGACTTCTATGGAATTGCCAAACATAGAACATTGGCCCGGAGACATAGACTATTGAAAACAAAATTGACGTGGAGACAAAGACGACTGAACAATCGCCCAGACCTCAACTACAAAGCCATCCTAGTGCCTGGCCAGCCTGCTTATCAATTCGTCTCCAGCGGCCCCAAATAACCAGCCGCATCTGCGGGAAGTGCCACATTCAAGTCTATTGAAGTTGGTTGTGCCATTTGGATCCGAGAGTACCAGAACTGGAGCCAGGCGGCCCACTCCAGCAGGGTAGTGGCGGTACCTTCATAATAGGGTGGATTGGCCAACGACGTTCGCTGGAATTGCAATAGTGGTGAAGCTGGACCGCAAACGGTATGGAATAGCGAGACGGTCGCGGTGGCATGGTGATAATATAATAATTCGCGGGCCCGCACCGAAGCAGCACCCAAGTGCCCTATGGCCGTGGCAGTAGCCATGGCAGCGTTGTTCGGTCCAAGCACCCCAACGAGGCGGAAGCGGTACAATTGTCAGCAGGCGGATCCAACAATGTCAACGCTGAAACAGCAGGACGTTGACGGAAGTGCTAGATGGGCGGCGTCGAAGGCAACCGGGATCCGTATCGGGGCCGTATTGCACCCAAATTGGGCTCAAATGAGCATCCTCGGAAACTTGGTGATAATGCGCCAGCTCTAAGGCGTGGCCACTGATAGCTAGAGATTGGGCTGGGGAACCACACTGCACGATATCTCCGCCTAAATAACCATATTCCACCGAGGTTAGACCCCATGGCTAGCATCGTGGATGTTTATCTCATCAGATATAACTAATAGGCCAGATCTCCCGCATGGCTTAAGGCTTGCTGGAGGACATGGTGAAAAATGAGGGCTTGGGGTGCGACCCAAAGTGATGTTGGGATTGGCCATTTCACCCGCTCACTGGTGCGTTTCTGGCCGAGTCTCACCTGCTGCTCAAGGGGAACAGACTGCAGCCGATGGTGCTACATGCGCCGGAACACGCCTTGCACATATGCTGGGACGGTGCACAACGTAAATCGTATTTGAGATCAGAGGTCGCACCGGTGTTGCGCTGAGGTTTTAGTGAAGTTTCCCGAGTTTTACTAGAGGATATGCTGTTGGTTCCACTGACGGTTGACGGTGTTATAGAGCGAAGCAATCGCAGTATCAGTGGATTGTTGAGGTATTAGACGCACTCGCAGTGTCCGAGGATATATGCTGGTGTTTGTTTTGCAATAATTCATCGCAGCGATCCCATGCTGTGGGGGCCATTACGCTAATTGCACTAATCGCACTAATTGAAGTGATCGCACTAATTGGAGTGATCGCACTAATTATAGACTTGACTAATTGGACTAATAGCCTCATTGCACCAGTCCTCTTGCTCAGACGATATGGTTTTGTTGTGAAAAATCCATAGATAGAGTTTGGGTACCCTTCGGCGCCTTTGGGTGTAGAGCGGGGGTGTAAAAGACCCCAGTGACCCATACAATAGTCCACCGAATGGCTATTCATTGAGACGATGCAGGGCTGCACCCGAGACCTTAACGGGTGTTATGCCCGAACACACGGCACCAATCAGTTCCAGAAATCCTCGAGAACGGCACCACCAAGTTCCAAAACCACCTAGAAAAAGACATCGCACCGCATTGGTTGTCCCATTTCTTCGTTCACCTGATCCGTACTCTCTTCTTGGTAGCCCAAAAGGATCTACACCCCATACCGTTATTCTGTTTCTTCGCTTCTTTGCTTCGTCTACTCGGTCGTTAATTACTGGGCGTTCAATTAATGTAAATCTACCTAGGCTAATGTGCACCTCAACGCACGAGCCATTCCCTACATGAGATGGAACATGCCAAATGCACTCTTGATTTCTATTGCATATAGTGAACAACAACCGAGAATTCAAGGTCGGGACTATGGCGATGTAACTGGGGAAACGATACTTGGTGATATCTATTGTCGTAGCAGTAGGCATTCACACGAGGCGGTAATACTTCTTTTTGACTCGTTGAATGGTGGACAGTTGAAAGAAGGACTCTAAGCTCAGACTTTAGACGTTTTGATTTTGTGCACTTGCGTACTTTTGATCGTGTATTGCACATGGATCGTGCACCAAATCACTCGTTTCCACTTCCATGGAATTTCATCGGTCTCATGTGACTGATTTTGGGGAGTTGAGATTCATTTCATGATTGATGATTCGAGAGTTGTAACAAGGAAGTATAAAATTTGAATTATCAATTGTTCTAATATTTGGATAATGAATAGTGGCTTATTGAACAAAAATAGGGTGCGAACGGTTCTATAGTTCCAATATTTCAATGGTTCAACCACACTTGAAATTTGGAACTTGTAAGACCCTTTCGGTTATTGTTCGACTCATGAAAACATGCCCTTGAAAATGATGGTGATGCCATTGCACTAAACAATACATGGTTGTGGGGGCAGAATGCCGAAAAAGCTTTTCTGCAAACGATATTGAAACGTACCATGTGGATGGGTGCACATTTCTAATTCACTGAACGCGTATTCGTCAACGTCTTCATCCTTCGATGGAACCTATTTGAAATAATTCAATCCAACTGTTGGTGTGTAATCGTACACTTTAGGGAGAATTCTAACACTCATAACATATTGGTTCCTTAACATGTGATATTGGGCCACATCGATTCATCTCAGCATATCATCTATGAATCCACCATATTCAGAATTAAAATTGGAACTCGCATACATTTCGTTTTCAAAGCATACTGCCTATACCTTTCTTAACTTTTTCATTTTCACCAAACAATCATCACAATACCACTTTCCTTTGGGTGGGTTCTTGAATCCGATACAAGGCAAGTGGAACCATTCACGCTTACAGTCATCACCATCACATCCCACCATTTCACCAAATGACACTTGATTACAGTAACAATAGGTTGGTTCATTGGAGCCTGATTTGGCACCAGAATTAGGCTGGTCCCGTATCTTGGACTCTCCTCTGCCTTCGTTTTCTGCACCATTGGTGCTTTGTCTCTCATCATCCTTCTTAGGCTTGGTCTTCTTCTTGACAGGGTTGGAGGTTGTCCCATTGCCGAATCCTGTTGCACCTGGCGTGGTAGGTCTTTGAATTTCCTCCTGGGCTTCCTTTCTAGGACGCTTTTTGTTATTTGTGACATTTCCGTTCCCACTGCCTGCAGCACGTGTATCCATAGGGGTGACTTCCTTGGTCTTTTTCTTCTTCCCAATTCCGTTTTCGTCCGTGACATCCTCCTTATTTGCTTTCTTCGCAGCCAAGGCTTCCCGACGACTTTCACTACGCTGCAGTTGTGCTGAACGATCGGCACTGGAGGTAGATCCTCCGGCGGACGAGTCAATGATCATAGCTGGGTGATTCAATGGTCCAATACGAATCGACTCGGGGATCTCATTGTTGTTGATGATGAGTTTGTAGTCGTTATTTATGCGGAACATGTGCTTATTCAAAAGTTCGGTTGCCACAGAGGTAACATGCATCTTCTCTTCCAAACACGGGATTATCTCGTTGATCTTGTCCTTGATGAGGGTCAAGCGCTTGAACTCGTTGGCCTTGTGTTGAAGGGGGTCTGCTGTGGCAGATTGGGATTTCTCCTTATTGTCTTTGCTATTCGAGGAGTCGCCATTGGGAACTTCATTAGTACTTGCTTTGGGATCCGACTCGACTGTTACTGGTGAGCTGACCTTTTCTTCATGCAAATCGTTGATATAGTTTTCAATCAAGTAGTTGATTTGAGGTACGGTGTTGATGCATTTGGCATCAATTTCCTTGAGCAAGGTGGAGTATTTGATCAAGTCTAACGGCAATGCTTCGAACGCGTCACTGATATCGTTTAGTCCAGGTAAAAGCTCATTGATGTTGTTGATGATTTTGGTCCTCTGTTTGTAGTGTTGAAACTGCTGGAGTGATTGTTGAGACTTGAGTCTATTCTTGAGACGTTGGGACTTCTGTCGAGATGGGAGATCCTGATAGGTCATTCTGGAGGTTTCTGGAATAAGAGGTAGAACAGTGGAATGCTATAGTGGAAAAGCTCGGTAGGCACTTGATAGTGCTGGTGATGAAATTGGCGGGGCAGAAACCACGGGTTTGAGAAAACTGGGAGATATATGGACGGGAGTCGGTAATAATCGGCTCACGTGTAGTAGTGCCTGTTTGTCTAAGAGATTCGAGGGTTCGAGACTTCAAAGACGAGGGATTTTAGGATAGTACAGATGTTCGGGGAGGAGGTTGATGAAGTTGAAAACAGTCGCTGGGGATGGCAGATGCAGTATGGGTATGCGCACGACATTCTTTCCAGCTGAGGAGAGGAAGCTTTTATTTCCTGCGCATACTTTTGACTTGAGATAAACTTACATTAGATACTGGAGCAACAGCAAAGTAGCCGTATGTTTAGTTTGAAGCACGAAGATGCCACCTTTGATCATCTTGGATGATTCATTTGTAGAAATTTGCTGAATTTACCTCATTCTCTCTCGGGATTTTAGGAACAAGCCTAGGGGTCCGGAATATCGAGGTCGAAATCAACGTCGTGCAGAGCCGATTTATCTACCATATAGTATCAATTGGTAGGACGTGGAAGTCAGAACTTTATGAGCTGAATCAAGAGTAGGAAGACTTGGAAATGCTTGAATTTTCGGCCAAACCACGATTACAATTCGCGAAATTTTGTATTATCTCAATTGTGGGGAGCAAGCTGAAGGTTCACAGGAGTAGAAGGAAACGGAAAATGTTGAAGTAGTAAGATCTTCAGGATAGGATCGAAAAAATCAAGTAAACCAACAAAGGCGAAGAAGTTCATTTTGGTTGATGATTGCAATTTGGTGCATCTGGACCACGAATCACTTATGAATTAGTTTGTCGGAAATCCTATTTTTCCTTTGAAATTGATTGATAGAAAAGTGATCACTATAAGATCACCACATAATGCGTGTTTCACAGAGCTTGAATTAGTGAAAATGCTCGTTATGCAATTGAAATTCTTCATGTTGAAATTTCAGTAGTACCTCGCTCACATAGTATAGCTACTTAAACAAACTATAGAATGCATTCCTTAGCCATTGAATGACATCGTGTGAATCAATTTCCTTATGTTTTTTTGGGCTTTTTAGTCAAGGTTTAGGACTTGGCACTTTGGCCCAGACCAATTCATGACTAAAGTTCAGGGCCGTTATGTGTCCAAGACTAATTCTGAGAAGAGAAAGGCTGTTTTTTGTTAGAAGAACAGGTTAAATCACTGTAGTAACCCGAGATATCTCGGTTTAAATCGCCATTTCAGAACCGTTCTTGGCCGTCTAAGTTTTTTTAGAATTAATCGGGCCATAGCGATGACATTTAGCTTGAGGCTCCCCCACTCTTGGCGATGGAAAGAATTACTACTTTAGTACTGGAAAATTAATCCGTAATGACACATTGGAGGACCCCAGTCTCGGCACCGCCAGCATTCTGTTACAGAATGATCACTGACATATCACGCTAGACTACCCTGTACCTCTCCAATGGTATTCGCCTACTATTCACGAAGCATACACTGTTTGCAGCTGCATTGGACTCCCCAAAGAAGTACTCCCTACACTAAACATCCCAATGAGAGGGTCGCACCTTGGCCCCAACTGTGGCCCCACTGCGACCCCTCTCTGTGCGTCTGCTGTAGCTCCAACCACAGTTCTGTGTCTTATCTCTATACCACCGTCAGATCTTCAATTCCCGACCTCTAATGAACCGCTCGAATTATTCCGAGATCATACCGACCTTTCGGAATGCATCACGGGCCAACGCTCACATCGCCATGGCGAATTTGCACCCACCATGTTGTGTGGCTGGTTCTGGTTGGCTCTGTGGACGGGGCGGTCGAATGCACTAAAGCGAAGAGTTACCGAGACATGTGCGGTTTCTTACCAAGACCTACGGGGCCGATGCCACATCCGCATATAGTTTGACACCAAACCACGTCAAGAAATGGCACCAATTCTTCCTCCGCTATCAGCTATTGTAC
Organism: Suhomyces terraborum; assembly: GCA_030582495.1. Lineage (NCBI taxonomy): Eukaryota > Fungi > Ascomycota > Pichiomycetes > Serinales > Debaryomycetaceae > Suhomyces > Suhomyces terraborum. The sequence continues at coordinate 494,101 of JAKTXJ010000003.1, read as the reverse complement.
TATTACTATAGCTTCTGTATCCGTGCAAACGGCCATAGCAGAGCAGGCTCAGCACACAGTGGTGGTATAGAAGTTCGGTGTCTCTGAATCCCAGAGACCACGGGAAGCCCTATGGCTTGTTCCGCTTCCAAACACTTCAGGGTCTTCTGGCCAAGTAACGTCTCTGTTTTCCTCCGCCGTCGGTGATCTGGTATACTCGGTTATTTCTGAGTGTCCTCCCGCCCCACCTGCTCGCCTCTCACGATTCCTGCTTATCAGATGCGCGTGGCCAGTGTCACATGACCGTGGACGGGAAGGAAACACCAGCATCCCAGGCGTAAAACCAGACCCCGAAGTCCTGACACATTCCACCGCCCTAAGCAGAGCGGCAGCCATTGCAACGTCGCGCACGCGTGCGGTGGATGTGGCGTCGGGGCCACATCCACTCGGGCTCCGCCATTCCATGGGGGGGTTCGCAATAGTATTAGCACAGGTCACGTGACTCACTATCATCGAGCCAAGTCCTGTTTGCCTGGTGCCCTCCAATACTGCAAAATCCAAACCCTCCAAAGTGAAACCCGTTCACGACGCTGGGCCCCCATTCGTGCAGCCCCAGGCCCCTTCCTCCACGCCCGCCTTTTTTCAGCGCGGAAAAGCATCCTCAGGACCTCTTCCACGTCCCACTGGTCTTCAGCTCTCCATCACCAGATACCTCCCATCAGCGCTGTTGCCTCCCCACAAACCTCCAATACGGTTCAACTCCCCTCCAGCATCATTTCAACCGCAATTTCCCACATCCCTCCACGCCGTACGGTCCCTGTTCTGCTGACACGACCGCCGTTCCAGCATACCCCGAGCCCTCTCATCCTCCAGAGTTAACTATATGGTACTGTGGCGTCAGGGTTATTTGCTTACCAAGGGAACATCCATTATTGAGCATTATTGAACACTATTGAGCGTTAGACGTGTCGAATCACACAATTGGCCACGGAACTTCTATCACTACTTTCGGGCTTGTGTTCACCTAGCATACTTATACTGACTGCGCTTCCCAAGTCAGCCTCTCCTGGTCAACCCGTGGTTCCCCCTATATCGAACCCATCCAAGATTTCTCAGCCACTGGGACCTTACAGACCTCACCACTATAGAGTCCAAAAGGTTCTTCAATCCACCACCGACTTGTGTCAAATCAGGGTTCTTTCACCGCTCATAGCCCGAACCCTCCCAAAAATTCAAGTCACGACCTCCTACGGGTGTTTCTATCTATTGTTTCCAAACTTTTGCTAATGCTTTAGCCCTAGATCTTATGGAACGAGACAAGCCACAGTTGGACAAGTCGTTGAACCAAACAAAAAACGTACTTATAGGCCATCAGAATCAAAGGATTCTGGAACATGGACCCCACGCCGACTCAAAATATCAGTACTTGAGAAATACAATGTTTCTGCCTCAACCAAGGCCCGCAAGTCCCCTAGTAGGGGCATCTCCACCCAACAAAAGAGCCAGAAATGATTTGATGGACTCCCCTAATGCTAATGGCCATTCCAGTCTCAACTACTTACTACCGGAGAGACACACTCCAGGTCAAATTGGCCAGAATGTGTCATATACCAGAAGCTTTAATAACTTACCCCAACTGAAAGGATCTCCGGAGTTCAACAAGGAAAAACAAGAACTTTCAAATCAAGGAAACGAAACAGACGAAGACGAACGTTTCTTGAGGCTTGCGAGAGAGGCATTGGTGGCTACTGCCACCGGGGTAAACTCTTCAGGGTCAATACTTGTTGATCCCACCATACAAGATCTACTCCGAAGGCTTCAATACGCGGCTTCTCCTCACGGAAACCCTATTAAGAGATCAGAAAAAATTCGGGCTAATGAGAATGGTCAATTGATGATCCAAGGATTCTATGAGCAGTTTCCTAATTTGAGTAATGACATATTCACGGGGAATGGAACCAAAGAGGGACAATCAGACAAGGATAGCCTGAGTCGATCACATCACCCTAGTTCCCATAATGATGGGTGGAATTTTTTGATAGGAGAGCCAGTGAAATTGACAGCACCAGCTTCTTCAAAAATCGAATACAACGATCATAAAAAGGCCAAAGATGATGACGAAGAAGATGATGATGAAGAGGACGAAGACGAAGACGATCTTAACGTCGATGAGGACGGGCTCGATCATGCATCTGACCTTTCCATGCACAGAAAAGGTTCGACTTCTGCGAATGATCCTTCAAGAAAATTTTTATGTTCCAAATGTCCGATGTCGTTCCGACGTTCCTCTGATTTGAAACGTCATGAAAAGCAACACTTGATAATTCCTCCCAATATCTGTGAATTATGTGGAAAAGGTTTTGCTAGAAAGGATGCATTGAAGCGGCACAAAGCTACACTTACTTGTAAGCGTAATGCGGATAAGAAATTGTACTCCGACAATTTGAAATACCTCGAGAATAGACGAAGCAGTGCTTCATTTCTCAACAGGTAGAGATGCAGAGAATCAGGAATTTCTGCGGTGTAACATATATTAGTGAGAACCGGAATAAATGGGTTTCAATTGATCGAGCTCGTTCAAGTGTAGAGAAGTAAGTATTGAATTGGTGGGCTAAAAATGATGAGTCAAATGTGAAAGAATTGAAGGTGAAATGAGATGAATGAATGATAACAGTTGATGGGCGAATTAAAAAAAGCTCTTGAAGAACAAGAGGTGATGAGAGATGAAAAGAGAGTTGTATGCGCTGTTCAGAGGCGATGAAGAGCGACTTAATTTGTAAAAGTGTACGAGGATCCAAGTGATCTTTCTCCTTTTAGGGTTTTTGCGGAGACGCCACATAAAATTCAGTATGGATGTGTCATTCTTGCCTGATCTCAGATAATAGAAGCTTCCAAGGTCAATGCGTTTGAGCCACTGAAGGTTCACGTCAAAATGCAACGTATTATTCAGGAACAGGTCTAAGTCGTCTGAGACACCAGTCGTGGCCGGTAAGTTCACATGTCAAGCAACAAAACCTACATAATCTATAGATAAACAAATCTAATTTCTCATGACACCCTTTAAGGAGTTCTACATTGGGTTCTTGGATGTGAAAAAGACTACATTGACCATTAGATCATCTGCCTGTTTGGCGATTGCTTTCCTCTCAGTTCCGAAAAGCTTCAAAAGGAATACCGGAATTCAAACTCAAATGCAATTCAAGTTCGAATCATTCATCAAACGTAAACAAATGAATTTTGACGTTGTTTGCTTTCCGCTCTTTGCCGGAGGTTTCGCAGCCAGTATGTCCATGGGGCTTGATATCAGTTCCGCCGACCCGCACCTATTACGTCATTCCGGCGGGTTCCCATAGACGAGCCACTAGCGAGGCAGAGGGAATAGGTATGGACCGAAAGTTGAACCGACGACAGTTAAGGGAGGGATTACAGGGAAAGAAGTTAGATGATGAGGGGAAGGGAAGAGTAGGAGTGTAGCGGCAGATCTTGCATGGCGTAGGGAGAAATTGGTGGGTGATTTATGGAGTAATGAAATTTCGAAGACGTCTCTAGTGTGCGATAATAAGTTTCAGCCTTAAGAAGCGCAGCACCATCGATCCGGCCCTAGTGACTACCAATTGATTCGATCCTACTATTCTCTCCACAGATCGTTTATTATGGTTGGTGTGGTCGTTTACTGCGCTTCTATTGTCTTGTAGGTGACAATAAGGCAGATCTTGTCTTGGTACGTCCTCCATCATCACGTGTGTCCCGTTTGGTACCTGGTCACCTCTCGTTGAAACCGGTCACGGACCAAAGTCAGTAGCTCACCCAGCCAATTGAGAGGTGATTTCGACACTTCTTGCTCTTCTGGCTCTTCTTACACTTCCGTATGTTCTAGTTCTTCTGACTCTTCCTACACCTCCAGTACCCAAGCACTCGTGGCTCCTGGGTCACTGGTTCTTCCGGCGAATCAATTCCATGTCAGCCTCATCTTCGTTCGCGGTGGGGGAACTTCATCGGTGGTTGTTTCGGGATCACCAGGCAAATGCCCAGGTGCTCGGGTTCCGGGACCAAAAGCCACCGACCTTTCCAGCCCACTAGCACATGCTCAATTGAGCGGTTGGTCATTGCTACAGAAACCCTCCGCAACCTTTCCAGGGGAACGTCGGCGTCGTGGAGTGCCCATATCGGCCCCCGGACCCTAGCGATGGGCTTCCTCCACTTACCCGAATCACATGGAGCGTCACGTGCCGCGTCGCCGTTACGCGAATCATCCTCGGGATGAGCCAATTCGGGGTTGACTCAACGGCTGGCCAATGGGTACCAATTCCTCCCACAACACCAGGCTCCCGGCCAATTAGCCCCAGGCCCGACTCCCTGGGCTTATGCCAGCACTCTGGTTTCTTCCAGGAGCAACCCAGAACCCGTAGGGCCCGAACCGGTGACGTTTTACCCCGATTCTCCGTATTTAGAGAACTCCGGCTCTCACCCCCGGTACCTACTTTACCCCCAGTGATTTCTCACCTCGGTCAAACGAATACCAAAGAATTTCTTTTCCCCCTACCGCCAATATAAATACCTGTTATCTCCCCAGAGCAATCTCCACAATTCTCCCTTTCACACTAATTCATCCCCACACTTAGGTCCAGTTGAAGTTCGTTTCACCTCCCTAATTCCCTACACCGTCCAACTTGTTCGGTCTCATCCATTCCACGTTTAAATTCCGATTGCATCTTCTCCCACGCCAGATCCCATCCCCATCAAAGCTCCGATTTTTCACCCAAATGACTCCCGCAGACAGATTGCAACAGTTGAACAACATCTTGGCTCCCAACTTGGCCCGTGCCAGACACTCGTTGACGCCAGACCACCCCTTCAAGATCGCCGTGGTGGGCTCGGGTAACTGGGGTACCTGTATCGCCAAGGTGCTAGCAGAGAACGCCCTTGCCAGACCTCACTTGTTCAAGCACTACGTGCACATGTGGGTGCACGAAGAGAAGATCGACGGAACAAATTTGACCGAGATCATCAACTCCAAGCATCAAAACGTCAAGTACTTGCCCGACGTGGACTTGCCGCACAACTTGGTCGCCGTTCCGGATGTCAGAGATGCCGTCAAGGACGCCGATTTGATCGTGTTCAACTTGCCCCACCAGTTCTTGTCGAAGGTGTGTAAGGACTTGAAGGGCAATGTCAAGCCACATGCCAGAGCCATCTCGTGCTTAAAGGGCCTCGAAGTCACTCCAGAAGGTTGCAAGTTGTTGTCCACCTATATCACCGAACAATTGGGCATCCAATGTGGTGCTTTGTCCGGTGCTAACATCGCCTCCGAAGTGGCTAGAGGAAAATGGTCCGAAACCACTGTCGCATACAAGATTCCAGAGGATTTCAAGGGAACCGGTAAGGACATCGACAGAGAAGTGTTGAAGGCCGCATTCTACAGACCTTACTTCCACGTGAATGTGATTGAAGACGTTTCTGGTGTGTCTGTGGCCGGTGCATTGAAGAACGTGGTGGCTTTGGCTGTTGGCTTCGTCGAGGGTCTCGGCTGGGGTGACAACGCCAAGGCTGCTATAATGAGAGTGGGTTTATTGGAGACCATCAAGTTCTCCACCACCTTCTTCCCAGAATCCGAAAACAGCACATTCACTGGTGAATCTGCCGGTGTAGCTGATTTAATCACAACCTGCTCCGGTGGTAGAAACGTCAAGGTCGGAAGATACATGGCAGAAACCGGTGCCTCTGGTGAAGAAGCCGAGAAGAAATTGTTGAACGGCCAATCTTCCCAAGGTATCATTACCGCAAGGGAAGTGCATGATTTATTGAGCAACGTCGATAAGTTGGATGAATTCCCATTGTTTGAAGCAACCTATCAAATCATTTATGGTTCTGAGTCCATTGAGAATTTACCAGCTTTATTAGAGAGAAAGTAATGTATTATAGATAGACGGTCTTTAGGACCCATCGAATAGACGTAAATAACAATTTTGGTAGCACATATTTTACACAACTATCACTTCAACTATCTCGACATAGTTCGAAGATGACGGTAACTTAGATATCCAGATATAAGGTGCAGTAATGGATCGCATACCTTATTTCGTTATATTTTTGTTTTTTTCTCTCCATTCTCACCTTTAGGGCCCTCATCTTCTGCCTTTCTCTTTCTATCATGTTTTGCTTTGTACTTGATCAAAAATTTGTCCATAAATATTGTACAGTAGTTTTTTATCTTTTTCAATTTGGATGCGTCCAATTCCTTAGGGGGAGATGCCTTTGGATCCTTCTTCAACTCCTTGGCCACTAGGGTTTTGACGATGTCTTTCGCACACCCCTTCACATTTTCTCTACCGATCTCTGCTTCATATTTCTTGATATAGTTTGGAGCATGTTTGGCTAAAACATGAGTCCATTTCTTCTCCAAAGCTTCTTGAGCAGATTCAGCAGATTTGGAACTACTTGAACTCTTGTTCAACTTAGCCCGCTTGTACTCCTCTTTCTTTTTCAACTTAGCAGTAAGTTTTGCTTGTTCTTCCAATTGCTTCTTCTTGTGATCGTCTCCAGATTGTTTAATCAAATCTTGAAGTTCCTTTTCACGCTGTTGCAATTTTAAAAATTGTTCTTCCTTCTCCAATTTTATTCTTTCTTCTTCCTTTTGAGCCATGAACGATTCTCCATGAAACTTTTTGGATGAAACTTCTTTTTGTGGATAATTATGCGATTGGTGACTATGACTATTTCCATTATGTTCCTTGTGATGATTAGGATGAGAATTTTTTGCCTTAAAACTCTTCTCATTAACTTTAGGACCGGTTGGAACAGATGCTGTAGGTCTTTCCCATCTTGAAAGATTCAATTCACGATGGTAGTAATAATTACTCTTCGTATTTTCATCGAATGCCATCTCCCATCCATTTGGAAGGGGCTCTTCAGGTTCAGGTTCTTCAGGTTCTGTGTCAACCCGTGGAGACCTCGAACCTTTTCTTCCGTATGAAGAAATGCTATCGGACTTTGTCTTGGGGATTCTATAAGCCATTTGTAAATTTCCCCATTCTTGTAATAATTCAGTTGCTAACGTTTTGATTTCATCATTTGGGCCAGAATCTTGGAGGTCTTTAACCACATTTTCGATTTGAGACGAAGATATTTTATTACGGGTTACTTTGGGCCATTTGTTGAGAATAAGCAAGATTTCGAATACTAAATCATCATCAACACCTCTGAATTCTTTTATCAACATTGATAAAGTCTTGTATCCATGAAATCTCACAATTGATGAATTAACTCCAGCATCATTGGTGATACTAATTCTTTCAATCAACTTTCTCACAATTTGAATATCCTGAGGTTTCATCAATGCACCCATAACCTTGGATACATCGTGTTCCTCCACCGGTTGAACCAGAATGGTTTTAATGAACATTTCGTTGATGATGGCATCATCCGCTTGTTGTTTCGACCTAAGATGTTTGTTTTCCTTAAGCCATTGTTTCTCTTGTTTGGAAGTTACACCTAAAGCCTCGGCAATACCCTCTGGTAAGAGCAATGCCGCGTCCGTTTGGGTCTTTCCACCCATGAATTTAACACAGTTAGACTCACCACAATAACATGGTTGAGATTGAGCACCGTAACGATCCACATTATAATCGAAAGTGATTTCTTCGCCCTTTTGAATGGTTCTTTTGGCGAATATTCCCATTCTCAACTTCTCTCCAACGAACCATTTGTCCACGTAGGCGTTGGGATTACAAGAGTGGTTGCAGAAACGAGCTAAGGAACCCTTGATTGTGGCATCAATGAACGAGTCGGGTGTCAACATCATGAAATAGAAGTGTTTGAAGTTCTTTTTGTCGTACTCCAACATTCTTGTTCTGAACGAATCTTCATCAATCACCTCTCCAATATACTCGTAAATGAAGGCAGACTCATGAATGGTGTTGTTTGCACGCAATCCGTAGCCCTTGAGTTCTGTTTGAAACACAGATACGTCAGCATATTGGCGTTTCTGGAACCTTTGATTCTGACAATCGGTGCCACAGAGACAATTTCCGTTGACACATTCCACGGAGGTCACACGATTGATACAGTTAGACTCATCTCCACATGCCAAATTGCTCTGGGTTTCGGGGTCCCAATGTTCCTGACAGTCACAGGTCATAAACTCCTGTTGGTTCGAGGACCCCATATGTTTGGGGTTGTAGATACATTTCTTAAGTTCTTCGAACTTGGTCTTGGCCTCGGCCGTTTTGTCCTCAGCGGCAGTATTATCCATGGCGACTATCCAGTAGCGTCGGGTGGCAGGTTAGAGATCTTTTCGAGGGGATTGAGGTCTGGAGGCGGTTCGAGACGAGTAGATGTAATTTCCCAACACCTGTTCTTGAGTGACAGAAATTTGATGGGATATTCCTTAAATCACCTGACAGTATGCTATGAGTATCCAACACCAATGTATGGACAAAGTAAAAGGAGTTAAGTGATTGGTTGGGACCTGAGGGTGAAGTCCAAATGTATAGTGGACTGTGTTGGTAAAATTTTCAACAAATGGTAGGAAGGCGCGATATCAGTGCGTATATATAGAGTGCGATATATAGTTCCATATGAGAGCCCGATTGGGAAGGTGAACAGTGGGAGGTCCGCTGGAAGTAAGGAAGCGAAGAATGAGGGAAGGATTATATCACCAATCAAAGAAGGATAACTTTTAGAAATGGGATAGTATGGTAATGGATGTGATAGTTGGGGGTTTTGATGGAATATGACTAGTTGGAATTGAGGTATAACATCATATGAACGTGACAAATTCAGAAATATCAGTATGATTTAAGTTATGCATAATTGGAGGACTTCAGAACTTCAGTCATCAATTGAATTATTTATATCTATAATTGCAAACATCCGAAGTTCCCGTCATGAGAGTTTTGAACTTGAATTAATTCCAAAATGTTCTTTTTGAGAAATCCTTGTCTTTCAAACTCCAACTCTCGCCTACGTGATCCCTAGGTCATACTTCATCAATGGGTGCATTAGTAGTATTAATAGTACAGGTGAAGCCAAGAGAATCCAAAGGTAGTATTTATTCCAGCAGCAAAAAACTACCAACACCAATACTAGCACCAACACCACATCAAGAATATTTCATCTCAAACTATCACTTCGCCGTTACAGCATGAGCGAATTATTCATTCTGAACTCATCATATCCAATCTTCTGGATATTAATTACAGGGTTATCCCCTGAAGGTGAAGCCTTTGTCAAAACTACTTTTTCGTGCCATCTTTAGATTCGTCACCATGCTTGTAACTTGACACCCTATCCTTATTTTCTGCGGCAGCATGTACAAGTTGAACGAATGCACTTGATGCTACGTCCGATTTGTTCTTGGTGTCGCCTTTTTCGACATGATGTAATGCTTCCGAGAGTTTCTTCCATGAACCCAAGGATGACCCTTCCGATTGGTTGGTGTTGACTGAAGAAGAATCATTGAATAAATTAATCTCATTAGGATCATCGTCATCTTCAGTTTGGATAGATTTCAATTTCTGGATACGGTTATTCAATTTAACCATCTCAATAGCTTGTCTAAACTTGGCCTTAGCATCAAAGTTTTGCTTGAGGTTTGGTAACAAGTCGGTGTGCTTGAATTCGGATGCAATCTTGACCAACCAAGTGTCTTCGAGAAGCTCGGCGGCGGTGGGTCTATGTTCAGGATTGAATTGTAACGCCTTAACGATGAATCTTCTGGCATCCTTGGAAACGTCCTTCCAGTAGTCTGCGTGGAAAATCACAGCATTGTTATGTTTAACTTCGTTAACAAAATCTTCGACGTTTTCTGAACGGAACGGCGAGTAACCACAGAGCAAAGTATATGTAATCACACCCAAAGACCAGATATCACAGGGCTTTCCGTGACCGGTACCTATTATGACTTCAGGAGCAGCATAACCGAAGGAACCAGCTGAAGAAGTCAATTTTTCGTCTGGGGACTGCAAACGCTTGGCAATACCGAAATCCGCCAAAACGACGTTGGAATCGTCTTCTTTGTTGAGGTAAAGAATGTTCTCTGGCTTCAAGTCACGGTGCACTATGTCCTTACTATGGAGATATTTAATGGCACCAAGCATTTGGGACACCACGAGGGAGGCATCGTGCTCTGTGAAGCGACCCTGTTGGACAATTCGGTCGAACAATTCGCCACCGGTAGCAAGTTGGGTGACGATGTAGAATTTGTCCTTGGATTCGAACCAATCACGGAAACCCACGATGTGAGGGTGGTGCAATTCTTTGAGGAGATCAAGTTCGTCAATCACCATTTGTTCATTTCCCTTGAGGGCCTTTTTTAAGATGATCTTGACCGCCACCTCTTCGTTGGACAAGTTATCTCTCGCATATCTGACGATACCAAACGAACCAGCACCCAAAGTCTTGCCAAAGGTGTAGTGTTGCTTTCTAGAGTAGGATGCTGGCTGACCACTGAGTTTGTGGATGAACTTCTTGAAGTCTTCAGACATGATGTGATCAATGGAGAACGCGGTGCAATTGAGGAAAGAACCAATAAGACGGAGGATACAGAAATCGGGCAAGAAGGTGGGAACAACTAGTGATATAAACGGTATGAAATTGAATGGATGTTGGTGGTAACTTTTAGGGCTTAGGGCGCGGTGGTGCCGGACGTGTGGGGACCCCTTACTCCCACGAGAGGCACACTCAGGTTGTGGCACTGAAGCGGTAGTGGGTGCGGAAGTTCTGTGAAGAGTAGAGGGACGTAAAATAAGCAGAAAGAGCGGAGCGGAAATCAGTCAAAAGAACAGTAGGACTAGGGGAGCCAGGAACCACGAAAGACCACCGTGGTAGCAATGCTACTATTAAATCTGAGCATTTATTGAGAGAATTTACTACTACTATTCACTGGTGGCATTTCGTGAGCAGTGCGGCTAGCGAGGGAAATGAGAGTGTGTCGCGGTAGTAATGTGATCCATGCGACGAGCCAAGGCCTTCACATGTCACCGTGATTTGCTCTAATGCGCTCTGATTCGCCCCGATTCGCTCTGATTCGCCACCATGTCACTATATTAGGAACAGGCTATGGCCACGAACCTCAGAATGGCTTCTATGATTCTATTTCTGTCTTCCATGCCTCAATTTCACTTGGCTTCAGCTTCTCATAGGGGCTTCTATACCTCTCTATTATTAGGCATATTTAGTGCCTGTTACTATTTATAATTCGCGGTGCACAGATGGTGTAGTACGGTGAGTTTTTCATTACCCAATGACTTAGTGCGAAACTCCACTAGCAAACTTTAAGCAGCATGGACTGCACATGTAGAGGATGGAATAGCCATGTGAAACAGACGGATTGTTGGCATTGAAATTTGGTTATTGTTAATTTGATATTGTTGTTATAAAAGTGTCTTTGATGCCAAACTTGACGTAAAAAACGTTGAGCTAGGTTATGAATCAACAAGGCGTAGATTGTGGATCGATTGAGATTTCATTTTAGGTCATACATTCGATTTCTGAGATTGGTGTGAGACGGCTCAAGTGGATTGCGGAGTGATCTAGTATTCGAGACGTACTTAGAATGTTGGTAAAATTATAGAAAAACAAATACCTGGGATTGATGGTCCGTGGTCACTGGGAATGTGAGTTTCAGATTGTATGTAGTTCTTATCAGATTCAATGCACTGGGTGCAATTGCGACATGTCAATCATCGTATTCTGTATTTTAAGATTTTTGACACTTTGCCTGGTTTCCTTCTAATTCAATCTTCTACATCAATGTTTCAATACATATCTCAAATTCAACTATCACTTCAAGATTCGTTACACCTTTGAAATAAGTATCTATTTACGAATTGGCATTGTTCCAAATTATTTGAATAACGTACAAGAACAACTCCTATACATTTACGAGAAGGGTGAAAATATTTATCCTCAATCACCGCCCCTGCTATATTTCGAGATGAACTTTGACGCAATTCTTACAAGATTTACCAATGTATAATGTTTATTAAGTTGTTTTAACACAATTGATAATTTCTCTTTTCATATAATCTATAATGTCCAATTCATCGTATTGGTGTATTTTTCTGTGTTGATATTACATATTAAAATTTGGTGAGATTTTTGAAATCTTCTATGGTGATGTTGGATCTTTCACACATTTGTTGGAAAATAGTTCCGTCCGTGTTGAACAAATTGAGAGGTGTGTCGAACTCTCTAACCTCTCCTTGATCCAACACCAAAATTCTGTCATAATTGATAATTGTCTTCAATCTGTGTGCAATACACAAAATGGTGCAATGTCCGAATTCTTTGATAATGGTTCTCTGGATGTTGGCATCAGTCTCATAATCGACCGAGGAAGTTGCTTCATCTAAAATCAAAATCTTTGAATCTCTCACTAAGGCTCTGGCAAATGCAATCAATTGTCTTTCACCAAGTGAGAAATTGGTACCTTCGTCCTCAACATGTTGATCCAAATGGAATTTGTGCATTTCGTCCTCATCAGAGTCGGTCTTAACTTGCCTCTTGACAGCATCTATCTTGGTGCTATCAATCAAACCAGTTCTTCTCAATGAATCCCACAACTTTTCGTCCAGACTTTCTCCAAATGGATCCAAGTTCTTTCTTATAGAACCCCTGAATAAGACAGGATCTTGAGGAATAATGGACAATTTAGATCTTAATGCTTGTAATCCAAGAGTGGAAATATCGACTCCATCGATATCGATTGAACCACTCTCAAGCTCGGTCAATCTATAAAGAGCGGTCATAATTGATGACTTACCAGCACCAGTTCTACCACAAATACCGATCTTCTCAGCCGACTTGATCTTGAAATCCAAATTCTTCAACACCAAAGGCAATCCTGGTCTGTAAGCCATAGAAACCGAGTTGAAAGCGATTTTTCCTTGTTCTGGCCAAGATGGAGCGGGCGTGGTTTCAGTGATGACATATGGTGCTTCTTCAGGCAATTCGAAAGCATATTGCGATAAACGTTCAGCAGAATTCATTTCGTTTTCCACTTGAGTAAAAGTTCTGATAAGCATAGACAATTGACCAGCGATTTGGAAAACATACGATAACAACAAACCGACAGATGATGCACCAATGTTGAACACTCTGGTTACACACAAAAGAGAAATTAACAATGCAAACAAACATGCAATCATATCCATATGAATTGCCAACCAACGTTGGTTAGCAATAGAAAGGTAGTAAGCTTCATTTTGAACGTCAATGAAATCGTCGTTTCTTTGGATAAAACGGGCTTCTGATTTTAATGCCTTAATAGTATTCATACCGTTCAAAGTCTCACTGAAATTATTATAAACAAATGATCTTTGAACAGCTTCCAATCTCTTGATTTCTCTAGCAGATGCTTGATAGAAGTTGGCAACGGCAACAAATAAGAATCCTAAGAATGGAATTGCAATTGCAAACCATGGCAAGTAACAAACACATAAGATCAACACACCAATGATATTACTGAAGGTGAACATAAGAAATCTTATTTGTTCACCGATCTCATTATCCAAAACATCTGTATCTTTGGTGAATCTATTCAAGATTCTACCCATAGGAGTGATATCCATGAAAGACATAGGTGCATGCAAAATCTTACCAACAGCACGAATATTCAAAGAAACAGCAGCAGTATTAGTCAAGAAAACCAACATAATGAATTGTGCGAGAAGAAACAAGAACGACAACATCGTAAACATGACATACAATCCAATGTAAAAACCATCAGTTCTTCCTTTGAACTTATTTTCAGTCCAGAACGATAACCAGGTGTTTGAAAACAATTGACAGAAAGTGGAAATAATCATTAATAATAAGAATGCAGGTACTTGGACAAATGGTCCACCTAAACCTGCACCATTTTTAATGTAGTTGGCATAGACCTCAAGCTTGATACCGTTCACAGCCCTTTCCTCATCCTCGACTAATTTTCCTTGAACTTGATCATGCTTATAATCTTTACGTGTATCTTCACCATCGTCTCTGCTGACCTTGACAATCGTTGTTGCTTTTTCAGTACCTTCAATTTCATCAAGTTCTTCTTCAATTTCCTCTTCATCGTCATCCTTGACTTCACTACCGAAAGCTAACAACTTTTCAAATCCTGCATTACGAGCTTTCACCTCTTCCAATGTTCCAACGTCAATGGTTCCATCACCATTCAAGAAAATGATTCTATTGGCAGATTGAATAAGGGACAATTGATGGGTTGCCAAAATTCTGGTCTTGTCCTTGAGTAATCCCATAAGACAGTTGTCCATAATATGCTTACCGACACTCGCATCAACTGCAGATAAAACATCATCCAACAAGATAATATCTTGATCAGCGTAAACTGCTCTAGCAAGATTAATTCTAGCCTTTTGACCACCAGATAAGGTGATACCTCTTTCACCGATTTCGGTTTGATCACCACCTGGTAAAATTTCAAGATCCGTCTCTAAGGAACATACATAAATTGTTTCCTTATATTTCTTTTCATCGTATTCTTTTCCGAAGACGATATTTTCCCTCACTGTGGCATTTTGCACCCAAGGGTATCCACAAAGTAATAAAGAACCATTTACATCAATTTTACCTTCTGTTCTTTTCATGAAACCTGATAAAGCACTTAATAATGAGGACTTACCTGAACCAATCGAACCTGTGATGACAACGAATTCATTCTTTTCGATATTAAGGTTGATTTCATGTAACCCATCAAAGACAATTTGAGTTGAAGCATCGGATTCAGTTTCAAAATTTTCTTCCTTTTCCTTATCGCTACTGTACTTCTTAACTTTTTCAACTTTCACAGTACTAGATTCCTTTTGATCTTTTTCTTTTTCATCTTCATTCTCATCCTCATCATCACCAAAAGTTTCCCAATTAAAAGAGGCATTTTTGACGCGAATTGCCAAATTCTCTTTATTCATTTCTTCTTTGGTTGATTCATCTGCTTCAATTCTCAATTCTTCGGGATTTACCTCTTCAGCACATAAGAATTCACCGACTCTTTGTAAACCTAATAAAGCATCCGAACCCGTATTCAATGCCATGGGCAACATGATAACTTGTTGGGTCAAGACATTGAACAAGGAAAGAGAAGAGAAAATATCAGCAGGATTTCTGTTGTGGGACTTAAGAGCATATAAAACTAAGAATGCAACCATTGAGGAGATCAAGGTCATGGACATAGCCAAAGCAACCATAAAGTTTCTCAACACTTGCATTTTATAAATCAAATGCATTTCCTTACGTCTCACATCGGAGATATTGTCAAGGTAGGGAGGTTCCCATGAATAGTACTTGATGACTTTCAAATTACTCAATGCTTCTTTCATGTAATTGACTCTGGAATCGGTGAATTTCATAGATGCGAATCTCATACCATATAAGTTTTTAGCACCAAAGGCAATCAAAAGCAAAAATAGGAACATGAGACCGACACCAACTAATGAGGACACACCAATATTGACAATCAAAATGGCGATGGCGATACCGAAAGGAATAGGGAAAGTTAATAAGAAAGGTTGGAAACCTAATGCAAAATCGATTCTGGCCAAATCTGCACCCATCATGGATGTAATTTTACCAACGGGGTATTTGTGTTTCGACAAAGGACTCAAGCGGAAAGATTTGTCCAAAAGGGCTTTGGTTAAAACACCTTTGGTTTGAGCACCTGTCATCATGGAGTTTTGAAAAAAGTGGTTAATAAGAACACCGATGACGAAAACGAGTATTGCGGAACCGAAAGAATAACCGATACCTTTACCCACATTGGTTTCGGTTCCGAGAGCCCTGCGCTCGACGAACAGGATCAATTTCTTCGTAAGTAAAGGTTGTGTTGTTTGTGCAACGTTACACAACGACAAAAATATACATGCAAGGGAGTAACGCAACCTGAATGTGGAGAAAACGGCTCTGGCGGTGAGTAACCTACTCAAGGTGAAATCTTCCAAATCTGCCTCCCTGGAGACGCTGGAATTTTCAGTGGTTTCACCTCGATCCTTACACTTTTGTAAGACATGCTTGTTTTTGGCTTTTTCGACGAGAGTACTGAAATGTGAAAAGAAGTCATCAGCCATGTGGCCAATTTTCAAATTATCAGTCAACTTGAACAAGTCCTGCGGTTGCAAAGTCCGCTTGTAACCGGTTTTCATAACCGGATGCAACCACCAGAAGAACATTCTGGACACGAAGTTTGCTTTGGTTTCCCCATATGGTTTACGCTCCTCTTCGGTTGGGAGATGAGGTATTTGCTTGGAGAGAAACACCGATAGCAACCTCTTCTGGGCCTCGAGCTGAAGGGCCTCATTATCGGCAACGGGTTCTTTTTCTGACATCGTAGCTGAGGATGGGGCTCGAGGAGCTTTGGGGTACTTGGGAAGTTGGCTCAGTGTGGAGCGTGAGCTGATTTAAAGATGGGGAAGTGGATGGGCCGAAGTCACGCGAGATCCTAATGGGGTTTGAACAAAGGAATCGCCGTGAGCAGAGAAGGTATCGAAAAAACGGTATCACTATCTGGGCCGCGAAAGCTGTAAAACCTGAAGCTGTAAAATGCTGGTGACTAAGACCGCCTCTGGTTTAGTAATTGATGAGCTAAGCTAAGCTGGGGAGCTGGAGCTGGTTTTGGGGAGCGGATAGGGCCGAAGTGCTAGTGTTGATACGGTGGAAAGAACGCAAAACAACCAATAGGGGATGAGACGAGAACTTTTCAAAACGCAGTAACGGTAGCAACAGATGCTTGTTGTGTTGATCTCCAGAACAGAGGACGGAACGGGCGAATTGGGCTGTTGGCGGAACTTTTCAGCAGAGCTGAGTCGTTTGTTGATTCTGGGCCGTTGGGATGGACTCTGCTATCGAGGGGGTATTACTGCAAAATCCTGTGCACAGACGATCCAAGACAAAATGGCCACCACGAGTCTCGGGACTGGAGTAGAAGATGAGCGTGGGAGTGAAGCACGACCACGGGGGACACACAAGAATTGAAGGGCTAAGGCCGGGACCCACAAGGGAAACTATCGCAACAGATCCTGGGGTGATAGTCAGGAATCAAAAGTGATAACGCAATGAGTTGTAAGAGCCGTGTGATATGGGAATCTCGGTATTATATAGTACCATGGAAGGCAACACCGATTAGGCACGGGAGCCCTTTGGGTGAAGGGCTTTTCAGGCGCGGGCGTAATCTGCAAACGGTGCTGCAGCTCGGGTTTAGCGGTGCTCGCAATGGCTGCAGCACCTTAGGGTGGAGGGACTGGACAGAGGAAAGATAAAGGCGACAACACTGGGAACGGAGGGGGGGAACAGGCAGGAGTGATGACGGGAGGAGGGGGATGAGTCAGCAACGGAGTTGGAACGCAAGACATCCACAGCCAACCTTACGATCCCAACCTCCCTGAAGATACGAAGGGACTGAAGAGGCATATGGCGCTGCGTGGTGGATCCACGAGCATTGCCCGGAGTTACGGACTTCACACACACGCAGAAACTACACGACGGTGGTGCTTGGAAGTTTTCGTCCTGGCGTTGGCAGAAGCGTCGGCTGCAGCATAGCTGGCATGAGTGTTCTAATCAGTAGTTCTTCTACCGTATGTTGGATTTTCAAGGTTCAAGTGAATAGAACCCACGTTCAGTGGATCTGTCGTTGGCAGACAGCCGCAGATGACTCATTGGCACCCTCTGATAGGTGGCAAAGGGGCATGGAAGCAACGATGGCATGGTGGCAATCTGGCAAGGCTATTTTGGGCCGGAGTCACTGTGCTGGTGAAGAGGAGTTAAGGCGGAGTGGATGGTGCGAGCCGGAACGGATGCTTTCCGAACATAGATCCGGGACTCGCATGGGTAACATGCAAAGTAGGATGCAGCTATGGCTCGGGATTTGATGGGATTCCAATAAGCGAGAGGGCGACAATGCGCCTCTTGGCAGATCTCGTGTATTGGCATGTCTCGCCCTCACACATTTCGAGCTTATCGTCGTAATCTGACGCATGGCCGGACTTATTCTCAACGTTGGGGCGAAAGATCAGCCTCTGGCCCCGGAAAGCGGGCCACTCCGACACCCGATCTCCGAGAGACCCAGACCGCACCAGCTGCACACCGCTGAGCACGTTGGAGCGCACCGACCGGTCACGTGCCTGTGCAGGCACGTGATACGGCGTATGGCGGCTGCCGGTTTCTGCCGTTTCGGGCAATGTTCCCCTGGTGTGGTTTATTGACTGCCTCCCACGCTGCCCCTCTCCATATGCACTCCCGGCCTACCAATATCTCGTGCTGTGGTTCAGCCGTAAAAGCCTCCATTCCTGGGACCCCTCTTTCCGTTTGTTTCCCACTTTTGAATGTGTATTGATCCACCCAATGGGCAGGGGCCATTCTCGTCCAGAAATCGACCGATTTTCTTCACCATCTCGTTCCATACCACGGTGTCGTTTTCGCCTTGTCTACGCTACGACCCGCCGCTTGATCCTTGATTCCCACGCTCACGTGAACCAACATCACGTCCTTGACTGCAACTGTGGAGTCTGGTCCGATTGTCATATTTAAGACGCCATAGTTTGCACCTGCCGGCCCAATTCCATCCTTGGAATCCATTTCGAATCGATTTCGACTCAATTTCGACTCAATTTCTTCCTAAACTTTACCATGACGATATCCTCGGTCGCCGTCATTGGAGCAGGCCCCGCGGGCCTTGTGACGTTAGACGCCCTTATCAGAGAAGAGAAATTCGACCGCATCAGGCTCTTTGATCGGAAGCCAGAAGCTGGCGGCTCCTGGGTATTCCTGGACGATCCCCCCGAACGAATTCGGGACTTGGAGACGTTGGCCCAAAGAAACGCCGAGAAATTGGACCCAATTCCTCAACAACTCCCTTCCTATGCCCCCAAAACCGACACCCAGCGCTTCATGGATTCCGCCGTCTACTCGTACCTCGAAACAAACGTCGACTACAACACCATGCAATTCAGCGAGGAGGTGTTTCCTGAAATCCGCTCGGAAAACTCTATCGCCAAGTATGGCGGCCTGACCCCATTCAGGCACCATACCGTGATCAAAGGTTGGGTACAGGACTTGTATAAACGGAAAGGATACGACGATCATATCGAATTCAACACCTCGTTGGAATTGGCCTCCAAGAACCCCGAAACCGGCAAATGGGACCTCGTGTTGAGGAGATTTGGCAAGAAGAAAGACTACGTTTGGAAGGAAAGCTTCGATGCCTTAGTAGTTGCCAATGGAATGTTCAACGTGCCTTTCATTCCCAGCATCCCAGGGTTGCAGGAGTTTTCCGATCGCTACTTTGACTCGGTAGTTCATACCAAGTCCTACCGCTCTAGAGAATACTTTAGAAACAAGAGGGTTATTGTGGTTGGTGCATACATATCTGCGATGGATACACTCCATGATATTCTTCCAGTTGCGAAACACCCCGTGATTTCCTCCAAGAAGAAAGACACAAACTTGGGGCCTATTTATCCAACTGCACCATTCACTCACCCCCAGATAGAAAACAGGGACCAAATTGTTCGGGTGGATCCAGATACTCGTACGGTTTACCTCAAGGACGGGTCCCACATCGAAGATGTGGACACAATCATTTTCGGAACAGGGTTCAGTTTGAGTTATCCCTTCTTGCCCAACCTCGACTTGTCCAACGGTAGAACCCACGGGTTCTACCAATTGGTTTCTAATATCGAGGACCCCACCCTTGCACTCGTGGGATGCGTTACTGGGGGATTTACGTTCCGTTCATTCGAATGGCAAGCGGTGTTGGTTGCGAGAATTTTCGCAGGTCGAGCCAAACTTCCAAGTAAAGAGGAGCAGTATGAATGGGAACGCCAAAGGGTTGCAGCCACGGGAGACAACCGGTTCTTCCTTCAAATCATGGATGGGTTTGAGGATTATTTTGAAGCAGTCCGGAAGATTGCCACCAATGATGGTCCAGGGAGAAAATTGCCCAAATTCGAGCCACGGCTCGTGGAGAATTTCGTCAGAGGGTATGAACGCAAAGTAAGACGGTACATACAAAACAGTTACACCGGAAGACCCACCAAATTGTGAGTGTGCAGCGACGGGTTGGGCTTGACCATGCTCGAGGGACCCTTAAGTTAACTCGCACAAAGGCATAATAGAGTGACGTGCCCTGGTATGGGTCTAACCTGCAAAATTGAAAATTTGAACCATAGATACCCTTTGCTCAACGGGGTTAAGAGGAAGTAACAATTGGGGGGCGGAGTGAACGTATGAAGTGTTAGTTTACGAGTGAAAAACAGCCACTGCAATGAAGTAGTCGAAACCGGTGGCAAATTTCAATTTACTCCCATAGATAAGAGAATGAGTCATTATTCAAGGAGCCTGCAATTTGATTTAGTATGCTGGCCACATCCAACACTAATTACCTTTAAGTAGAAATGAATATCAAGTGCGCCCACTGGCTCTTTCTTTCACTAACATCGTAGTGACTCATCTTTTCAAATCACATCGTTTGACAAACCTCCATCTCATTAGTAAGTACGTGACTCGAAGATTAATGTCATGGTTAGAAACTGTAATACTATCTCATGGGTTAAATTTACGAGGTAGAACACATGGCCAGAGGAATAAATCTTATTTGTATGTAATTTGTATGTAATTTGTATGCAGAAAAGAGGAGTTCGGCTCAACTACTACAGAACTCCGAAGGTTGTTCCCTCAAATTCAAGTCTCCGGAATCTCCGCATCATTCAAATTTCACGTCAAATTTGACATGTTTTTGGGGTATACATTAAAGAGATCATATAAACTAACCTTCGCTCTAGTAACATATTGAAAGGTTTCAACTATGTGGTATATATTTAGTGTTCAATGAAACTGTCTTTCTAGCACTGTCAATGCTTGATGATGAAATTGCATCAATCTGCTATTTTCCCACCTCTCGCAACAATAGTCTATCTAAAATGAAGGGCTTAGCAAATCAATCAATTTATACGTAACATAGTCCTACTTGTCTTCATTTCGTGAGCCTACTATTCTATGTAACGCTTTATGTAAAGTATCATGTTAAGAAAGCCATCGTATTCACACCAGTCCAAATAAACCCGTTTTAAAGACTGCTACACATCATGATGATATCCTCGGCCTCTACAGTCCTATCATTAAGGAGTATTATTACCATGTCAACCGAATACAAGTGCTCTCGATGATATTCCTTAACTTTTTGAACCTTAAAATGTCAAAAGAAAACCAGAACTATCTTCTGTAGCTAAAGTTTTATCAGCGTCCATTAATATTGCTTCTGTATATGAAATTAAGTTTGTAACTGTTCAAGAAAATGTGAAATTTCCGAATCAATAGAAGACACATTTACAAACCATGAATGGTAGCGTAAGGAGACATCGTAACTAGGAAATGTATTCTAAATCCTGCTGTAACAAAAATTGAATTCAAGTGAAACCTTGTTTTCACGACAAAGTCTCCTACTCCTTCAGTTTATTACAGTAGTTCATAATTTTGGTAGGTTAGCTGAATATGCTGAAAGGGATCCGAGAATAATCCAGGCAAGGTATAAAAACTACTGAAATCCTTTCAATGTATCATATTAACAAACTTTCAATCAAATGGTTTCCTTAAGTCCTATTACTTTGTTCTCGTTGCTTAGCTGCTTTACCATCGCTGCTAATGGTCTTGTCGTCAACCCAGGTCTGCAAACTCAAAGCAAGAGAGACCTTAAGGTGTTAAAGCTCGACTTCAGAAAGTCTTTTTTACCAGCTTCGGATCAAAACCACAAGAGAGAGGTCACTCTCCCTCTTACAAACCAGGTGGTTTCGTATCTTGCTGATATTTACTTGGGCTCCAACAAACAAAAAGTCACATTACAAGTCGACACCGGAAGCTCTGACATGTGGGTGATATCCAAAAACATGGCATGTTCTGACTGTCTGCAATATGGGTTGTATGACAGTTCTACCTCTTCCACCTTTAAGGATTTGCATGAGCCATTTGGAATTGGCTATATCGACCATTCCTCTACGCTCGGAACCTACGTTACGGATGACATAACACTTGGGGATAACGTTGTGTTGAAAGATCAGCAATTTGCTGATGCAAATTCGTCAACTAGAAACATGGGAATACTTGGAATTGGTATGGCATCTATAGAGGTACCACCTTTGAGTACTCCACCCGGACCTGAATATCCCAATTTTCCCATAAACCTCAAAAACCAAGGAATAATTAAAAAGGCTGCATACTCTTTATATTTGAACTCTCAAGATAGTAACCAAGGGGCCCTTATTTTCGGAGGGATTGACCGTGCCAAATTCACTGGTCCCTTAACCAAGAGAAAAGGTTTTGATGACCGTAGATTGGGGCTTTCTGTTGATTCGATACTCATTGGCGGATCAACAGTTGCTAATTCCATTTCTTACGTTTTTGATTGTGGCTATAGTTATTCAAGTCTCGACAGGCAAACATATGATGCTCTCGTTTCTGCTTTAGCACCAAATGGAGTTTTAGAATGTGACCAGCCCGATTATTTGTATGCTACTTTCATAATTGGTGAGACTATCATCAATGTTCCATACTCTGCGTTTGTTATCCATAATGGTGATTCCTGTGAAATTACATTCGGTGTTGGTGATACCAATGACTTCAATAACTTGCCTACTTTTGGGGATGAGATCTTGAGATTCGCATATGTTGTGTTCGATGTGGAAGCTAATACCTTAAGTGTGGCACAAGCATCATATGGTAGTGGATCTGATATCGTTGAGATTAGTTGAAACGATTTAGCCACCCTCGATGGAGTTCAATCGAATAATAATTTTCTTTGTTTGATAGTGAATATGTGCTTATTTGAACAACAAATATAAAGTGTTTGTAATTCTGTTCTTACTTGACAATATGAGAGGTTTGATTACTTTATTTTCAATCAACTTTCATTCCATAGTGGTGATTAGCTCTTGAGTAATTGATATTGCAATATGAATTTGTTGCGAATTACCTCATACGGTTCCATGGTGCGCTCACTAGGATCAAATTCATCACCAGAGTTTTCTATTACAATTCAAAAAATATTATCTCCAAAGTTATGGAGCTATCCTGAATTTCAATTAGCGTCAAAATGTTCTTAAATGTGTTTACGTTCCACTTAAACATTCGTTATTACTGGAGAAATATCTTCCAATGTTAAGTCTGAAGTAGTGTCTTGGACCAACTTTCTACACAGGATTTGACACATTTTTTAGTTAATAATTCTAACTTATAGTCTGTTTTCCCGAAAAGACTAGGGTATGCTTCATATGAGCAATTGATACTTGCATGGCGCATTTTATTAGAAAAATTCCAGTTCTTCAATAAGTGGGGATCATTTTCCTCAAAGTTGAAGCCAGAACTTTTTGGCCCCTTTTTATCCCTTGATTTGTGTGTTTCTAGATGATATCGCATAACCAACACATGAATATATATGTGCAGAAATAATATTGACGTAAAGGAGGCTCTGCAAATGGAGACCAGTCTCGAGTCAGATAGTGGCTTATTTAGTTTCTTTAGTTTTTCTCCTGGCTTCGAACATCTTCTCGTATCAATATTTTCTCGTAAGGTGCTTGATTCTTGAGACAATTTACCAATTTTGATAAATCAAATTAAGTCAAAACTGATTTTGACGACTGACAAAACCTTGATGTTGCATTATAATTGAGCTGTAAAACATCCGTTTCTAGACTTTGGCCAATACAACCTGATTGCTATGTTAAAGGGGTACAGAGCTGCTTGGTTGGTATACGAACGGAAACCCGAGAATTAGCATGTGCCAAACTAGAAAAGGTTCGTTTATTCGTAGGAGCTGAGCTATTTCCACAGATTGCCCAGCAGAATAAAGTCTTGACCTCACGTGAACCACCACCTCTACTATTATTCACATGAACTGGGTCGTACCTCGGGGTTTATATTTATTCATTTTGAAGTCTTCGATAATATGTGGAATCACATGCTGTGTGTAAACTGAGAGAACCGCACAAGAAACTCCATAAATGCAAATTAACCTTGGTGGACCAACTGCAGCTTCAACTTGAACTTGTGCTTGGGCTTCAAATATTTCAACTTCAGTTCCGACGTTCCCTAGACACATACATTTGACACTTGTAAAATAGTCTGAATTTAGGTCCAGTCGGAACTTTTCTCGGTCGTTTTCAAGGTGCGAGTACTTGATGCTTCTTGACAAAATAGGCACCTTTGCCTTTCCTACCCGACAAATGGTATGAAACTGGTAGTGTTCTAAGAATAGAATAGTTTTGCACCCTGTGCTTTTATTACCCTAACTAGCATCGGGGCCCGAACCTACATGTATAGAACATATCGAACCCGAAGTAAATGGGGAGGTTCAGCAAGATATGTGGACTCACCAAGCCTCGATAAAGCCTCGAGAATCTAGAGAGTTTAATACCAGATAAGTACGTAATAGGGGTGTAAAAAATCCTTTCGTTTGCACTTCTGGGCTCTGTTTTCACTTCATCCCCATATTCCCCAATCGACGGGACTTGGCTACCCGATAACGTTTTATACGGGCCATTTCATGAACTGCAACCAGCAACAGAACTGCTTCCTGGAGTGCGGTGCAACCGCAAGTAACTTTATAGGGCTTCCTCGAACGTTTTTTCAGGAACAAGCTGAAAATGTGAAACTGAAATACTTCTATCGGTGGCTCTGATAGCAATTAGTAAAGTTTGGCGTCCTTTCATCTCTCTCCTTGCATCCAAAAGCCGGTACACTCCATTACGGTTCCAACAATGCGATACGGCAATAATGTGTCAATTCCAACGGTTCCAGTGCGTCTGCTGATCTTCGGTGCCCAACACTTTGACAAGTCCACTGCAAGTCCGCCACCATTGCACCGCCAGCGGGAGCCGGTTCCAGCGCATTTCAGACCCCCATCACATCCGCACTAAACTCCGGTTGTACCACCGCCCTGTTTCGCCCCGTTTCCGCCCTGTTTCCGCCCTACCTCCGTCACACCACCACTAGGCTCCCGCCATGCTTCTGTCATACCACTGTGCTATCCCTGCACTCGCTATTTTCTCCCTAGCTCTTAGGTTGTTGGCACCACCTTCTCCTCGGTGCCACCCCCACACTGTTTCGCTCTCCCTATACTGCACGACTCCCCCACCACCAGCTCTCCCACGAGCGAGACCAATAACCCCAAAACTTTCCACAATCACAAAGCCACCAGTCCCCTATAACCACCCACATTCACTTCGAACCCTCCTATTAGACTCCCTTCATTCCCCTTTCCCTCATAATCCCCACTCCCTTCTCCCTTCTCCCTTCTCCCTTCTCCCTTCTCCCATTCCTTTCTCCCATTCCTTTCTCCCTAAACTCCTTTCCTCCCTGTGTCCCTACACTTCGCACGTCCATCCCGCCACACCGGTAGGTGCCGTCCCTACCACGGGGCCGTGCCCACAATCCCCCATGCTCACCTTATCGCTCTAGCCCGGTCCCTTATGTAAGCCGCCAGCTGCGACACCCAATCCAGTAAAAGCAAGCCACCACCTTCCCTCTTCACCATTGACACACTAATTCTGTATTTCATCGAAGACACTTCTTACTCCCTACCCAAAGTAAAGACTCGCTCGCTTAAGCTTGTTGAACCAAGTTCCCCAGTCCCGCCTTCTCCCTACAATCGCTTCTATCAAGGCGTTCTCCAGTGTTCTATCCATCACCTTCGGACTCCTCGGCGCTTCTGAAGTGGTTCGCAACACCTCCAAACCCCCTAGAGTCCTCTGGTCCAGTTTTTGAGTTCAACCGATTGAAATATTGGGAAATTCCGGGTCTCCTAAGTTGGAAGTTTCGAAGTTCCTGCTGCTGTCTCCTCTGTTTCTGGCCCTATTTTACCTGATTCCTGGATTTCTTTCCTGACTTTTTCATCATCGACTTCGAGAAGTCAAGACTTTGGCCACGGAAATTCTGGCACTTCCCTGTGAAAAACATCGGGAGCTCCCATCATCCCATACACCCAGTGTTCAAGTACTTGATTTATCGAGTAGCTCGGTCTTTTGACACCTATTTTGGGGCTCGTCTGTTGTTTCCTTCCAGTGGTACAAGAGCCTTCAATTCTTGAACCTTACTGCATCACGTTGTTTTAAGGCCCCCAAATTGTCCATACTGCTTTAAGCAGCTCATTTTCAAGAACCCTACACTCGCTTCTTCATTCGCTACTTCACTCGCTATCACTCAAAACTTTCCCAAAATCTCCATGTCAGAAAACAAACTAATGACTAAGAAGCCACCCAGTATAAACCAAGGGTCTTTCTCGGCAACTACTCCCCCTTCCATGAACTTCTTCCAAGAAGTCACACCTCAGTTCACGCAAAATTACTTCCAAAGTCCTGGTTCCGACGTCAGTCCCATCCAAGCTCAGCCAGCCCACTTCTTCTCGGCCCCTGCTTCGGCGACTAATTCAAATGTACAGTTCATCACTACTCCCGTGTTGCCCGACTCTAGGACCTTCATCGCATCACATTTCTCACCATTGCAAACTAGAAATCCACAGTTTGGGACCTCGGTCCTGGAACAAGATCCCACATTTGCGCCATATAGCCAACACCCGGTATCTACCAACTCCAACACTAGTGTTGATGGTGCAGAACCAATGGGGTTGGGCGTGATGATTGGTCATTTAGATTCCTTGGGTTCCGTGACAAATGATTCATCCTATGTCCATAATTCCGGCGCTTCCCTGGGAATGCTTCAATCATCTACCGTTCACACTATAAGTGAAGAACCAGAAACAAATTTAGTTGGGACAAATAACGAATCTAATCATGCTTCATCAATCGAACCTTCTTCAACTTCTCAGAATTTTGACTCTCCCACTACAATAGAAGTCTCGAGTCCTCGCTCGTCGAATCAAGAGGTGTTGGATACTGATATCACTGCAGATGATATTCTTAACGGCGATCCATTTGAGGTATTCAAACTGGAATCTGGCAAACACGATACCGATGATGTGGTGTTCAGCTTTGTGGATTTCGATCTAACTGGTGACAAGTCGTCTGAAGAACTTGAGGTCGTTGATATTGATGACGAAGATTTCTCTACATTCTTAGAATCTGCTCCGATAGATGAAGTTAAAGAGATCAAAAAACCTCCCACTCTCAAAAAACAACCTTCAAGCTCTAAAATCAATAAGAAGGTACTCAAAAAGGCCAACTCTTTTAGCGGTCAAACATTCTCGATACCATTAAACAATGTCAAGGACCCCAAAAGATCTAATCCTCCCCTGATTTCTTTCCGTGAGTGTTCTCAAAGATTTTCTATTACTACCATGAGCAGCAAATTTTCCTTCGTTTACGAAAACACCGGCAATGATGAGGAAACCGTGCCAAAACTCAATAGGTTGCAGTCAGCCGTGTCGTTAAAGCAACTCCAACAATCACACCGCATGCATCAACATTATCAATATGATAGCAATGGGGGAACTACCAGTAAGGATAATTCTCCTCGACTATTGAGAAATATGAAGGCAGGCATGGTTGAATTCCAGGTGAATTTAGGCAACTCCAAAAGCAATTGATTTCTAAAAACAGCTAGCTAGTCTAGCTTTTGTATAAATATGATTAATGGTTAGGTTTCGAAAGAAAAGATTGATTCGGTTGTTGAATGTTTATTCAGAACTCGCCGCATTGAGAATCGATGAGAATTGATTAATGGTGTTTATAGTTACTTAAATATTATCTTTAATCTTGAGATTTTATGAATTTCGACTTCATTCATTGTACGATGGTTAGAAATTCCAGACCGGTATTTACGAACTTTAAAGACTATGTCTGATACTTTTCTTCACGGACGGAGTACCGTTCATTCTTGTGCGTTCATCGTTTTTACGTACATGTAGATCCAAAGATGTCTTGAATAACGTGGGACTACTTTAAACAGCCTCGTGAAAAACTCTCACTCTTGCCTAGAAATTAACTCAAATGCATTTATTATGACTGTCTCGAGATAATAGGTCGTTCATCGACCTACCCATCTCAACTGTATATATTGGAATGTTCAAAACAAACTATTTACCAATAAACGTGGATCGTAAGCAGACACTTGTGATCTCCTATTCATCGATGTTCGTTCCTTGGACGTCCTTGTACCCTCTTACCCTTCATCGCTCTTCAGGAGAGTTTTCATATACTCTCATGAAAAGTTTTGATGAACTTTCACAAACATCAGTAAGTTCCTCTGAACTTACAAGTCTTTGTCTCTTGGAGTGTACTCCTCTCCACTCAAGATTCTCTCCTTTCTGAATCTTCTGCTGAAACTTAATTGGCCTTCGGAGCTATAAGCATAAGTGGCCAACCCAAATGGAATCAAGCCCATGAAAACGACGTTGAACACAGCAGATCTGGTCTTGAATCTGAAATAGTGGCCCAATTTCTCCTTGGCGGTATTGAAGCGCTGGAACTCAGCATCTGGTCTTAAGGTACCGGCCATAGTTGTAGTATGGATGTTAAGAAATATGAAGAATTATAAATGGTTTTTTTTGATTGGGCGCGGTGAAGAACGAGAGAGATTTGAGCAACGGTGTGGATTGGGAGGAACTTTGGGCGTGCAAGAGTTAAGTTGAGGTCGAATATAGACGAATAGATGACACCGGAAGCTCTAGATACGATCTTTTGGCCCTAATAGACATTGATTGTGGCATAACATGGAATCTACGGGTGAAGATAGGTGTCACGTGCTGTATGGCACGTGCTGGGTATCACGACCTTACACACGTGATGATGTTTGTTTTGGTTCTTCAACCTTACCATGACTTCTATAGACTACAGAGTATCTCTGCTCCTCACAGAGCATTTAGGGTTTCCTCCTCTAGCACTCATCGATGATGTGATCAATGCGGTAAATGAACTTCTTTACAAATGCACCCAGGCAATGGAAACTTACCTACAAGAAGTCCGTGAGAAGAAAGTGGCAGAAGACCCAAATAATCAAATTTCCAAGGAAGAGATCCAAATGGGCACAGGAAAACTAGAAACCCTTCTAGAGAGTCAAGTGGACAAGAACTTTGACAAATTCGAGCTCTATTCGTTAAGAAATATATTTACGATTCCCCACGATCTCGTGGAAGAAGGTTGGATCAAACTCAAACACCATGAAGGAATTGACTATAACAACCAAGCCAACAAGAATGAGATTGACGACAAGATCAACGATGTAATAAGAAAGATCAAACTCGAGTTGCATTTAAGGAAGCTTTTGAAGTTGCAGCTCACCAAAGCCAAAAAGATCATCAAGACATTAAGATTATTCCAAAACAACTTAAGGTTTCTTAGCAAGTCGGATGGTAGCGATTCAAAGCTCTCAGATAAAGCTCGCGAAGCGTTGAAATCGTTATCGCCAATTGACGAGACACTTTATTTTCTCTTGAACCAGGTGGAGGAATTGACTACACAGACCAGAACGTTATTCCATAAACTAGGAGGACGAGAAGAAAAAATGAAGACCTCTTTGCCAGACATAAGAGATCGCTATATCAATGGCCGTGTGGGAAGAATCGTAACGAGAGTACTTCCGGCAGCCAATGAGCTGATCAAAGATCCCAACAAAATGGACTTAGATGACAAAGATCGAGGTCAAAACGATGTTTCAAGCTTTCATATCGATTCAGATGCCTCTCTGGATACGAAATTTTTGGGAGATTTATCCAGCATCCCAGACGTTGACTTGGTGAGTGGGATTGACGAAGCATTGAGGCAAGATCTGGAGAAGAAAAGTTCTTCAGAATTAGCGGTGGAAGAAACTGAAACTCATGCTGAATATAGAGTTGTGGAACACGGTCTGCAGCAAGTTGAAATAACTACAATAAAGGAGGTTATTGCTGAAGTTATAGAGCAAACAAATGAGCCCAAAAAATCTGATATCCCAGAACATGCTGAGCAAGATGAAGATATGGAATCAGAATCGCATATAAGTGATCCAAGCAAGCCAAACCCCAGTTTGGAGAACACTTCCAAGGGGGCAGAGAATTATATCTTAAAACATACAGAAAAGTTTGAAGATGACAAAGAAAGTCAGCACGAGCTACACAATAACGAAGAAACCACGAATGTTGAAGACCGGGAGATGTCTGAATAAGCGAAAATGGGAAAACTTATTACTATCTAGCTACTTAATCAATATTGTCAAACACCGATGTTTGGAACTTTGTGCGGTTCAATCAATTCTCCCAATTGACCGTAATGCCCTGGGGGCGTTCATACATTGCAGCTTTTCACTTGTCACGCAGTTCACATCTGCTACTCTACCCTCAAACTGTCTCTTCACCCTCAAAGCTGATACTGTGGGCATTAATCGATAAGCTGAGGGTCCACACAGGCGCAACTCACCGCGATCGGCGATGAGCATCTCGAGGAAGAAACCAAGGAACCAGAGTCCCCAACACCATTGCCTAATTCTATTTCTCGACATAATGCACCGGTATCACCGAACGCTCAACCTAAACGCCCTGGGACCCAGAGCTGAACTCACTGGCTCTGTCAATTCTGTCAATCGTCTCAATTCTGTCAACTCTGTCAACTGGTCCGAGCCAAATCACCTCAACAATAGAACCCTGTCTAGCTTCTAGTTGCGAAAAATCCCACACTGGCCTGAGATCTGCACTGCTGGTCATCTCCATAGCGACCCAACATTCCCGATGGAATCTTCTACCTTATCTATTGATGCCCATATCTCTTCAACCAAGCCCAACCAAAGTTCAAGCTGCTCGATCTACTCAAATGCTCATTCTGTTCACTTCTTGAATCTTCCTAATCTGTTCGTCTCCCCAATTACTCAACTAACAAAGCACACGGCTCCCCAACGCACACTAGAGCCCTGCTTCTTATCGCGTACCTCCCACGTACACACGCAAATTTTCCTACACTTAGCGCACTTCTCGACGAAAATGGAACACTGGTAAAAGTCAGAACGGCCGAAGTTTTTATCTCATTCCATCCACTATCTTACCTTCACACTATCTTCACCACTTAGACTTATCCGTCAACCATGGGCTTCAGCAACTTGTACCTAGTGATGGGGAGCCAGTTTCTCCAAGAGGCTGCGGCTAACCAAACCTCCACGAGAGTTCAGATTAGTGGGGTGATGGGGTCTACCTCGTAAGTACCATAAGAAAGCGGGAGAGCAGGAGAGCAGGAATACAGCACCAGAGATGGCAGAGTTGAGGAATATTAGATGCTTGAAGGCTATATTGGCTTCTATTACTCTGGGTTTATGCACAGGTGGCTTTTCGACTCGATGGCTCGCTAAATTAACCAGTACTAACTTTAGTCTTGCATGTTGGATTGTGTTGTTGATGCCTCAGCTCATTGAGCAATGGAGACTCCAATCCGCAGAAGGTATCGCTATTGGATTTATCACTATTTGGTTCCTCGGAGATATCTTCAACCTCATTGGAGCCATTTTGGCAGGATTGCTCCCAGAAGTGATCTTCTTGGCCGTTTGGTTCTGTATTGCGGATTTCTTGATGATATCATCCTACGTTTATTACACATATCTTCATAAGAAGCACAAGCCTAAGAGCAGAGCTAGCAGTCACAACGATGACACCGATAGACAGCCATTGTTGAGAAGACGCTCCTCGACTTTGACCGATATCGCGTTGGAGCCTCAAGATCATGGAATCTTCTACAAGTACGTGTTGCCTATCATTTTTGTGGTTGCTGCCGGTGTGGTGGGATTCTTGTTATCTGGATCGAAAGAATCTGATTCTCCAGAAGCCCCTGATAAGGACATTGAATTGGGACCTCAATTGATGGGTTACTTCTCTGCGTTTTTGTACTTGGGAGCAAGAATTCCCCAAATCATTCAAAATCATCAAAGAAAATCGGTTCACGGTCTTAGTTTGTTGTTCTTCTTGTTCTCTACCTTGGGTAACTTGACCTACGCTGGTCAAATTTTGTTCTACAGAAGTGACTCCATGTACATCAAGCTCAACATGAGTTGGTTATTGGGATCTTTGGGTACCATTTTTGAAGACAGTTTCATTTTCTTGCAATTCTATATGTACAGGGATAATGACGAGCAGCACGTTGCTCTCGAATAATTGGTCTCCGCAGCTTCAATTCTCATATTTCAACTATCATTCATTACACTTACATATGATTCTGAAAAGCAGAATCTCAAGGAACATTCGCTTTGGATCTTCAATACACAAACTTCTCAAGGCAACCGTTTTAGAAACACCTCATTTTTCGAGACATGAAATCCGTTCACGAACGCAATTTAATGGGAGGATATGAATGTTTGAGCTTCATTTTGACTTCATGAACTCCATTCATTGATTAGGAAGATTGTCAGCAATCCTTCAGCTTTTTCGAGATACTCAACACTTCGTTGTGTCATTTCACCAGGAATCTGATGATAATCTGATTTCTCTTTCCATGTTCTTGTCTCCAATTCAAGGAAGTATGCTTTCTTCTTCGTTGACCGGTTTCATGAGAAATTCCGTAGTATTGTTTGTTATGCCAATCAACACAGCTTGATCATATACATTTAATAAGGACGAAGTTCAAACGAGATTAGCAAATTGATTAGTACGTCAATAGATGATGAAGATAATCGAATGAAAGATATATACTCAAATTTCCGTAATTAAAACTTACCGATGGTGTAGAGGAATACCAGAATACATTGCTATGCTTACGATCAATTCTATGATCTTTGCTCTATTGGAATACATGACTCATACCGTAAGCACCCCCGACCATAATCGACCTCTAACTGAAGTCCCAAGAGAACTGTTAAGGAATGAGTTTCTATTCGCTGCATGATACACATACCTTATGAGATAAAGAAGCATTTTCACGGCTCAACCCCCAATGCAAACGGGCTCTCCGAAGATTACTTCGATTGAACAACTACAATGAAACACGGGTTTCCAATCGGAAGCGATCATTCCGTAGATAACAAATATAACGCGAGGAGGTTATCAGCACCACAGTTGAAACTATGCTTGCTTCTAGCCAATCACATTATTCTTACCAGATTCCAACCCCAAATACCATTCTGACTCCACTACCAATTCTAACTTCTCTCTCAAGAACTTTGAATCTTAAGTCTTGCAGTAGCTCCCAGTTCACAGTGGTTTCCTCCATATCTTTCTTTTCGATTGCATGCAGCTCCAATTATACGACAAAGAAACAATTACGATAAGGCACTATCAGTGAAGATTTCCTATGTCATGAAGTTCGCCAAACCCATCAGTATTGTTCTGTGATGGCCAATCGCGTACGCTATCAGATACGATTGGCGTATATGATATTAAAGTTTATGTATGAGATTTGCCAGAAATACAGTTCTAACAATCGCAGGATCGCCATTAAAATGGATCCGTGAATCCAAACCTGTGCGGTCACTTTGAGATTTAAAGTTTCCGTAAAATAATGAACAGGAATAATTAGAGGGGAAGAAGATCAAAATTGCTTCGACGAAACGATAGGATGGGATTGGTCCAGGTTGTTCAAGATCAGCTCGAAAAATTTGGTCCTCAGTTTATTATAAGCTAAGCAAAAGATTAGAAAAACTCGGATTTTGTAAGTAGGAGAAAGTCAATATTGTTGAATTTGAAAGTGAACACTGATGACGTTTGCTCCTTTAGTGTCTAGTTACTCTACAAGTTCTCAATTAGTAATTCCTGATACATTTCAGTATATACACAATCCGGTCATATGGGACACCCCCAAATTATGACTCTGTATGGCTTGTAGCCTTCCCGAACCTTCCAACCGTCCGTCCAAAATAAATAATAAAAATAGTAATACCCCAAAATTAAACTGAAGAAATAAACCAAAGAGGTATAGTGTACAATAATTTAGCAGAAAAAAAATGATATGCTTCCCTCACAAGTACTTCTCAAAGTGCTCGTCATTCAACCATCCGACCTTCTCAAAAGCGGCAAAAAGACGAGATGCCTTGTTGACATCTATTCTGCAAGCCTTTTGAGCATCAGTACGACGGAAATGCTTTCCTGAACGAACTCTTTGCAACTTCTCGTGGAATAAGCGTCTCTTGGAGTCAAGATAAACCATAACAGGAAGTCTAAGGATGGATGCGAGAACAACCTCTGCAGGATGCAATTTTCCGATGTTAGGGTCGCTGGATAAATCCATTGGTTGACCCTTCCATTCGATCTTCAAACACTTGGTGTTGTTGGCAGGTAAAGTGGCATTAGCATCTGGAGAGTAGTCTGGAATGGACTCGTCCATGAGCATTTGTTGTTGGATAGCAACTGATGCGTTTGTAGCTGGAGACTCTCTTCTGACCTTCTTCTTCTTAGCAGGTGGAGGAGTAGATGGGATCTCGTCGAATTCGGAATCGAAATCCTTGGTCTTCACCACTCTTCTAGTACGAACACGTTCTTGATCTGACGAGTCTGGGTCTGAAGTTTCGTGGACCATTCTACGCTTGAAACGGCGGGGAATGGTATACTTCTCAGGCTCGGATGCTGACATGCTCAGGTACTGGTTGATGAAGCGAAGATGCGAAGCCTTGTAGTTGGAGGCGAGGTTGTTCCATGGGTGGATAGTCAACTTGTAATCCTTGTAGTTTTCGATGGTGAAAGGAGACTTGGACTCGAGGTATGATTTCTCATCGAGGACCAAAGGGGGATGAGAAGCAACGTGATTCCGTTGGTATGGCGAGAGAGGTGGTGATAAGATATTGGTGGGAGCTCCCAGACCCTTCAGGGTCTGTACGGGTCTCTTGGTGTAGTCAACACCTCTGCTCATACTGGTACCAAGCTCCTTGTCCTGGTTTGGGGTGAGGCATCCGGAGACGTCTCTGGAGCTTCTTGAAAGCGGTTGATAAAGCAAAGACATGATCGGTGCTGTAGTTGGTGTGCAGTGATATGATTTGGGATGATCTAACGGTGATCTATGAGGTCGTTCAGGTCTAAGCGGATGAACGATTTTGGCACCAATGACTGGGTTTTATACTATGAGTAAGAATACTACGCTTATCTAGTGATTTCAGTAAGCGGATCAAACTCAAGCGCCTCGCGGTAGGGACTGCGAATATGGCAGGTATAGTGGGATAGTGGGATAGTGGTGGTAGCGGAGTTACGCAGATGCAATTGGACCCAATTGAAGTCAATTGTTATGCTAAGGCCAACGTCAAGGACAACGGCGGTGCCTAGGGAAATCCAGTACGAAGAGACTTGGGCTTAAGTGCACAGTGCGCTAGTGAACTGAACTAAAGGGAATTGGGGTGAATTGAATTGATTCGAATTGATAGGAACCAACTCGTCTGGAGTGTTGTAGAAAGAAGCGGTAGTAAATTTTATGTTACCATCTTATCTGATATAGGTAGTCAGTCATATATATAGGTTGAGATGGGGTTTGTTTTTTTTTTTGGGATATTTTCTGGGCCGTTGCTTTTTTTATTTCTTTTGTTTTAGCATATCCAGCTGCAAAAGAAATTGGAGTACCGAATCACAAGGCGGGAAAAATAAGCAGAGGTTCACGCCTTTTGAGGGAAGGAATAGGGTTACGGGGACGGGGGAAACTGGAGCGCATGGCGCCCGCGCCATAGCAGCGCTCCATGTGGTCAATTCCATGCCAGTCTAGCTCCGCTACGACCAATGGCACCCGGAAAAATCGAAAAAAATATCGATTAGCCCGTCGTGCGCCCACCGTGTGCAAGGTATGATTTATACGCACCGCCTGTAGCACATTAGGGAATGCGTTTCTTTTTTGCGGGCGCTGAAATTATGTTTTGTATCCGGCGCCGTGCGGCGCCCGCCCTTCCCAAAGCGGCCGGGGGCCGGTCACTAAGCCAGGCGGAGGTGACACCGGAGAAATTGGACGATCGGCACTACTCCCTCGAAATTCGCGTTCTTCAAACCTATTGACTTTCGTATACCGCGAGCCAGAGATCCAATCCCGGTGCCGACTCAAGACGTGACCCTGGGGAACGGTCTGGGCAGAAGTCCGATTCGAGGCAGTTGCCAGTTCCAGCGATTGCAGGAGATCCCATGCCATTGGCCCCGCTGGGCCCTGGGAGTCCCCAGCACACAACGGCCACTGAGCTGCACCTCGACAGCCCGAAGCCCGGGGTGCATGCGGATGATGCACGGGTTGCATCTGGCACATATGACACTATTGACTCCCACGGTGATTCCTACCACGCATATGATGACGAGGCATTACAAAGGTGGAACTCGCAAATTAGTAATAGTAACTGCAGGTGGCATTCGGAGGCCGGTGACAGAGCAGGTGGCTAGGCGTCGGAGACGGTGATCTCATGACTACGTCATCCCCACGTCGTCACGCGATACCTGGATCTGATCGAAGATTTTTCGTGGGGATGAGGTCACGTGCCGCGCGCCCGCCGGGAGTATTGGTGGTAGCAGCAGCGGTAGCAGCAGTTGCAGGGCCGTGGCCGTGGTGCGTCCTTCGGGCACAGAGAGGTACAGTGGAAGACCTCACGCTGGCTGGGAAGCTTGCCAGTACGGGGACTCATGGCGGTATATGTTGTAGCGCACGGTGAGGAGGTGGGGGAATGCCTCAATTGACTCTGTAGCGCTGCAATTGCGGCCCCAGGAGATAAGTTCTAATCGTGCTGGTGGTGCATCGCGGCTGCGGGAGCACCGCGGAGTCTCGCTATTTGTCCCCCTACCACTCTGCTGCTGCTACTGCTACTACCACTGGCACCACCACCTCGCCCTCCTCCGGTGCCCCTCTACGGATTGGCCACAATTGCTGTGTCGTTCCATTGGTCCACCACCCAGAGGTCGTCGTTGCTGCTTCCCAGCTCTTGAGTTTGTGATGGCCTCTATTGTGATTGCGGTTGCACCACGGATGACGGTTCCAAAAGAAACGGCCCTGGCACCGTCTCGTCCCAAACGGGGCCCCTGCACTCCGAACTCACAGACCGGAACAATCCTCGGCCCCACGATCTGGGGGAACTGCACCCGCGAAATCCAAGTCATCGGCTTACGCCAGTGGAAGTTTCAGGTGGACGATTGACGACACCTCCGCTTCAAGAACTTCCCGATTGGCTTGGTTCTCGCCTTGTGCCTCCTCTGACCCTGGGTACACGCCAGTGGTGGAAGTCTGGAGCGTAGAACATATCCCCAACTAGGAAATACTACAAGTGGTGAATCGGTGTTGATCCGAATGGATTGGGGACGATTGTGGTGGATTGGGAGTGACTGTTCGCAACTTTTCCCAATGCGTGTGGAGGACACCAGATATGTCCCGATAAGGAACAAAGAAGAAAGAAACGAGGGAGCGAACGAACGAAGGAATCAAAGAACAAACGAACAAAAAACAATGTGAAGGGCGTGAACGACGTGAACGACGTGAGGAATGTGAAAAAACCTGAGGGTGCGTCAATAGAGTCTATTGAAGCGAGAGAGCGTAGCTTTGAATGCATCAGAACAGGTGATTGTTGCGCACATGTATGGACCGAGGGGGTGCTGCTTGTCTGTCTTGTAGCTCTTGCGGTTCTTGTGGTTCTTGCGATTCTTGTGATTCTTGTGATTCTTGAGGTTCTTGAGGTTCTTGAGGTTCTTGTGGTTCTTGCGATTCTTGCAATTCTTGTGATTGTTGCGCACATGTATGGACCGAGGGGGTGCTGCTTGTCTGTCTTGTAGCTCTTGCGGTTCTTGTGGTTCTTGCGATTCTTGTGATTCTTGTGATTCTTGAGGTTCTTGAGGTTCTTGAGGTTCTTGTGGTTCTTGCGATTCTTGCAATTCTTGTGATTGTTGCGCACATGTATGGACCGAGGGGGTGCTGCTTGTCTGTCTTGTAGCTCTTGCGGTTCTTGTGGTTCTTGCGGTTCTTGTGCTTCTTGTGGCTCTTGTGGCTCTTGTGGTACTTGTGGTACTTGTGGTACTTGTGCTATTTGTGGTACTTGTGGTGGTGCTTATCGTTATCTTGATTCCTCTGGTTGTGCTTGTGTAGGTGGATCTTTTGAGGCACCATGGCACTTTCTTTTGACGAAGTGCATTGCATGATCTCTTTGTCCCCATTCGGACTTGGCACAACGCCGCAGCGTGTGGGGTTGAAGTGCGATAGGGCGGCCATGGTTGCATCCGGTCTGCACTTTACGCACCCCGTTCTGCTACTTACCGCCACCGAAAGAGTCATATATTACTACATGGTAGACAGTATCCATGATCACCAAGAGGATACTTTTGGAGTGGGCGTATCAACCCCTTGGTGGGAGGACAAGTCTGGTATCATTGGCGTGTTCTGAGTCAGTCAATTGGTTATTTGATCGCATAGTTGATTAATTACTCATATTTTAGTAGATCAATTTTAAATCAATATGTGTAAATCACTTCGGAAACCGATCCAAGACCTAACCATATATCCAAACTTCATGTGATCCTCAGGAAGCCACATATTTGTGAGTTCAGGTTCACCTTAGGAGGAAGTGAGATAATTTGGATCAAATGGGTTGGCGCTCTTTCACGGGTGGTGAAATCTGGAAGTTTCTAAATATTCAAAAATATGTAAACTTGATCCCTGTTATCACCTTAATATTTGACATGAATAATTTACTCCAGAGTTGGATTATTCAAAATTAACAGATTAACATCAATTGGATTTTTCGTTCAAGCTAATGGAAAATTGGAGTTCTCAGTGAAGCCGGAGATTCCGTAATGCTTTCTGTTCTCTTCGAGCCAGAAATAGAACCGAAAGCGATTTGATTCTTACTTCCATTCCAATTGAAAGCTTGGGGGCTTCATTTACCCGTATTTCACTTCCGGTACATCCTTGGCCATTTATTATCTCTACTTAATTGCCCAACTTCACCACTACCATGAAGGATTAAACTCTTCATAGTTTGAATGAATGAACTCCTTTACATCACAATTTTCTACACTTGAAATAAATTTCATGATTCTCTTTGTAGCCAGGATAGCTATCCCAAATATGATATCTTCAATTGAATTGTGACTGTTTTCTACCTATTTTTGCCAACTTCTTGAAAACACTATCCCGGTCTCTTCAATTTGTCCTGTGACCAGTGATCCTAACATAGACCAACATAATAATAATAATAATAATAATAATAAATGAAACACATTACTGATTCCCTCAGGTGCACTGAAATCATCATCTCCGAAAGCAAATGGTCTTGGAATTGCGGTTGGGTATTTTCTATAGTTGTCTAATATGACGTGCGATGATATCATTGGTTGTCGGACCCTTTTGCATTATTTTAGAGTCGCCGGACGCCTTAGCCCAAATTGCTCCAAAATTTCCTTGACCAATCTTCTAAGTACACAAAGTATACATAAAGTACCTCCTAGTCTTCGTGTCTTCTTCGAATCCTTTGTTCCAAATTCTCTTTCCCTGGCAATCCTAACCTCAGCAAGCATATACTGTTCGAGTCTCAGTTTTCGCACCCAACTCTGCTAAATTCTCTCACCACAGAACCCACTTCTCAGAAATCTACCTTCCCCAAAGCTTCTGGAACCATTTCAACACCAACTTCCATACTATTACCTCAAAATGCACGAGCATCGAAATGATTCTTGGTAAGTCGCCATGTCGTACAGTTCTTCTTCGTCTTCCAAGTGTAATACCAAGTAAGCGTAGCCTCAATCGCACTTTACTTATTTGAATCATAAAATTCTCACCTCCATCAAACAATCCCACAATAACACTATTATAAACAACGCTTAATGCTTGCCGAGCCCTCGTGCATCTCTACGGTGTCTTTATATCTAGATACTTCTAGTTTTTGTTTGAGTTGTATCTTGTAGCCTCTCTTGCTAAAGATCTTTGGGCCCTTATCTGCGTGCGGTTACCGCACTTCTCATCAAGACTATCTCATCTCGATCTGTCTCGCTTAGTCAAACTGATCCCATTCGACTCTTACGATACTTTCAAAGCAAAAACACGGTTGATTGTTACAGAACCTCTTGAAGATTAATCCAAGGTTCCTGTTTTGTTGTTCCCGAAGAGACAGCGTTGAAAACATCAATATCTACGCGAGTTCTAACCATTTGTCATTTGTTCTACACCAAAGTGTCACCGAAGCCCAATATGGTTAATTTTGTTGGAAAGCTTTGTTTAGCGCCCATGGTCAGATCCGGGGAAATAGCTACCAGACTTCTTGCGCTCAAATATGGAGCAGATTTGGTTTGGACTCCCGAATATGTGGATAAAAAGATCATACAGACCACCAGAAGAATAAACCCCACCATCAACACCATAGATTACGTTGTGGAACTGAACACACCTCCCAAGGCAGGAAAACCTGACCACAAAGTAATTTTCAGAACTCATCCTCCCACAGAATCTGGAAAACTCATATTTCAACTCGGAACTGCTGATCCTGATTTGGCAGTACAGGCTGCGTCCAAGGTTATACAAGATGTTGATGGTATCGATCTCAACTGTGGATGCCCTAAGCCATTTTCCACCCATTCTGGTATGGGTGCTGCATTACTTTCGACCCCCGAACTCTTGTGTTCCATCTTGAAGGCATTGGTGGAAAAGGTTGGAACCCCCAATAATAAGTCCATCAGTTGTAAAATCAGATTATTGGAGGACTATGATCAGACTTTCGATCTTATTCTGAAGATTTGTGACACAGGTATTACAAATTTGACGATCCATTGTCGTACGAGACAGATGAGAAACAGACAAGATCCAATTTGGAAATACTTGCAAAGGTTGATTCCGTATATTCAAAGTAGAGGAATTAGTGTTATCATTAATGGTAACTTGCAATCTAGGATGGACTTCGAGAATTTACAAAACATTTTTAACAACAATGTTGGAGGGATGATCGCAGAATGTGCTGAAGCCAATGGTTCCGTATTTGGTAGACCAGAGAATGAGTCTTCAAACGAAACTCAACTCCCGGCAATAGCCAAACAAGTTGTCGCACAATACTATGACATTGCCAAGGTTTTCAATTATGATGCCTTACCCAATACGAAGTTCATGGTTTTGAACAAGACTCCAGGCAAATCAAACTACTACAAAAAGTTTTCGCAGCTGAGAAGCTATGAGGATTTTGATAAAATAATGGAAGATTTAAAACAAGATACAACTGATATTCTCATGAACAAAATATATACCAAAGATCTTCAGAAGCAGAAGCTGTTGACGAGTCAAGAATATCTTGATTTCATGAATTCGAGGTACGAAATGATGAAGCAATTAGTCAAGGAATCGGATGAGAACGAAACAAAGACAGACAAAGATGAGAACAAGGGGTATGACTCGAAAAAGAGAATCGAAGAGCCTGTTTTCAGTGAAAAAGCAAAATTACAGAAGACCGAAATCAGTGCGTAGAGTGGACGATGAGGTCGGAGCGAACTTAGAAGGTTCAGTATAATTATTGGAAAATTGATTTTCATCACCATTACTTCAAGAATCAATGAAAGTGGAAGTATACAGCTAAATTATAGAAGAAGGACCGATTGTCGATTTTTTTTAAATCGAAGAAGTCGATAATTAATAGAGCGAGTTGGCTATTTATTAAATAGTAGTATTTCAAAGCGAATTATTCTTATGAGTCATAAAAAAATGACTAATTCACGAACGTTTAGAATCTAGTCATCATCTTTGTTTTATTGCTATGAGTCTCTTATTCTAAGCCATTTTTATTATTTCCGAAACGAATGGATTAGAACGATTTACTGAAATATTGACTTTTTCTCATAAATTTTCTGCATTGCCACATTCATTACAAATGTCCAGGATAATAAAAATCCTACAAATCATTCTCTACAATCCCAACGGGTCTTTTAAAACAAGTTTATTCATCAGAACTACTTCGATATTCAAAACGGGTCGTGAACGATATAAATACCCATCATTATTGAAAGTCCAACTATATATTATGTTGGACGTCCCAAGGGTCATGTGACACCAATTGCGAGTCGGAATACCTACAACTCTCACCAAGTATGTAGAAATGAGTTGACCCAGTCTCCTCCCTCTATAAGTGTCTATGTACAAGTGAGGAAATATCTTTTGACAGTAACAGCACGTCAGCACAACTGCACCGGGCCAATCACAAAAGGTCCCTTATTTTTATTTCACACATCTTTACTTCAAAAAGTGCTTCAATCCACACCAAGCACCAGCGGCTCCTGTCATCAACGCAGTAGAGTAAAGCATTGGTCTCACTCCAGCACTACGTCTGAAAAGAGCACCTGCAAGAGCACCTGCACCAAGTGAGTTGAAGTCATCATGGACTCCTCTGGCGTAGTCCAAACTGGAGTCGAAAATGTTGTATGTCAATGCCAAAACACCGGCAGAGTTACCCAAGTATGGACCTCTCTTGGTGATGTGATTTAAAATAGTGTTCAATTGTAATCTTGGAGGAGCATTCTTTGGTATGTTTTTCACACCTTCTTGGAATCCGTAGGCTCCACCGAGGCCCAATCCCATCAAGTAAACGGCACCAGTTCCGTAACACAAGTCATCGGACCAACTTCTGGAAGGAATCAAACCTTTGGACCCTTCGATGTCGTTCAACTGTTCATCTTGTAAATCGAGATATTCCACTCCCTTTTCCAAGCCGGCTAAAGGATGCAACTTGGAGGCGTCAAAGATACCAGGAGTACTGATAATGCTAGAAACATCCGACACTTGTGCTGGGTCGAACCCCAAAGTCTGTTTAACGTCTTCTTCCTTAGAAGCGGGTTTATTGCCACCGAATAACCAGGACATTATGGAATATGATTATTTTTGTGAAAAATGGATACTATCTGCCTAATTATTAGTTAGGACGTTGATATTGGGCAAGGAAGTCGAAACCAAGTGGTCTAGAAGTAGAACAATGTCTCTCACTTATGATATTAGGATTGAGATATTTGATAAAATTTTTACTGAGTGAGCGATGCTAAACTGCAAAACACAATTTGCAGTTACAGGTTAGTTCGGGTATATAAGTGTACAGTCAGAGGTGGATGTGGAGACGTAGGAGGCGTATTGGAGGAGTGAATATCTCCGGATGCAAGTGGAAATTTTTGGCTCAATAATTCTCTGTTATTTCAAGTTCTCGCAACTTAAAGGTTCTGAGAATAATACCGTCACAATCCATAGTACCATAATTATCCTGTGGAGGTCATGGATATAACAATTTTCAAGAAGGAGTATAAATATGGATTAATTCACCTATTTTCAGTCCCAAATTACATCTATGAGAAATTTGAATAATACGTCTAGCATAAAAATTGTGAAAAATATGAAGGTCATTGGGGTGCTGATAGTTAGACTCAAGGTAGTTTCTATCGGAATCATTCGAGACTTGAAGTAACACTTGATACAATTGCTTCAAGTTCAAAACACAAAGGAAATGGAGTTCAGTTCCAGTGTATATCCATAGATTGGATCCACATGAGCCACCAATCTCTACCACTCATTGGCAGATCCGTCTACGAGATATTGAACTTGTTTCACTAAAACTCCCAAATCTAATAATGTACCTTGCTCACACATCTAATCTTAATGCACTCTTTGAATCTTTCACTTCCTGTGCTGTAACAATGCCGAATTCTCCAGTCTTCTCCTTCTCAATCTTTAATTGTGCACCTTGACTCATTTGCACCTTTAATCTCTTCTACTCTAAAGTCGCACTACTCTATACAAGTCTCACTACCTGCTACGCCTACTCAGGAAGTCATTCAATCATCTCAGCATTTGGCATCTAATCAACACATCAAAATCATATCTGAAAATGACGTCGCAGTGGCTGGGCCCAAGGAACAGAGATATTCACAACGTCAGTCTGTCGACCCAACTCAATATCTTGCCCATGGTGGATCCGTCCCAAGAAACTCAGCATGATAACCCCAAGGAAAGCACAGAATTGGTAATGAGAACGTTCAACCCCAAGCCTCAATATGTTCCTCCGCTCAACTTCTCGTTGGTGGAAGATGGAATATATCGGTCTGGCTTTCCCATGCCCATCAACTACACCTTTGTGCAACAACTAGGGTTGAAAACCATCATATACGTTGGTGATCTAGGAAGCGAGAAGAAGAAGAAAGAGAAGAAGGAAAAGAAAGACGGGGAGAAGAAGGAAAGGAAGGAGAAAAAGGATAAAAAAGACAAGCAGTCCACCGAAGAAATCATGCAAAAGTACAAGGAATGGATCAATTCATCCACCGATATAACGTTTCATCACCTCTTGATGGAATCTTCACAAGAACCATTTAACTCCCCAGAAATCCTGAAGCAGGCTCAGGAT
Organism: Suhomyces terraborum; assembly: GCA_030582495.1. Classification (NCBI taxonomy): domain Eukaryota; kingdom Fungi; phylum Ascomycota; class Pichiomycetes; order Serinales; family Debaryomycetaceae; genus Suhomyces; species Suhomyces terraborum. Next base: position 449,953 of record JAKTXJ010000003.1, on the reverse strand, counting down.
TCTTTGACCAAGGCATTGCAATTAATGTTGGATAAGCGCAATTTTCCCATATTGATCCATTCCAACAAGGGCAAGCATAGAATAGGGTTATTGGTCGGCCTTATGAGGAAACTCTTACAAGGCTGGTGTTTGAGTGGAATCTTCGAAGAGTATGAGAAGTTCGCCATGGGCAAGGCAGAGTTCGACTTGGAATTAATCGAATGCTGGCAGCCGGAACTTTGGGTACAAGACGAATGGAAACCCGATTTCGTTAGAGTGTGACACCAAGAGATCTTGACTACTTTTCCAAATGATGCATTCGAAAATACTGAAGATTTGCCACAAGCAGAAGTAAACGTATGTAATGGTTATTTTCTGGAAATGCAGATTACTTCAATTAATACAACTACAACTTGCAGACTCTTGAGATTTATAACTCATATCTGACTCTTGAGCTGGGACTCGAACCCAAAGTGTTGTAAGAAATTCAAATATAGATATCTTATTTCGTTACTGCTGCTGAGAATTTTGAAACAATTAAACTATAGAGACGTGTCAAACAGCTATTCCATAAATCACAAAATCTACAAACTATCGATAGCCTTTTAGTTCACGAACTGACATGACTAAGTAAACCGTGTTCTTGATTATTGAATTTAACTCTTCGTCTTAACTGTTGTTCTTCAACTCTCTTAACTTGTCCATGACTTCAGCTCTGTCTTTTTTGCCCGTAGCAGCAAGGACCTGTGGGTCGGTCAATCTCATGAAGGGGTTGAATTCTAATTCATCTCCAATAGTGAATTCACCAGTGGTCTTTTCATTGGCTTGCAAGAAAGTGCTTAATTTGTTAATAGCTTCGTTCTTCAAGATAGTGGAAGAGAACTTCACATTCAGCTTGGTGTATTCGTGACCTGGATACACTTTAGTGTCCTTGGGCAACTTTCCGAGCACTTCGTTTAAAGAGTTGTCCATTTCTGCTCCGGTACCCTCGAAGAAACGGCCACATCCACTGTTGAACAAAGTATCACCGGTGAAAACAGCCCTTTCCTTGGTTTTTGAGTCCTCAACGAAGTAACAGATGGAGTCTTGAGTGTGGCAGGGGGTATGCAATGCAGTGACAGACAAATTGTCCCCCAAGTCGATCACTTCCTGGTGAGAAGGAGTATATGTGACCAATGGAGAGTCTTTACCTCCAACCACTGGCAAGTCGGGGTACTTCTTGTGGAGGTCCTTGTTACCTCCAGAATGGTCATCGTGATGGTGAGTGTTGACAATTGCCTTCAATTCGAAACCTGGCTTGTTCTCCTTGATGTAATCGTAAACCTCTTGTGGTTCTGCTGGATCGATAATCCACGCATGCTTCGATGGGGAGTCGATTAAGAGGTACGCATAATTATCGCCGGTACCCCATCTCATTGGAATTGCCTTGACTTGCATTTTTCGACTTTGAATGAACTTGAACGATTTGGTGGAGATAGAAGGTTTCAATTGGTGATAAAACCTGAGCATTCAGCTTACGTTCTTGTAGATCTTGGTTGGCCGAAATTAGCAATGGTTGCGGATTGTATGCAGTGCGTGATACCTTGCTTAGTTATCATGGTGACACAGAATGATAAGCGAACAATAACGGAGTGGGTGTGGGAGTGGGATCGGAGTTGGCACCGGAATTAAACATTGAATACGTGATATCAATGACTGTGGTATCGATAGGAGTTTCAAAAAGGTTGATGTAATAGATCGAAAATTCTCAACCTTATGGATTGTTCCATTCACCGGAGAGAATTCACTAAATACATTTGCTATATGTAGCGGATCTATATCTCTTCATGTTCCGCACCAATTTTCCGCTCGTGTAGGATTTTTAATAGACTCGTGTACTTCAACAGGTTTGAAACCCTTCAGAGTTGGCAATTCAACAATTCAAAGCTGAAAAGTCGAAAAAATTAAGAGGTGAACGAATGACAAGTTGATGAGATGGCAAGTTGATGAGATGGCAAGTTGAAGAGATAAGTAGTGGAAGAGGTACAAAGTTGAGAAGGTCACCAGCTCAACAATGCCAGTGGTCGCTAATATGTAGTAGTCCTTTTCACCACTTTCTGGCTTGCATTCCTTCTGGTGGACTCGTTTCAAAGTCCTTGCCCTTGGCCTCATCCCAGTTTGTAGTCAACACTGTGCCATTCGACTGGACGTACGATTTCATCATCGCTCTTCTGGTATCGTCATCGACATCTTTGTACAACTTCTCGAAGAAATCACCCTCGTTCTCATTCTCCTCCTCCTCAACTTTGAAATTGGCCCAATTGATTGCCTTCTTGGACGAGTTTGGATAAGCAAGGCTGCTTTGAGCTTCAGTAGCTGCTTTTTCCAAGGTGGCCCACTTTTGCTCGATTTTCTTTGCCAAATATACCTCGACTTTTGTACCAAAGATACGGTACGATGACTTCTGAGTGTCGATTTCTGCGGCCAATGGTTCGAGATTATAGCTGTATTCTGTATTGTTGGAGCTTGGAAAGCCAATGGAAACTGAGTATGGCTGGAAGTCAATCGAAAAAGTCTCTGCTTTCACGTTCTTCGCATAAATGGCAATGGTCACGGTATCAGTCGATTGATACCAGTCATCTCTGATCTTTTGGACCAAAGGTGCATGCTTGTTGATGACCGAAGGATCTGTTGAGCTGGGAGCACTTGATCCAATTTTTGTGATTGTAGATGTGGACTCCGCAACGGCCTTTGGAGGTTTCGATTGGGCTTTCGTTGAAGTACCCAAATCTTCTCTAGGATGATCTTCTTGGGTGGTTTTGACATCCGATGGCAAACCATCTTCCTCCTCATACTCAGGACCAGCTTTTCCTGATTTGATATCATGCTCACATTTGTTCAACCAGAAATCAAGCGTCGATTCCTGATAGTTGTGGGACTTGGCCTTCTCGAAATGACGATGCGCCAACCTAATTTTCTTATCGGAATAGTACACCATAGCCAATCTAAAGTAGCAGGCCCCAATTTCCGATCTGTTCCCTCTATCTTCAGCTATCGAATGTGCAATGGAAATATCCTTCATCGCCGCTTCATAGTTGGCTAGTTTCTGGTAAGCATTGGATCTACCAAGGTATGGAACGAATGCTTTGGGATTTTCCTTGATTGCGTTTGTAAAGTGTGAAATGGCTTCGAGAAAGTCCTTGTTTTGCAAGGCGGTTTCGCCCTGCTTGATGTGCTTTTCAATGGCCATTGGGTGGTGAATCTGTGAAGGTTTCGTGTGACCTTTCGATCTATGTGATGTTGTATCACGTGACTGGGTGCAAATGTAGGGCCACAGAGGTGTGGTTTTTGATGGTGGTTTCACTTATGGAGGGTGGTACGAGTCAAGGTATAGCCAGTTGGTAATCAGAAGCAAGTATTTTGTAAGTAGGAGAGGTATTTCAAGTCAATAGTCTTGCTAATGCAGTTGTCTTGTACGGGAGCAGATCGTTATCACCAAATTCACAAAAAATGGGTTGGCACTAAGGATTGTAACGTGTTCTCGACTCAAGCTCGTTCGTATTAGTTGCTACTAAAAAGCTTTACAAACGAAGTTAGAGCCAGGCAAGATTCATCTTAAGGTAACTCGAAGGTTGTTGACATGAGAAGAACTTAGTTCAATTTCCACTTCATAATTCAATGTGATCTAATATCAATTGTAGCCGGACATAATCATGATGATTTGAAGAAGAAAAAACAATATACGAGTTGGAACTATTTCATGTCAGACTTGAGTGTAATTTATAGCCGAATTACGAAATACACAAGCTTCAGAACTGTCGCGTGCAAAGTAAAAATATTAACATTTCCAGTTCCGCCATTTGCTGCGAAAGAATCACCAAATAATGATTGCAAAGAGTCTGGATACCAAGTTAATTTTCGAGCTAAACCTCCTTTAAGGTCATCTATATTATTCGAAATCAGTATCTCATACTACCGATCATAATATACCATGATATTTGCCATAAATAATCTTTTTTGTAAATAAAATCCACTTCTTTTTTTACCAGATCCTTTGCCATAGTGACAATTTTTCCGCTCGCTTCCTTTCTATGTTCGGAAGAAGAATCCACAAGCACAACATCGCAGAATATAATGCTATAAAAACTGGAAGAACGACATATGTTCCCAGTGATTGCGACAAAATACCCACCAAGAATGGAAACAAAGCTCCCCCTGAGGACCCAAAGGCTGTCATGATAGTCAAGGACACAATCTGGATTTTTCGAGGAATGAGCCCTTCCAGTGCACTGAAAGTAATGAGCAAGGGGTAGTTGGGCCCAATTAAAATACCGGCCAAGGATACCAACACTGCCTCCACAATGCTATGTGGGATGGCCCAAACCAAGGATATGAGAACCAAAGATCCCAACGAAACAAGTATCACTCCTCTTCGAATGCCCAATTTTTGATGAAGTGGTCTGGTGAGAGCCAATCTCCCTATAGTCAACCCTCCCCAAAATCCTGACGCAACGTACCCCACGGTCCGAGGGTTGGCGTGTCGATAGTCCAACAAAAACGTGACGATCCAGCCTGCCATAGATACTTCTGCCCCCTGGTAGAATAGAATAAAGAATGAAAGTAACCACGTTACGTGGTTCTTTAATGCCAATACCATATCGTTCTGCGGAGAAACCAGAGTGGGGACTGTGGATGTCTTGGCTCCCGAATTTCCAGGCTCTGGGAAATCGGAATCCCATGGTTTGAGGTCTTCATCTGCATTTCTAAACGTAATGAACAACCCAATCCCACTAGATGCCATCATCGCTAGTAAGACCAAGTAAAAGTAGTGCCACTGGACCCCAGAATTGACCATACCTGTGGCTATCAAAGGTGAGACCGTAGCTCCTATGCCATAAGCGGCGTGGTTAAAGGCCAAATACTTCGACTGCTTGTCCAATCTTCCCAAGAAGATGTTTGCCTGGGCCAACACTATGGCCAATCCTGCCCCTCCAAAGAAAAATCCCACCACGATCACAGCAAAGTGGGTTCCACTGGATACGATCGCATACATGATGCAACTGAGAAAACAACCCAAGGGCAACGAGTACCGTCTTCCCAACCAGGGTTGTATTTTATGCGACAATGCTGCAATTAGAATAAACCCAAGGGCATTGCTTATCCAAATCAACGATGCCACAGCATACTGAATTTTGTAGTATGACTCTATATGGGGAAGTAATGCACCCGGCGAGGCATCGCTGAATCCACAGATGAAGCTCCATATGATACAGACCACGATTCTGGAACGGTTTGTAGGGGGGTTGGAAAAGCTCATCACGGGTTTTTGGGGTAGTTGTGAGTCTCCCGGTTCTTCTGAATGGTCCATTGGGTCCACATGGTTAGTATTTCGGGGCTCCAATGGATCCAATGGAAGTAATGGTAGGGGTTGTAGTTTAAGTGACTCTAGATGTTCCAAAGACGCCGTGTTGGGCCCATGTGGACCAGAACCACTGCCGGGGTCTTTTATTTCAAATCTTGGCCGAGTATGCGAGTTGCCTATTTCTTCAAAGTCGATAGAATCAGCCGTACTTGAGGAATTGGTGGATTCAGAATCATCGCTTGTTGAGGTCACAATCTGCCTTTGCTCGGAGGAAACCTCAACGCTGTCAGTGTTAGACTTCCCATGCAGAAAACTGGAGATCTCATTAAGCTCAAGACTGTCTCTTCTCATTTCTGTGGGCCATTGGATGATGGGGATCTTGATTATGAATTCATTTAATAGTCTTATAGTTGTGGTTTGACACACGCTACGGGTAGATTTCCTAAAACGTCTATGCTAATATACAGATGCGGGGGAGAGAAAAAGCGATGCGATCCACATGAAAATGGAAGTTTAACACATGACCAATCTCTGGCCTAAAGGACAAACCCAGATTGGATCTAGATGAATGATGGAACTTATTAAATGATTTTGGCTTGAAATCGGGAAGCGCAAAAGATGGAACGGGAGTTCAAGGTGTAGTGATGGATTTTTATCGAATTATGAGTTCTAAGTGGAAAATGAATTAATCAGCGTAAATCCAACATGCACTTTTTTGAGATATGTATCACTGTACAGTCAATGGAATGACCCAAAATATCTCTTTATGAAGTCTTGAAAAATTCCTGTAATCATGTTATAATGACATTTTTCATCCATTTAAGTGAAGTCCCTACTCTTGGCCAGCAGCTTGGACCAAATCCAAAAACTTCTCCTTGGAGATTTCGTTCATCAATTCTTCCTTAACAGATTGTCCTCCACGTTCTTTGCTCACCTCTTGGTTAGTCTTGACTTGAGTAGACATCACAGCATTGAAGAGTCTAACCACACCCTTTTGTGCCACTCTTTTCAACTTTCTTTCACGCTCGATGATTTCTCTAACCTTCTCGGGTTCTTTGGAAGAAGGTAACAAATTCTTCACTCTTTGCTTATCATGTACGGACTTCTTCTCAGCCAAAAGTGCTCTCTTGGCCTTGGCTTCAAGCTTTTCTGACTCCAATTTCTTGATAGTCAGCTTGTTTCTGGCCAAAATAGGATCTTTTCTGTCGTATGCCTTCAACTTGGACCCAAGGATGGCATTGAATGCTCCTGCAAATGATTCGGCCCCATCGTCAAGGTTCTTCTTCTTTTTCAATTTAGGCAAACTTTCATCAGAGCTGTCATCATCACTGGCATTCTCATCTGATCCGTCTTCACCTTGGACGTTTTCCTCTTCGCTTTCTCCTTCGCTTTCATCGCTACTGCCACTGGAAACGTTAGCAACATCGACCTCATCATCCAAGTCTAAGTCATCCAAATCTTCATGCTCTTCGCTAGAAATTTGAGATGCAATATCAGAATCCAGGGTATCAACAGTCTCAACAGGCTTGGCCTTGCGGCTATTTGTCTTTTGCTTCTTTGAGGTGGTAGCCATCGTATGTCGATTGATATCAGGGCCATCTCAAAAATTTGAGATGCACATCGCGTCAGGTGACTGCGATGTCAGGTGACCTGACACACAACAAGAGTGTTTACAATTAGTTTCACCGTGTTTTGGTATTCAATGGACCGATCCAAATCTCTCACACCCCTGGCACTTAGGCCAGCTCTGACCGATGTAATTAACAGAGGTCATTCAATATCCGACAATACAAAAAAGCAACCGAAATCGAGCGATTCGAATCCCATGAACTCAACTACAAACAACAATCAAATCGATACCATGATAAATGCTAAGAAACCAATGAAAACTCAAAATCATGGCAATCTCTTGGGCCCTGGTGCTTACGATCGAAGCAGAAAATCTGAATTTAGAATTACAGCCTCGAGATCGGAACAAATTAATAGGAAAGAAAGCGAGCTTTCGGAGCTAAACAGCATCAAAATGTCCTTGATAACCAAGATGCAAAAAGAAGAATTCAAGTTGCACATTCAACAGCGAGAACTAGAAGAATTTAAGTCCAATTTGGTTCAAATTGAGGATTCCGTCACCAGAGCAAAGCAAGTAAGAAAATCCACTTCTGTCGAGTTTGAAAATCAGTACAAGGTGAAGAAGCAAAAGCGCGTTTTACAGCACGAAGGCAGGGTCAACAAACTTAAAGAAGTTGTTACAGTTCAAATTGAAGAGATAATTAAAAGAAACACATTGGAAGGAGAAAATAAGAAATTACAACTAATAAAACGAATAGAAGAAACCTCCCAAGAATTGAAACGTCAGTCTCAAAGTCTTAACAAAGTATTGATTAAGATGAAGGAAAATCACAACAAGAACTTAATAGGCCTAGAGAATACCATGAAAGAGAATATCGAGACATTGATACTGACAATAAAAAGCGTTGAGCAAACAAAATCTGAGAAGGTCAAACAAATTAACGAATTAAAGGAAGAATTCGAAATGTTGGGTGAAAATATCGAGAACCACAAAACTTTAATTGAGCAAATAATTGGAAGATTCGAAGACAAAGGGGAAGAAATTGCAGTTTTGAATGGTAGAATTTCTGATAAACAAGCAAAAATAAAAGATCTCGAAGAATCAGAAAGTTCAATAGCAGAAAGGATCAAAAATTATCAAAATGAAATATCATTGATCAAGTCAAATTCGCAACTTCAAGAAGAGACCAGAAGAACTTTGCATAATAAATTACAAGAATTAAAAGGAAACATACGAGTGTTCTGTCGTGTTCGTCCCGCAGAAGGAAATGCTCCGTTGTCATCGATGACTCTTCCTGAGGACGACGAGTTCAATGACACTGCAAACCAGGAAATTATTCTCTCGGCCATGAACCGCAAATCATCAAACAATTCAGTTCAGTCGTACAAGTTTCAATTTGATAAGGTCTTCCTGTATCATCTGACAAACGAAGCAATTTTCGAAGAAATATCCCAATTAATTCAATCATCCTTGGATGGGTACAATGTGTGTGTTTTTGCATATGGACAGACTGGATCTGGAAAGACTCATACTATGTCATCCCGTAGTGGTATGATTCCATTATCAATTGACAAAATTTTTACTGATATAAAGCTGCTCTCCGAGGAAGGATGGGAATATTCGGTTCATGGGCGGTTCATTGAAATTTACAATGAAACAATTATAGATCTTCTTTCTAATCAAAATCAAGGTCAAAATCTAAATCAAAAATACGAAATCAAACATGATGATATCAACCAGAAAACTGTTGTGTCTAACGCAAAGATCGTTGAGCTCACCTCTGTTGAGCAGGCACATTCTTACTTGGCGAAAGCATCCAAAAACAGATCTACCGCTTCTACGCAAGCAAACGAACGTTCTTCGAGATCGCATTACATTTTCACGTTAACAATACGAGGACATAACATCAGATCAGGAGCAGATTGTGAAGGCAGCTTGAACTTAATAGATTTGGCAGGATCAGAAAGGCTTTCTTTGTCTCAAGTAAAGGGTGAAAGACTCAAAGAAACTCAAGCCATCAATAAGTCCCTATCTTCATTGGGTGATGTCATATATGCCTTAAGTGGTCAAAAAAATAACTCGAGCTTAACTCATATTCCATACAGAAATTCAAAACTAACGTACTTGTTGAAACACAGTTTAGGAGGATCATCAAAGACGCTAATGTTTGTTAACATATCGCCATTACAATCAAACTTCAACGAAACGGTCAACTCCTTACGCTTTGCTACAAAGGTAAATGCCACCAAATTATCATGAACGACGTATAAATTAGATTAATGTTAATATTAGTTTTAGTGTACACTATTTACATTACGAACTCTCGGCAATCAAGTTATTTGAAGGTACGTAGTTCGTAGCCCCTCTTAATAAATTGCTCTCAACAACTTCAGCCCAAAGGGCTTTATGATTCTGTTGAGCCCATTCTCGAATTTTGGTCTGACCCTTTTTCTCCAAGCAATAATTGTGCAATGATAAGATGATATCACTATCTAAATCGATTTCATAATCAGACAACCCTTCAACTAACTCTAATGCATCATCTACTAATCCGTGATATACATGAGCAATCAAATATTGTTTGTAAATTGCTTTGTTGGGCAAAATATTGAATTGTGAAAGATTGTTCCAGAATTTTTGAACATAGGCTAAATCATTGTAGGTATAAGTCTTTATCATGATCTGAATAGAATCTTCATTGATTCCTCCAATCATTTTTGGATTTGTGGACATTGAGAGGAATAATTCTCTGGCTCTTGAAACATCTTGCAAGTTCGAATATGCATTCAAAATGCAATTTTGGAGGGAAATATCCTGCTGTGTCAAATTTATCTCCATCTTGAGACTTTCATGAATTTCAATGACTCCCTCTTCATATAACTTGTCACCGAAGTGTTTGAAGAGCATCATGTACATGTCCCTCAGAGGAGGAAGATGCGCGTGATCTCCATGCAATTCGTTGAGTTTTCTGACTTGTCTGAATATTAACAAGGCTGCATTAAGTCTATTTTTGTTGCAGAAAAACTCCAAGGTAGGCAAATACGTTTCGAAAGGAACTTCGAAATATTTGTGAAGCTCTCCATACAATACCCAATTAGTTTCATGAGTTTCTTCATTGTCATATTCTATGACAAATTTTTGAAGCAGATCGAAGAATTTCTTATACTGAATACTCCATGGGTAGTTCATAGGCAATTTAATGGTTGACTCTTTATCGATAGGAGGAAACTCGCGTTTCATCATTTCAATGAGGTCGCCCACATATTCTGCAACCATCATTTTTGAGCCCAATAACCTCATGGTTTCAATATTGATCGAAAATCCTCCCATTTGTTGCCTCACTTTGACAAATATCTGAAAAATTTTCAGAATATCGTCATACTTGTTGCAGCTGCTCATGATAAGATCGTTCAAGGTCATCAATAATTTGGGCTCTATTTCACCAGACCAATTTACTGACTGCTCAAGACTGTCTTCGAATAACTCGAATGCTTTTTCTTGATCATCTAATAAAATTGCTTTATCAATTCGATACTTGAAAGATACCGCTGGAGTTTGGCATACGAAACAATTGAAATAATAAGAACTGATTTGCTCTATAAATTGGCCTCTAGGGTCGATATCATATCTCATTAAAGTTTGAATTAGTCGACCGTATGCTTCAGTTGCAATGACCTCCTTATCAGAAAGTAAATTAATAACCCCAATGATCTTTTTAAGACTCTCTTCATCATGAGTATTTTCCAGTTCCAGAAGAATCTCGTAAATCAATGCCTGAAACTTCAATTCTTCTGAAAATGCTCCATTTTTAATATAATCTCCCACAAACTCTGCAATCAAATACTCCCCATTATATTGACAATAATTTAGTAAAACGTCTGCCAATGATTCATCATCTTGTGCCTCCAAAATATTAATGATTGAGTCCCGTGAAAATCTATTAAGAGAAGTAATTACTTTGGATAATGTGATCTCTAGTTCTGGATTGTGATTTATTTGAGCCAAATCATAGCACAATTTAAACATTGTCAATAGTGACTTCAAAGATTCAGGCTCAGGATTTATGCTCTTCAATAGAATGTTGGCCACATATTGAATTCTGTCTGTATTTCTCTCCAAGTCCTTGTACTCGTGAACCTCTGGTAATTTATCTCGGAACAACGATTCTATGTATTCGTTGAAATTAAGATAAAAATCTTCGTCTATGATAATTGATGCGTTTTTGTATGGACTCAAGTCTTTTGTGTGATTATTGACTTGAGTTTTGACCTCGTAACCAGCCGAAAGCCTCTGGTTCTCTTTGACTCTTTGATATGCTGATATTAATGTTTCAAAGTGACGAAGACTTAATTGCTGATTCTTTTTGTAATGCGATAAAAGTGCCTGCGTAAATTCCGTTGTAAGGCTACTATATTGCAGATCCATCAAGCTAAATAGCACAAGCTCAAAACTGGAATTTCTGCTTCCTAGTTCCACCAATTGAACTAAGGTCGATGGTGATAGCACATGTCCATTTTGACTCAACAAAAATTGTGTCAATATCGACATGTACTTCGGGAGCTGCAATCTTTGTCTCCCAGGATCATTATCAGCCAACAAAGACCACGAAGAGATCTCGAATAATCGGATCAAGTCATCCGATGAGAGAAACATAGATCCTTCCGAATTGATCACTTTTTGACCATTCAAAGCAAAAAGCTCGAGAAACACTGAATTAACCACTGCAACTTCCTCTATGGTTAAAATGGTCGAACTTGAAACGACTTCGGCTAATTTGGTGCTTAACATCTTCGCTTTTAGTTTCGCAGGCATATCATTTGTACGAACATATCTCTTGAGTTCTTCGATTTTTTCATTAATGGGAAGGTTAGACTTACCCTTTACCTCTATTATAGGTCTTCTTGGAGGAACGATGCTCTCCTTGATGTTTTGTCTGAATTGACTTATGGGATTGGTCCAACTTTTCAATCTGATAGGAATATAGCATTTTGTGCTCAGAATGCCGCCCAAAAATCGGTTTGCCTGGGGAAGAACCTTCAAACCCCCTATATTGACATGCCTAAAGCATAGCATACTGGCACATATGAGAGGTTATTGGATTTTTCAGCTGGAATCTAAGGAGATGGTGAAGTACTCAAAATACTAATTATACTCGAAAATTTCCAACTATGTCTATATGCAGTAGGTATATACAGGGTTTCACTATTATCGAAGAGTGTTAGTCTTCTCTGTAATCAGGTAAATGCTTTTGGAGTCTTTTGATTGCCCAGTTCTTTCCAATGAACTTGACTTCGGGATCACTCATTCCCTCTGTTTGTGTGTATAACTTCCAGAATTTGGGGTCTTTGAATTTAGGATCTTCTGGATTGAAAGATGGGATGGCGTTTCTGATATTAAGCACGGCCTCTCTCAATTCGGAAGCGAGACTAGATCTCAAAGCTTGTGCCAATTTTCCGTTCTTCAACTCTTCGGTCAAATCTGTGGGATTTGCGGGATCTATGTATTTTTTGCACAAGTCTCTCCATTTTTGTCTATAGCTTTCAATACGCTCGTCAGAGAAAGCGTCACCGATACTTATGTGAATTTCAGCACCAAGATTTGCTGGTAACCATCTCTTGATTCCTTCACCACTGGTTTCTTCCGGGGCTATTTTCTCGAACCCGTATGAGAAAATAGGGACCACCACGGGGGCAGTTGTGCTCTCCAAAATGAGCCTAGATACACCCCACTTGAAGTATCTCATGGAATTATTGTTAGGTTCTTGTAGCTGGAGAACGAATCCCTCTGGGAACACGTGAAACCACGAGGTTTTCGTTCTGATGAATGGCGATTTTGACATTAAGATGTTGGTAGATTCTGGGCTTGGACGAATGTGTCTTACCAACTCCTTCGACTTGTTAATGTTGATCTCTTGAATGAGAAGAGGTTTCTGGGACTCCTTGACGCCTGGAGTAAACTCGAGATCTAAAGTGTCGTCTGGACTCAAGATCCGGATAGCAGCATCAAGGGAGCCCTGGAACGGGCCCTCGCCGAACCTTTTGGTCCCCAAGATCTTTCCTAAGTTGAAAAACCACAGAAGGGCCATGTTCAGGAAACAGATATTGTGGGCGCCAAAACCCCATCTGATGGTATCAATATCAAAATGGTACCTCATGGGCAACGCCGCGTAGAACGACGGATCGTCCACCACCGACATGTGATTCATCACCGTCAAGAGTCCCCTGTTCTCTCTGCGGGCCTTTTCGAGGGCATTGTCGAGCTTTTCTATGTTGTGGAGGAACGGCTTGTAGAGGAGGTTCAACAAGATCTTGGAATTGAAGGTCATCGCAAAACACGTCAAATGGGATGCGTAGTTCCAAAGAGGCGAGGTACGTGGGTAGTCTGTGAGGAAGTCATCACCACGACGGAGCACGTCTTGGAACGACATCGCTGATGGGGGTTATTGTGAGTTAGAAATGGGTTAGAACTGATTGGTGAAGTAATGCGAAAATGTGTGAGAGAAAATGAGATTAGGAGTAGGCGTGGGTGGAATTGAAAGTGAGAGTGAGAGTGAAGGTGAGAGTGGAGGGAGAAATCCAGTGGCACCAGAATGAGAGTTATAATCTTGCCCCCCACGTTATTTCCCATATATTTGGCTGGTTATGCAATATGGGGTCATGTGGGCAAGGGAATAGTAGCTAGCTAAAATCAGTTGCTAGTTTGGTCATTGGTACTAATATCGTAGCTAGTTGGTGAAGGGGTGCCGGAGAAGAGATGTGATATTTCATAGAGTAAAGTGCATATACTAGGAAAATTTTTAGATAATGCACTAGAGGTTGTGAGATCGTGGGCTCCGGTAGTATTGAATATCGTGAGCTTTGGAGGTCTAGATATTAGGAGTAATATGATTTTGGAGTCCTCCAGAAGTATACGGCTATTAGGTACTGAACTGTTTAGCCATTAAATTTAAGCTATAGGGTTACTAACGCACTGAGGCTAGCATGCCACTCAATACAGGGAAGATGATACTGTGTGCTATCAGTTTACGTTGGGACTGGGTGGCCCTCTCTATACTTCTCGTACAATTGGTTGAAAGGAGAGAATTCTATTTTGGCTGAAAGTACAGATTTCATCCATTCTTTCTTACTTTAAGATAGGGAATATGAAAAGCCCTGGGACCAGAGTACGAGGTTTAGAGCGCACGTGGATCAAGTGTACTACTTTAAGTGATATGCAAGTCAATGGGAGCCTATGGCAACCAAAGATACAAGTAGCACTTGGAGAGTACCAGAAGCGGACCAAGTCAGATTATCACATGAGAACTCTAATCTTCATTATGACACTCTTTCTCAAACTAAGTATGTTCTTTACGATTCGCATTCAATTATGAGCCTTTCATCTTCTATCACAGTTCTGGAAATTTTGTTCCAGAGCTGAGCACCTTCGTAGTTCAACACCAAGCCTATTTTTGATTTTGCGTCCATTCTTTGATTTTCTGTTCGGAGAACAGAAAATCCTCATCTTCGTCTTCTTCACCTGCTATGACTCTTTCAAATTCAGCTACAGATGCAGTAGAAACCAAATTGTGCTTTACTACGTTGAGAGTCATCAGCTGAAAGTCACCAAAATCGTTTTCGTGTATGAATATTTTGCTGGAAGAAGAGTATCCAAACTTTTCAAGCGTGGGCCCCAAATTAATTGAGAATGATCCGAAGCGGTAATTGTCAAAATCAACCCCATTCTGTTTTAACAAGTCTTTAAGCTCAATTTTCAGTCTAATGGTTTCGATGTAGAATTTTCGACTTCCATTCTCCAGTCTATTTACTTCCAAAACTGGGGACGATAAATAACATTCCATGTTAGCAGAAGCCACTAGAACATCTGGATATTTCAAGGAATTCACGTGAATTATTTTACTCGGTGGAGTTTTCTTAATGATTGCCGGCATTTGTGTGTTTGATCTAGTTAGATATAAGTGGCGTTTGTGTACTTGAATAGAATAATGCTTGAAATTCGGGAACTACCTTTCACTATACACTTTGATTAATTGTCATGTTTGTGTATGTGATTATTCAATCAGGGAGACCTATGCGCATGTCTCATTTATTATGTCTGTACACAATAATTTAACACCTAATTTAGTGCACTGGATGGGTGCAAAAAATACAAACCCCCGATGGACGACGATTTTATGGACAGAGTGGGTATTTCTAACGAGCAAAAGTTTAACTTGATATACAGGTTCATAACTGAAGCCACCAATTCTCATCTTGAGTTCTGTGAAACGTACTTAATCAGAATTGTGATGCTTTCTAAGGTGGAAGTATCAGAAGACAGAATGTTTCAAATTCTCCAATTAGATATCAATAACTCAGAAAACAGAAGAACTTTTGCCATGGTCACAGACCAACTTGATCTTCTTGCTAGAGCTTTGATATGCCGGGTTGTTCTTCCTCTCCATCTATTTCCTCTCACAGATATCAAGGAACTATGCACAGAAATTGCTCAAAAATTCATCAAAACATTTTTTATAACCAGAAAAAAGCAAATTTCTCCTCGTTACTCATTTGCAACACCTCCAGAAAGAAGTACAAGGTGGAACTCTGGTTCCAGCCGTGATAGCATGGATACTATTCTTGATACTACGTGCGAGGTCTCAGAACAAATTCCTAAATTTAATCAAATGTGGCCCATCGCGCTACTACTAAAGCAAAGGTACATACATATCAGAAATACACAGCACGCTTAAGGTATAAGAACGTTCACAAATGCCATCATCAGGGTCTCTTTTGGTGACCCATCCCCAAACAGTTGGTGCCATCGATGAGTGTGGTCACGTGACACCCCATCTAATGAGATTTTATTTTCAGCTCATCTCATGAATTTTTCACTTGATATCCTCTTCCAAAATGGCCAAAATCAAGAAGAGAGGAACCTCCGGAAATGCTAAGAACTTTGTCACTAGAACACAGGCAGTGAAGAAGTTACAGGTGTCTTTAGCCGACTTCCGTCGTCTTTGTATCTTCAAGGGAATTTACCCTAGAGAGCCTAGAAACAAGAAGAAGGCAAACAAAGGATCCACAGCTCCAGCTACTTTCTACTACTACAAAGATATTCAATACCTTATGCATGAGCCCGTGTTGGCCAAATTCCGTGATCACAAGATCTTCGCTAGAAAATTGCAAAGAGCTTTAGGAAGAGGTGAGGTTAGTGATGCTCAGAAATTGGACAAGAATCGTCCAAAGTACACTTTGGAGCACATCATCAAGGAACGTTATCCTACTTTCCAAGATGCTTTACGTGATCTTGACGACCCGCTCAATATGTTGTTCCTTTTCGCCAACATGCCAGCCACTGATAAGGTCAGCCATAAAGTCACCAAAGAGGCTGAAAAGTTGTGTAACCAATGGTTAGCTTATGTGACCAAGCAGAGATTATTGAAGAAGGTTTTCGTCTCCATCAAGGGTGTCTACTACCAAGCCAACGTCAAGGGTGAAGAGATTAGATGGTTGGTACCTTTCAAATTCCCAACCAACATTCCAACTGATGTCGATTTCAGAATTATGTTGACATTCTTGGAATTCTATTCCACATTGTTGCACTTTACTTTGTTCAGATTGTACAACGATGCCGACTTGGTCTACCCACCAACTATTGACATTGAAAAGTTGAAGGGAATTGGTGGATTATCTTCATACGTCTTGCAATCCAAGGAACAAGGAGTCAATTCCTTGTTACCAGCTGTTAAACAATCCCAAGAAGACATCGGAGAAGGTAAGGTGTTGTCCAAGGAAGAACTTACTAAAGCTTTGGAAGCTAATAAGGAAGACGAGGAAGAGGTGGAGGAAGAAAACGTGGAAGAAATTCAACTCGATGAGTTCACCTCTAAAAATAAGACCACCGGAGATTTATTGGAACAACCATCAAAATTTGCTTCTCCAACTGCCACTTTGTTCTCCAAGTTCGTTTTCTTCGTTGGCCGTGAAGTTCCTTTGGACATCTTGGAGTTATGTATATTAGCTTGTGGTGGTTCTATTGTGTCAGAAATTGCATTCGATGACTTGAAACTCAACCAACCAGAAGCTTTCAAGAATTTGGACTTGAGTAACATCACTCACCAAATCGTTGATAGACCAAAATTGGCTCAAAAAGTCGGAGGAAGAACTTATATCCAACCTCAATGGGTGTTTGACTGTATAAACAAGAGTGAATTGTTGTCTGTCGGAGCATATGGACCTGGAGAAGTTTTGCCTCCTCACTTGAGTCCATGGGGAGATGCTGGAGGTTATGATCCAGAGAAGCCTGTTGAAACCAATGCCGAAGGTGAAGAGGAAGAAGAAGAGGAAGTCGAGGAAGAAGATGAAGATGAAGATGAAGATGAAGATGAAGATGAGGAGGAAGAAGATGAAGACTTGAAGGTTCAAAAGGAATTGGAAATGGAAGCCGCCGGTGTCAAGTTCTCTGATGTCAAGCAAGATGAAAAGAAGAAATCCAAGGGCAAGAAGAGAAGCGCCGAGGATGAAGAAAAGGAGTTGAAGAAGATCATGATGACAAACAAACAACGTAAATTGTACAAGAAAATGCAATACGGAATTGACAAGAAGGAGGCCAGACAAGACGACTTAACTAAGAAGAGAAGAAAACTTGACAAAGCCAAGAAGGACTTGGATAAGTTGAACCAAAAGTAGGGGTTGTAAATTATTAGTTTTCATAGCATAGATGTTCAAAAAACGATACTGTAATGGGGTGTAGAATGAAATAGATGTTTCATAGTGATGACATGAAAATTATGGGTTCTGAATTCTTCATTAGTTGATGGCTGCTCTTGATAAGAAAAGTGAAATGACAATTTGTTTCAGGTAGAAACAAATTCAAAAAGGGTATTCTTTAAAATATTCGCAGCAAGTGGTCCAAATCCCAATTACGGCAATAAGACTGAATACTGTAGTAACTAGTTGATCTGGAGAAACTCTATGAATTTATTGGCAAGCGCACGTCCTCTTTCTAGTATACGTTAGAGATCATCATTGGATCCATATACTCAAAGCCAATATGATACGGCAGCGTGTATGCAAAGTTCGTGAGGCATTCAGGTGTTACTCAAGCGTGGGACCTAAACTCACAGGATCGGAAATAAAGAGTCTTCTTAAGAATCCTGTTTGGTCCGTCAAAGAGCTCCTAGAACTGGACCATGAAGATATTACAGTCACATCAGCAGAAGTACGGAAGATCTTGAAACTATCTGGACTAAACCAGGAGATACCAATTGAAAAAGAAAACGAAATCATCCAAGCCCTCAAGACCCAAATGACATTTATCAAACATTTATATCGAGACTCTCCCACCAATGAAAGAGAGAGCAGTAACGACTCCATGTTCAGGTTACTTCCTCAAGATCATGCGCACAAGAAAGTCACTGATTTGCTGACTTTGTTAGAAGAAATCGGTAAGCTCAAGCCAGACCCAGAGAAGGGAGAAATGGGGTTTGATATCTCTGAGTTGAGCGAAAGAAATGCCACCTATTTTGTGGTGAATACTGGAGTCCCCAAAGAGAAGTAAGCAATTTCAAAATAACAGAGCATCATCAAGAGGAAAGAATGATACGCATCAAAGAAGGCATGATACAATCTTCGAGCCATGTACATATAATTAATAGACACGGACTATTCAATAGTTTAAACATCACAAGATAAAGATCATTTAAGATGGCAATTATTATCTGCTTCATAATTATCAAATCTACAATAGAGCATATGTATGAGTAAGGTATTAACTTGAACACATGTATCATTCGAATTCAAATACTCATTGAAATGATTTGATGTAGGCTATAGTCCGTCTTCAATAATACTTCGACTATCTGATTCTGCTGATTTTGAATACGTATTCATTACATCTGAGTTTATTTTTTATATACACTATTGGTTATTCTGTGATCCTTGCTGATCCTAGTATTTTTGTCAATTACTCCGATCCGATCTGAAGGTGGAAAGTATAATACATCAAACTGCCTTTACCCGTGAATCCATGTACATTCTATCGGGGATTTGTAATTCGAATAAATTCTTCAAGAATTCTTGTAACTTTTGCAAATCCTTGGATCCTTGGTTGATCAATTCAACATCAGTGGCTTTAGGGATGTTGATGTATGTTTTGATTTGAAAGGTATTAGTGTCATCCAAAAGTTTCAATTTGATCTTATTCTTTTGTGAGCTCTCTATCGTATCATCACGGATGAAAACTTTGAATATTTCAATAACAATGTCTTTATGGAAGAAACGAATTCCCTTCATCCAAAATTGGTTAATAACATCGTAACCCAATTCTTCCAAGAACTGCAAGAAAGAGTCCTTTTTGGATGGTGACGGCGATGGCGATGACACTTTCTTTTCTTCAGTATCCTTAGACTCTTCTGTCAAATCTACCTGGTCCACTTCCATCACATCAACGTCAACCACTTCTGGATTTGATGGTGGTTTTGTAGATGGTTCTGCTGTCTCGGGAAGCGATTGATGCTCTCTTACCGTGGTATGGGTATGAACCAAGGTGCTCTCATATATTGTTTGGGCTGAACATACCTGATTCTTGCCTGCAACAGGAATATCTGACACTTGTAGTGTCCAATTTCGCTCGATCTTGTCTTCTCCACTAAATAATCTATCCACTAAAATGTCGTCATTTTTCCCTTGCTTTATCACTGGAATCGAAATATCCAACTCTTTGCTGGCGTTGTCTGTCCAAGTGGTGGTGCATTTCATGTAATATTGTTCAATTTGGTTGACCTTTCCAGGTTCAAACTTCGGACGGAATATGTTATGGGGCTTCGTGACCAACGTGTATGTGGCTATATTTTGGGGAGATTCTAAACCTGTGAGGGCCTGGAGGGTTGAGACCGTCTGTACATACTTGTTATGAGGAATAGACGCCACTAACGCTAGTTGGTGGACCATGTTTGGTAGACAGTTTCCGATTGTAGATGCACTGTTAATAGTATAATAAGATTACGTAAGCCGGTTTCGATAACTACTATGAACAAGATCAATAAGGACACGATGTGCAAGCAAATGAGAACTAAAAGGTATATTTGGGTAGATTAGATCGGTTTTATAGCCCCGAGTCCTTTATCGGTATATACAGCCATTCAATTTGGAAATTATGGTGGTAATTGGAAGTGAAATAGACCAAATAGTGGTATCGGTGCACACAATCATATGTCTTTCTTGGACTCCTTCTCTTGCTCCTTTTGGATCTCCTCTTCGGTTCTAACATCTTCAGTGAAGGCAGCGACCACAAAAGAGATCAAAACAACATTGGCAATCAAGGCTGCGAGTCCACCACTTACCAATGCGTTATTGCCACTGAGGTATTGCACTATGAAAAATGTCAAGATTGGCAATATGATCATTGCAGCCGTGTAAAACACGAGCTTGTTGACAACAGTTCTGTTGTTAGTACTTGGTTCATGACATTTGTTGTTATGCTGTGGAGTTCGAAGATGCTTAAGATGCGGTGTGATTCAATTACTTCGAAGTCTAGCTTCGTAGTAATTGAACCAAAATTCAAGCTTCTAGACATTTTAAGATCTGGAAATGGAATCCAAATCATCTGGTCCACATTTTGTTCTCGAGTGATAGTCCAATGCATGAAGAAAAGGTGAAGGACGTGGGTATTTAACGGTAGCTTAACGTGGGCCTCGAGCTTCTCAAAAGAACATTAAAAATGATCAAATTCACCACCTATTCGACTTTTTCATAACCACATTCTTATCGGGCACATTTTCTTCGTGTACCTCACATCTTAGTCACTTACTTTGGAATATCTGGTGCTGGCATGACGGTCGACTAATGTTCACTTTCACTTTTCGCTGTAATACCATGTTCTTAAACTTGTGTCTCCTGCACATAGTGCTAAGGTGAGATTTAGCCCGACATAACAGATTACCACAGCTCTCGCTTCTCTAGACCGATACTCATTGTAGCAGATCCTGGAGATATCTATTCGGTTGTTTATCGGCTGCTAACTTCGATTACATGAAAACACCTTCAAAACCGGCTAGTTTTCCACAAACTTGCCCACCTCAAGAATCAATATTTGTGTACTGCATATAGTCGTCCCGACAAATTATCGCCAGCCTTTGGAAATACTAATTGACAGAATTGCATCACTATGAAGTTCGCTAGTGTGTTCGTCGGTGCTGCATTGGCAGTCGGAGCCTCTGCTTTTGACGACACTGCCGTCTTTTACTCCAGCCAGAACATCGGCGAGTTCAAGCACATCGAAGAATTCTCCAATTTGAACGAAGCAGTTAGAGAATACACCAAGGAGGTGTGTAGCTCTGGAGGTCAAATCCAACTTTACAGAGTCAAGAACTTGGTATCTTCTGATAGCAATAGTCACACCAGGGGAAGTTTGATCAGCCACGTCCATTACAACTCGGGCTCGGAATTGGACTTCTCGTTTGATCCTTCTTGTACCTATCGCTATGTTAGTGAGGGCGAACTGTTGGACGACCATCCAGAAAACATCATTATCACGGACATCGACGATGCTCCTGAGCAAGCCGTGGACACTTTCTTCGCATCCAAGCATGTGATTGTCCAAGGTAAGCCCAAGTTTGCCCTTTCGATGGTCAACTCCTTCAAGAAATACGTTGGAGAACACTACGACCAATTGGTGCATCACAACAAGAAGGACTCTGACTTTGCCGGTGAGGAACCGGAAGATGCCCTCATTGATTCATTGCAGCAAGTGGAAAGCGACATGCAGGCCGCTGAGTCCTTCATTTCCAAGGAAGTTGATGGCTATGCCACCGCCGTGGAAACCACAAGACCAACTCCAGTCGCTAGCTCCAAGCCTTCAGATGCTAACAAGAACTCAAATCTCTTCACCGAGTATCAGTTCTTCACCCCCGGTATCTTTATGTGTCTCATTGTATCGTTTTTCTTGACTGGAATTATCTATGTGGCTTTGGCTTGGATTTCTTCCTTGGAGATCTCCTATAATGCCTTCGAAAAGCAGGTTGACTACGACAAAAAGAATGAGTAGCCCTGTCCTTCAATTCTAGTATCATAATTTCAAGATTAGCCCAGAAGTAAGATCCGTCGCCTATACATCCTAACTTATTGGTGAAAAAAGTTACTGGTATAATGAAATTAGAGGTTGATAGATGCAACTAATTTTTATAAAAACTCATGGACTAATACATACCTAAGTACTTGAAAGTAGAATGGCTTCAGATAAACTATTAATAATGATACATCGCTCAAAGTTCGTTGAAGTCGGATGAACTTTAGCTTTTATCATTGCACTTTCACATAGAAAAGTAGCTTTTGGTAATGGGAAAATTTCTAATTGTAACGTTTTCATATTTTGTTGCTCTCATACCGCAAAGATTCAACTTGGGAAACTTTTGTATTAGGGGATCCTGGTATTAGGGAGCTATTATACTAGTGCAACTTGAAAAAGTGAAGTATGGAAGTCTTTTTAATATATATATGGGATAATCTTGTATGGTACTTTCTTTTGATACTCTACCCACTCTTTGCCGTACTTATCACGGCATTTAGCATCATCTCTAGTTTGTCTGTGGAGGAGCAAAATGGCGAAGTAGATAGCATAGAAATAGGTCAATGGGGTCTGGAAACCGGTAAGCAAACACCACGATAAACCAACAAACCAGTCGCCCA
This sequence comes from Suhomyces terraborum, assembly GCA_030582495.1. Classification (NCBI taxonomy): domain Eukaryota; kingdom Fungi; phylum Ascomycota; class Pichiomycetes; order Serinales; family Debaryomycetaceae; genus Suhomyces; species Suhomyces terraborum. The sequence continues at coordinate 427,398 of JAKTXJ010000003.1, read as the reverse complement.
AATAATTGATATGCTGAGAAACTCCCCACCATCCGTCACATAATAATTTTGAGCCTGTCTTGGTCTGGATTGACTTGAGCTTGAGATGATCCAATTTCCCTTGTCTGAATTTGGACTTTTGAGAGTTCGATGCATTGAAAATGTAAAATCCAATCAACTTAACGGAAAGAATTGCAAGACATTTCCACAAGCCCAAGTTCAAAGTATTTTCAGGCAATGCCAAATATCTAGCTTGTAAAGTATATGACATTGGGAGCCATGCCAAGTCTCCGTATGCTAACATAAACCCGAAACCATCAGTGGTAATATCCATCATAGTCAAACAACCTTCTTCATTAAGCACACCATCGAGAACGTAGTAAAGCTGGACAAGGTTCACTAACACGAGTGAATCAGTTACTTTGCCAAGTTTGTGGTATTGTTCATGAAGGCATGACAAGTTGATCAACATCCAGAGTAATAAACCCGGTTTCAACTCGCAGAACATCTTGATATCCCAACTTCCAATTCTAGGGTTTAATTCCCTGCCAATGAAAAAATCATAAATGAAGTCTCCAGTGTTTCCTCCCTTTGCAAGAATACGCTCTTTGGTTCCTTTACCATTGGGCTTGGTAAGTGGAACAAACGAATACACATAAACAAACACTGACAATAAGAGGGAGAAAATGCTGGTTACCAAGACCAATTGAAGTTGATTATCATAAAGAAATTGCAATTCGGGGAGGTAGAAGTTCAATCTGTAGGCACGAGCAACCAAAATCGTCAATAAAGCAGAAGCAACATAAACTCCGTTGATGTTGTAGTTCAATCTGGTACCATCTCTTAATTCGGTGCCCTTCATTTGTTTGGCGGGAGAAATGGCGTCGACAAAGACAAGACCGAAGAACCAGGCAAGGTAAGCCTTCCAGACCTTCTTATCGAAGGCCAACGACAACCATTCCTCTCCGGAAGCTGGAATGGTGCTTTTGATCTTGTCGAGGTCGAACGAGACTCCTTGCAAAGAGTATTGGGGATTCACGAGAAAATGGAAGGAAATGATCGTCAATGGAAGGGTGATCATGATGAAAATGACACCAGCGGTTCCAAAGAACTCCTTCTCGTGTGTCTTTGGGTTCAACATGGGGGTTATGGATGGATCTTGTGCTAGGATGATCTTCTAATTTGAGATGCTATTGAAAAAACGCGGCTACTATTATGAAGTAATGGGACACTAACACTAACCGTGAGGGAAGATTCAGGTTTAACTTGGGATCTGCGTTAGAATGAGAATAAAGTTGACTTTTAGAGTGATTCAAATACCAAAGAATCACGTATCGAGAATCAAATACGAAAGGTGAGAAGAATACGTCGGAGTCACTCGCCACTATATGAGTACGATATATGACTACAGTATACGAACGATCTGGGTACGATAAACGATCGTATGGGTGCGAAGGTATATCCTAGGCTGGGGTCGATTGCGGTTGAATCGCGGGGTGAATACAATCAAAGAAGAGTTGGGGTCACAGATGAAGTCACATATGGGAGCAATTGAAGTCATGGATGTGTTCTAGCAAGTTTCCATCAATCAGTTCAGGTATCAAGGTGTTTCAACTATGCGATGAATTTTCTGGTATAATCTATAAAACATATGAACATAGTGAAAGTGAAAGAGAAACCGAGAGCATAAGAAGGCTTATACTAATGAATTGTGTCACATACTAGCGCTTCTTGGATTATTACTTTATTGTGAAGCACAAGACCAATGCATTTTTGAGTGCAATAAGCCTACTTTGGAGCACGTTTTATAATTACTTGCATAAGGTTACATACATTCAATTGATAATTCAGGAGACAAGGAATTAGGGGTGAATATCGAGGGGGTCAGCATTCAAAAAGGAAATTGAATAGAGTATAGGAAACTTTGTACACCACTATGACGGAGTTGTGCGGTTTCTTCATCGGATTTTCGGTAAGCGAGTGCCTTGTTATTGTGAGAAGTCGGTCCGAGTTTTGTAGTACAATCGATAACAAACAGCTTTAGGTACATGGATTTGCACCTTTTTGTTCGAGATCTTAGTCCACGATCTCATGTTTCCGTAGACCGGTATTGTTGACTCTCAAATTTCGGATATAGAATTCGGCCATGAAATCTAGAACATGCAACCCGGAACATTAATTGGAACAGCGAATACAGAACAAGAACATCGAACCCAGACTATAACCTAAAAAATTCCGACGCTGACTCAGAGAAGCACCTGTAATCCTACATGAACCGAACAGATAATTTATTGGTGGATCCCGGGGTTGCACACATGTCTCCTCTCCGTAAACTGAGTCTCTCCGCTTGCTCAGATCGATGAGTCCCCTCTCTCAGATCTGTGCCTGCGTTGAAGATTGGTCCCCCTCTAGTAGCTCTGAATCATAGCTATTAATGTCCGAAAATGGAACATGAAGAATAATTCGAGTAAATCACAACATGTTGTGAAATGCTCTTTTTCAGAGTGCTCCAAATTACTTTTCAGACATTATCCGGATGCTCAGTGATTATCACATTGATACCAAATGTATATTGATTGCATCACCCAAGTATACGATTATAGCACATACAGGTATGTTATGGTTCATGTCTACTGCACCCTCGGAGACAATGTACAAGCGCAAGAATACAAAGGTACAATAGGGGATTTTTGCTCTGGATCCTTTTGTGAGAGGATCTTTTTGCGGGAGACATTTTGTGAGTGGTCCATTAGGTGTGATCTTTTGGTGTAGTTACCTGTAGTAGCAAATGCTAACATTGAAATGGGGAATTTACCCGGGGTATGGGCACTCCTGCAGAATTCCACTAGGAGGATCAATTGCCCTCGAGGACCAAGAAATCAGATCAAATCACCAATCTCGATATTTTTCACACCTATCAGATTCGACCCACTACTATGCAACAGGCGATGGGATCATCCTGTCAAAGCGAAAATCCGTAGCTCGGGCATAGCAAGAGTAATGACATAACCTCACCAATAGTGCTATGGACCCCAAGTAGTCCAACCTATCCCAGAAAGCTACCATTAGTTGCTACTTCTCGGCCTCAGGAACAAGGCACAATGTACGAAAATGGGAGCCGCACCATAATAAGAGTTTATTCACTGTCATCCAGCACCATCGAGCATTTTCAACATTCCACCGGTATTCCAGTGCATTCACATTGTCCATCCTGGATCCCATGTCGTAACCAAAGTAGCGTCTGAGACAGGACGAGCCCCCACAGAGTTGCTCACCTCAATTACACTCTACACCCCAACCAGCACTAATGGCTCCAAACACCCGGTCCCCGTCCTAGAACCGCCCATTTATGATTTGTGATAATAGTAATTCGCTTGTGTGGGCCTGTTCCGTGCCCGTGTGTAGCCCCACCTCCAGAACACATTTGACAAGGAGCCTGTGGCCGTTTCCAGCGTATGTTGTCAGAATTCCCCTTGCAAGTCTCGCTACTATCTCAGCTGTTTCTTCCATACCTTCTCTGAGACTCTCAGGGGGTGCAGCGTTGGGGTTGCATCCCGTCCACCATGTCTCGGATTGAGCCCGAAACTAAATCTCGTATTGTTGGTGTTTTCGTTGCTGAAAGAAGCAACTCGCCTACATCGACGGGTCGTGCGGCATTCCCATGTTGGCTCTACTACTGAGATAACGCTCGTGGCAGACAATAGCGAGTCGATCTTTGTTAAGGTGAGGCTTGGGCGGCTTCTAGCGGGCAGGAATGAGGAGATCTGAGCATGGCACCGTGGTTTGGGCAAGAGGTACCAGCAGGAAACCGGGCCCCTTCGGCTAGAGCAGAGAATACTTGGGGCCCCCGGGGTGGTATGAAGTCGTAGAGGACCTCATGGTATTTGAAGTGGCCCGATCTGGCACCAGGAACGGATGTATGTGAGAGCTTGGATTCCGTACAGCAGAGTGCACCGGTGTCTGTGGTGGTTGTATATCATTGCCAGTGCAAATGCCAGTGAAAAATACAATTGACCCGATTGGGATAAATTGCATGCATCCAAATGACACGCGTTTGTGTCGCGGAATTTTTCATCCCAAGCTATGGAGGAGTCCTGGGGTCCAGAGACCTGGTTCAAACGGTCTTGCAACCGTTGCAAGACCATCGGGCGCTTCCATCGTCTCCAGACGGTGCCCACGGGACGTTACAGCTGAAACAGCTCGAAACGGCGGTTTCCGCCCCGACTCCCGGTGCTGTTGCTGCACAACCCATCGCCTCACCCCGCGTCTTGCGATTCCTCAGGATTAATTCATATGCAGTTCCATGCAGCCCTCCCTCCTACTCCGTCCCACAGGATTTCATCCCTTAACCCTTGACTCTAACATTCTACGGCTATTGTTAAGACGTCTTTGATTTGGGCCACTGTGGTGGCCAGGCACTCAGCCTAATAGCTAATTTCCTGAATGCCAAAAATACCTGAAGCCTGCTCCGTCCGGCTTGGCTCGGGTCCAAAGCCTTCAGCATGGAAACCTTCTGATACTGCTCCGTGCGAGTTGTCACATTCGATCTGTGTTTCATCAAACGTCGTCTACGCTAGTGCAACGGCCGGCCCCACCATCCTCCACCGCCTCGATGTTGCTGTTACGGGATGTGGTGCAGCTGTATCTGGCCCCGTATCGGGTCTGGAGTTGTAACTGTAGATGCTGTTCACCGCCACAACAACAATACTCCCTGGTTGCTTTTCTGGCTGCTCCGTCGCAGCATTGTTCGCAGATGCATTGGGATTGTAGGATTTTTCACCGGAGACGATTTTACAAAAGGCCACACTCACGCTGATTTTGGGCCCCATTCTCACTTGTGATTTCTGCCTTTGCCTCTCCCAGCCTCAGAAGTTGTTCGACTCTGGGCTTTTTGGTTCGTTGGTTGTATCGGCATTTTGGGTGTACCCGTCCCTGACTTTGAGCTCCACGGCATCGTTGCCATATTCCAGTTTCCACACTACTCTGACTACGGCCTCACCTCACCTCACCTGTGCTACCTTTCCATTTTCCACCAAAAACCCTCCACCTGCCAGTTCCCCTAACCCATCAGCCCATTCTTCTGGTTTGCTGGTTCTGTGCCTGTCCTACCTTTATCCATCCACCGTGCACCGCCGTCGATATTGCGCTACTGCCGCGATCGTCCTAACTACCTGATCCTTTCCATACCCAAACCCTCCACTCCTTGGCCCCAATCCTTTGGTGCACCTCGTTCCCGTCGTCCTTCCTCCCCTTCTGTCCTCCGTCTACATCGTCGGACCGTCCCCTCCCACTGGAACCTCCGACTCCCATCGCCCCTCCTGACTTTGCTCCACTTCTGGTGTTGCCTCTGTTTGTTCTGACTGCTCATTCCTAGCCGGACCTGGGAATTTTCTCAGTCCCTCACTTTCGCAGTTTCTCATTTTCTCGTCATTTCAGGGTTACACCACCATCTGTGCGTTCTCCTCTAGTGGTTTTTTCTGGTGGTTCTTCTGGTGGTTGTTCAACTTCAGATGCATTCATTGTCGGCTCCTTACGTTATGCTGGACCAGTATCCCAATAACAACAGGCACTTTCAGCCGTCCGTTACCCCCACCACCGACTTCTCCCAGCTGTATGGCATTCCATCCCAGTCTCAGTACCAGCCCCCCGTTTATGGCCTCAGCTCCCTGAGCTCCATGGGCTCCATGGGCTCCATGGCTGCCCCTGGCACCATGGTGTCTCCCACGTCCAGTACAAAGTCATCCAGCGTCACCAGCACGCCTCAGGTCAGAAAGAAACGGGGGCGTCCTCCTAAGGCCACCTCGTTATCGAGCAAGATCACCACCACCTTGAACATCAGCGTCAACACGTCTCCATTGAGCAGCCTGCCCACCGCCGAATCCAACTCCAACCAAGTGGTCAAGCGTGGAGCCCCTGACTTCTTCACTCCTTTGATGAGAATCGGGCTGGCTAAGCAAAAGAAGAGGCGGAAGAACTCCAGCTCTTCCTCTGTGGGAAGCTCTCCAAACGTCTCCAAGAGATCCAAGTCCATTACTGCTGGAATGGTGCCCTCTGCATCAACTTCGACGTCCAATTCTGCCTCCAACTCCTCTGCCTCCATCAACTTGTCCAACATGTCCAATATGTCCAATTTGCACAATGGATCCCAGTCGATGGATAATGTCATGGTCACACCTTTATCTGCCGCCATTAACGGCTCTACTTTCACTCCTTACCACCAAATCAACACTAAGGCCATGGACAACATCTCCATGATCACCCAATCGGACCAACTCCGCAATGGCAACATGTTCAATCTCCACGGTCATGATATGTCATACTATAACACACCTCCTTCGTCCACCGTGAAGGGCCAATTCCCAAGCTACTTGACTACTCCACAGTTTGAAACCAACGGCAGGTCCGCTACCGCATTTCCTACTCCTTCCAAAACCGACGACGCCAGGTCTAGCCTTCAGGCTCAAGCTCCTCTGTTCGTAGTCACCTCGAGCTCCCCAACTCCAGGAATCCCACAAGATCTCCTGAATATTTCTCCAAACAGCAATTTGTTGCCTCCGGTGTCATTGGTTCCTTCTGTGAAATCTGACATCAACTACAGTTCCAATTCTCAGCACTACATTTCCAAGCAAGAGCCACCCCAGGCTCAAAGTTTCCAAGAACAGGTTTCTAACAGTCATGCTAATACTCAAGCTTCACGCAAGAGATCTTCCTCCCTGCAAGAGCTCGAAAGTCAAGATGTTCACCACGAACTTCAGCATCAAGAAGTCACTTCCAGCAAAGAGAAAATTGAGCCAGCAAAATCGCAGGCTTCCTCGAATTATCTGTTGAAATTGACTATCGATGATCTGGGAAAGGCAGTCTTTTCTAGTGACTTCTTTTCAACCAGTGTTCCCAAAGAGACCACGCAGAATGCAGAAGTCTCTCCTCTTACAAAACCATTACAGGCACCAGTACATGCTCCAGTAAAGAGAATAATTCCTAAAAAGTCGGTCAATCTCCAAAACTTAAAGAAAGACATAAGAATAGACAATGTTAGACCCAAGTTGACCCATGCTAACTCTGTCATTGGAATCGAAAATCAATATATTGCTCTGCAACAACTGCAATCGCAAACCCAAACACAAGTCCAGCAGACCAATCAACAGGCCAACTTGGAAATTTCGGGTGATCTGAACTCCAATGCTGGTCCTGCTGTAGTAGCACCAGGTCTTTTGAGAAGACATAATTCAGACATCACGGGAGTCACTTCTACCACCCTTCAGAGTTCTAATTTGGCATCCATTAACGAAGTCGGAGGAAGTCCTCAACCATCGCTGCTTCAAATGCCCCAAACTCCAAAGTACGATGATAATTATCTATACACTTCCACTGGTTTTACGCCCAACACAAGTTTAGGATTCAACTTGACCCCACAATTTAATTACATGATGAATTATATGATGAATGTCAACTCTCCTCAAGTCAAGAAGAATAACCAGCATTTCTTCCTGAATCAAGAATTCTTCATGAATGGAGGATCTGCACCAGGTAATCAAGATTTTCGGTTTGAGGAGCAAAATTCATCTGAGCCTCAGAACTCCGAATTGAATTCTTCAGACTCCAACAATGAACGCTCAGGTGAAACTGACACGCAATTACAAACATCTACTCAATTCAACGATGGCTCCATCAACATGTCTGAATTGATCGGTATGCGTAATTCTTCTGAAAACCCTTCAAAGAATTTAAGCTTGCAGGCTTCTTTACCCACCAATTCAGGACAGATTTCGACTGAAGACTCGGGAGATGCCCGCTTGGCATTGAAGAAGATCATTCATGTTAAAAGAAAATAAAGTTCATCTTCACACTGTTCTCATGATCAACATACACGATTCATTCGAATAGATACGGTGGAATTTTCACTGGATTCCTCGGTTCCATGCATTAAATACATTGTCCCATAAATGTTCACTTCATATGAATACGGCCAGTTTGAACTGGTTTTTTTTCTTGTTATTTGTTTTCATTTCGTTCGTTGTTCACTTGTTTCCATAGGCATACCATTAGGTTTATAATGCACAAGAATTGTGATTTTTGTAAGGAGTTTCGAAGATTCAAGTCGAGGATTAAAACCGTTGAAATTCTCTGAAGAAATTGTTATCTTTCTAATTCTGAAAGTCTGAATCGTAACACAGTGGTGTAGTTGAGTAACTTCGGTAGTCTAACTGTGAGCGTCCTATTGTACCAAATTAGGAGTTTCTAATTGTTGCAGAAACAAGGCTGCAAATTTGCGGATCGAGTAACCTGGTCGATAAGGTATGTGACACTTCTTAAATGCAGCACATACTTTTTGATGGTATGGTATTTGTTTCATTTATCAGTTAATGTACGGTAATGATGCATTGATAAATTTAGAAAAACCACTATTTACACAAATATGGATACTACCGAATTTGCTGACCCATTAGAAGCAAAGTTGTGAATAGTTGAAGATTCATTTAGCACTAGAGTATCAAGTCCAAGACCTGTATACGAAAAGCGTCTTTGCTACTACCAGATAGGATATAATGATCGGGAGAAGTAGCACAATAAAATTAGAGTACATTAAATTCTATTAGTCTGTAATTCGTTACAATTTTTAACAATAATTTCTGAAGTTTCGTATCCCAAAGCAGGTACTTTAAGATTCTAAAAATACTACAAGCATTGAATTCTTGTAAGCCTCGTATCAGATTTTACTCGGTGAACGAAGTAAGGCTATTGTACTTGTCACGTGATTTCACTTAGCGATTACGGTAGTTGGCCATTAGGGCACCATGCTATAGAGATTAATGAAGTGATGCACGATTATATGTGAGTTGAGATCTGTGGTAGCATTCTTTTTGGGATACTTCTCCAAGATCACGGAAGCAGGCGGGAAATAGTGTTGTTGATCAAGAGAATATCACAAACTGTAGCCTATATTTCGAGCTACTGGCGATACCACAATAAAAAAACAAAAGGTTTAAAACTGTGGCATAACAGACTGTTAATAAGCTCTGGATGAGAAGCAGCCACTGTTCCAAATTCCAAATAATACTACGAGTTAGAACTCCATTGCATCGTTGGATACTAGATCACGTGATCTGGTGATGCCCATGTTTACGCTTTGATGCGTATATCTATGTCCACTGAAACTCTCGCTTCAGCTACCCGATGCTTCTTCCCAGCACACGACCTGAAAAATTTTCCAGGTGGCTCTCACTATAAAGAAGTGAAAAATCCTCACTTCCAACTCTTCAGTTGTTAATAACAAATATGTCTCACAGAAAGTTCGAAGCACCACGTCACGGTTCCTTGGGTTTCCTCCCAAGAAAGAGAGCCTCCAAGCAAAGAGGAAGAGTTAAGTCTTTCCCAAAGGATGTTAAGTCCAAGCCAGTTGCTTTGACCGCTTTCTTGGGTTACAAGGCCGGTATGACCACCATCGTCAGAGACTTGGACCGTCCAGGATCCAAGATGCACAAGCGTGAAGTCGTTGAGGCTGCCACTGTTGTTGACACTCCACCATTGGTTGTTGTTGGTGTTGTCGGTTACGTCGAGACCCCAAGAGGTTTGAGATCTTTGACCACCGTCTGGGCTGAGCACTTGTCTGAAGAAATCAAGAGAAGATTCTACAAGAACTGGTACAAGTCCAAGAAGAAGGCTTTCACCAAGTACTCTGCTAAGTACGCTCAAGATGGTGCTCAAGTCGAGAGAGAATTGGCCAGAATCAAGAAGTACGCTTCCGTTGTCAGAGTCTTGGCTCACACCCAAGTCAAGAAGACCCCATTGGTCCAAAAGAAGGCTCACTTGGCTGAAATCCAAGTTAACGGTGGTTCCGTCTCCGAGAAGGTCGACTGGGCCAGAGAACACTTCGAGAAGGAAGTTTCTGTTGGTTCCGTCTTCGAACAAGACGAGATGATCGATGTCGTTGCCGTCACCAAGGGTCACGGTTTCGAAGGTGTTACCCACAGATGGGGTACCAAGAAGTTGCCAAGAAAGACCCACAGAGGTTTGAGAAAGGTTGCTTGTATTGGTGCTTGGCATCCAGCTAACGTTAACTGGACTGTTGCCAGAGCCGGTCAAAACGGTTACCACCACAGAACCTCTATCAACCACAAGGTTTACAGAGTCGGTTCTGGTGCTGACGAATCCAACGGTGCTACTGAGTTCGACAGAACTAAGAAGACCATTAACCCAATGGGTGGTTTCGTTAGATACGGTCTTGTTAACAACGACTTCGTCTTGTTGAAGGGTTCTATCCCAGGTGTCAAGAAGAGAGTTGTTACCTTGAGAAAGTCCTTGTACGTTGACACCTCCAGAAGAGCTCTTGAGAAGGTCAACTTGAAGTGGATCGACACTGCCTCTAAGTTCGGTAAGGGTAGATTCCAAACTCCAGCTGAGAAGCACGCTTTCATGGGTACTTTGAAGAAGGACTTGGAAAACTAAATGGTTGAGTAGTTTTAGCAATAAGATTATTAATATCGTTTACTGAGTGTAGAAATCGTTCGTTGTAGAGTTAGAATTTGTTTGTTCAGTTCGTTGTGATAGAGTGTTTATTGAATCACCGATACTTGAGGAATGTGTTGTGAGTACTGTTCGATCCAAAAGTGTTACTTCACAGAAGTGTTGAAAAGTGTGAGTGCGATTTTAAGGAATCAAAAGAGGAAATGATGCCACTACCTTAGAGTGAATTATTTGAGCGAAACTGATCGTGCCATCTGAAACAGAGTCCATGCCTCAAAGAAAGTATTACTAGGTTGACACTTTAGAAGGCTTGAATGGTCACTTGACTTAACGTGGTCGCTTCCTTCCGATTCTTGTTTCTGTGGCTCTTTTGACCTCTTCCCATCATTGATCACGTGCCAAACCAGCTCCAAGAGTAAAATCACAGTGCACCCCAAAACCATCGCGCTCGTTGACCGGTCACGTGACTGGAAATTATACTCATCTCTTCACAAATTTCTCAATCTTCAGTCCAACTTCATCACCATGTCTTCATCCAAGCAAAGGGTCGGCCAGGTCAGGAACGCCACTCTTCCGGCCCAAACCACCCCAGAACAGAGGTACTGGAAGGGATACGTCAATCCCCAGCTCGTCAAGGAGAATCATCCCATCTCAAAAATCGCCTTCAATCCAGTTTCTCCTAACGATTTTGCGGTAACTTCTTCCACTAGAATTCAAGTGTTCTCCTCCAAAACAAGACAGGTCATCAAGACTTTCTCCAGATTCAAGGACACTGTGTACTCGGGTGAATACAGATTCGACGGAAAGTTGTTGGTGGCAAGTGATGCCACTGGTTTAGTGTCTATCTACGATGCGTATCAACCAAGAAATCTTTTGGTGAGCTTAAATCCTTCAAGTCATGCTACGCACGTCGCCAAATTCCATTCCACCATCGCCAACCAATTGGTCACTGGGTCAGATGACAGAATAGTCAGATTGTACGATATTTCACAAACTACCAAAGGTCCTATCATAGAATTAAAAGACAACTACCACGGAGATTATATAAGAAGTGCCAGCTTCATTCCAGGAAACCCTAATTTGATAGCCACTGGTTGTTACGATGGAATCGTCAGGGTCTTTGACACCAGACAATCTTCTTCTCATGATCAACAATTGATTGCACAATTTAATCAACATAACCCTGTGGAAGACGTACTCGCCATATCACCAACCACGTTAGTCAGTGCAGGTGGACCCCAGGTCAAGATCTGGGATTTGGCCAGAGGTAGCCAGATCCACGAATTGAACAACTTCACCAAAACTGCCACTACTTTGCATGACACCGGAGACAAAGGTCTCTTGGTGGGTTCGTTGGACGGACATGTTAAGATCTTTGATTACACCACCTCCAACTGGGACGTGAAATTTGGTTGGAAGTTCGGAAGTGGTGGAGTATTGAGCTGCGGAGTTTCTCCCGAATCCAATGGTCATAAACACTTTGTCACAGGTTTAACTTCTGGATTAATCACCATCCGTACCAGGAAAACCGAGCCAAAGGTTGTTCAAGGTATCAAACAAGAAAAAACCAATGCTTACAGCAGAATGATGAGAGGAAGAGATTACTCAGGTGAAGAAGAACATCGTTCCATCTCAACCTCCGTGCAGAACAAGAAATTAAAGCAGTTCGAAAGGCATTTGAATGGATTCAGATGGTCTGAAGCTTTAGACAGTGCATTTGTCCCAGGAACCTCAAAAGAACAAACTGTCACCGTTTTGCATGAATTGAAGAAGAGAGGAAAGATCAGAATTTCGTTGTATGGAAGAGATGAGATCTCTTTGTGGCCAATATTGAACTGGTTTACCAAGAATTTGGACGACATCAGATCCATCAACTTATATTGTGATTTCATCGGAGTGATATTGGAGATGTATGGACCATTAATTGACAAAAGTGTCGTTTTGGGGGAAGCTTTTTCTAATTTGTTGAAGAAGATCAGCAACGAAATCAGGAAGTGTAAGGATGCTAATGAAATTGGAGGAATGTTGGAACTTTTGACAGTTTAAATATTATATCAATTTGGTTGGATGCAAGGATCATTCAATGAACAATAGAACATTACGAAAAGAGTCAATTGTAGTTTGAGGCAGCGCATCACCATTTTCTTCTTTTTTTGTACGATTTCTTTTTCATGTGAGACGCTTCGAAACTAGCTCTGCAATTTTCTGAACAGAACCAATTGTTTTTTCCGGTGGTGTACTTTAAAGCCTCTACCCTGTTAAGTAATCCCACACACTTATAATGAAACCATTCTCCATTGGGACAAGATTCTTCATTGTCACAAGCAATCATATCTCCAAATGATCCCTGTTTGCAGAAACAGTACTTCTGTTTGTCCTCTTCTTCTTCAGTTGAACGTTCCAGCTTTGGTTGAGGCTCTTGAACAACGACTTTCTTCTCTATTACTTGTTTCACTCTAGCAGCCGTTGGTTTGTTCAGTACTGGAGTTTTTGTTTGGGGCACTTTGAAGATCAACTTCAACCCAGAGTGTTTCTTTTGTTTTCGTGACGGAAGTGTCAAAGTTAGCTTATGGCCCTTCTTAATTTTCAAGTCTTCCTGTTCCTTTATTGCCTCTCGCTGCGATACCAAAGGGTTGTTTTCGTAATGCTCTATCAATTGTTTCCTTAACTCATCCTGATCCAAGTTGTTTTTACTGCCCTGGTCTCTGTTGCTTTGTCTGTGATCTATAACTTGTTTGAGGCCCTCTATCTCTTCTTGCAACCCGATTTTGTGAGTAATTAGCTGGTTATTCAAGGCTCTTGATTCCAGGATTGCTTCTTCGTTCAACCTCTTGATCTTCGTCTTGATCTGAAGGATCTCTTGTGAAATTGCCAATTCATCTGCATCATTGGGAGGATCATTTTGGAGGATCAAGAGAAGTTGGTGCAACCTTTCTTGTGATTTATTTGCTTCGATATTGAGCCACTGGACTAGCCAGATGGACCGGATTATATCACAGGGTAGATGGTCTGTGGAGGATATGAACGCGCTGTTCACAGGTGAGCCACGTAGCACTGAGGTCATTGTGTTTAGAATGTATGTTGTGGTGTTTGGGATAAACAGATATTAGGTCGTGCACTGGTTCCTAAGCTGGTCGCGTGCTCCTGCTTCTCGATGTACTTTACTAAGAGTACCGTACTGTACAGTAATAGCTTGACGTGATTTGGCTCTCCGTGAAGATCATTAATCCTCACGTGGCAGGAGATAAAATAGTGCTATTGTGCTATAGTTTGTAGTGAGGAATAGTTACTTTATATTTTGAGCTCACGAGCGAGGTTGGTGCTCCATACCCGAATCTTAGATCTAGTATGACAGGTATAATTATGTCGGTGAAACACCTTCACTAGTGCGACTAACTTTACTGGCAGGTATTACTTTATAGGTGAACCTGCTTTACTTGTGAGGTTTGAGGTATGCAGAGATTATTAGAAATTAATGAAATGAAGAGGGGAACCCAAGCTCCTATTCTTGTTGGCCCATCGGAGGCACTTGGGCCTAAATATGCTGCTACTCCTGGTCAGGCTATTCTTCCCCAAACTGCACGCGCACTTCAAAAACCATTAGTGCTCCGGGAGAGACTAGTGAGGTAGAGAGTATCATAAAAAATTACACCAACTGGTAGTGTAAGCAGCAGATAATATCAAAACCACTATACAACACAATGAAACTTGTAGCAAAGTACCTGAAGAGCCATTTCCCGAGGGGTAACCAATAAAGTCGTTTCTCAATCAATAGCTCTAGTGAAATGTTTAACTACTGCAGTGCCTATCAAAGTGCGCCTCAGGTTACGAGATGGGATAAGATCACAGATGAACTCTGGGAGTATTTACTAACAATGCATGCTACTCCATCAGTTGAAGCTCCACAGCCACCACCTGAGATTTCTCTGTATGCCTGTGGGAAATGGAGATTCCAGGAAGTGAACTTTGACAGGTCTGTGAATGGTTCCGGTTTTCTCCGCCACTTCATACCCAAATTTCCAGGTTGGGGGCCCAGTCATCACAGTTTTTCTTGTCGTTGAGAGTTCTGCACCAGTTCCTGTTCCTGGAGTCGGGGACCCTTACCTTGGGGGTTATTCAGAGCTTGGCACTATGCTTAATAGGCATGGGAACTATACAGGACTAGTATAAGATGAATTTTCAGCTTGATCTCTATATAAAACGTGTATTATTCCCGTATAAGTCACTATTCTCAGAACCTAGGAAAGCTAAATATTCAGTCTAACGGTGAAATGCGGGGCAGATCAAATCTTCTAATCGAAACTCGTGATACTTGCCAAAGTGGAAACGAATACAACGGAGAAGACCTAGGAGGCAGAATATCTTCAGTGTTTGTGCTCTTTGCCGTTTCAGCAATTGGCTCTTTTTTCCCATTAGTAGCGAATAGGTGTCTGTGGATACGTCTCCCTACGTGGGTATTTTTCGTCACCAAGTATCTAGGCACTGGAGTGATTGTGGCCACGGGTTTTGTACATCTTTTGGCCGAAGCAGGAGAAGCATTAACTAATCCCTGCTTGGGACCTCCCTTCCAGTACCCATGGACGGAAGGGATTGCATTGATGGGGGTGTTTCTTATTTTCTTCTTAGATCTTTTGGCCCATAGAAACTCCGAAAAGAGGATCCGAAAGCAGTACCAAAGGGCGCAGGATGCAGCACAAGAATCGCAATATTTAAAAGAATCCGAAATATCCATAGAGATAACTGAACCGAAAGAAAAGGATTTTAAACAGCAAAGTGAGGTCAAGGACTTGGATGATCTGAAAGATTCAAGTTCAAAAGAAGAACATGAAATTACAAAAAATATTGGCTCTTCCCAAACCAGTGAGATCGATGGAGAAAGTGCGTATCAACAGGTGCTCAATAGTTTATTTCTCGAATTTGGTATAGTTTTTCACTCGGTATTTGTGGGTTTATCTTTGGCCATTGCAGGTGATGAGTTCAAAAGTTTATATGTAGCTATTGCATTCCACCAGTTGCTCGAAGGTTTGGGATTGGGAACAAGGTTTGCTACCACACCTTGGCCTGAAAAGAAGTGGTACATTCCATGGTGCCTTTCTTTAGCTTATAGTCTTACCACACCCATAGCCATTGCCATAGGTATTGCAATAAGAAAAACATATCCCCCAGATTCCAGAAAAGCATTGATCACTACTGGAGTGTTTGATGCCCTTTGTGGAGGAGTGTTGATATACAACAGTTTGGTGGAACTCATGGCATATGACTTTTTCTTCTCACCAGAATTTAAAGGTGAAGATGGAACAGCTCATACTATGAAAGCATTCGTATTGTTATCAATTGGTGCCGCAGCTATGGCAGTGATTGGGAATTGGGCATGAATTTTTTGAAATGTTTTACCCTGCTCAAGAGTATCAAATTTGGCTCCACTAATAATATCAAGGAAATGGAAGTGGTGATAAATATTCTGGGAAAAGATCAGTACAACAAGACCTGAAAAAATGGTTTTATCTTCATCTTTCTTCGGAAGTAGATTCCATTCTATACTCCATTCATTTATTTGTTTCGTTATTAGATTACCGGGATAACCTTACCCATAATATTATATACAAGATCTATCCAACTATATACATTAATTTTTTTTACCTGTACTCGAAAACCAATAAATCTTCGATGAAATCCACTTTGCAAATTTGGATATTTTCGGAGACCAATACCTGGCCTACCTTCAATTCGCCAGATTTAAACATTTGGATTAATTTGGGTGTGACTTCCAACTTTGAATGCAAATTATTGAAACCTAAAACATCCACAAGAACGAAATTTCCGTTCATGGGATTAGATCTGATCAAGAGTCGGAATTTTATTTTGTCTTGGGATGAGATCTTTCCCCTCTTGCTCAATGACAAATACTGTTTCAAAAACATTCCTTCCCAAAATTTCAATGAGAATCGTTGGATTTGGTTATTGATGAGCTCTGTATTCTGGAGATGACTGGCAATAAATTTGAGATCATTTTCATTCAAATTCAACTGCTTGTGCTCTTTACACAAATATTCTTGGAATTTCCAATGATTCAAAATATCTGTATATCTTCTCAATGGAGAAGTCACATTGGTATAGGCATCTACCCCTAATGATTCGTGTCTCTTTGGATTTATTTGGGTCTTTGCACTTGTTAATACGGATAAAATCTTACTCAAGTCCTCCTCACTAATAATCTCCTTGTTGTTTACACTTCGATGTATAATGTCTCGAATTTCATTTTTCACCTCAGGAGCCAAAATCATTTCTTGAGATCTGAACACGATATCAATATTGTTCTTGGATGCAAAGAATGCACTTGATCTGTTAGCAGAAATCATCAACTCGGAGACTAATTGCTGCGACCTCGATTCTGAGTCTTGATATGAAGGGGAAATTACTTGAATCCTTTGATCATTTTCCAAGCTGATCTCATACCCATCTTTTATTTTTTTAAACATTGAGTCCAGGGTTGTAGCATCAGAGGTTACTTTAATTCGGGATGAACTCAACGAAAATTGAGTCCCTTTTCCAATTGAGAGTCTCAAATCTTTCAAAATGCTAGAAATATTCCAAAGTTTGAATAAATTATCGAAATGATTATCCTTTCCACTCTGATACTCCGCAATCTTACTATTGGTTTTCAACAAGGCGTCCACTTTTTCGTATGTGTAGTCCTGTGGGAAATTACTTGCCCTTCCCAATTTAATTTCCGTTGAAGCGTTTATCTGTTCTTGAATTTCAAGCAATTCTTTTTCAGAGAGCCTAAAATTCTCGTCCTTCAAGCGTTTTTGAACAAATTCATCGATTATTGGTTTGTCCAATTTATATTGAATCACAAACGTTCTAGTTTCTACTCCGTCTTTACCCAAACCAGAGATATTCGAAATTATTTGTGGAAACATCATTGAGGGTCCTTCAGGCAAGTATGTAGTTCTCCCCTTATTGAATGCAATTGAGCTGATCACTGAATGTGGTTTAAGGTAAGAGCCGGGATCTGCAACATGAATCGAAACGACATATTTATCAGATTCAGAGTGAATAGAAACACCATCATCGATTTCATGTGCATCAGCAGCATCGATACAATAAATCGGAATGTGAGAGAAGTCTTCCCTAATCTTAACCAAAGGGTCAGTATCAAAAAAATCATCCACCACTTTTGAATTGGTACCTCCAAAACTAGAACCAAAATTCTTCAATGATGGTAACCCTTGGTTTTTTTGAGGGTAAAATTCGATCACTGAATCATTCTTTCTTGGTGTCATTTGTTTCATGTTGGTGTCAACCAACCTATAGTATTCATCTGCTAACATTGGCATCATACCCAGGTTACTTGAAATTGGTAAGGACTTGTACCAGGTTCCTGGATTTTCGAGTTGAATGGATTCAGAAAGCGAGGTAAGGAGATCAAACGCCCTAGCCTTTGAATATTCATAGGAATACATTTGGGTTTCATTTCCTAAATTCTGATCAACGTTTCTGATAATACTGACCAACAAGGTTTCTAAAACTGGATCACTGGTGAAATTTCCCACAATATAGTCTTTAAACATTTGAATGATATCATCATAAAACGGTGGTCTAACTTCGGTGGGATTTACGCAATAATTGGCGAATTCTTTATCACCCTTTTTAAATTTCAAGTAGAAAATAACTCTGTTGATTAATTCCACATTCTTTATCGGTAGAATTGTCACACTTGTAGGAGGGTAACTTTTGTTATATTTATCGATATTCCACAATCTAGATTGTTTTCTTAAGCTGATTATCAATGCCAAAAATGTTGAAACGTCAAATTTCTTGAATTCAAAATTTTCTGGGAGGTGAAGTGATTTTCCAATTTGAGAAACGGAGAATTGAGGGTCTTCTAACTTGGTAAGATCGGTATTCTCGATATGGTAAAGAATTGTGAATATCGAACAACTCCTTGGAGAATTAACAAGTTCGTTATTGCTATCATATTGTAGTCTTCTGTGTAATACTTCCAACTTCGTATTGACAATTGAAAGCTGATTGAAAGCTTTGATTGAAACTTCCGTCAAGGCTTTTGAGTATAGCTTCCGTGCTTCTATGGGGACTTGATAAGTATTCACATTAGAATTTGTAAGAAACTGAGAGCTAGCTTGCGCCACAAGAAAATCTTCATTATCGTTAGATAAGCTATTAGTATTATCATCCACCTTATTTTTTGTTGAACTTTCAACAGCAGCGCATGAATCGCTTTTCCCGACCTTTAATTCCTCCGGAAGAGACTCGTCGGATTTTGTGAACTTGTCATTAGAAACACCAATAGGAGCTATGTCAAGATACTTCTTTTCTAGCTGAACGAATGACCTCACGATATCATGATAAGTTTTTGGAATAACTCCAGGAAATCTGATCTTAATGGCAGATCTCTTTGCATAGACAACTTCACCTTCATTGTTCACGAAAGTGTACGATGAGGATGAAAGATTGTTAGGAAGCTCTACCACCAAGTAAAGATTGACGTTATCATCGTAAAGAGTGACTAAGTCACCAATATCAGTTGGATTATTGACCACATCAGTACTTATGGTGGCATTGACAATTGAATCATGTATTGCCTTTTTTATTCTGAGGAAATCAACCTTTTTATTTACTTCCTTAGTCTCAAGAAGGCCTTCTATTTCTTGTTTCCATACTTTGGAGGGAGTTCCGAACCGCTTCAATGTTCTATCTATAGTATCTGTTGATATCTTATCGTAGAGTACTCCATTGTTCAATGCCAAATTGAGCCGAGAATTTGCTGGGTCAAAGTAATTTCCTTTAGCTTTGTTGTAGTTCTTTCCTGTATTCTTGAGCAAGTTTTTAAGGAGTCCTCTTCTCTTGTCATTGGACTCATCGGAAATATTAGATTTGGTCAAGTATTTATGGCGATCTCGAAGTTCTTGAGGAATGAAACTGGAAGACCTCGGGGTCTTTGTGGTGGTAACTGACTTGTATCTCACCCATGAGTGGCACTTAGGGTGGCTACGAAGCATCAGCAGAGTTAGTGGTAAATACAGAGTTATATGGGTGTGAAAATTATGAGATGGATATTGTATCACGTGATCTAAATAGTTAAGGCACCCTTCGTGACTTCAAAGCTGTGGACCGAGGGAGATATATGTACCATTGGGTTTAAGTGATTAACATATTTGTAATTGAAATGAGGTCTTGAAATAGATTTTAAGGTTGAAAATTTTTGAAAAATACACTCTCTCATGTGAAGAAGTATGAAATTAATGTACTTATTTGGATTTTTTGAAAAATTACTAAAAATAAAAAATATAACGTGTAAGTTTGAAACTAAGCAAGGCTTGTATGAACATCTATATCTCACATTACATGTATAATCACTATTGAACTGCTCAGTGTGACTTTCAAAGCCAATGAATCCTCTCTGTTCAATGCTCACACCCATCTTGGTGCGGTCAAAATCGCAAGACGCGAACAAATCCAGAGACTACCGGAATAGGAAGTCAACATCGCACGCGTTAATAATCACTTGGATCCAAAACAAACTCTTGCAACCAGAATTCAACTGATCACCTCTAAGAACCCAAACTTGCAGGCTCAACATATCCGGGATTGAAGTTCCTAAATTGAATTTGATATTCTGAGGTTTAGTTGTTGCTCCTCCCACAATGAAGGTCGAAGAACTCATCATTGATGGCTTCAAGTCCTACGCAACCCGTACTGTCATTTCAGGATGGGATCACCAATTTAATGCCATTACTGGGCTTAATGGATCTGGGAAGTCGAATATTTTGGATGCAATTTGTTTTGTTTTGGGTATTGCTTCGATGTCGACCGTTAGAGCTTCAAACTTGCAAGATTTGATTTACAAAAGAGGCCAAGCTGGTGTCACCAAGGCCAGTGTCACTATAGTTTTCAACAATAGCGAGATCTCAAAGTCACCCATTGGTTTCGAAAACTGCTCCAGTATTTCCGTTACTCGTCAGATAATCCTTGGAGGTAGCTCAAAGTACTTGATTAACGGTCATAAGGCACAACAACAAACAGTGTTGAATCTATTCCAATCCGTTCAATTGAATATCAACAACCCAAACTTCTTGATCATGCAAGGAAAAATCACAAAGGTTCTCAGCATGAAGCCTTCGGAAATTTTATCTTTGATTGAAGAAGCTGCTGGTACGAGAACTTTTGAAGAGCGTAAAGACAAAGCTCAAAAAACCATGGCTAAGAAAGAGACGAAATTGACAGAGATTAGAAACTTGTTGAAGGAAGAGATCGAACCAAAGTTAGAAAAGTTAAGAAATGAAAAGCGGAACTTTTTAGAATACCAACAGACCCAAATAGACTTAGAAAAGTTATCTAGAATAGTGGCTGCCCATGATTATTTGAAGTTATCCAGAAACTTTACCAACCACTCTAATGCTTTGAGCGAAAATGAGGCTAGGTTGGAGTACTTGAATCACGAAAGCGAAAAGTTGGTCAATGAAGTGAAAAACTTGAATGATGATTTAAATCAAGTAAAGCTTCAAAGAGAAGCTGAATTACAAAATGATGGTAAACTTAAAGAATTGGAGCACAGAGAATCATCATTGTCCAACGAAATTACAAGATTAACGACTTCGAGAGATTTACTTGAAGAAAATATAAATGAAGAAAGGAACAGGAAGGTTAGAATAGACTCTCAAATTTACGAGCTTCAAGAGACTTTAAAGAAAAATCTTCAATATCATGAATCTTTTGAGCAAGAATTCCAAAGATCGAATAACGAATTGAATGAATTGAAGACGAATTTCAATAAGAAGGAGGAATTGTATTCAACTTTGTCTACTGGTTTGTCATCCAGTGGAAATATTAGTACCGGATATTCCTCTCAATTAAACGAAGTTAAAGAAAAGTTGAACAACTGTCAAAACTTCATCAAGACCTCTAAATTGAAAATTTCACATCTTAGTAACCAAATTCAAAATGATCAACTAAAGTTACAAAAAGCGAAAAGCGAAAATGAAATTCATCTCAAGAGCAAGTTGGCTTATCAGAATGAAATAGACCAAATGCAACAAGAGTTGAGTCTTAAATTAGGATTTGATCCAAATGTGGTAAATCAGCTAAAAGATGAAGAAGCAAACTTATTCTCTCAATCAAACAAGTTAAAGCATGAGATAGGTTATTTGGAGAGAGAGGTGGGAAACATCGGCTTTAATTATTCTCGACCATCACCAAATTTCAAAGATGAGCTTGTGCGAGGAATAGTGGCTCAGTTGTTCAATTTACCAGAATCATCCAATTCACAGGCACTTGCTTTACAGATCTGTGCAGGTAACCGTCTCTATAATGTGGTTGTTGATAATTCCGATATTGCCAGTCAGCTCTTGGAAAAGGGCCAGTTGAGAAGAAGAGTTACAATAATTCCTTTGGATACGATAAACTCGAGATCGATTAGCAGTAACGTAATTCAATATGCTAAGGAATTAGCTCCTAATAAGGTTGATCTAGCATTGAATTTGATTGAGTTCGAGGAAGAATTGACCAAAGCTATGGGTTATATCTTCGGTACCACCTTTATTTGTAAGGACCCTCAAACAGCAAAGACTATCACCTTTGATCCTAAAATAAGGTCTCGTTCGATTACACTTGAAGGTGATATTTATGATCCCGAAGGTAATTTATCTGGTGGTTCACGTAAGAATGATTCATCGATTTTGATCAAACTACAACGCTTTAACTCTATATCGAAAAATTTGAAAAATGTCAATCACAAATTACATGAAGTCAGAGAAGAGATACAAAGAATGGAGCAAGTTATCAACGGAGCTAAGAGTTTACAAAATGCTCTCGATTTGAAGAAATACGAGTTATCTCTCTTGGAAAAGAAACTTGATAACAACCCTTCATCAATGATTTTGAAGCAAAATGAAGCAAATGAAAATGAAATTTCAATTTTGACAACTAAAATTGAAGAGGAGCAACAAAATTGTGCCCAATTTGAAATTGAGATAGCAAGAATCGAAAAAGATATCGCTGAGTTCAACAACGATAAAGGATCCAAGTTGAATGATCTTAAGAAAGAGATCAACGCGATGAAAAAAGTTTTGTCTAAGAAGCAGGCTGAGATCAATAATAAAACAGATCAGTATCAGGGAATTCAAATTGAGAGCGAGCAGCAGAAATCAGAGTTGAATAATTTGCAAGAAGCGCTCAAGAATTGTTTGAACAACTCAGAGGACCTCCAAAGAAAAGGAGCACAAACAGTTCAACAAATAAGCCAACTATCAGAAGAATTGAAATTAACAAAGGTTGAACTCGATGAAGAAAAAGCTAATTTATTGGGACTTGATGAAGAGATCAATGAGCTCATTAAAATTATCAAATCCAAAAACGACTCGCACAACGCCTATAAGCTTGAGACGCAAAAGTTGAGTCATGAGATTGAAAAGTCATCTAGCATCACCAATAACTTGAAGGCATCATTGGATAAGATTATTGGTGAGCATGACTGGGTCACCGATTCCAATATTTTGGACAATTTAATCCAGCAATATCCCAACATTAACCTTGAAGAGTGTTACTCACAGCTTGCTGTACTCGAGGAAAAGTTTCAAAGCATGAAGAGAAAAGTCAACGTGAATATCATGAGCATGATTGACAATGTTGAAAAGAAAGAGGCATCATTGAAGCACATGGTGAGGACGATTGAGAAGGATAAAACTAAGATCGTGAACACCATTGAAAAATTAAATGGATACAAAAGAGATACACTCAATTCTACGTATCAAAAGGTGTCAGTTGATTTCGGACAAATCTTCAGCGATTTGTTGCCTGGATCCTTTACCAAGTTGGTTCCCGTGAATATGATGGATGTCACTCAAGGACTAGAGGTCAAAGTCAAGCTAGGAGAGGTGTGGAAGGAGAGTTTGGTTGAATTGTCCGGAGGTCAAAGATCGTTGGTGGCTCTTTCCTTGATCATGGCTTTGTTGCAATTCAAACCTGCACCCATGTATATTCTAGATGAAGTGGATGCGGCTTTGGATTTGTCGCACACCCAGAATATCGGACATCTTATCAAGACTAGATTCAAAGGATCTCAGTTTATTGTGGTGTCCTTGAAGGAGGGAATGTTTACCAACGCCAACAGGGTCTTTAGAACACGGTTCCAGGACGGTACATCTGTGGTTTCGGTAATGTAGGGAAAGAATGTATGACTGATGACTTAATTATATTGATTATACACGTAGAACTAGAGAGGGCATGGCATGCCGAGACACGTGATCGCGAAGGAAAACTGTGTTTGATGTTTCGGCTAGCTCACAGACTTCAACATCACATAGGACCTCACCAGTTCTAGCGCTTTCAACCAGAACAACAGGTGAAAAACACATAGAAGGTTCCAGAAGTGTTTACGGCTTCGAATCCACGCGTCTTACTGCTTCAAACGGCTTCAGTACTCTGAATCAATAGGCTCAAGGCCACCATACCAAACATCGTTGATCTTTCACAACGGACACGTCCAAATCCAACCATCGAGATCAACCAATAAGCGTAACGATCGTGGAGGCTTCGTCTGAAATTGAACTCACATGAGCATGGCACAGTCTATTCAAATGACACCGTACGAATACGAGAACTCGGTAGAGAATCGAACAGAAAAGAAAATGAAAGCACGAACTACATGGAGTGCTGGTAAGGCCAAGCTCGTTGCATTGGGTGTATTTGTGCTATTGATTCTTGGGGGTATTAAAATGACAGTTGCATCGAAGTTTTCGTCGATGTATACACCCAACTTCGGAGGCATATCTCGAGTTCAATACTACGATTTACAAGATTATTCAGGAGCTGCCAACGGATGGCAACAAGAGGAACGGGTATTGTTTTGCGTTCCATTGAGAGATGCTGCTGCCCACTTGCCCATGTTCTTTGGACATATGAAGAACTTGACGTATCCTCACAACCTCATCGATTTAGCATTCTTGGTGTCCGATTCTTCAGATGACACCATGGGAGTTTTGAAAAAACATCTCAACGAGATTCAATCCGACCCAAACACAAATAATAGATTTGGAGAGATAGAGATTTTTGAAAAAGATTTTGGTCAAGTCATCGGTCAAGGTTTCTCTGATAGACACGGATTTGCCGCTCAAGGACCCAGAAGAAAGTTGATGGCACGTGCCAGAAACTGGTTATGGACAGTAGCCATCAAACCTTATCATTCGTTCGTCTACTGGCGTGATGCCGATGTTGAAACCGTTCCACCTACCATTTTAGAGGATTTAATGCATCACGATAAAGATGTGATTGTTCCTAATGTCTGGAGACCTTTGCCAGATTGGTTGGGTAATCAACAACCATATGACTTGAACTCATGGCAAGAATCAGACGGAGGTTTACAGTTGGCAGAGACTTTAGGTGAAGATGCCTGTATCGTTGAAGGATACGTGGAGTATCAAACTTGGAGACCTCACTTGGCATATTTGCGTGATCCTTATGGAGATCCTGAAGTGGAGATGGAATTGGACGGCATTGGAGGAGTTTCGATCTTGACCAAGGCTAAAGTGTTCCGTACTGGATCTCATTTCCCAGCGTTTTCATTCGAAAAGCATGCAGAAACCGAAGCATTTGGAAAATTAAGTAAAAGAATGGGATATTCAGTTATTGGATTGCCACACTACGTTATTTGGCATATTTATGAGCCATCTAGTGATGATTTGAAACATATGGAATGGATGGCATTAGAGGAAAGCAGACAAAAGGAAGAAGCCAAGATAAAGAAGGTCTATGACAAGGTTTGGAATAAAGCGTTCGACGATGTCCAAGGCGATTGGCAAAAGGAAAGAGCCAAATTCCTCAAGAACACCGATATGTCAGGATTGAGAAAGATCAGTGTTGATTGGTCGGGTTCTGAGGATTGGGAGATAGATGAGTCTCAACAAGACAATAAGAAGTTGGCCGACTTCAACCCATAGAGACTCGATGACTCTTGAGCTTGGATCAGGTTGTCATGACAGATCATATCATGTCAAAGTATTTTGGAGATCCGAAGCATATTTTTCAGTCGGAAATCCGTATATGTATATACGACCAGATCCCTGATCCTTGAATCCTGATCCCTGATCCCTGATTCATGATTCAGGTGCAACCCTACACCACCGTGAGCAAGATTAGGTAGTGTGCTACGATGGAATGCTGAAAAGATTTGTTCAAGGGACTTATTGTGGACTTTCACGGCACACTTTCCACAGCGATGATGATCTACCCACCGAACGGGAAATCGTCCTTCCCAAGACAATCCTCTGGCTTCGATAGTAACAATTGTGTCAAGATCGCAACAATCGAGGATCCTCAGATCCTCGGCCTCTGCGATTCTCTGATCCCTGGGGCGACCCACGGGGTTGTTGTTGAAGCCTGTTATCTATATCGTATGTACTATTGTAATATATAGACGCAAGGTAATAGTTGCACGACTTGACATAGGTGCGGATATTATTTGAAAGAAGGAGTTGACTGAAGCACCGGTTGGAAGCGATGGACCGAGGTGCATAATACATCCATGCAAAGATTATGTAGCACCACCGGACTAAATTGTAAACATCAACAGGAGGGAGGATATTTTTAGTGCTACACAAAGAAGGTCAAAAGATAATCAGTATTGAATCACCACTGAACAACAAGATCGTCACTATAGGCAGGACAATCGGGCCAGGTTATTACGAGGGATAAATGACGATAACACCGCTGGTATATTTAGATGTGCTCAATTTCCAGGAGCTGAGTAACGGGAAGGGGGAGGCAGTTTGGGGACTCCAGCGTGGAATGATTTTAGCCACGCACCGAATATGGATAAGCCAGCAGCACAGTGGATTTACGTGTGGTGCATGACATACTCCATAGTACATGGCAGAGGCAGCTAGTGGGAGCGCGCACGACCAGACGCAAGCCTAGATTCTTCTGTAGGTGCGAATATTAATAAGATTCGTGGTGACAGGTGCAGGACGGTTATATTTTTGGTCCCGTCACTGTATATTATGAGCTAGGCTTCAGGCACAAGGCCTGGTGTATTGAGCCTTACAATACAATTGTAGCGAAGCGTTCTATTTGACATCGCGAGGTATTGTTAGCTTGTCAGCTTGGACGGTTGTTGTTGGTGTTGTTTGTTGTGAAAATTGACGGCCATAGAGAACACATAGACGAGGACAGCCACGACGACCACGACGACCACCGAGGAGGGGACTGTCAATGATGATCCAATCGCGACCGGTGGAGTGTCTGAAGCTCGTACCTCGAAAAATTGGGACGCGAGATTTGAGATAACCGCGTCTTCCTTCTCGTAGTGGTTGCTCGTAGCATCGGAGTATGTGACTAAGGTTGAGAAGAACCAAGGGTATTTTCTGAAGCGAGGCTACAATTGCAAAAAATACCAGATTTGTTGGAGGGGAAAAGGAAGCAAAAGAATCTGATTTGGTGAGTTCTGCCACTGGAGGGGTGGAGCTTCCAAGAACCCAGCCACTGTAGCCCCAGAGATATTGGTGGTGGCGGAGATAATAATAGTGTCTAGAGTGAGTGAGTCCAGCAGTACGAGGGCGAGCGTGGAGGTATCAACAGACCGAGAAGTTTCAGAGCACAAGTAGTTTCGGAGTCGATGTAAGCTTCAACTAATGCAAATGTTTCGCAGACATGGAGAGACGTAGCGAAACAACTAGAGCAATTATTTCAGGCACCCGTGAGATCAAGAACTCGGCTCTCACCACGAAAAACACCCACTGCTAGAGCCATGGGGCCATTACTGGGATGGGACCATTGGACAATGGAACCAGAAAGAGATGGAACTATTACTGTTATGGAATCACCACAGGTATTGAACCATAGCTGTTATGAACCACGGCAGCAATGGAACCATATACGGTGTCTGTATTGGCTTCATTGGCCGCATTGCAAGCTGTGGAGCCATTGAAACTATTGGAACCAACTCCAACTCCCACATCAGTGACTGGGAAGCAACTATAACTGTATAATTGGGTGCCTAGATAATTACCGAGCCCCTGGACCTCCTAATCCCCAATCCTCCCAACCCGATACTCCCAACCATCGCCATCACTCATAAGCTTCGTAGGTCAGATCGTGGGTTAGATCGTTGGTTCAACATATCATTCACTCGCAGTACCCGATGTGGTGCGCCGCGATCCATATCGGGACTGTTGACTCTTTCCCCCGCGGGATGAAATGAAATGCCCCCAACAATCGCACTGTGTTCTGTACAATTTGTTCCCCCAACCTGGACGCAATTCACAATTCACTATTGATGGATCGCACCCATTCAGGATCGCCTTACGTAGTTCGAACCGATGGAACGGCCCCGTGTGTAGAGCAGATAGCTGACAATAGGCTGGATTGTGTGTGTTAAACGAGGCACTGGAACTGGAACTGGGACTACTGGAAGTGGAGCAGGCCGACTGGAAGTGGAACAGGCCGCACCAGAGCTGGAATTGGAGCTGAGACCGGCGCAGGAACTGGAACAGGAACGGCACCGGAACTCCTGGAAGCACAGGACTTACGGGACCTACAGCACCTACAGCACCTTCAAAACCCTCAAAACCTACAGCGTCCGAGCGGTCTGACTCACTGGATCTACTGAATCACTGGATCTGCTGGCACGGCGACCGGCTCGCTGGAACAACTGCTCCACACCCCAGAGGGACTTCGTCTACGTCCAGTGAATCACTGGCCGGTGTGCCCAGCTTTCGCTTCGGCTCGGGTTTAGCTCGTAGGTGAAAGCAAACTACTCCCAGATTACGGAATATTTTCTGGACCGAGATGGTGAGCTCAAGTGAGCTGTGAAGTGAGATGGTGCTGCAGCACGGAAATGCGGCCCATAGCAATACCAGAGCAAATATAACCGTGATTTGCGCTTACTAACAGTGGTTCCAGATTGGGGCCACCTGGTGGCCGTAATCAGTGGCTGAAATCCATGAGGCCAAGGCGTGGCCCGTAAGCCCCTAGGCCCGTGAGATTGCATCGGCCTTATGGCGGTGGGTACGGCAATGGCTGTCACTTGGTTACACGTTGTGGTTGCACGTTCCCCAGTGTTTGTTGTTGAGGTGATTGTGGGAGGAAGCTAGGAGTCAATGTTCGGTGTGCAGGCCGCAGGAGGGGCGGCATCTATGGGTGCAGCAATTGAACAGTTAGCTGTGGCCGGTGCGTCAAGGAGCGTGGGTGGGGGGAGTCCGTACGATTTACAATAATAAAGTGTCTGTGCTCTGTGCTAGGGTGGTGGCCGATACGACACCCCCAGATACGAAGCGGTGCTTTTATCTGATCGTGGGCTGAAGCTGGGGCTCAGACAAAGAGCGGCGGAACCGGCGGAGTACATGACGTTGAAACACGGTGGTTCTCTACCCTCTACAACAATCCAATCACGGGGGCTGAAGCCCACGGTCCACGGTCCGAGGCCGAGCCACGGATTGTGGGAGCTTTTAACGGTTGGACACAATAGGCGTGCTGTACTGTGCTGAAGTGTAGAGAATCCTCCCACGCTCATATACGGAAATTTAATAACTGTATTGGTGTGTCCAGAGCGCATAACCGCGTCTAGTTTCCCGGCACAAAGCGGTTGTGCCAACGCAAGTATTCGCTGCTCTGGCCGAATGAGGCGGTCGGCCTACTTAGATTAACGTTGAGTCAAAAAATATTCGCATTATTTTTTGCAGCTACCATGAAGTCCAATGTTCTCCTTTATTATTCTTTCTACCAACAGACCCAATGTAGGCGCCTCTCTATCAAGAGCCTCCGGCGGCGGCTGCATACTATGCTTCCCCTGGTTTGCTTGAAAAATTTGCGGCATTTCCTGGGCTCTCTATACCTTCTTGCAACTATATAAACGTCGTTGATCCCTGCCCTTTTCCACATCATCAGCCTCATCTTTCGTTAATATGGTCAAGCTTCTTTCTATCGCTTCTATCGCCACTCTCTTGAGTGCTTCCCAAGCTGCTACCGTTGACTGTTTCCTCAACGGTGTCAACGTCGCCACCGTCGACTTGGACACCGGTGTCTGTCCATTCACCATCCCAGCCAACTTGCCAGTCGACTTCACCTTCGTTTCCCCAGAAGACTACGACGTTGACTTCTACTACATCCCAATCGGTACCCAAAGATTCTTCAACGACATTGTCAACGCCGGTAGAGTCATCGATGTTCCAGCCAACGTTTTGATCACCGTTCCATCTGCTCCTCTCTTGCACGTCCACGATGAAGCCACCCCAGCCAGTAACTCCACCGCCGCCATCAGAAAGAGATTGTTGGGTGGTTCCCAATTGGTTGCCAGAGATGCCGTCTCTGACTTCGTTGACCAAGAGAAGAAGCTCGACGGTACCCCAGTCGATGACCCACAAGGTGGTTCTATCCAAATCTCTGTTCGTCCTTCCGTCGATGCCTCCAGCTCTTCTGCTGCTGGTTCTGCCACTGATGCCACTTCCACTGATGCTACTACCTCTGGTGCCGTCACCGATGCTCCAGGTACTGCCACCGTCACTGAACAATCTACCACCGTCGTTACCATCACTTCTTGTTCCGACAACAAGTGTTCCGAACACACCTACCCAGCCACTTACGGTCCAACCACCACCACTGTTAGCGGTGAGGTTACCGTCTACACTACCTGGTGTCCAATCACCACTGATGATGCTGCTGTCACCGTCACTGAAGAATCTACTACTGTCGTTACCATCACTTCTTGTTCCGACAACAAGTGTGCTGAACACACCTACCCAGCCACTTACGGTCCAACCACCACCACTGTTAACGGTGAAGAAACCGTTTACACTACCTGGTGCCCAATCACTACCTCTACTGTCTACGACCACTCAGTCACCGTTACCGTCTGTCACGATGACAAGTGTGAGGAATCTGCTGTTCCAGCCACCGCTGCTGTTACCACTGCCACCTACAACGGTCAAGAAACTACCTACACCACCTGGGTTCCAGTTGTTACCTACAGTGAATCTGCTGCTCCAGCTGAAACCGCTCCAGCTGAGACTGCTGCTCCAGCTCCAGCTACTGTTGCTGAAGCTTCCACTTGGGAATCTACCGTCTGGGAATCTTCTACCGTTTCCACCAAGGGTTCCGGTTCTGCTCCAGTTTCCATCAACACCTACTCTTCTGCTAACGGTGCTGCCACTGTCGGCTCCTTGTTCGCTCTTGCATTGATCCCATTGGCTTACTTGTTCTAAGTAATGTCGATACTATAGTCTTTAATACCTTTCATTTCGCCCATTGGCTTTCGACAAGGGTAGATGCCTGCCAGTCAGCGCAGTCAAGACCCTTGTCAGCTATTGAAACCCATTTCATTACCCAGCATTTCGTTCATCATTCATGATGTTGTATTATTTGGTTCTTACACTGTTCGATATACACATACACCGTCTTCTAATATACAGAAATTCAGTTCATTATTGTAATTGACGAATTATGTTTATAGAAGACTCTCTGTATTTTTAATATTCTTTTAATAGAATAGACGTTGCTTATCATTTTTATTATGCTACTAGAAGACATTACATGGAAGCACTTTCGAAGTCGATAAGAAGACATTAGGGCAGAATTCATTTCACTGACCCCATAATATACCAGCCTTGGGTAGAAATATCCTTCAATCAAAAGAAAATCATGAAGTAGAAGCTGTAGATTACGAAAATTTCCTGGTGAGCACTACTGGTGAGCTATGTAGTTAATGTATACTTGGTGAGACCATATTACCTGGGTGTTGATGTTTAACGGTCAGGAGGAAAATTGTCCCATAAATTTTTAGAGATTTCAACAGAGATGAAATGCTACCAGCAAAAATTCATATATCGGAAGATAAGTATTTTCACAAGCGAAGTATCTCATCTACCAACCATCTTAGAAGCTAACATGATGAGATGCTAAATATAATCAGCGGGTAAGTACCATAAACACTAACAACTTCAACGTTCGATAACCATCAATGTTCAATTACTATTATCAGTACTCTCTACCCTCACCCATAGAGATTGTTTAGCAGTGGACGCTCACCTGTGAGTCACCAGTTCATAATTTTGACCACCACCGCTTCCCAAGATCTAGCCAGCTCATTTGAGATATCTCAAGTAATTCAGCACAAGTGAATCTCATAGGATGCAATAGGACCACCTTGGTATCCAGATTGGAATGGATGCAAATTTTCTATGCATGGTACAAAAAAATAGATAGCACCGCGGAAAAATCAGCTTTGTGTCACATGCACCTCTGCCAAACCCAATTGCATGGGCTGGGCCTCCGGAATAAGCATATCGACACCTCTGTGCGGAACGCGTATGGCGGCAGCGCTGGGCCATGCGACCATCTCGGGCAACAGTCAAAGCTGAGCCCACTTGAAAGATCTGATCAATTGGAGGAAGAGCAGGTGGGGGCACTCCGAGTCTACCAACATGTGCCATCACGTTTTCAACAGGTAGTTGCAGATGTTAACACCGTCTACAGCAATACATGCGACACCAAAGCTTATCAACAACATGATATATTGATTATAACTGGACATCACATATATTTCCCCTCACATGAAAGCTCACATCTAGAACACCGGCCATTCTTATTCACGCCAGATTGTTGGTACTCACAGTGGGCAGTAGTGAACAACCACCGTGTTCCATCCCTTGATCGCGTTCGAGGTTCATGCCAAGTGCTCACGCGGCCACCACAATCACCGATGAGTAGTCCACCGCAAGACGCGTCAACAAAGAACTCTGCCACTTGTTGCTGAAGTGCTACGGTGTAGTGTACACTCTGTGCTAGAGTTGTGCAGAACCTGTGCAATTTTAGCGTGCAATTCTGGCGCTGTGGTGATGTAGAAAGTGGTCGAGATGTAGAGTTGAAGAATTGTGAAATTTTGTAGCGTGCACTAGTAGTGGTGAAAATTCAGAAGTCCATATCTATAAGTTGGAAATTTTAGTAGTCTAGAAAAGTAAATCATGTACGATTCTAGAGCTGTCAAGTATTATTAAGCCGGATTATCCTTAGGTAAAAGCGCTATCAGATGGAGCCTGTCAATGCAAACTATCTAGTGCTAACTTGTAGTTAACTGCAATAATCTGCAAGATACTGCGAACTGAGGCAAGCTGCCGCCCTTCGTAATTATACTGCAGCTTGCACCGTGGCCATCAATGTGAGTAAGCTGCTGCCTTTATCGTAATCTACACTGCAGGCTTGAATATAGCACATATTGCAGGCTTTATCGTGATCTACACTTCATCCTTCGACATAGCCTTCACAACAGCCGTTATCTTAGCAGTTACCGAATATTACATCGAGTATGCTGCCGCCTTGCCGGGCCGAAACCTTAATATCAACTTTAATCCGAGGTTCATATGGAGGGATTTCTGAAATTAACCACACCTCGTTTCATTTGGAATACAGAACACTGTCTTATGTGCTACAGTTCGAGGCGATCACTTCCTTTGCGTCGAAACGCTGTGCTGAAAATCGTCTTCAGAAGTGTGCGAGCTCAGATCGCATCATCAAAGGCTCCTCTCATGTCTCAAACCTAATTTCAAGTATTACTAATTTACGAATGCGAGTGTGAGCCTGGTCAGATCTTCAGTAAACTTTATGCCGTGACAAAGCCCCGCGTAGGGAAGTCAACGTCAACACAAGCCAGGTCAAAGCCATCGCCAAGGCCGAAAGAAAGTAAGACCAAGCGCAAACCGTAGCCAGCAGTTTCGAAGCCACAACATGTTCTCAGAGACTCTTTTGAGCCAAGAACAGAAGGCCAAGAGCCATGAATGAGAAAGAAATTAGCAGAAGTATCAGACTACGACAATCAAAAAGTTTTCATTGGGAAAAATGGGGATCTACAGCCCAAATTCAGCAAAAATAACCAAAATAACATTGGATTTATGCAATTTTGTCGAGTCTTCACCATCCACTTACCGTTTGTCTCTCACACAGAATATTGTGTTCAAGTCCATTCTCACCATAGACTAAACCAGTTCACCAGATGTTCTTCTCATAAAGGAATCCCGGAAATAGAGCTCAACTTCGCCAAATCGGATTCTAGCCCCTTGCACTTCCTGTTCAGTTTCTTCTTCAGTTTCTTCTTCAGTTTCTTCTTCAGTTTCTTCTTCAGTCTTCTCCAGTTTCGTCTCTTCAACCTCTTGCTATCTCTACTGTAGTGTACTGCACTCCACACTATACTGGGCTAGGCAAATTCCAGAGTTTGAAACCTTCTCACATCTTCCTTCTTACTTTTTCCCTTCTTCCATTTCCTCTTTCTACTTTTCATTATCATTTTCCTTTTCCATATCGAATGTCTTTTCGACATCAAAAAAACACCAAGAAGTCCCCTCCGACATAGCCCACTCTTTATACGCGCTTTTTGATGGTTCGTAGAATTTTCCGTCGACGCGACTGTTGACTAAGTTGGCCCCACTTGTACTCAGGGCCACAACATCTATTATTGTGGGAGCCTGTGTGCATGGGGTATGAGACCTGTCTTGGATGTGCCACGGCGATTCTGAGATGAGGTGCCAAAATGTCGTTTTCATTCCGTAACCACCACAGTCCGCAGTGCCTCCTTTCCACACTTCATACTTGGTGGTCTCTCTCTCTGTCAAAGCCAGGACCAACAGGTGTAATAGGTATATCGGAAGAGAATGGAGCACCTCGTAAAGGAGGTTCGAATGCGGGTGAAAAATCCTTTAATCCAGTAAAACACCAACACCGACTACTGAATCATCGTCCGTAAATTAATACAAGTGGAATCCGCCAGGAACAGGGACCCTAATGTCTGGCAAACAATAACAAACATGACAAAACACCCAAACATCCAAGCAACCACCATATCTTCTTCTCCCGTACAATACACCTACGGCTTGTCAATTGAGAGTCCACAATTGAGAGTCCACACTTATACACTATTGTCAGCTATTGTCCCCCATGCTCACTATTGTCTTTGTAGCCCAAATCAGTCCATATTAGCCTATAATTCACAGTTAATGCATTGGCTCTCAGCCCGTTCTTATTGCCCTGATGCTTATCCAAAAACACGTGTACAATGCTAGGCAACTTTATTGTGGGCCACAACCTTCAATTACTAACCTTCATTTCCAACCGTGTATCAAACGGTGGTACAAACCTGCCACGAGAATTTGTTCCCCTGGTAATTGTGAGACCCGCATTAGTACTGGGCGAATCGGTGGTGACCCAATTCGCCAAATTTCAATGCCACCGCAACCTACCATCAACACGGCCTTCTCTAACCCTTTATAGTTGCCATGTAGTTCATTTCAGATGATGAATCGCCCCACTGGGAACAAGGCGTAGTTATCAGTGTCTGAAACGTCTTTTCTACCTGTCTATACATTTAAATTTTGGGGAGATAACACGCGACGGAAATCGAGGGTTTCATTGAATTACCTGGAATTTTCTCGTCTAATTATATTGTTAGCAATTACCCGAGCCCAATCCGGACGTTCCTCTCCTCTATTCTGCACTCGGCCATGTCCCCTGGCGCCGAGTCCTTGAGCTAGGCCCTCCCAGTTTACCAATCGGTGCCCAATTCTTCCAATTTTACCCAAACCACCCATGTATCGTTCCAGTAGCAGTCGGTGATCCAATGCGGACACCTTAACGACTCCGGGGTCAATGGACCCTCTGTCAAGCCTCCATCACCTCTTCCAAATTGGCCCTATTCCCCCTAATACCCTACACATTTCGCCTATTTGCCCTGTCGCCTAGACCGTCAGGCCGAGACCGCCGGCTACCGCCAACTCCGCTAAATCCGCCAAATGGACCAACATTCTTTCCTCCTCGCGTCCCTCATTGCGCCCTATGGAATCTGTCCAAGATTAGCATCCCGAAGTCATCACGCACCCTCAGTGGAAGAATCAGCCCAATCGCCCACTGCCTGGCCCGTCCATTCCTCGACCCAACAGGCCCCAAACTCCCCAGAACTGCTACTGTCAAATCCTCGAACATCCTCGAACATCCTCCACAGCTCACAATGCCCTAGTGACTCTTCCAGGCCCAGCTCTAACATTATCTACTCAAACAATGCCCGTCAACGGTTGCGGTGGGTATCGTGTCGCATCTTTCCTAATTGAAACCGCGGCCTGCACACCACACACAGTTAACGCACGGTTTGAATGTTTTGCACCCGATCTTAGACGACAATATTGTAATGAAGCCCGAATGCATTTGTCCTAATTGCCATATCGGCAACCAAACCACGCCGAGCCTCCCAGCAACCTCCGTATATATAACGCGGAGGCCGTCCTAGTTTGAATCGCCAGTCAGTCCAACTCTTTACTTTCGTTAACTCCCTTACAATGCAATTCGCTTTAGTCTCCCTTGCCATGGCCGCTTCGGCCTCTGCGTACTACCTCCCCACCAACTCGTCCTCCAGTGCTGTGGCCCCAGTGGTCACCGTGCAAACCACCCCAGTGGCTTGGTCCTCTTCTGCTGCCCCAGAATTGACCACCAAGGTCACCACCGTCACCGTCAACGACGTGGTCTCCGTATACACCACCGTGTGCCCAGTGTCCCAAGCTGAGGCCGAGGAAAGAGCCCACGCTTCGTCCGTGGCCTCTGTGGCCTCCGCTGCTGCTGCCACCACCACCTACGCTCCTGCCCCAGCTCACACCACCACCGCATACACCTCCAAGGACGTCACCTATACCCAAGAAGTGATTGTCACCTCCTACGCCAAGGCCGCCTCTTCTGCTGCTGCTCCTCCATACCCTCTCAACTCCACCACCGTTGCCCCAGCCGTGGTCTCCAAGTCCTCCGCTGCCTCTGCTCCAGTTTCAACTGCTCCTTACTCTAACCACACCATTCCATCTAACTACACTGCTCCAGCTGCTCCAGCTGCTCCAGCCAAGTCTGTTGCTTCCGGCTCTGCTTACGTCCCACACTCTACCTACGCTGCTTCCAGTTCTGCTGCTGCTCCAGCTGCCGTGGAGCACGAGACCAAGACTGAGTACAAGACCACTCTTGCACCAGAAGTTACCTCTGCCCCAGCAGCCACTTCTGCCCCAGCTTCTACCTACTCCTCTTCCGTTGCTGAATCTGCTTCCTCTAGCACCAAGGCTCCAGGCATTGTCACCACCTACGACCACGCCAACGGTGCCAACTTCTTGGGACAATCTGTCTATGCCTTGGCTTTGATCCCTTTGGCCTACTTGTTTTGATTGAATATTGAAAAATTATTTAAATAAACATTAGAAACCAGACACGTAGAAAACAATTATATGGGGAATTAAAAGAAATGGGATCACTATCGGGCAGATCCAAAAGGCGGAGAGATTATCTTTGTGGAGACAACGAAAGAAGAAATACACGTTATGATGTTCGAGACCACTCGTGGATCCACGATTAACATCACAGCAGGGTTAGAATAATTCTCCAATTCTCCCCAGTCAAACCGTAGCCAATAGAGTTGGGGTGCAAACGTAGTGCTGAAAATAATTGCAATTGACCCACATTGGCCCCCGTTGATGTTGATCCCCCATTTCCCAATTCCCAATTCCACGGTCTTACATCGTGACCTACCTCAACTTCCATGCCCCAAAATATCACTTTGAGAGTGGCACTTTCTTCAATTTAACTTCTGAACACATGCAAATTGGAGAAGTATCATTTCACCCATATGACGCGTCTGGTTCCAAATTTGGACGAGTCTTTTCTCGTGTCTATTATACATCCAAATTATATCTCCACCATTTCCTCTCACTGGAAACTTATTGCTCTTTCTTTCGCCCATTAGAGTAGCCTTCTTCCATCGACCCCGTTTCTTCATTACCTTCCTGTCCTCCATAGCCGCTAATTAATTACTCCTTAATTAGCCCACGATATCGATTTAGCGAGAAATATTTTTTGTGGTGCCTCGAGTGTAATTAGACGAGCCAGATCCCCTATTTAATATGATGCCTTGTTAGTTTGCCACTACCAATCACACCCCGCATGGTGTTATGTCAGCACGTCTCCTAATCAACGTAAATCACCAACCACTGCGGACTTCGTTGGTCCTTCTTATCTCCTATTCTACGAAGCGATCTCATTCTCTCATGTAAGAGATGACGAAGAAAAGAAGTTTACGAAACTAAACAACTCGGAGACGGTGTAAATGTTTTGGAATTTCTCAATTTGAACTGGGACCAAACCAGAGAGCTTCTTCCATCTGCTATATTGTTGTGTTGAAAGCCTGGAAAACGCACTTACACCAGGTGTGGATCTAAAATTCAAGAATTCCACTTTTGGAACAGATCAATTTCATGACAGTATGTGAAACAGCAGTGAATTTGGAGTGACTGATCTGTCATCGATTTGGCCCAAATCAGAGAGATTCCAAAGCAATGACAATTAGAGACTAATATGGCTAGCTCTAGACTCTAGAAGCCGACTCCATAATTCGTATTAAGCAGTATAGGCTTCTTGTGGACGGTAGCAAGGGTTCTGGCCATGCTCTCACCTTATCTCCATAATACTGTTTCAATAAACTCAATAAACATGGTATAGAATTTTCGTCCGCCACAACACACAAGAAATAGGTTGCGTGGTCTAGTTGGTTATGGCATCTGCTTAACACGCAGAACGTCCCCAGTTCGATCCTGGGCGGAATCAAATTTCTTCTTGTGCGCAAATGGTTTAGTGGTAAAATCCAACGTTGCCATCGTTGGGCCCCCGGTTCGATTCCGGGTTTGCGCATTCTTTTTTCCTCTCGAAGCTCTTGTACATGACTGAACTCCTTATTGCTGCTTGAAAAAGCTTCTGTAAGGTTAGCGTGATTGGTTTGACGTTTTGAGGTCACGTGACCAAGTCTGGTTGGCGTCCCTATGAAAACGTAGCCACCCTACGTGCTTCAAAGACTAGGAGCTAGGTATCTCAAGAACCAAACACCGACTTCCTTCACACCGTAGATCTACGATAGTCTTCAACCAGTTCAAGGGAAGAGAGCTTTCCACAAAAATTTTGGATGAAATTCAGTGTTCATCTACCACTTATGTTAGGCACTACTAGCCTCAAAAAATCAGAGATTAATACGAATTGATGTGCTCGAGAAGTTAGCTCTCATATACTGGCTAGAATGATGCATTCTATCTTAACAATCATCTTACCAGTCACTTTTGTTACTAGTTCTTACTATCTAAATTGTTAGTAATTAGTCACTTTTAATATTCAGTCATCGTATCTTCATGTAGGTGTTGGTTGATTTCAAATTGCATCCGAAAACATTGTCAAAATGGATACATCATGACGATAACGCATTAAGTCTAATCATCTGATACTGGAACTGTGAAATGAAGACTTACAATTCATAGGTAAACACTTATGGAAGTGATGAAGACGATGAGATTTTTCACAGTTTTTATACTGTTCGCACGTTCTGAACATTACACTTGCGGTATGGAAATTGGCCATACTGATTCTACAGTTACTATGGGTACTAAGTATCCCGGGCTTGCCTTAATTGTGCTATACAAGATTGGACCTTCAAGATGATAGAATTAGGGGTGAAAGCGGTGTACAATTTCCCCCCTCATGCTAACATCAAAGTGCTATTACGTGATAGCCGTTTTATGGAAGCTTTAAGATGCTATCGTAGTAACTATCCAACTCTTTTTTCCAGTTCTTCAAAACTTCCACTTTGTTGATTACAATCTCACTATCATTGTCTTCATCTTCATCTAAATCTGCAATTTCTTCAATAGGATTCAAGATCCCTATATTTTGATCAGACGGATCATCTTTGAATTTGTTCTGTGGATTATTCACAATGCTTTCGTTTCTCTTCTGAAATTTTATCTTGTCTTTTTGACTGATCTGATCCTTTGCTGGATCTGGGAATGCCGTAGAAAGTAGTTGGAACCAACAGTTGATGATTTTGAACCAGTCTGAGTCCTTTTGAGGACGTTCAGTGAAGAACAACAATTTTGATATACTTGAATTCACGTCCGCCAATTTTTCCTTCGGTAAAGTTTCATTTGAATCCAGATTCTGCATGCTCGTTTGACCCAAAAATTCATGATTGAATATCTCCACGCCTTCTTGAGTAAGTCCAGAAGACACAGGATCATCGACCTCCATTCTATCTTCATCTCCGCACAGCGCCATCAAATGGTACTCAAATTGACTGGATAATTTCATATTCATCAAAATGTCTTTCGGAGATAAATTCAATGGCAAAGTTTGTCTTGGTTCCTCTTGTGAAATGATAACTTTCTTTACGAAGTCTATTTTAATCTTGGACAATTGACCAGAGTTCATCATTTTTATCAAAAGAGACTCTAATTCTTCGGAACTGAGACCAAATTTCTCCCTTACGTATGAGAACCGAAGGGTTTTGTAAGCTTTCAAAAAGTTCATGATTGATTTTTTTACCAAATTTTTTGATATTTGATCTATTGCAAGATTTACGATATCATCTTTGAGGATTGGATCATTTTCTTTTTTGATATTTGCATATGTCTCATTGAACTTAATTATATTGGAATTGTCGTAAGCCTTAATGAGTTCTATCAACTTTGAGTATTCTGGCAAGGATGCATAAGTACTGGTTTCTTGAGATTCGAAAGGATTGAATTGACTCTCTGTTAGTAAGGAGCATAAAATCACATACTTCAACACTCTTTTTTTTAACAGAGAACCAGCCTCATCATAATTATTAAAAGATTCATAAAATTCTAATCTTGCTTTCTCGTAATTTCCCCGGTAAAACTGTATCATACCACCACATTCCCTTATGACTCCGAGGATCTTCGGATGTGTCACAGTTGTGGTAATTCCCATGCTTTTTCTGTATAGTTTGTTAAGTATTGAACGATTGGTGTAGCCCTCCTGATCGGAATAGTACTGTATTTCGAGAGCTATCAAATCTAACGCATATGAATTTTTCATTTGTTTCGGTACTTCATCCAACTTTTTGTTGATAGATTCAATTAATTGGGGACACTGGTCAAAGTTCTTCTTTTCCAAGTGTTGAGTAAGCTCATTAAGACTAATTTTGATCCATAGCCTATCATAATTTGAGCCTTGAATGCATTTAGAACTATTGAGGAATTTTAATATCGTTTCGTACAATCGTTGCACAAATTTCTGATCATTTGATAAGGAATAGTTGTTGATGATTCGACTGAGTGACTCCAAACCTTCATTTGATCCCACTTTGGGCAAAACACTCAATAGTTGTTGAAGGTATAGTATTGATTGGTCAAATTTGGATGCATTGAAATAAATCTTGATGAGCTGTTTATATGCTTTGAAAACCCACTCTATCATCTCTGGGTTCTCATCTGCTTTGTTTTTCTCTACAATGTCCCTTAGTAGCTGTATGGCCATATCTGGATCATCGAACTTGAAACCTTTGGCTGTGTAGTATTTTTGTTCCTGACTGTTAGTCATGCTTTCAAAAAGGTCGCATTGAAACTTGAGAACCATCTATTCAAACAATTGTCTTTCCATTTCTTTCAATTTGAAGTTTTGACTTTGAGTTCGTCTTGATAGTCTCAAGCGTTGTTGTTATACGTACAATTCCCCCATGTTCTTCTTGACAATTTTCGGAATCATCACCTTCAAGTTCTTCTGCCTCTCCTTCCTCTTCTTCCTCTTCAAATTCAAACTCATATGATTCTTCACTATAGAATTCCTCGTCCGACATGATGTTATGCTCCTTGAAGTCGATTAGCTTGGTTATCAGATAGGTGGAGTACTGCATAGTGTAGTTTAAGCCGGTATCACTTTTGAGCACTTTCTTAAGTTCAAGAAATCCGATATAGTGTAACGGCTAGCACGGTTCGCTTTCACCGAGCAGACCCGGGTTCGACTCCCGGTATCGGAATTATTTTTGTATTTTTGAAAACAAAGAGACATTTTTATAAAGTTTTGCTATGCGACATGCGACATTTTGCGGATAAGAGTACGAAAAAAGAAAGGAATTGACACGGACAGGAATTGAACCTGCAACCCTTCGATCTGGAGTCGAAAGCTCTACCATTGAGCCACCGCATCACCCTTGAAGAAGTAGGTAGGTTGCAAGTATCATGTTCAATTGACACCAATATATTTCAGTTGAATCACCAAGTTGGTGATCAGATCCATATGTATGCCAATTCTGGTGTTTTGCATGCATTCATTAGAATATTAAATAAGTAGGATTATCGAGGGAATCAAGCGTCATCTGTTTTTTTCTGATCAAATTTATATACCTATAAGTGTCGCTTTTGTCACTAGTCCAAAAGCAACATCTTCTCATATTCCTTTGATCACACTTACGCGATTGGTGTAATTTATCTGACCACTCCTTACTTATTGTTATTAGGTTCACTTCATATTATATTATCTCTTTTCTGGTAGTTCAAATTCGTATTTTTTATTCGGTTTCACGAGAGCCTGGGGATTGTGATGATAAAAGTGACCCATCAACGAAATTCAGGCAAATTCAGTATTCATTCGATAGTCGGCCAACAGCAATATTTGTTGGTTTGAGGCCGTAAAGATTTTTCTAAAACTTGCATGTCGTGATTAATTTTTGCGTCAGTATTGCCATGGTTACCGTTATCTCGATCACAATTTCTAGAGATCAGCTAAGAGCGACCTCGCATGAAAAACCGCACTGAACCTCCAAATATATGTATATGACTTCCTCAGTTCTGCAAGTGTATTTCGACTTGGAGAAGTGTCTTCTACTTACTCTGTCAATGGAATGCTTTATATTATTTTCAAGTGAAGCAGAACCTTTGGTAATGGGCACTTGGTAGTAAACTGCAATGGGTGCTGTCAATGTATATTGTAGAATAATTATATATTTGTGAGAAATTTGTATTATTTAACAAATTTAGACTCCTCAGAGACACATCAAATATCAGAAGACTAATACCGAGACCTAAAGTTGGCCATTGATTGTGATTTTCATAGATGTAGTTGAATAACCAAAAACTGCGTATCAATCAAACCGGGCAGTTTCTTGCACAAATGAGTAGTGAAGTTAATTTATCCGTACATTTCGTGGAATATTGAGAATCCTTCAAAATTGGTTGGACGATACTCTGTGCATTTCAATAAAATTTCAAATCATTGATTTCAAAGTCAAAACTATAGACCATTTCTAAAGGTGTCCATTCGATATGCACAACATGTTAAATAGAGCGTGATAACCTTCAACAAGCGGCCTGGTTAGCTCAATCGGTAGAGCGTTTGACTCTTATGCAGGACATCAAAAGGTTGCGGGTTCGACCCCCGCATCGGGCTTCTTTTTTGATTTTTGTAGCTTTTGCCAGCTATACAAGCATAGTTAAGCTGGCCTATGGTCAGAGAGTTTTTGTAGCGCAGCGATGAGCAACAAATATCACTTAAAATGTCATCACAGAGACCCAAGTGACATTTTCTCCAACAAAGTGACACCTTTGAAGAGATCGAAAGTATTTTACATCTACTGCGTAACTAAAAACCCACAAAAATGTACAATCAAATATTCTGCCACAGTTAACGGTTGTTACGGTTAGCTCTAGTTGTTATGTAGCTTAGGGGGCCAAGACCTCAACCAGAGTCAAAATTTCAGGCACTATTGTGCATAACAAACACCTCTTTGTGGAAGATTCGGGAATTTGTAACCATGAAATACCGAGTTTCAAATTCTTACAGGCTGCAATAAATAATGTTCATAAACCAAAGAACTAAACCATTACCGGTGTGGAGTGAGGATCAAGCTGTTATGAAGATGATCGGACCACTTGAGCTTCTGCAAGCCAATACATAAAACAAATGCTAATAATGCCAATAATGCGAGGAACAACATCGTGAGTCGTTCTACCATACGTTTCTTCTTGCGGGTGGATTTTTTGCGCAGGGTAGACGGAAGTTTGGGGTTGTTTTTCGCACCAGACTCCGGATTGCTGCTGTGTACGGAATCAGAGCCCGCGGAGCCTTCAAGAGCTCGTGGCACTCTGAAATTCAC
Source organism: Suhomyces terraborum (assembly GCA_030582495.1). Taxonomy (NCBI): domain Eukaryota; kingdom Fungi; phylum Ascomycota; class Pichiomycetes; order Serinales; family Debaryomycetaceae; genus Suhomyces; species Suhomyces terraborum. Next base: position 384,008 of record JAKTXJ010000003.1, on the reverse strand, counting down.
AAACACCTTCTGCTCTTCCGGCACAAGGTCCCCGAGAAAGTAGGGCGCCAACATATCCACTGCGTCGTCCGAATGGGCAACGTCCTCGAACGCTTCGGTACAATCCACTCCTCCACAGTCGTACACCACTTCCACTCCTCCTGGATGATCTCGGGCAAACGACGTCACATCGTATACCTTGTTATAGACAATCATCCAGAGGTCTTCGGGGGTGTCGTGTGCTCGCACTTCTGCTTTCGTGTAGTGCCGGTGTCGTATGGGATCATTCCCTAGCTGTTGTGTGATGGTTGTCATCTATATGTTGACCATTGAGGGAATGTCAATAGGATATGAATAGATAAGTAGAGCTTCCACAGATCGTAGAAAGGCGGAATTTCGATGCTATTTGACACTCTTTGCCTCAAGGACAAAACCCAAGTAAGGCTCTTGTGAGTTGCTTATCCAGTTTAGCCAGAAACTGGTACACCTCTATAATCAGAGCTGTGATCGGATGTCGAGACCTGAGCGTGGGACGTCAAACACGCTCCGAAAAAGACTTTGGTGGTTGCTAAATGTGTCGAGTAGCGGCTCCGTAGTCGTGGCAAAGCTGAAAACGGGCCCAGGATGGGATGTGGCCGGTGAAAGAACGGGGAGTATGTGATTACTTGCGGATAATTGCACTAGATATAATTTGTAGGCAGTAAAGGTTTAGAAGGATTGTGTGCAGTCCCTCTTACATGGCAGCTATGGGTGGTGGCCAGGTGGTCGTGCACTGACCGCTCAGCCGAGCGACTCGCCCACTACCGCTAATGTTGACACCGGAAACTTAACTACGTTAGTCGCCTGAGTCCTACGGTCTATTTCTGTTGTTTGAGCCTTTTTGACCGTTCTGACCGTCTAGAAGTCACGATCCACGCCAGACCATCCCGCGTGCCCCTTTTCGTCCAGTTTTTCCGGCCCAAATACTCCAATTCACGTCATGCATCATAGATCATCCACCTCAGCATTACCATCTTCCAAGAAGACCCATTCAGAGAAACACAAACAAATTCTCAAGCAACTCCTCAAGGAATCCGCCAACAAGACATGTGTGGACTGTAAGGTGGCCAAAAACCCCCGTTGGGCCTCGTGGAACTTAGGATGCTTTGTATGCATAAGATGCTCAGGAATTCACAGAAGCATGGGAACTCATATTTCCAAGGTCAAGTCGGTTGATTTGGATGCATGGACTGATGAGCAGGTCGAACTGATGATCAAGTGGGGAAATGAGAAGTGCAATTTGTACTGGGAAGCTCAACTTCCTGAAGGTTACGTTCCTAATCAACTGAAGATCGAAAATTTCATCAGGACAAAGTACGACTTGAAAAAATGGGCATCATCTCCCAAAATCCCTGATCCAATGACTCTTCAAGGCTCAGCTCCTGTCACGGGCGAGCCACAGCTGTCACTGGTTCCTGTTGTTTCTTCAAAGTCTTCCACTCCAGTTTCGAATTCACACGACTTGTTGTCCTTCTCCCTGGCCCCCCAAGCCTCCGTACAAAACAAGTCCAACTCATCTTTGCTAGATGATGACTTTGGCACTTTCACGTCATCTTCTTCTCCAAAACCTCAAATTTCACATCCAGGCACTCCTTCCAACACTCATCAACAAACATTGGTAAGACCAGTCCAACATGCCCAATCCGCTCAATCCACTGGAGGAAGCATGAGCAGTACCAGTAATGGAAGACCCGATCTCAAAAAGTCCATTTTGTCCTTGTACTCGTCTCCCTCGTCCTCATCGAGTTTCGTGCCCCAACATCAAACTCAAAATAGAGCAACATACAATACAACCAATGTTAACAACCTCAGCAACTCATTGAACGGATTGAATTTCAACTCTTCACCTACAGCTACATACCAGCAACCAGCATCGATTTACGGCCAAAGCTCCAGCAACAGCCCAAGTTCCCTCAACAATAGTGCTAAAGCTTCCACCACTTCATTCAATTCTCTTGGCAAGTCCAATACCAATACGTCTCAACCCAAGAACTCTCAGCCCGTTCTGACCTCCCTGCAAAATTCCTGGAATAACGAATGGACCGATTCATCTTCGTCGCTCCCTAATTCCACCACAAATTCTACTTTGAAGGTCACCAGTTTGGACGACGATTTGTTCAAAAACGTATGGAATTAATAGACTACTAAGTTACTCTGAGGAACATGGAATGAATATATATTAATGACCACCAGTGGTTGGCAATCCGACGTAAACCTTGAAAGAGTCGTAAATTAACCATTGGAAACCAGTCAAAGTACCAATCATGACAATTCTAACTGGAAGCCCGTTCCAAACTCCAGCAAATCCAATCTTTTGATAAATCCTACTCAAGGCTGCTCCAGTGCTCTCTCCTGGCTGTTTGTCGGAGTTAATCTTAGAAACCATGACATCAGCAGGATGGGAAACAACAGCACAGAAGATACCCGCAATGTAACCACCCAAGAAAGAAACTCCGGTTTGTTGAACTGGAGTGTAAGAAGAAACTGGCTTTCCTAAGTAGTCATAGATTAATTCAACGGTCTTTTCGAATGAGGCGAATTTCACCATGGTGTATGGGATCTGTCTCATCCACAATGGAACCAAACCCTTGTATAAACCTCCGAACCCCTCGGCAGCGGTGATTTTACGGAATCCGTCCAAAACGTTATTGGCATATGGAGGAATGGTGGTTTGAGTCTTGACCTTGATGGTTTCCAATGGACACAACGCAATGTCAGCGAGGAATTCTGCAGATGCTGAAGCAGCAAGGTAAACCCCGGTCTTGTAGTCATTGGCGATCTTGGTACCGACGGCATCAGAGTAGGTCTTCTTGAAGAATTCGTAGAATCCGTACTTTCCGGCTCCCTGGAATGAGTAACCAATAAATGTAGCTCCAAAACCAGTGAAGATGGAATCACCCTTGGTTTTCAAGATGGTGGACCAACCTTGAATGTTGGACTTGTAAAGACCTGGATTGACTTGTCTTCTACACTTGACCAAGTCTAATGGTGTCACAGCTGAATGAGTTGGACCACAAGCAACCACACCACCAATAGTACAGGCTGCGTAGTATTCAGGACTGAACAATTCGATTCCACCACGAGCTGGTGCACCTCCGGCCACCTTGTCCTTGACTTTGTTCAACTTGTCGTTGACTGGTTGAGTTAGAGCATCAGAAATACCCATGATTGTGTAGCGCTAACGGAGATTGAGGGAGGATATGGGGAAATTGAAGGGAGCTTTAATAAAAGTGGTTAAGCAACAGCAGAATTGGGGTCTGTGGGCTCAATTGTTAAAAGTTTGGATGGAATTAGTCCCAAATGTTCCTAGAAGGCAATTGTATAGGAATTGAAGTGTTGCTGTATTCAATTCTGTAGAAATGAACTCTATGACGTTTGTTTTAGCGGTTTCAATCCTTTTTATACTTGCTGCGGCTGAGTCGGCATGCGGAGTATTGCTCCACAGGATGGGCCGGCTGCTGGAGAAATATGTGCCCTGTATAGAAGCCTGGAGGCTCGGGGCAGCCTTAATTGGGAACTTCCCGATTGGCCGTTGTTGAAGGTCCCTTAAATGTCACCACCAGCCATATGGCTGAAATGCGGCTACTGGTCTACGGAGAGGTGATGGCTTAGTCCGCTTTTGGGATCGACAACGGGGTACGCAAATCAAATTCGCTATCAGAACCAAAAGTTTAAGTTGACACCCGCGTGCATTATCGGGTGTATGCAGTATGTCAAACTTTAAGAAGGGAGCTTGGGGTTGGATATAGGATACAGGGTAGGAATGCTCGCATTATAAGTGTGAAATCCTGTATAAATGTTGGATGAGTACCAAACTTTACTGTGGTCGTTCACCACTCTATATTTGATCAATAATTGGGGCTCTGTTACTCTTCCGTGAGCTAATTGTGCCATCCGAGCATATCGCATCTATTATGCATGGAATTTCGGTGTCACTATTATTGAGATGCGTGTTTTAAACTTCTTAGTGCTGGTGCCTGATTGATGGTAATGTACCAGATCTGAGCTTGAACATATTAGAGAAAGTTTCAAATAAATTACCAACTTTAAACATAGTATTTCTTTCCACTTTTGTTTGATTAGGGCCAACCTGAAATAGAATGATACTGAGAATATTAAAATAAGTTGATCACGGTTTTATTCCTGGAATCCTATTACGGGGTATGTTTTAAAACAATGTCACTTGATGAAAAATTGAATATGGGAGAGCAAACAGAATAGTTGTACGAAAAGAGAAAATATTGCACAGATTCTACATCAGGAGTAACCAGCTACACGACGGAAATACAAACAGCGCTTTAATTTCTTTAAAATGAATACTAACATTGTTACATTTTCTTTCTTTAAAGAAAAGCTATTTGAAAAAAGCTATGGCAAAACGTTCAAATTACAAAAAGAAATTGTATTAAAATAGATCATATAACTGTCAATACGAAATAAGCTCGTAATGATCTGAAACTAACATAGTGTATAAAATCTCATAGGGCCAAAGCTGCCGGACCTCTCACTAGCTTAACCTCCCACAGCACATTTTTGATATCCACATCTCCGTTTGTCCAATTCCCTTCGGAAAGATCCACACCTTCGATGATCATGCTCTTGTTTCTGCAAGTGAATTGATCATCTGCAAAAAACTCAAGTATCTCTAGGCCATGGGTAATAATTTTCAAAATGGGTTTTGGATTCAGATCCAAATACCCGGGAACTTTTTCTATGTTGATGTAGCGTTCTGCTCGACACTCCTTGCATTTCATAAGAAAGTTGGTATTGACAAAGTTTGTGATATTTATAACGTCAAACCGTGTAACTAGAATTGGTTTGTCTTTGGTTGTTCTGCATCGTGTGCACCGCACACTAAACTTGTAATCAAAAGGGTAATCAATATTGTCCAACGGTTCCAAATTGGAACCATTAGTTAATTGGGCCGAGCCATTCAAAATGTATGTCAACATGGTATGATAGTGATAAAATAAAGCAGACTCTTGTATGCATTATATAGCTGGTGGAGGTTGGTAGTGGTGAGTCTTCAATGGCTGCGAAAACCGAGCCCGATTGACTCACTCGGTGATAATCGAATAAAAGGACGAGAACGTCAATACACCCACAATCAAAAGAAAAACGATCTTGCTTCTATGTAAATAATTGGAGGTCATCCCTTGAGTCAGAAACGTACTTTAATTATCCAATTTTCAATAACTTGGACTCCTAGTGCGGGGATAAACGTAAATTCATGTATTTTTTTACTACTGAAAGTTACCTACAACATAGGAACGAGGAGGAGAATTGCTCTAGATTGCGATCTTATTTATCTCAGCATGAGTATCAGTACATACATCAAAATTGAATAGCTATGTTCACGTAGTAGGTCTTTTATTGTACCTATAATCCACGTATACAGTCACCAAAACTAAGGTCTCATCCTCAGAAATCAAAATTTCACTCTGAATAGTTCGAGCGTTGCAAAATATATTACAGATCTTGTTTTTCTTCGACAGCCCCCATAATCATGGCCACATTCACCACAACAATACTCTTATCTTCAGTAGCTATATTCTAGCTCCGACATCATATGTCATATCTCGGACTTGACCCAAAGTCTCGGTCTAAACCTCGAAGTAGTCGCATGAGTCACCAAGTTGATGCCGAGCATTCGCACACACCCCAAACCAGATATTCGCAGTATGTTATGATTCATACGACCATTTCATCCAAATGGCCACGAGTCGTGTTGCCTCCAGCAGAGCTCAGGTAGGATATGTGTAGTAAAACCCAAATAGCGATTCCAAGGCTCTAGAAATGATTCTTGATGATAAATTTCATCTCATAGTATGATGTACCTTATCGCGTTTCATCTCTATATTGAACAAATTCTATTATCTACCCTTACCTTTGAAGTGATTACATGGCAAGTGAGTGTAACAATGCTTTGAATCCACCCAAATTGACCTCATGAGAACTCTTGTTCGTTCGGAGAGCACTCCGTGCCTCAATTCTACACTCTGACATCTCATTCCTAATATATTGTATCTCGTCGAACCTATCAAGATCTGGAAAGAGACCACTCTACTTCCGTGATACTCACCTCTTCTCCCGCCTTTTCATCAAAGTCGTACCATTCGTGCTCCTCCAAGTCTACTTCTTCGAATTTGGTTCCGGATTCCACACCCACCGCTTGGAACCGACCATCAGGAATGAACTCAACGAAATCAATGCCTCTGGCATCGATTTCCAAGAGTGCAGCAGATTTCACGTCTTCGGTTAAAGTGTTGGACGTACGCACGATGTTGGCGTTGTGTTCTCTCTTGCACTCCTTGCATCTGAAAATGAAGCTGAACAGACCTCTGGATCCCAGTTCTTCGTGGTTCTCAAATCTGTTGATAGTGATGGGCTTATCGTGGACGGTTCTGCATACCGTGCATTCGATCTTGAACGTGTATTCAAAAGGGTCTTCTGGAGTGTCGTGGGTGGTAAGATCGGTCACGTTACTGAGGGTGGCAGCCACCTTGAGGTAAAACTTGACCATGGTGGTACTGATGACGAATTGGGAAAAGCAGTAGCAGATAAGTTTCGATAGTGGTAGATTTGAATACCAACGTGAGGTTTGCGCGCCAGGAAAAATTCATCGTGGTGGGCCTGCTTGGTGGATCCAATACCGAGACACTATGAAGACGAGTAGTGAGTGTTAGAGAATAAGATGAAATAAATGAGAAGGGATAGCAGCAGCCAGGATCTACTTAAGAGAAGGAAAGAATGAAGCAATGGTTCATGGGGATAGGCAGATGATGGTGGTGGTGGTGGCACTGATAAGTGCTCTTCGCAGAGAGTGCGCACTGTTCTCGCTAGAGGTGCACATCACTAACCACTTCTCCCTAGGCAGAGAGTTTCACAGTGTGTTTCAGGTGCAATGACAATACGTACGGTACTACGAGAGCACTTCTATGGTTCTCAGTCCGAAGAAGCCTCATATTTGTTCACCGAAGACCTCAATTCAGAGAACCCTGTCTTCCAGGTAATCCAGCACCGCGAATTCGGGCAATTTGCGTTCTCTTGTCCGCTTAATTACCCCACGAACGTAACGATTGAAGATTTCAGGTAGTCAATTGACCAATTGATTAGCTTAAGTGACCACCTAGTCGATCTAATTGACCAATAGACCAACTACAATTGGGTATTTGTCTAATTAAAATGGGCTGTCTCACCCATAACAATTGACTCTCTCACGTTTGTAGATCAAGTCAGTGGGCTATCAACGCCAACAAACAACCATATTACCTTTGGTCGTGGGTACCGTAGAGATCTGTAATTGTTAATAGTACCTCTTCTAGTGCGACCTCGGGAATCCTCCCACCCTTTAGCTCCGCCGGACTATTACTTCCACCGCGATCACACAGCCATTTCCCGTGCGATTCCGTCTGCTCCCACCTCCTCCACTTCCGCACCCTCCCGCTACGCCTACCGCTATCTCCAAATAGGCTCGCCACTACCGTGGCATAACCAAGCGAGGTGAAAATCTGCTAGCAATACTCAGCTTACAAACCCTTCGGATACTCCAGGCAAGCCATTCCAAGTCGTTCTCATTTCTTCTACGACACACTGAACACACGGGCGTCTCATCTTCTTCATCCTACGCTTATTGTTCTCCTTTGGCTCCGATAGAAGAAGCCCTGTACGAAGAAACTCACGCTTTGGCCCTTGGAACCGTTGGAATCAATCACTTGTACTTGCCGGTTAATTCTTCACCTTCCCCCTTATTCCACGGGCAATCATTGACCCCTAGCCCAAGTCATATCTTCCTGGTCCTCACAGCAGATTTACTGGAGAAATCTCGCGGTGTATGAGCCATTCCTTTCTCCATCGCATCATAGATCCCACTGCATAGACATATCACATCGTTTCATATCATATCATGACCGGCAAAGACAAGGAGCGAGACTTCTCCGATGTGGTTCATGGCGAAGATCTCGAATTCCGTGAATCATCGTCCAAAAGCTTCGAAATCAGGCATCGAATTCCAGCTTTATCATCACTTACTCCTCCCAAAACGTTGTCATCATTGCTGGAAAATCAACTCGTAACTTTGGCAGGTGCAGCATCCGGTTTCATAGCAGGCGTTTCTGTATGTCCGTTGGACGTGGTGAAAACGAGACTCCAAGCCCAAGGAGCTATAGATCACGGTAATCCCTCCTCTGTCAAGTACAATGGATTCATTGGAGCACTTCGAACCATCATCCGCGAAGAAGGAATTCGTGGGCTCTACAGGGGCTTGGTACCTATAACTGTGGGATATTTACCCACCTGGACTATTTATTTTACTATTTATGAGAGAGCAAAAGTCATCTATCCCGATATTTTGGCTCGAAACTTCGACATTCATGCTGATTCATTCAATCACTTCTTGGCCGCCATCACTGCAGGGACTACGTCCTCTGTGGCTGCAAATCCGATATGGGTGGTCAAAACAAGACTCATGATTCAAACAGGAGTGAATCAAATTAACAAGTCCGTTTCGGCGGACGTCCATGATCCTCCACATCAGCGAACCTATTATAAAGGAACCATCGATGCCTTTCGCACAATGTATAGAGAGGAGGGAATACGAGTGTTCTACCAGGGATTGGTCCCTTCACTCTTCGGATTGGCCCATGTGGGAATCCATTTCCCCGTGTACGAGAAGCTCAAAAAAGTTCTCAAGTGCCTGCCTACTGCTGATAGTAAGCATTTAATTTGGAGACTTATTGTGGCCTCCTCCGTATCGAAGATGATTGCGAGCACCATCACATACCCCCACGAGATACTAAGGACCAGGATGCAGATCCAATCCTCTCCTAAAGATAGACAACACCGGATCACTTTGGCATCGACCATCAAGAACATCTATGCCCGAGAAGGCTTGAGGGGCTTCTACGCAGGCTACGTGACAAACTTGGCCCGTACGGTGCCTGCCAGCGCCGTGACGTTGGTCAGCTTCGAATACTTTAAGACCTATTTGCTAGAAATGACAGGCAAACTATAGTTATATGTATATTACGTAATACACCATTCCGAACATTAGAGCCTATCCTTTTCGCTCCGATCGCGATCGCTGAGATCGGAACTCCTGGACCCTCCGGATCACGTGTCGATATCATATATCGAAGATCACATCCTACCAATTGACCCCAAACAATGAAGTGGTCTTTTGGCAATTGGGCCTCGTCGCTATTGCTCATCACTGCTGTAGCTAATGCAGCCACCAGCAGTATTGGTACAGAGATCATACCAAATTCTGACTCCTTAGCAGCACCAATTGTTTCCTCCTCTGAAAAGGACACCACTCAGGATATTCATTTTCGTGATACCGACACTGGGGACCTCAATCCCAAAGAAAATCCAGAGGTCTTTGAAGAGGACGAGCCGCCACACAAGGTAAAGCTGCCTGCAGAACTTCCGCAGTTGTTAACAGAAGCCGATTTTGACCAATCAACCCATGATAAACTCTCCTTTGTTGAGTTCTTTTCCCCTTATTGCTCACATTGTAAAGAATTCTATCCCACATGGAGGAACACATACGACGACTTTTACAAGGAGCTCGACAAGCTCAACATGCAGATGAGACAGGTGGATTGTATTGAAAGTGGAGACTTATGCAGCCGGGAGGACGTGGACAGCTACCCCAGCTTGAGAATCTATGTTCCTAATAAGGGTGATCAAAAGGGACTGAAATTTGTGGAAAGTTTCCCTCGGACGAGGGACAGAACCGTGGACAACTTAAAGAAGTTCATGTTGAATTCAGCTGCTGAATTTAGCAGTGGATCCATTGATTTACCTTCGTCCTCGAAGCTTTTGAACCCAGATGAATTGCTCAAATTGGTGGCAGGAGACATGGACGACGCCCATTTTGTCGCTTTTTACCCTGCCACCTCCAAACAGATGACAGAAACAACTTCAACAAACAAAAACCATTTCGATTCATCTTGCTTGGACTGTATGGATACTCAACGTCATTGGGATAAATTATCCAATCTTATCTTGGCTACCGTGAAAACAGGACATTTCCTGTGTTATGATAATCCCACCATTTGTAAGGAATTGGATTTTTTCACCATTAGTGACCCTGGTGCTAGAGGATCTAAATACAAAGCACCAAGATTCGTGATGTTTATGCCGAATAATACTGGAGTTATCAGGCAAGATTACAAGGGCCCTGCCTATGTGGATGATTTACGGGAATTCTCTAACCGGTTATATGAGAATTTCCAATATGAAAGAATCACTTCAAGAGGGTTGAGTGAGGTCATGGACTTCAGAATGCATTTGCCTCATGAACCTTTGGACTCAAAATATCCGTTGCCCAACAAGGTATCTGTGGTGTTTTACTTTGATATCGATACCGTCACCGATGAGGACCGTGATATTTTGCCATACTTGCTTCAATACGTGACCAAGTCTCCTTTCAACGTTCATCTTTACACCGCCAAACATGTAAAGATCACGAAGGATATTGAAGAACAATCAGAAAGTCTTATTGATTACATCAATTACGATCCGCTCAATAAGTATGAGTACGATAAGGGAATGTTTTTGTCTTCATCTATTACCTCCAAGCCCAACATTTACATATTCAGAGATAACACGTTGTTTACTACTACTTACCAATCTTTTGCTCCAGAAGATATGAGAGATTACAAGAAGATTGAAGAGTTTGTTAACAGAAATCAATTTCCCTTATATCAAGAATTGACCAGAAAAGTGATGCCATACTACTTCCAGGCAAAACCAAAAGAACAGTCCGATAAGGTGGTTGTAACATTTATTGACTCCTCGAGTGCTTCCAAGACTAATGAGCACTTCTACAACATATCCTTGGCTGCACATGAATACCATTACCTCAAGAAGAAATATTATTATGAGAATATCGTTAAGCTGAGAGCTGAAAAGGATGCCAGAGTAAAGGAATTGGAGGATAATAATGCTAGGTCCAAAGTTGTGTCCGAAATGGCAAAGGAAATTCCACACTTCTTTGATCACGACGAGGTCTTGTTCACTTATATTGATTTGACAAAGAAAGAAGAGTATAAGAGAATTAAGGGTTGGGATATCGACCTTGATGATTATCAAGTAGGTGACACTATCATTATCAGCAAAGACAACAGATACTTTTGGGATCAAGATGTCAACGGAAACCGTTTGAAGAACGAGCCTAGACTCATGAAGTCAGTGTTACTTTCCTTTTTGGATTCTGGTTTGGCAAAAGGTGATAAGATCAAGAGAAAACTCGTTGGGAGTCCATATGGAGGTGTTTTCTCTTTCATGGATTACATCCACGATCGTGGATTCTTGGGATATGTGGGATTTGTCGTATTTTTATGGTATGCCAGTACTCTTGCTAAGCGTTTTCTCAGGAGAAGAGCCAGGAGAACGGGAGGTATCATAGGAAATCTTGAAAAGAAGGATTAAAAATTTTCAAATCAAGTTTTGAGCTCCTATAATGAATATATATGACTAATGTAACGGCTAAGTTCTTTGGCTTCTATTTCAGTTCAAAATTGGAGATCTTAATATTATTAATATGAAATGATGGACTAATGTAACAACTGTAGTTCTTTGGCCTCGACTTCGATCAATTTCTTGTACCCATTATTGAGTTCTGATATTTTGAAGTTTATTCCTGGAATTCCCAGTACTTCACTATATGGAGGTATGACCATTTTCGGGGGAATTACCGTACCACTTCGTATTAAACAACAGTCATAAATTATCGACAAATCACAGAGGTCACAGTCATTTTCTATGATTACTCTATTCCCAACGTTGGCCAGTCGAACTTTGGAATTTTCACCTATTATGCAATATGCTCCAATGGACATAGGGCCATGGTTTCCGGCCTGGATCGTTGGAGGGATGATCTGGACTTTTGGGTGGAAGTAGCAGTACTTGCCGATTTGGATGGTAGGAGTATCTGTATCAGTCATGAGACTCACTTCACCATGGAGTTTGACGTCCGAGTTTATCGTACAATTGCCATTGATAGCAATGTGGTCTGAGCCTGTGATGATGGCATTTCTTGATATTCTGTTTCCTGAAGGCGTTTCTATCCAGGGCAGACTGCTATCAGACATTGGGGTCGCTAGTGATCCTATCAGACTAATTCCAGACTGGTGTAGTGTCAATTGAACTGTCGTGGCAGTTTCGTTTGCCTAATTCTGGGGTAATGAGGTTTTATGTGATGCTTGAGAACACGAAGGTAGTGAGAGGATGAAGTTTCCAGTACTAGAATTGGTCTGAGCGAGTACACCAAATAATATAGAAGGACAATTAGTATGAGCGAAAACCTGTCCCATGAAGGATAAAGGGGACCCTATTACACTCAGAGGACACAGGAGACCCAGAGAGTAACCTCTAATACCATTGTTACATTTACTGGTCGTAGTATTAGTTTCATTGTAGGCTAGCTAGCTTAGAATTCAATAGCGATGGTTGCCTTGGACTCACACAATTGGCTCCAATTGTGGTGGTGTTTGGGTTTCGAACTACGCTATCACCGAGACGCGTTGCGAGAGTTGCTTCTCCCACGGTTTCCACCGTGGTAGACTCCAGATCTTACTGCGATGCTCGCAGTAATCTCGTGGTGGATATTTCTGCCATATTTCAATTTCCAGCGAGAAGTCTCGCAGTAAGCCCAATTTTGCGACAGGTTATTGGTGGATCCGCGAGCCACATCTCCCTAATTCTCGAAACACGCGCGGTGAGACTCCCCGTTTCCACCACCAGGTCTCGCGACGGCCTGGGTTCCTCCATCTCCCACGACCCTCTCGGACTTGCTCCGTCGCGTCAACGTGTACCGTGAAAACATCAACACGTTTTCTTCTCAACAGTACTTCCTTCACTTGGATCTCCAACCGTCCAAAAGTTGTTATTGTCTCTTCCTTTCGTCATGGATAAGTTGTTTAGAATCGACTGTGGTTACCAAAACTACGACTGGGGTAAAATCGGCTCCAAATCCGCCGTGGCACAATTCGCTGCCAGTTCCAACCCAAACACCCAAGTGGATGAAACTAAGCCATACGCCGAATTATGGATGGGAACTCACCCATCGGTGCCTTCGGTTGCCGTTGACGGTCCTTTGAAGGGAAAGAAGTTGCGTGAGTTGGTGGGCGAACACCCAGAACAGTTCTTGGACAAGAGAATCATCGAGAAGTTCGGCCTGTCCAAGGAGTTACCTTTCTTGTTCAAGGTTTTGTCTATTGAAAAGGTGTTGTCTATTCAGGCCCATCCAGACAAGGAGTTGGGTGCCATTTTGCATGCCGCAGACCCTAAGAACTACCCAGATGACAACCACAAGCCGGAGATGGCCATCGCCGTCACCGACTTCGAGGGTTTCTGTGGTTTCAAGCCTTTGGACCAGTTGGCCACCACTTTGAAGACCATTCCTGAACTCCACGAGATCATCGGTGCCGACTTGGTCGATGAGTTCACCGCTGGTGTCAAGCCTGAAGCCGAAGTTGGTACCTCCGATGACATCAGTAACAGAAAGTTGTTACAGAAAGTGTTCGGTAAATTGATGAACACCGATGAAACCATCATCAACGAAAAGGCTGCTTCCTTGGTCACCAGAGCTGCACAAGACCCAGAGTTGTTCAAGGCTATCGATTCCCGTTTGCCAGATTTGATCGCTCGTTTGAACAAGCAATTTCCAAATGATATTGGATTGTTCTGTGGATGCTTGTTGTTGAACCACGTTTACCTTAATGCCGGTGAAGCCATGTTCCTTCAAGCCAAGGATCCTCATGCATACATCAGTGGTGACATCATCGAATGTATGGCCGCTTCCGACAACGTCGTTAGAGCTGGTTTCACTCCCAAATTCAAGGATGTTAAGAACTTGGTTGAAATGTTGACTTACTCTTACGACTCAGTTGAAAAGCAAAAGATGCCTCTCTTGCCTTTTGCCAAGTCTAGAGGTGAAGCATCCAAGTCAGTCTTGTACGATCCACCAATTGCCGAATTTTCTGTCTTGCAGACCATTTTCGACAAGACCAATGCCACTCAATCTTTCGATGGTTTCAATGGACCATCTATTGTGATTGCCACCAAGGGCTCAGGTTCTATTGCTGTGAAGGGCCAAGAGCCTCTCGAAGTCAAGACTGGTTACGTCTTTTTCGTCGCTCCAGGTGCAGAGGTCGAAGTCAGGTCTACCTCTGACGATTTCACTACTTACAGAGCGTTCGTAGAGTAAGTATGAGGACCCTGAAGCTCAAAACGTATACATAAATAAAACCCCATAATAAGTAACAAATATCATAATAATGAAATAGTCCAATCTATTTTATCTGAAAAATTTCACCAGTGAACAATGTAGTGTGAAATATACTGTCTGGGGGGGGAATTGTGTGTATAAATAAGCAGAACTGGGCCAATGTCAGAATTAGAATTCCACCAGAATCAGAGATGGAAGCTTATCAAGATAACGATGATTTGAACTCGGTTCTATTCACTCCAAATACTTTTTAGAGCAAGTACTAGAAGTATTAGATTTCAAATACTACTTGACTATGATACGGTTGAGTGGAACCGGGAACCCAGAAATATAAATGTGAAATCACTCTAAAATCCCCACATTTCCAATAGTCAACGTCTCCAATTTGTCCCTCATAATCCAGTCATCCAGACATTGAAATTAAGCCAACAATTAAAGAACATTCAATACTTCATTATGGCTCATTGATCTCGCGTTTATTGATCTTAACCTATTGTAACGTTCCTGGATGTATTTCGGTAAGTGGCTTTAACATACTATAGTAAATTTGGACTCAAAATCACCAAACCCAGAGAACCCTAATCACTACAAACCATCCGCTTAGCCACTAATTACTGCGTTGGGAAATGCTAACTTGAGGGAACAGAAATCGGGACCTGTGATTGTCTTTTTACGGAAATGACACCACACGAATACAGTATTTCCCCTATGGCACGGTTAGGCGATTGCGAGACCAAGCCCACTGGTGCCAGATGGACTTTCGGTTTCGCTACCAATAGACAAAAAGCGTCGCTATTGTCTTTCGAATAATTATTCCGCTCCGAGGACTCGGCTGTTGATGTCCATAAGCCAATGAAGTGTAGTCCACTGCGTCGATCTCTAGCCCTGGCCCCAACTCTAGCCCTGGCCCAGCACTAGCCATGGTGCTGGCCCTGAACCAAACCCTGACAGCATGGTTGGTTCCCTCGCTAACGTGTGCCCAATTTTACCGAGACTTCTCGCTAATGCCAGTTGTCACTAACCTTGACACCACCAGAGCACGGAGGACGCACCACGGCTATTTGGTGTCCTCGTTACCATATCTCCCGTATTTCCTGTGCTACCATGTTGGTTCTAGACCAGGAATTTGCCTCAATGACACGGTACCAGTTCTATGAGGACACGGGTATCGCTTATGGTGGTTTCTTTACTCCATGCCCACCATCGTTCTGCCGGGAACAACCTCGTGGGCACTTTCCTCATCGCACCGTGGCCCCAAGGTGTCAGCAGGTGTCGCCAAATTTCCGCGTTGTTCGCAATTCTTCCTTAAATTCCTGACATTCCTGTCAGCCCGTCTCGCTAATTCCCGTACTATCCTGTCCCGCACCTTACCGGTTCCCGTTTGTGCGACGAACATTTCCTGGGGCAATACAAACTGAACTTCCTCAACCCTTAACCTCAGCCCACAACCACCAACCCTCCTACAACAACAAAACCTTCGACACCACCACCATCATGAGTGACGAAGCCAACCAGGCACCCAACATCGAGGCCAAGGTCCCGGAGCCGGAAAGAGACCGCGAGGCAGAACTCGAAATCCAACGTGAAGTGGACTCCAGATCCATCTACGTGGGGAATGTGGACTACCAGTCCAATCCCGAACAATTGGAGCAATTCTTCAATAGTGTGGGAGTGATCGAACGAGTGACGATATTGTTTGACAGATACTCCGGGTTGCCCAAGGGCTACGCCTACGTGGAGTTCGAGCTGCCAGATAGTGTGCAGAGGGCCATTGATGAGCTACATGGCCAAGTTTTCCGAGGCAGAGAAATTCGAATCACCCTCAAGAGAACCAACTTGCCGGGGTTCAAGGCACGCAATGCTCAACGAGGTAGAGGCAATGGACGGGGCAGAGGTAGAGGACGTGGAAGAGGAGCCAGAGGCCGTGGAACTGCAAGGGGTGGAAGGGCCTCTTCTCAACCGTATGACACAAATGGTGAGACTGCTCAACCCATTGCGGTTTCTGACCAATGATGAGCAATTGTGCTCAGGATTGCGGGATTGGCGAGAATTGGGAGTTGCTAGAGCAAGAGGACCTTGCTAAGTTGAGCTGAGTCAAAGTTTGAATCCCCCCTGTGTTTAGATCATGTTTCAAATTTGACTCCAAATGGGCCAGTAGTAGGTCCATCTTCCACATGCTCACTAATTGCCCGATTGGAGAACTTGGGGATTAAATACACCCCAGTGCTACAATTGGGTATTACAAACTTCGAGGAGTGACTCGTTGACTAGCTATGAATAATTAGTCAATATGATATATTAAGTATTTTGGGCCTTCGTGTGGGTTGGATCATCCAGAGTCATTTATAGTGCTTTTGGGTGCAACCAACAATTTTGGAAGTAGTCGCAGTATGGGGTTTAGGCTGAAACAGGAGAGAGCAGGAGAAAACAGGTCAAAAAGTAGGATCGTTTTGAGTAACACACTGGCTTACTGGGGTTTGAACAGACCCATTTACGCCGTTATGGAAGTACTTCTCAACCTATGGTCAAAGTGTCAAGGGATTATAATACATGGTAACAGTGGTTGCTTCCGTATGTCTGAAATTAGAAGAAAAATTGTTTCAAATCTAGTGTAGTTTTGTTAAAAAAGCGGGAATACAGTTCAGCATGGTGTGCATCAGCTGGTCGCCCGTTTCAGAGCAATATCAGCTACTAGTATACAAAACATCGATCATGATCGCGAAGAATTGTCGCTGAATTTGCTAAGGGACTCTGTTCTTTTTCGCGAAACGTTACTATGCTTGGGAGAGGTCGCAGCTCCACAAATTGTTCCCACAGAACATGCCAACAACTCCCAAAGCAAGTCTTGAAGTCTTTGCTTGGAATAATTCAGTTGAGATGGGATTATTTCATAAGTATTAAGCTATTCTTAAACAAGTTTAAAACTATAAGATACTGTATATTCTGTTAATTATTCCACCCTCGAGTACTTTACCTACGTTACCTATACTTTTTGCTATCTCACTGCTCTCACTACTTCTTACGAAGTCCTCACTAATTTCTCACTGATCTCTCTCGCTAATTTCTCACTAATTTCTCACACTAACCACTCTAATCGCGGTATCTCTTTTCTTGCCCTGCGCTCCCACCACATCACAGCACCAACTCGCACTAAATCTGTGATTAAAAAATTCATCTCATCTCATCTCATCAACTACATTCATCATGACTTCCGTTAGAAAGAGAAAGATGGCCAGATCTTCGGTCAAAAAGAACACTAGAAGATTGAAGGACAAGCAGAGAAACATAAATATTGCAACAAACCCTATCATACAGCAAAACTGGGACAAATCCTTGACCTTGCAACAGAACTATAAGAGACTTGGGTTGAGGTCCAAACTCGGTACCTTGGCCGGAGGAATGGAAAGAAAGGTGGAAACTCTTAGTGAATACAGATCCAAAAAGGCTGAAGCGGCCGCCTCATTGGAAGACATTGAGAATACCGAGGATCCTGCCCTCATTCCTGAAGGAGAAGCCCGTTTGATCAGAGATGATGAAGGAAATGTGATAAAAGTGATATATGGTACCAAGCAGGTCTCCAACCAAGGCACCGAACAGGAAAAGCCAGAAATCACCTCGGTTATTGACCAATTGGAAGAATACTCAAACAAGCATGCTAGCATCGTCAAGGTTCGTACCATTTCGGACAGGGAAGCCGATTGGTGTAAGAGTCTTTACGAAAAACACGGTGATGACTACGAGAAGATGAAGTGGGACAAGAAATTGAACATCAACCAACAGAGCGTGGGAGATCTCAAGCGTAGAGTGACCAAATGGAGAAAGGAAAATGGAATTTAGCTTGTATAGTAGTCTATTAGGTACCAAGAATATAAAGTATCGACATGAAAGATGGAGTAGTTTTGAATGATTTGAAAGCATGATGTGAGTTTTCTCATGAAGATGAAACAGATATGAGGTGAGCTCTATGTGTATCTGGACTGTATTTGCGTGGAATTTTATGTGTGATCGCGGTTATTGGTAGTTCTTCTTCATCTTAACAAGCCTGGTAGTTTTACCAATTAGTAGCACATCAAAATGCTTTGCATAAGAGATCGAATTTGAATGAAGTGATCCTGCGTTCAAATACGTGATGGCAAGTTTTTGGCTAAGATCTTATCAATGATAGCACCCATCACAGGCTTCAATTCAGACTCATCATACATTTCGACTAAGGATTTCCCATGCTTGGCGTCCTGAGTCTCTATCATTTCCACGAACTTTGGAGCAATGGGGATGTTACCCAAGTATGGCAAGTTCATCTTGCCACAGAGCTCTTCACCCCCTCCAGTCAGGAAGATGTTTGTACATTCAGCACAATAGGGACAAATAAAACCGCTCATGTTTTCCACAACTCCCAACACATCAAAGTTGACTTTTCTGCAGAAGTTCACCTCTTTCCGTACATCGGCGGTGGCAACTTGCTGTGGAGTGGTGACGATAATAGCCCCGTCGATGGGCTGAGCCCATCGCAACTCTTCCGCAATGGCGATATGCTCATCCGAAGTACCTGGAGGAGTATCTATTAATAAATAGTCCAAAGGGGCACCGGCCTCGTTACCACTCCAGTAGACATCTTTCAAGAACTGGCGGATCATGGCAGTTTTCTTTGGCCCCCTCCACACCACAGAATTGTTTCTATCTCCTAACAAAAACCCAAGCGACATGAGACTCAAGTTACCTCTGGTTTGGGTCTTTTCACCCTCGATTTCTTCTTCCTTTGTGCTCTTTTCAGTACTGCCATTGTATACTGACACGGGGACCCATCCTGCAGTAGACTGATGTACCTGTTTCTTTTCAACACCGAACATTCGAGGCAACGAAGGCCCTGTAAGATCAATATCTAGAACTCCGACGTTATATCCTTTTCCGACCAAAGTGAGGGCAGTTTGGGTCGTGACAGACGACTTTCCCACCCCTCCTTTTCCAGAGAGGATTAAGACAACATGCTTGACATTCTGTAGCGACTGAGGAACTTCTTGTGCTTCCATGGGGTCTGGGGAGAGATGCAAAGTAGTGATTATGTGATGTTGAAGATAGATGGCTGACATATGTTGCACATATGTAGATTGTGTGCAGGATCAAGACTCTTCGTGAAATAGGTGATGTGTAGGCAAAATTGGGAGCGATCGAGATTGAAAATCGTAACTAGTTTGGCGACCCAGTAAAGTGGGAGACCATTTGGAAAGAGTTAAATGATGTAACGCGGTGCTTCAGAGCTTGTTAAGAGTCCAGAAGGGGGTGTTGGGCGTGGAATAAGGTGCTCGATGTGCCTGCTTCGTTGCAGTTTAGACGTAACCTGCTATTGACACCCAGATCGCAGACCTATGCGACACAATCTTACAGGATACAGGATATTTAGATTACAGTTATCAGTCATGGACCCCCCACGATACGACTACTATGGCCATACAAACGCGTTTCCAAAAGATAGTTCCTCTTCAATCAATACCGCACAACTCAATTTTCTTCCCATTTGCTGCCAGAGTCGCCCGAAACTCATCAGATCACCGCAAACTTGTCTCAAAGTTCGTTTCTCCAAGCCGTCAGTGATATTGTTACTGCAACGCGACATCGTGACACCGCGCGACATCGTTCCTTCGTTGTTACTTCGTTTTTACAGCTTGACCTCAAGTGCTGGATTAGCCACTAAACACCACCTTTTCTTCATGAGCTCCAGGTATTCGGCCATGGGCAACGGAGCCCATCAAAGGGACATGCGAACTCAGCTCTTCACACCTCTGATAAAACCACCGTCACGGACGGGATCTCCATACGACCAAGTGCCCACCGCGCTGGCCAAACACAACGAATCATACTTGCTGCTGCTCGAATCACAGAACAACGACGAAATGGACAGCATGGGCAACAAGGTGGCAATGTTGAAGACGTTGGGACAGAAAATGGGGGTGGAAATCAACAAGTCTATCAAATTAAACGAAGATATCACCAATTCCTTCGAGAAGGGAACCGTGACCTTGAAGAACACCTACAACAAGATGGTGGTGATGAGCCAGAGAGCAGGCATCACATGGCGCATGTGGCTTCTTGTGTTTGCCGTAGTGTTCTTCTGGTTCTTCTGGGTATGGATCACCTAAGTTGGGGCTTCTCAAGGGTCGAGTCCTTCTCTGGGCTCAGCTATGCTGGTTCTTCTGGCGTCGGATCAGCTGTGACTGAGTCACCTATATCGGGATCCTACAGAGTGTCTAGGACCCATATTGCATTACTAATTCTACACATCAACACTTTACATCCAATGCATTAAATATAGTTCTCGAGCGTTATGGAGTTTATGGCTTATACTACCATCATCCAATTGCTCCAAAATTAAATACATTTCTGAAGCCTTGTAATAAAGCTGATACTCTCTCGATCAAGTCGTTGATCAAATATAGTTCTTGAGCATGGTAATAGACTTGATGGAATGGATGCTTAGGTCATCTCTATCGTCACCCTCCTCACAATTATCAGCTTCGTTTTCTGGTTGCACCCTGGTGCTGGTCACAAACGTTCCAAGTGCAGAGAAACTGCTGACTTCAAACCGATTGCTGGTGTCATAGGCACAATTCAAGGCTGAAATGCTGCTTCGTTCTTCACTATACCCCGGACTTCCAACTCTGCTCACTATAGTGTTGGCGATGTTGTGCGACACTCGAGGCACGGCACCCTTGGGAGTCTTGAGAATCGACTTCTTAGGCTTCAACTTATGATGAGACGGTTGATGCTTTGGAGTGGGCGATTGCTCTGTCTGGAAGTCTCTTCTGTGTCTTCTTCTGGACCTGATCTTCCGACTAAGCTGCGATTGGAGAGAGTTGTAGTACTCGTTTGTTCTGGTGATATGGCCATCATCAGAATTCAGAGAGTCCGAGTCACTGGAGTCCGAATGGTCGATATGGTCGTCGATTGCTTCCGAATTATCATCAGTTTCCGAGTTCAAACCCGAAGATGCCCATGTATCGTCGTCAGACCCGAGTTTGAGCCCATCAAGCAATGTTATATCTGGAGGACTGTCTTCTATAGGGTTGGAGCTGGACGTGCTATTGAAATTGGAGCTGACCAAATTGAGATCCTGCTCTCCGTGTTCGTTGTCATTGGCCCGAGAAATGGCCTTGTTCTTTTGTTCCTGAATTCTTCTGAAGGTTTCTGATGTAATTGGGGACCCATTGATTCGGAGTTTCTTGAAGTGCGAAGTTTGTAAGGTCAGTTTAATTGTTGCGGATGACTTGATGCTAATGGTGGTTGGAAATGGGTGGACACCCACTGAAGAATCTGTACAGGTAGGATTGGTGATCAAAGATGAATAAAGCAAACTAAGGGGATTGTGGGTAAATTTAGGAGGGTCCTTTTCTTTGGGCTGGGATGGTTCTTGAGAACGAAATGGATCATACATTTCGTACTTTTTATGCTGAAGTTTTCTATACTTCTGGATGCTGGAGGTGAGGAAGGACTCGAAGTCTTCAGGTTTGATTTCTTCTTTTGGTAATTCAACATTTTTCAACTCATGCCCATGGCAGAGCTCACCACTTTGTAAGTCTCCGTTCTGGTTTTCTCCATTCAACTTTTCACCGCTTTGTGGTATCTGCGGAAGAATCTTCAAATCGATAGACGGAAATCCATCTGAAGGATTCTGACCAACTAACTCGACGTGCTGTTTTGATATCAAATGATTCTCTTCATTCGGACTTCTTCGTATCGTGAAAGTTTCAGAATCAGATGGCACTGTCTTTGATTTCCCATTGTTGTGACCAATGAGTTCAGAAGCACCCAAAACTTTCACTTCAGCAGTTCCGTTCAATATCTGAGAATTGATTCCTGTACTCTTATTGTTGGCAGGATGCGATTGGTGTACACTGAAAGGTTCATCGATAACCATATCATCACCATTGGTCACTGAAGCATGTGGCGCACCATACGTGAGATGGTTCACATTATTTACATGATTGTGTGTTTCTTCTATAACAGAAGTGGTTTTTGGTAAAGATTTAGCAGCAAAGCTCGATTTTCCAGATACACTGGTCAATTCAGGGTATTTGGAAAGCCCTTCACTATCCAAAGCGATCAATCGAGATGTCAATTTGTGAATCAAGTCACTTGCTTGAACAGTGGCATCGAACAAGTCACCCGTTTCGGTGTCCAAGCAGTTCTCCTCTCCATTCTTATAGATCACTTTGTTGATCTTCTTCCGCCTGCGGGAGATTTGGTGATTGAGACTGCTGATGTGCTTCGCTATCTTGATGTTTTTGTACTGAATCTTCTGCTCCATGGAGAGGGACTTCTTGATTTCGATTCGGAGATCATTCTGGTAATTAGTGGTGACGTTAAGGACCAGGTCCACCACCTGTTTCGACTCGTCTTTGAGAGCATGGGTCAAGATACGGTCCAACCGAAACTCATCGATAGACGGAATGGGAGGTGCCAGGAACGATGGCTGAAAGTCTTTCTGAGACATTCCACCGTCAAAATGCTCAAATGGGAAAGGTAATGGAGGAAAGGGGCTCTATAGGGAGTAAATTCAGTAGCGGTTGATGAGGCAAAATTAGATCAGAAACTTAATTGAGACTCTTATTTGAGGTTTATCAACTGATGAAGACGATGAGCTTTTTGATCTGGATGGACTGTACAAAGAAACAAGTTCGGAGGACTTGGGGGACTCAATGAAGCGAAGAGGTCAAAGGGCTCAAGAAGGTTAACGAGGTGTGTTCTTGTGACCTTAGCAAACTATGAGGAGTTGACCTTCACGAACGGAGCTTCTCAATTTATCAAAGTTCAAATGTAGTGCATACGAAAATGTTTTTACCCCGGGAAAGGAAATTCGGTATCTGAAAAATTGAGAGGTAGCTAAGAGAATTTCAGGGGAACTTGGAAACGGTGTTCAGTATTGCAATTGAGGAATTTGAAGCAGCACAGTAAATTGCTCATTCGATTGTTTCCGAAGCCCCAGTACAACTCCGGGTTGCTATTTGGGGTCGGTCTTTTACTGAAATAAATACCCCCATTACTTATTAGTAGAGCGTCGCTAATAGCTAGAAATAGAGTATAGTGTGAGGCACTGTGGTGCGCAATTATAGTGCAGCGATTGCACTGTGTGCAGGAAAATGGATAAGAGCTGGTGGAGTGCTGTAGAACAGCTCTGGAAAAGGGAGGAACGAGCCCCGGAAACTCTTTTATGGCAACCACAGAGGAGGATGTGGGTCATGGCGGTCCTCATACGTTATTTCCGTGGCTCAATGTGGATTTCATAGAAAGTTTGTGGTGCTATGTGGTACTCTGTGGTGGTTGGGTGAACAGCGCACGTGATTATGGTTCTGTTACTGTGTTGCATTGAGACAAGAGGGAGAGGCTTTGGCTTGGGCCCATACAGTACTGAACCATAAATTACTGTTACAGTGGTGGAAGGGCACTGTATGCAGGATCAACGGTTACACTTACCAGTGTTGTGGGCTCACAGAGGCTTCGACAGTCCCACAGGCACCTGCTCCTATTGTATTTGTGGTGGGGCCTGGTGGAAGAGCAGGGTGTCGGTTCCCCCTTTTTTCTTGGTCTTCGGCAGCTATGGAGGTTGGCATTGGAGGTGAAATATTGCCCGATGTTAATTATCTGTGGTTCGAGTAATTCCTTTACTGGATAAACCTGGGATGGAGATCGAGAGCCCTTTCTGGTAACTATAATAGACCTGACAACAGTATTTGCAGCCCCTAACTCACGAACTGGCATTTGGAGCTGGTCACTTGTGGCAGTTGTCGGTCGTGCGTACACCGTACAAAAACCAGATCACGTGACCATGGATTCAATGATATGGTCAAAAATGTAGTTCGGGCCCCACTCTGGATAAGTTTGGACAGAGCTGGATGATCGAAGAAGATCAATACTTGAGGGTCCAATATGACCTTTCCCACAGAACTGAACTGTATGGATTAAAAGGTAAATAATTCGTACTGTCGTTTCTCGTTCTCACTCGATTGAAGTATTTTGCATGGCGAGATCAAAAGATTCTCAAAAAGCTCATAGAATTCTTTTCACCAAGAGCTCATGAAAACACAGGAATTTTTAGCTAATTCGATTATGAGCCATTACAGTTCACATCATACACACTTTGCCCCCATGGACTAAAGTCGAATCATTCTCGTGTGAAAATGTGGCACCTCAAACCCCATATATTTTTCAAATTACGCAGTAGTCTACTGACATCGCCGCAGACGCCTGATCGCGAATACACAGTCCCTTCCATTGAAGGAAATTCACACTAAGTGATAACTCTAAGCTCGAACCTAGGACGGAATAATAGAGCCAATGTCAGAAGATGGAATACAATTGGTGGATTTGGCTCCAGCTTCACAGTTTCACGATCATTCCTCGATGGAACTAGGGGAAGGGGCCTCATGGGCAAAAGCCCAATGAGATGTTCCAGGATCTCAAATCGACCTTCAGTTCTCGTCTGGCCGTCGAAGTACCCTTAATCAGGGAAAAAAAAAAAGATGTACCTCCAGAGTTACCCCCCAAACCAAATACAGCTGAAATTTCAGAGACACCTCCAGAATTACCTCCCAAACCATATCCGCAGGACTTGGAACACTACCAGACTTACCTCCAAAACCATACAAAATGTCCCCATTGGGAACCTTATTGGGATCGTCTAAAGCAACAATATGGAAGGAATATGATTCCGAAGAAGCTGTGCCCCTTTTGATCAACGAAGAAAGGTCAGAAGGAATATCGGCCGAAATGGATACCAAATCCACCTTCAGCGCGTTGTTAAGAGGACTTCATACCGAAGAATACTTAAGTAGACGTTCTAAGGAGTACTTAAGGAACTACTTCTGTCCTACTGTTGTGTTGAATATCGCAAATGGTGCCATTTGGGGGCATTAGGCCGTAAAGGCATGGAGATTTCATTAAACTACCCGCATGGGCTGTATAGTAATACTCTTTGGGCAAACTTCACCGGATGCGTATTGGTAGGAATTATGGCTGGAAGTGAGGAGGTTTGGATAGAACTTTTGACGAGTGGGGATTACTCACGTAAAGGTTCGATACCACTTTACATCGGGCTATTTACTGGTTTCTGCGGAACGTTCTCATCCTTCTCATCTTACATTATGGAGGCCACTGTATTGATAAGATTTGATGATTTTGACTTAGGGATTATTCAAGTGATGTGTACACTTCTATTGAGAGGAGTTCTAGTTCCAACATGTGGCTACTTTATGGGTAGGCAAATTATTTCTGCCTCAGACCAAAGCCTTCCACGGCTAAGAAAACTTTGAACTGTTTTTTGGAAGTGTCTTCTTGTGTAGTGGGAATATTGTCTTCATTTTGTGTATTATTTTAACTTGCATTTATAATCACAAGCTGTCAAGAGACTGGACTTTTACGGTTTTGTTCGCACCATTTGGTGCAAATCTTCGATTCTACTTATGCCAACGATTGAATTCAAAATATAAGAATTTTCCGGTGGGTTCCTTCGTGGCAAACGCAATTGGAACTGTGATTTTTGCAATTTGTACTCTCATATTTACGAGTTTTGAGAGGTCAGATTACAAGAACCAATACAAATCAGAAATACTTCATTATAATGTCGTTGCTGGTATGACGGAAGGGTTCTGTGGATCCCTCACTTCCATCAGTGTATTTGTTATGGAACTCCAATCACTAAAAACTACAAATGCGTACATCTATGGAGTTGTGTCTGTTCTTTCCTGCTTTGTTTTAGCGGTGGTGATATTTGTTCCTATTTTTTGGATACAAAATGCCTTGCTTGGTCAGTCAGGATCACCCATACCATTGCGAGATTGGTAGGATTGAAAACTGTTGTAACATATTACAGGCGATGAGCTTCTTGATTAAGGAATTCCAGAATATTTCATTGTAAACTATAGATCTGAAGACAGCGAGGTTGATTTGTGGAGCTATTTCAGAATCAATTGTCAAACTATCGACACAGTGATCAACGCTAAACTTCCACATCCAAGATTGAAAAGGCGTACAAAATATATTTTAGACGGTGGTGTGACATAAAAAATTGGTTCCAAAGTAGTCACAATCTACTATTGCGATCAAGTACAGATAAGGGAAGTCATACTTGCATTCCAAGGGCGCCTTTTAGAAGCATTCACCGAATTCTGCGGATTAGGCATCTCAATGATTATTAACACCATCGGGTCCAGTTACAGTAGTGGCACTAGTGACAGAACCAGTACATTGTGTAGCGATAGTAAACACAAGGCTGGGTGTCTCGATAACGAGGTTTCTACACCGTCGGATCCTGTAACTGTGGTAGTGCTGACATAAGAGTTGGTCCATGGTGTAGTGACCGTAAAATCAGGGCTTTGAGTTTCGATAATCACAGTTTGACCCATTAGATCCTGCGACAGTAGTGGTCAATGTGAGTATCTGAAGCTACTACAATTAGAATCTCGATTTGGAATATCAAATTATTTTGCCAAAGAGAACAATTGCATTGAATTAGCAGAACGACAAATTAATACGGCCACAGTCTTTCTAAAACAAGATGGCAGCCACAGAAAATACTTCGGGGTCAGTTGCTTTAACCAATAGTGCACCCCACATTTCACCACAAAACACTTCAAATAGTACTTTGAAACTTTCAGTGCTATTTCCACAAGATATAGTAGATTTTGCATCAGGAGAAGCTTCTACTTAAGCTTGTCTTCCACAATAGTCCTTGGTGTTATCTTACAAGCAACTACGACTAATTTTGCTAATAATGTCATCACACGTTTTCAAGGAAAATCGTGTACAGTCTTATCGTGTTAATAATTTTGGTTCCTTCTACTTAAATTCCAAGATTCTTTCCAAGTGAAATTGAAAAATCGATTACAACAAAAATCAAGCTTGTGTATGTAGTTGAATTAAACTCAATTGGTCTCAGTCATAGACCGATTTCGAAACTCCTTTACTATCTCCAAATGGATCACTAACGGTACTTGCATTAGTATCTGTTTTCGTCAATGGCGGACGTGAAAAACCCAATTGTGAGGGCTTGCTTGGTCTTGGGGGTGGCACTTTTTTGATGATGTCACTAGAAGAACCCACTGTCACCTCCTGTAACTTATTTGAAGCTTCAGTAACTTCATCCTCTTCTTCACTAGATTCGGTGTAATAGCTTTCAGCACTATCGTCTTCTTCATCATAATCTGGTGCAGGATTGGCTTCAGAATAACCACATTTTGCATCATATTTTTTGAACACATCCACAAGTGCTTCGTTGGCCGATATAAGACTACCCAAAAATTCTTCGTCCATCGCAATAATCAGGGCCAGCTTATCACTACCACCAGCCCCAACAAACTGTAAGTACCTCAACACCTTTCTACGGTTAGACTTGCATTTGTCAAATATTTCCACACATCTCTTGTCATCGTATGGAGGTATACCCACAGGTAAATGGATCAAGAGATTATTCAACGCAGTGGAATTAGTATGAGTCTGTGCAATAACTGATCTGATTTTGGGTGCTTCGACATTGTAGTTAATTTGGGGGATTTTGTATTCGTCATCGGCATACTTTGTGCCTTTGCGCTTTGATTTCTTGGATCTCCTTGACTTGGATTTGTTTCTTCTGGAGTCATCTACCTCATGAATGCTGGTAGGGCGTGGAGGAGGAACTTTGGGAGACAGGAACCGAGACTCGGGTCTTGGCGAGGTAATTGGTTTATTGTCAAGTTCTGAATCAAAAACATTGGTATCACGTCTTGATTCAACGTTTCTGGACGAAGTCCTCGAATGTCCTTTCTTAAATTTGGGGATTTGCTGCCAGAGCGCTCCGAGGTACTTGTAGCCCTCCAAGTCCTGTAATTCATTTTTCCATTCGAGGGCCATGCCCTGGGTCTGTGCTTGTACTTCCTTGGGGTATGAGGTACCCGAGCCAGTTTTGCCGTTTCCATTGACGATACCCTTGAGCACATCAATGAGCTTGTCGTCTTGTGCAATGGTGGGTCCAACTTTGCGACCTGAGTTGGAAATAAGGAGCTCCAAGATTTGTAATGCACGTAATTGCTCATATGGCTCTCCGTACTTGATCTTCTTCCGGATGGCTCTAGCGGCCTCTGTTGGACCCAGTCCTTGAAGCCCAATGAGCTCTAGTAAACCCAGGAGAAAAAGCTCCGGAGAATCGTCGATATCATCACGTTTCGACAGAGCAATCTGATTGATCTTAACGGTCACAGATGTGATTTGATGTTCTCTGAATATTGGCATGGAGAGGGATGTGGAACATGCAAAGAGCGTACGATAGCGAGAGGAATATCTAAGGAGACTTCAACGGTTTTGATACGAAAGGAACGAATTTAGACTGGTAAATTTCAGCCAATGGACGTGGTACGAGGGTTGCTCGAAACCGACTCCACACAGGCAACGATAAGCTGGAGCATGGGTCACGTGCCAGTTAGGGGCAGCCGTGGCACGTGACGAGGATATACCGACGGTCACAATAGCCCAACTCTGCCAACTTATCCAGGGTCAACCACAACAAATGCTTCAGTGGCGGTCCAAACGCATTGCAGTGGTGGCAGCAGTGCTCGTCTTCACGGTCTACCATGTTCTTCAGCTCAGCCTGGTGATGGTGGCCCGTGCAAAGGTCACCAAGACCGTGAATCATCTGGTGGAGGTGGTGAGAGAGTTGATGTCTGACCCTGACAAGACCATCGGCATTGGAGAATTGAACGACAAATTGGACATAGACGAATACCAGCTGCGCGTGCAGCCCGTAAGGAACTCAGTTCCTCGAAGTGAGGTTTCCGAGGAGGACGTTGCATAATAGTCCTTGGTTCAGAGTTCATAATTAAGATCAAATCAGCCGGTTGAATAGGGTCAGACTCTGGAATCAAGTTCACGGTTCAAGTTGATTCCGGACATAGTTCCAGCCCAATTGCCCACCACTTCCCACAGACCCAATCTCAAGACTGGGAGAAACAGCAAACTTTACGGGCCACTTCAAGGGCAAGAGTTCATAATATACAGATCATGGCATGTTTTAGTGTTACTGTAATGTACGTTCAGCGAAAATGATGTAGAGCTTGTAATTTTGGTTCCCGCGAGACTGGAAATCGTTGGAGGAGAGTATCCCCATAAGACACGTCTTGCAGGCTGAATTCCATATCCAAAGCTATTGGCGATTTTAAAACAGTACCGAGGCAATTCCAACGCTACTTCACAACCCAGTCATGTTGTTAGATCAATTAAAGGAGACATATGTCGCCAATCCTCAACCAATTCGTGAGGCTAAAATAGAATCCCGAACAAAGTGCGACTATTTTTAACTCCGCAATTTGAAGATAGTTCAGTGGTTGCGTATGCATGAAGAGGTTTCGTATCTTCGAACTTATTGTAGTCTTCTGCTGTAGTGAGACTATTGGGAAGGTGGTCAAGTACCGCTTCAAACAGACGACGTTGAATTTCTGGTGAAATTTTGTCAAGCTTCGGTGGAAGTAGTTTCCCACCTCGTTTCAGCCGCATGGGATGCACTGTGGCCAAACTTATGTTGCACCATGCCCCAGAAGTCCAATAGAAGAAACGTTGGAATAGGAGAGTGTTCCTTGTATGGGACTTTTTGAATTCCAGAAGTTGGACAATAGTGACTTGAACTCTCCGGAAGTATCCAAGGGATAAACAGAATATACTCTGGTTTTCTCTCAGTTAGCTAATTCATGCTAGAGGACCTATTGAGCGATAAGCTTTTCCCTTAGTTCGATGCACCCCGTACTTCTCGCTTACCGTGAACAATCACAACTGGAAAAATTACTAGTATTAATTAATTTATTATACAGATAAGAGTTGGTTTTGGTGATGTAATTGGTGGTGGGAAGTGAGCTACAAGTGGAAAAAAACATTAATATCAATACCAATTTCCTTCACCAAGACATCTAGTGTCAAGAGTATGGCATTGCATGCAATGATGGCCAACATCACCATAAGCCTCCATCATTCCTCTACTGATTAAGTGGACAACACCGAATACTACTTTTCGCATCATCTTGCACTAGGAGCCACTCGCTTTTCCCCATAGAAACTTACACACACCCATTTTCCAGTCTCACTATTGTTATTGATTCTACTCGTGTTGATTCACACCACCTCAACTTCTTTTGCCTTATCAATTGCTACCCTAGATCCATTAAGCTCATTTTTCAATGCTACCTTAGTTGCTAAACTCCATATGTACGGGTAATCACACAAGTACTGGCTTATTCTCGTCCCACTTCCTCCCAATTTTCCCATTCCTTCCGTAGTAGCACCCCATGCTTGTCAATTTTTCCTGATTCCTTCACTATTACTTCCTGTTTCCTTCCTTCAGTGCCATCTCGTTTCTATCAACATTTTTGCACCTCCTCGCACTGATTACATCAAACCCTGTACCCGCACCTTTTATGCTACATCACCAGATCTCATCCCCATCGCACCATCGCACCAATTGACACGTAGAACTTCACCAAAGACCCCCAATTTGGCCCCTGGTGCCATCATAGAGTACAATTCAACATTTTGACACCTTCGTAGCTTCCCTTGTCCCCCAGAACTATCAGGCCCAGATCTCACCTAGTCTGCTCCTTGCACGTGTACACACCGAAAAATTTTTCGAATGTCTTAGGCACAAGAACTGAACTGGAGAACATAGATCCATTTCTTCCTAGCAATGTCTGATGAAACGGGAAAATTGAGCCAAGATTTGCAAAACGCATCTCTTGATGACTCCTCAAGGGCCTCGGGTGCCCCAAGCGCCGCTCCTAACGCTTCTGGAGCCCCATACAACCCTCAAGGCGCTTCAGCTTTCACACCCCAACAATTCAACCAGTACCAAAACTTCCAGCCACAACAGAACCAGCTGTATCAACCACAGGGAGGCTACCAAGGAGGCTACCAAGGAAACTACCAGGGAGGTTACCAAGGAAACTATCAAGGAGGTTACCAAGGAGGTTACCAAGGAGGTTACCAAGGCGGATACCAAGGTGGATACCAACAATACCAACAAGGACAAGGACAGCAAGATCAATATCAAGGATATCAAGGATATAACTCTAGAGGTGGATACCAAGGCGGTAGAGGTGGGTATCAACAATACAACGCCAACAGCAACTATGGAGCTGCCCCAGCTGCTGCCCCAGCTGCTGGAATGTCGTTGGCAGATTTTGAAAAGCAAAAGGCCGCTTCTCAAGCTGCTTTGAACAAGCCAAAGAAGGTTCTCAAATTGTCTGGTTCTTCCAACATCAAGTTGGCCAATGCCACCAAAGCCCCATCTAAGGACGAGAAGAAGGACGACGCCCCTAAGGTTGAAGCCAAGGAAGAGGTCAAAGTTGCAAAGGAATCCACTCCAGTTCCAGCTGCTGCTCCAGCTGCTGCTCCAGCTCCAGCTGCTACTACTCCAGCTCCAGCTGCTACTCCATCACCAGCCCCTTCTGTAGCTAAGAAAGCTAAGGAATCCACCCCTACCACTACTTCCGACTCCATTGCCAAGGAACAAGAAGACGAAGTTGACGAAGAGGTTGTCAAGGATATGTTCGGTGGTAAGGATCACGTCTCCATCATCTTCATGGGTCACGTCGATGCAGGTAAGTCCACCATGGGTGGTAATATCTTGTACTTGACTGGCTCTGTCGACAAGCGTACCGTTGAGAAGTATGAAAGAGAAGCCAAGGATGCTGGTAGACAAGGTTGGTACTTGTCCTGGGTCATGGATACTAACAAGGAAGAAAGAAGTGATGGTAAGACTATTGAAGTCGGTAAGGCATACTTCGAAACTGACAAGAGAAGATATACCATTTTGGATGCACCAGGTCACAAGATGTACGTTTCTGAAATGATTGGTGGTGCCTCTCAAGCAGATGTCGGTATCTTGGTCATTTCCGCAAGAAAGGGTGAGTATGAGACCGGTTTCGAAAAGGGTGGACAAACCAGAGAACATGCTTTGTTGGCCAAGACTCAAGGTGTCAACAAGATTGTGGTTGTGGTCAACAAGATGGATGACCCTACTGTGAACTGGTCCGAAGAACGTTACAAGGACTGTACTACCAAGTTGGGTCTCTTCTTGAAAGGTATCGGATACTCCAAAGAAGATATTGTTTTCATGCCAGTCTCTGGTTACACTGGTGCTGGTTTGAAGGATAGAGTTGATCCAAAGGATTGTCCATGGTACAGTGGACCAGCTTTGTTGGAATTCTTGGACAACATGCAAACCGTTGACCGTAAGATCAACGCACCTTTCATGTTACCAATTTCTGGTAAGATGAAGGATATGGGTACTATCGTTGAAGGTAAGATTGAATCCGGTCACATTAAAAAGAACAACAGTTTATTGTTGATGCCTAACAAGACAAGCGTCGACGTTGTTGCTATCTACAATGAAACTGAACAAGAATGTGATGCTGCTTACTGTGGTGAACAAGTCAGATTAAAGATCAGAGGTGTCGAAGAAGAAGATTTATCTCAAGGTTACGTGTTGACTTCCATCAAGAACCCTGTCAAGACTGTGGTCAGATTCGAGGCTCAAATTGCTATTGTG
This sequence comes from Suhomyces terraborum, assembly GCA_030582495.1. Classification (NCBI taxonomy): domain Eukaryota; kingdom Fungi; phylum Ascomycota; class Pichiomycetes; order Serinales; family Debaryomycetaceae; genus Suhomyces; species Suhomyces terraborum. The sequence goes on along the minus strand of JAKTXJ010000003.1, from coordinate 351,204 downwards.
GAATTGAAATCTATTTTGTCCAATGGTTTCTCTTGTGTGATGCATTTGCATACTGCCATTGAAGAAGTCAAATTCGTTGAATTGAAGCATAAGTTGGAGAAGGGAACTAACAGAAGATCCAAGAAGCCACCTGCATTTGCCAAGAAGGGTATGAAGATTATTGCAGTGTTGGAAGCAGCTGAGTCAGTCTGTGCTGAGACCTACGCTGAGTACCCACAATTGGGTAGATTCACCTTGAGAGACCAAGGTACTACCATCGCAATTGGTAAGATCACTAAATTGCTTGCATAGAATGTATAATCGGTAATGTCAAATGATCTCTGAGAGCGTAATAAATCCACTTTGAAAATGTAATGCAATGAAGTTGAAGTAAGATTTCATTTAGCCTCGTTGAGAAGTTGTTTGCTATTCAGTTCAAATTGGGATATTATGGGTGATATATGGACTCACTCGAGATCCACTTTTGATGGTGAAGAAATGCTTGATTATTGTACATATTGACCTTATATCAATTTTCACCTTGTTCCGATCACCAGAGATTACTCTAGGCAGATATTGTATCTATCAACTTCTGAAAGATATCAATTAAATTCTCCACACCCTCGATTATGTTAGTGTCATGACCTTCACCTGGTACGAACTTTGCATGTGCCATATCTATCAAGTGCAATCCACTCAAAGGAGAAGCAGAAGCCCCCCCTCCACGCTCTTTTACACGATGTTCTTCATCATGTTCATCTTCATCGTCATCTTCATCTTCGTCTATTTCGATAAACGGTTCCCTAACCAAAGGATCCAATTCTTGATACTTTTCTATATCCCATCTGGAAAGGTCATTTTCGTACATGAACAATAAAGAGCCCGAGAATATACGGATCTCGTAGTCCAAGAGCATATTGTAGAGCAATTGGAGACGATGCAAAAACGCAGTTGCTAGAAGCAAGATAATTTCGTCTCCGTTGGGAGCATCTTGAAAATAGTGACTAAGGTAGAGTTCGATAGCCAAATGGACATTTTCCTTGGTCAAAGTACGTCCAAAGATCTTGTTGAACTCGAGGTAATTGTCTTTTCCATCATTAGAATTGGAAACTGTGTCTGCCATGGTGGGAAATATCGTTGAAGGAGGTTTTTGGCTTCCATTGAACAACTTCATCCCACATATTCTGAAGTTGAGAGACCCTGATGTAGTCTCGTCTGAAACCTTCTGCAAACGGGCAATCTTAGCATCATCAGTCACAGAATCATCAGTGAGCTTCAGGCCGAGCTTGATATCTATGATACTGGGACAATTGTATCCGTGGTATAGATTCTGGAGTACAATATACTGCTTGGAGGTTGGATCAGAAGTAGAAGCTGGATTTGGAGCATTTGCAGGAATAACACTGTCTTGAAGAATTGGAACATCTGTAGTATCACCCCGAGAAAGGTTTCCTTCAGCTAAGGTGCCCATGAACGCCGGAACCCAGTCCAATAAACGAGAACCAAGGTTGACATCATCATCGGAATCTCTAGCATTGAGTTCTGTGTAAAACTTGACCTCCTGTGGCTTTGTGGGCTTGATGAACAAACTGCCATCAGCAATCGTGAGCGTTCCAGGGTGTCCTGCAGCCTGGTGCCGAGCTACTTGGGCATCCAAAGTTCCTAGTAGGGTCATGGAAATGTACCACTGTGATACTGGCACTGTAGATATTAGGGTCGCGTGATTGCCAATCACGTGCCGCTTGAAATGTCGCATGGTCACTTGGAACCTTACAAGCACAGGGTCTGCAACACTCCGGTACTTGGTCCGGGGTCAGGGCCGAATTTGGCCGCTGCACTTGACTGCGGTCTATTCGTGAAGCACTGATGATCGAAGGGCCTCGAGCGCTGCGGCTGTGCACAAACTCCAAAGAGAATCTCGAAAGAGACTCTCATAACTCTGAAGATCACGTGACCCAAGGAGGTATGAGATCAAAATCGAGGCTCAGAGACAGCTCGGTTCCCGGAAAGACTCGATTTCGGGGCCATTGCATCAATCAGATCAATAAACCGCACAGTTGATGTGTTCGACTCGATCTAGGAGCCAGTGGAAGGTGATTTATCAGCCTAGTCCGGCTGAGAACTGAAAAAAATATCACAGCAAAAGCATAGTCTGGAACCTATGTGCACTACTGAGATTTAACACTACGGGGTTGACATAAGTCGTACGATGCTATAAATGCCCGGTATCAATGTAGCACCAGAGTTTATGGGTTGAGGAGAATTTCAACCTCAAGAGTCAATTGGACATTAACTGGAGTCCAGAGATAATTACCAGTGTCAATTCAGAGACCAAAGTAGGTGAACTGGACTCCGGGAACTATGCGAAATTGACGCGATGGGCCCTTACAAAGTGATAACGGGATAGAAAATGATATGGGTTGAAGAAACAACAAAGCAAGAAGGGGTGTGCAAATGTCATCATAGCGAGATTCCTGGAGGGAAGAACAGAAGGAAACGCAATAATATTGCGTTTTACGAGGGAATTACAGACAAAGTTGGAAAATAAAGTGACTAGACTTCGAGTATTTCAGCGAACTTCTCCCCAACAGCCATGCTGAAAAAGCTGCAACATGCATTCCGGAACGAACCACAGCCTGAGGCCATTTTTCAGCCTGGAAGTCCACTCACCACCAGCTCGAGCTCTCGGTTATCTTTACCGTTATCATCTCCTTTATCTATCCATTCGCATGGCCCCATTCTCTACTGACTTGGCCAACTTTAACTTTAACTAGTCGGTCATACAATTTCATTGAAATCTGAAGTGCCTGTGATCTATTCGCAAAACGCACTATTTTTAGTAGTGCCATAGTTGGTGGTGGTTGCGATTGCTCTCAACCAAGAACCAATGTCATGTAACCTGAGGCTATGCGAGCCGAAGCGACCACACCCAGGACTTCCAGAACCAGAACAGGGCCAGAGCGGAAAAGCTGGCCGTTCGACCACCTGGGATGGCCAATGGCGAAGACGAAAAGATCAACTGTAACGTTACTACAGTAAGCCAATTGTTCTGGTTTCCCAGCTCTCAATGCGAGTGCAAATCCAAAGGCACTTCCAAGTAGCCACCTAAACTTCCCGTCCTGGACCCATGTCCTATTTTCTAGTCCAAATCATGCCTGCTTCACCCAAATTTCGAACTAACTGTAGCTCTTTGTTCCTAGAGTGCCTCATCCCCCCTATGGTAGGGCCCTGAGCTAGCCTCTACTCACCCTCCATCAGTTCTCTGCCTCTTCCTCTGGATATCTCACGTGCGTTTGTGTTTTATCCCTATTGGGCCGGCCATCACGGTGTGTACACAATGCGAACTGTCAAAATCACAGAACCGTACTACTACACAAAGCCATCCACGGCCCCTTCATTGCCTCGACCACGCTTCACGGAAATCCACTAACAATCCCACGAAAAGACCCCGTAATTCTCCCGTGACCCCCCTCAGTATGGGTGAAAATCCCGGCAACATTTCTATTCCGGGCTCCCTACTAACAATAAATAAATAAATAAATATCAACACAGGTAAATTTCACAACGCACGGCCTAAAGAGATCAGCTCCACCGTCCGCACCAACCAATGAGCTTCTGCTGTTTCCCACAGCCCCTCCACACCCACCGTAGATTGTCGTCACACCTCGGAACGTTCCAGCCCCGGTCAACGGTCTGACCTTGTGTTCAGACCGTCGTCCCGCTCCTCGTCCCAACGCCATCAGTTGCCGAATCTCAGCTCCTTCCTCTGTCTCCCGTACCTGTTTCCTCGTTTTCTTTCCCAATCCATTCGCCTCTCTCACCAACTGAAAAGTTCCCTATTCGTGTTTTTCTCGTCTGTGTTCAGCTTTTGTCGTGCAGGGCGCGACTCGCACATCTCGCACATTCTTAGTTGCGGGTCGGGTCCCGCGACATCCGCGACATTGTGCTCGTTTCCACCGTAAAACCGAGACGAACTTTCTAAACACAAACCACCTCGTTGTCACACACTATCCTTCTTCTTCCACGATGAGCAACCCGTACTCAAACTCATACGAGATGAGTAACTACAACAAGCAGTCCGCCGGGTCTGGCGAGGACGACTTTGTGGCCTACATGAACGAAATCCAGGATATCAACAACCTGTTGGACCAGTATCTGAACTTGATTAACTTGATCTCCAACAAACAACGGAACTTCATGCAAGAGCTCGACTTGAACGAGGACGACACCGAGTACAGCTCACGTCAAATCGACGCCTTGGTGGCCGAGGCCCAATCCTTGCAACTCGACTTGAAGAGCAGAATAAAGAACGTGCAGACCCAGGCCGTCCAGTCCAAGAACCAGACCAAATTGGACCAAGCAGAGACCTCCAGAAAGCGTTTCCTCGAGCTCATCCAAGAGTACCGTTTGGTCGAGGCCAACAACCGTGAACAAACCAAGGTTCAGGCCGAGAGACAATACAAAATCATTAAGCCAGATGCAACCGACGATGAGATCAGGGCTGTGGTCGAGGATGGTGGAAACAACTCCCAGCAGTACTTCCAACAAGCTCTCTTGCAATCCAACAGAAGAGGTGAGGCCAGAACCGTGTTGAACGAGGTTCAAGTCAGACACCGTGAATTATTGAAATTGGAGAAGACCATGGCCGAATTGACCCAATTGTTCCACGACATGGAAGAGTTGGTCATTGAACAAGACCAGGCCATCCAGCAAATTGACGAGCAAGTGGAGAATGCCCAGCACGACATCGAACAAGGTGTGGGTCACACCAACAAGGCTGTTGTCAGTGCCAAGAAGGCTAGAAGGAAGAGAGTCTGGTGTTTCGTCATCATTCTTATCATCGTTGTTATCCTTGCCCTCATTCTTGGTCTTTACTTCGGTATCCACCATTAAGAGATACTTGACCATGTATACTGATAGATTTCCTGTTTGAAATTGATAGGTTACAACAAAAGCAACAAGTACAGCATTTTATTCTAGCTAATGTGTTTTTTAATAGTATGTTAATAAGTAGTATGTTAATACAGTATTAATTTGAGAGGATGTGCGAGCATGTGGGCCGAACTGAGAATCCACTGGGTTAAGTGGGAGGTTCACCTGAACTTGAGCTGAGATTAACTTTACCTTTAGTTGTCCTTCAATTGAGCTGTAATTGAATTTTTATGGAGGTGTCTTATTAGAGTGCTTATTCAGAACCAAACTCACCGATACAACTACTTACTCATTTGAATACCACCTCTGCCAGCAAGCAGTAAGTGTAGTTTATTTATTAGTTCATCTTCTCTTTTACTACTGACCTGCACAGATTCTCTTCTTCTAGTTGGCATCTCCAGACTCGACCGATGACCCCACCAGTATCTTGGTTAAATACCCGAATTGCACTTCTTGCATTACAGTTTACCCTCAAAACTGCTGTAGCTCAAACAAAACCACAATTTCACGATGGTCTAGTGATTTTTCAAATGTTTCAGGTGTTAAAACTGACCTTTTTGTTAACTAAAGCTGTATCTGTAAAATGTAATTTTCCCTAATGAGAATCGTGATACTTTTACATATTAGCACAGTATTCTTTGGGTGTTCACGTAATGAAATACAGTGCACACACCACAACATCTTCGCTAGGTCTCCCTAGATCATCAATTCCAAGTCTCCATCTTCGGAACTCTCAAATTTCCAATTTTGAAGCTCACAATCTTCCTTTCTTCGATTCGTCCACTATTTATTCTTCCTTTCTACTTCTGTTTTTTCCAATCTCCAGGTCAACTTCTCCAACTTTCAATGCTCCAAATCTCTTTGTATGTTCCCCTTTTCCAACTTGACAGATCCACGCATGTTATGCGGGAGAAGCTCTTCAAAGCCTATAACACCCGATACCCACGACTATTCTTCGAAGTGAGCGAAAACTGGAGCACACCTCCGGTACCGGCCCGCTAGTAACCGAATCGCCCCACTTCTAGTGCGTGTGGGCCAGTACCCCTAGTTGCTTCGGAATACCCCAGCTTTCTTACGTAACCCCGGTGGCCGATGTTACGTAAGCGCTATGACTAACTTTTCACTCAGGCCACAGTATATAAGACCCTGATCTACACTACAGAAACTCCCCAACCCTCCAATATGCCTATGTTAAAAGACCCCTCGGTCAAGTACAAACCGTTCCCACCCATAAATTTCTCTCAGAGAACTTGGCCCTCCAAGGTCCTTGACAAAACTCCTCGTTGGCTCTCCACCGACTTGAGAGATGGTAATCAATCCTTGCCTGACCCCATGTCTGTGGAAGAGAAGAGAGAATACTTCCACAAGTTGGTGGAAGTTGGCTTCAAAGAAATCGAGGTTGCATTCCCTGCTGCTTCTCAGACCGATTTTGATTTCACCAGGTACGCTATCGAGCATGCTCCAGCTGATGTCTCCATTCAAGTCTTGTCTCCATGTAGAGAAGAATTGATCACACGGACCGTGGAATCCTTAAGAGGAGCCAAGAGGGCCACCGTGCATATCTACTTGGCCACTTCGGAGTGTTTCAGAAATGTGGTCTTTGGAATGTCCAAGGAAGAGGCCTTGCAAAAGGCTGTGAAATGTACCAAGTTGGTCAGACAATTGACCAAAGACGACCCTTCTCAGCAAGGCACCGACTGGGACTTTGAATTCTCACCAGAAACCTTTTCGGATACCGACCTTGACTATGCAATTCAGGTCTGTGAAGCCGTTTCCGAGGCCTGGGGCCCATCGGTGGAAAAACCTATCATCTTGAATTTACCTGCCACCGTGGAAATGGCTACTCCCAACGTGTATGCTGACCAAATCGAATACTTCTCTACCCATGTCGCGAATAGAGACAAGATCTGCATTTCTCTTCATCCTCATAATGATCGTGGATGTGCTGTGGCTGCTGCAGAGCTTGGACAAATGGCCGGAGCTGACAGAATCGAAGGGTGTTTGTTTGGAAATGGTGAAAGAACCGGTAATGTGGATTTGGTGACATTGGCCCTCAACTTGTACACTCAAGGTGTGTCACCTCAATTGGATTTCTCCGATATCAACTCGGTGGTCAAAATAGTTGAAAAGTGTAACAAGATCCCCGTCCACGATCGGGCCCCATATGGAGGATCTTTGGTCGTTTGTGCATTTTCAGGATCGCATCAAGATGCGATCAAGAAGGGTTTCAATTTGCATTCAAAGCAAACCGCCGGAGGAAAGCAAGTACACTGGAAGCTTCCATATTTGCCATTGGATCCCGAAGATATTGGCAGAACTTACGAGGCCATTATCAGAGTGAACTCTCAATCTGGTAAGGGAGGTTCCGCTTGGGTGATCTTGAGAAACTTGGAATTAGACTTGCCCAGAGGCTTACAGGTTGCATTCTCTCTGGTTGTGCAAGGCCAGGCTGAGATCAAGGGTCAAGAATTGACCAATAATGAATTGTGTGATCTCTTCAAGAGGGAATATTGCATCGATTACGAGGAAGAGGAAAACAATTATCCATTCAAATTGCTCGATTACAGTATTTCTACTCCAGAAAAGGGACTCAAACAAGTCGATGCTACATTGCAGGTGGATGGACAGACCATCGAAGTCTCTGGTAGAGGAAATGGTCAATTGTCTGCATTCAATCAAGCCATCAAGTCGTATCTCAATTCTGACATCGATGTCAAGCATTACCACGAGCACTCTTTGGGATCCGATTCGAAATCTAGGGCTGCTACTTACATCGAGGTGACTTTGAACAATGGAAAGAATGCCAGATGGGGTGTTGGAATTCATGCGGATGTGTCTCAAGCTTCTTTCTTGTCGTTAATTTCTATTTTAAACGGTTTGAAAGCTACCAAACAAATTTAAGTAATATATTTAATTTAGTTAATATTCAATTATGATAAAATTGGCAGATCATGAGTGTAGTGAATTGATATAAACAACATAAATATGGAAAGAATATGCATACTTACTTAGAAATTGTTTCCGTGGCAAGATATTGAATTTTATATATCTTCAATTGCAAAATTTCTATTACTGCTGCGTATACCCTGGCTGTTTTCCTCATGCTTAATTCTTGATTGTATCACGCTCCTCATCATTCCATTCTTTCAACTCTCTAATCCCCCTATTTGATATTTCATATGTAATACCATCACATACTACACCCTTTACTCTTTGATCGTGTTATTCCTATTTTCTCTCAGGCTTCCATTCTGATCATTGCATCTCTAGCTTTCCACTACTCTCAACACTCTCACATTAAGTCGCACGAAAGAATTGATCACACCAACCAGTATCATGACTCAAGACAACCCCGGATTGAGTGTAGCTGATGCCTACAAGCAACTAACTGAAGCGGAAACACAAGCAGCAAGCTTGGAGAAGATGTTGGACCAATTGGATGCGAAGATGGACGCCATTTTGAAAGAAGCAGAGGACCTCAATGCAGAAACTAAGGACGTCGACATGGGCTCTGAAGACAAGGGCTCTCAGTAATAAACAAACAAGTGGAGCCTATTGATGAAACTCCACCGGGTTCCATTACATAGTTTAACATACTTGGTGGAACTCCTGAAATTTCTAGCCTTATGATCTGTTCTTCTACTCTGCTTCGTTCGATCTCACCCGAGATCCCTTATGAGATCCCTCAAGATAATCTCCTGAAGATCTGACTCCTACAATCAAGAATACTATACAAATTTACGTGCTAATGAACTTTGGACATTTGACATTTCATTATTGAAAGCTGAATGTTGAAATATTGGACTATCATGTCGGTTATGCAATTTGACTATTTTATCGACTGGACAAATCAAGTTGACCATGCTGAAGATTGATCAAGCTTTTCAATTGGCTATTGAGTAGCTACATGATAAGAATTGAACTAATCTATTATTTGCTGTTCGAAGTGTTCTTTGTCAGTATCGTTATTCTATTAAAAATTATTCAATAATAAATAGATCTATTCGTTTCTATAATAACAGAATTTCATCTGTACCTTTTGATCTGTATCTTTTAGGAATCCACTTCAGTCTTCTCGAGCATTTCCATCAACTCTGATCTAGTGATGAACTCAGGCTCGTTCGTCGATTCGAATGGATTCACTGGGTATCTTGGATTAATGACATTACCTTCTCCTTCACTATTTTCATTTAAATCGGGAATATTAACCTTAGCTGCGTATCCTCCATCAATCCACCATTTCTTGGCTTCAGAACTTGGTGCTGGTAATTTCTTTTCGTCGTCATCGAGTAAAAATGCAAGATTGCTGTTGCTGTTCAAGATCTCGTTAACTCCTCCAAATTCTTTCTTGTAACTTTCATACAAGCTGTTCGACAAGTTTTTCTTGATAGTTTCATTGATCATATTCACAGAAACCTTAAAAATGGAATATACCGGTCTATGGTCAGAAAACATCAAGTCCTCGTCGCAATCATAAACAATTTGCTTGATGTCTTTTCCTCGACATAAAATTCTATCTGTCCATGCTGGAACTCTTTGTTTTTCACTAGTATCATAAGTTTTCGTACCGTTATCAAATTTATAAGTTGGAGGGAATTTGATTTCCATCTCGTTGAAGAATGGAAAACTCTCTCCGGCCGCCATTTGAACATTCAATTGGTCATACTCGAACAATTTAGTGAACAGTTTCTTTTCGATTAATGGTTTCACTTGCTCATTTGTCAATCCTATTCTGTAATTCAAATCGCCCAACCAAATCACAACGTCATGGTCTTTGATTCTTTTATTTTTTGAAAATTTAATTCCTTTGACAATAGTTTTGTAATTGTGGTGCCTTTCGTCAATATTGCTGTGCCCAGCTGCCAAATGGGACGCCACAAGGCACACTTCCGTGTGGGAATAGGAAAATCTAACGGCAACACCACCCTTATTGGAGCTCATACCACCTAAACCGGTCTTCTTGAAAGATCCTTCCAAATTTGTGATGTAATTAAGTTCGGCAGACTTGACGAACAACAAAACTGCGATTCCTCCTAGTTGACCGCTCCATAACGAGATGTACTTTTGATTTTCAGGATTACTTTCATTCAAACAATTCTTGATCTTTTTCTCCCATTCAATTCGGTTTGCTGATTGAGTGTTGACCATTTGACCAGCAGTTAACTCAACAATCTCTTGAAATCCCACGTACACAATATCATATGATCTTTCAATCTTATACTTTGATTTCGGAAAGATCCAGTTCTTGATATCGTCATCGGTACAAACTCCATTAACGTTGAAAGTGGATGCAAAAACTGAGATATCCTTATATGAACTGTACTCTTTAGCTCTTTGATTTAGGGCTTTTTGAACATAGTCGTGAATAGGATTATGCAATGTGATGGTGACTTGGTCTTGTTGTCGACCCAATAATTTCATCATGGACAGCTCACTGGGCTTTGATTCAACAATAATACCTGTGAGATATTTTCTCTTCAATGCTGACTTGAAGTTGGTGGATGTTTTAGGTGTCCATGAATTAGATACGAAGTTGGCAGTACTTTTATCCAACGATTCTTCGTTGTCTGCCCATAACTTAGCATGTTTCGTAATCAAGTCATGATGCAATCTGATGCCGATATCCCTGAAAGCTAATTCTATTACTTCTTGACTGATTATCTTGGAAAGAAAATTAGCCTTACTCATGTTGTCGAATGAATTTACTCTGAAAACCCCCAATTGCTTGCCAGTATAATTTTCTTTGGCTATATCGTAAAATAATGCACCATAGTCAATGATGGAATTGGCTAGCTTGTTAACCACATCGGAAGGATTTTGTGGGGCGTACCCGAATTTCTTTTTCGTTGAAGATGGAATAGGCACAGACGTGTAACCGATTTGGTAATGCAATGGGAACATATCCGCTCTTATCTGGTCTGTATCGCCATGAGATTCTTGTTCTCTATTAACGTTGAAGTATCTGATATGATCTTCAAATGCAGTATTCAATTCACTTTTGTAGTTTTTAGGGTCTCTGGAAATTGAATTTATGACATGGACCTCCCCAAATTGGGAGGCAAGCTGGGCAAAATGACGGGTGAAAGCGTGTTGACTTGTTTCAAAAGATCTAGGGAATTTTACGAGTTTGCTCTTCTTTGAAGAGATGATACTCTTTTTCGAGAAATTCGTTTCTACCTCCCAAAAAATGGGAACATTACCTCTTTCAATCACATAAGCAAAGCAGAATTTAGGTGTATAGATGATAATTTCTGTCTCAACAAAATTAGCTACGGATCCCTCACCATCACAGCCCGAGTCACCAAATAATGGTCCGTTTTTGGCACAGCCTTGCTTGGAAATGATGGTAACGAGGCCCTCCTCTGTGTCGGATACGAATGTGTTGAGTGTCTTTGCGTAGCCTCTTGAGATGGTAATTAGAAAGCCGGAATTGTCAAATATCACTTGCTCATCCAACGAGAGACGATTACGAAATTCTATGATTTCCGAATTCATGAAGGTGTTCCACATAAATCTCTTGAAAAATGACGAATCTGCTAGCAAGGTAAATTTGGAATCAGACAGACAATGCTGGAGACCTCTTTCTTGGATATTGGATGTGATATCAAATTCTCTTGAGTAGAAGAACGAACCGGATGCAATGAGCTTGCGGACCGAATTGACCGGATACTCGCCTGATTTTTCTTTATCGTGAGATTGACCTGGATGTGCATTTTGGGGAGATTCATCGTTGTACCCATGGAGATAATCCCATTCGTCATTATTCAAGCAGAAGAAATCGACTGCGTCAATTCTTTGGATATTTTCGCCCACGGTGGGGCAGGCCACCGTGGTTGATCTGGTGATGAACCCAAGGTAGATATTGGATCCCACGTTCAAAAGTCCCAAGAACCCGAGGATCTCCTTATTTAGGCGGGTCTTACTGGGTGTGATATCTTTGAAATTGTGCACGTTGACCAACGACTTGTGGACGAATTCCACAATGACCTTGGTTCCATTGGGCTCCAACGAGCTTCCCTTAAGCACTTTGGGGTTGAGATGGATATGGTGGGACCCTCTGTACTTGGGATACGGATGCCGAATGATCAACGCATGGGTGTCACTAGTCACAACAAAAGTCCGCGGCCTTTCGTTGAGGTAAATCTTCATCATGGCTGAAACTGATGGCTGAAGGAGATGGTAGCACCAGCACAGAGCCCACGAGTTGAGTAGGTCGGTGGGGGAGCGGAGGAAGTGTCGTTGAAGCTTTTGGAAAGGAGCCGGAGTGTCAATTGGAGTTTGTGGTAAAAATAGGCTACAGGCTTAGCAATCTAGGTAGGACTGCATGGAGCGTCGCGGTGTGTGCTTGTGTACTTGCCCTGCGTAACGACGACCAGGGTAGCGTGGGGTGGTGGAAGTTAGGGAAAAAAACTGCGGTAGCGAGACATGTTTGGTTTAGTGGGTAGCAAAGGGCCCGTCGAAGTGGGTATAAAGGGGCCACAAGAACAGGTTTTCTGGGGGCAATTTTGATCTATTGGGGGTATAGAAATGGGATTTGGTGTTAAATGGACGATTTTGGAGTTCTGGGGTCGAAATGATGGGGGTGTTCGCAGCCTGTCGGTCCTGGCTGTGGGCAATAGAGCGAGCCAGGTACACTAGGGACGGCGTATGAGCGTGGGGCCGTAAGGGCTCTGGACCAGAACTTGGGTACTGCCCACTGCGAAGGGTTTGGCACCGGGTAATCGCTTCTGTAGGTTGCGGTCGCCCCGACAGGGAAGTTTGGCGGATCTGGACTAATTGGGAGATGGTGAAGTTATTCGGTGACTTCGATGTGAAAGGCGACTGCTGAACTGAGGTAGAATACTAAGCAGTAGTGAAATGTAGGGAATTTTTCAGTAGTAAAGGAGTACAGGGAGAAATAAGCGGTGGTGAGAGTGAGAGAGTGAGAGTGAGAGTGAGAGACCACTGCATGGGGGATGTTAATATTGGGGGTGGGACTCGAGATTGGAACTAGATTGGAATTAATTCATTGGAAATAGGTCATTGGAACTAGGTGTATGTGTCATTCTCACACGGCGTTACCATAGGGCCAGGATCTAATGTGGGCTACGTGACACGAATACTGGGACAAGAGACTGTAGGCTTAGAGTGAGAGTCAATACTGAAGAGAAGTTGGTGCGATCATGCGATATTGCACCTTTGAATCATTTTGCTCGTGGCATGGTTTGATTCAAACGGCCGGAATGGGTATTGGCGTGATTGGTTTGGCAAATGAACTTGACGTATAAAGAATAGTTGTGTGCAATTATTTGCACTGAACAATGTTTGGTCTGAAAACGAGGTCTTTTACTATGTCTGGTTTTTTGAATAAAATTGCATAAAATTGCATAAATTGTTTTCTCACACCAGTGGAATGAATTACTGCGTTGGACGTGTCAAATAATTTCATTCTATACAGAGAAGGGTCAGGTATGTCTAAATCTGGCGAAGGCAATGAAAAATAGCTTTTTCAGTGAGTTTTCTCGTTTTAGGACATGTTATCACCCGAAATTCGCCAAATTACCGACTACTTCAGTACATGTTTCGGCGGGAAAATTGAAGGTTCCGCTTATCTACGTACATAAATATACTTCTTCCGTTCACACTCATATAAAATACACAACTTAGTAGTAATATTGGCTCATATTCTCGACATGACTATTCTCTGCTGAAATCGGTATCCAATGTTCAAGAAATCAAATGCTTTCAAGGCTCACCTCAAATAATGCATAACATGTCAGAAATGACTACTGCCCGCGCGGCTATCAATAGTCTCCTTCAAATATTGAAATACTATTTTCCATCACTTCTTTAAGTAAACTGTAGCGGTGTTTTTGATTCTTTTCCCATCACAGTTCGCAGATGCGAAAATGAACAGCCACACCCAATGGAAGTACATTGTTGATGTTGTGGATATCAATAAATATTCTGCTTTGAGCAGGATCCAGTTGAAGAGTGACATGTATAGCTTATACCATTACTACACACGTCTGAATCGGAAATAGCGGTGATTGCAAAATTGAAAAAGAATGAAATAATAAAACAATAGAAGATAGCAGTGACTTACTTCAATCGCACCAAAATATACAGTGAGTAATTACCGTTACAGACGTATAGAAAAGTAACATAAAACAGAATCGGAATTACAGAAGGAAAGATGCTTTATTCCGACTATTTCAGATTAGAACATCGTGATTCCACTCACGCTTCCTACAGTGGAGTAACTTTTGCGAAGTCGCATTTTTCACCATTAATCCTACAAGTCCTATTTCCAGCAGCTTGACGTTAATAGCAATTTATACAGTGATTTAATCCTTCTTAGACTTCTTCTTCTTGGTGTGAACCTCAGGCAACCAGGAAGAGTCAGCAGATGAGCCAGCGGATGAGCCAGCAGACTTCTTTTGGCCGAACTTTGGTGCCACAGGTGCGGTTCCAGCGAGGTACTTAGCTCCCCAGGTGAGGTATGCTGCGTACACCAAACCTCCGAGGGTGGCCACCAAAATGACTTCCAAGAACAATAATTGAGGATCGAAGAACGAGATGGCCACATTGGTCACCACAGCCAACTGGCCCCTCATGGGAATGGCCTTCAATTCCTGGTTCATTTGGACGTACACCTCGGGAGTCAACAAGTAGTTGGAAGGCTCCAAATTTAACAATATTTGCTGGGAGAACGTTTCGGCCTGGCCTGGGGCCAAAATGATGGGCCCAATGGACCCAGTGGTCAAGTTGGTGACCACCTCGTTGTTGGTGGGGTCGCGGAACGAGCCGCCGACCCCGAAAATGGCGATCTCGGTGTCCTCCTGGTTCTCCACCTGATAGTTCAACGTGATGGTTTCACCGTTTTTGAGATCAGCGACGTCCTGGGGCTTGACACTGGGGTACTCGTGGATATGGTACTGAATGGGAAGCTTGACGAGCTGGGTGTCTGCGTTGGGGTCCACGAGAGGAATGGCGGCAGCAAGAGCTGCAAACAACACGCTGGATACGACGGAGGTGAACTTCATGACTGAAGAAGGAAACAACTGAAGGAGAGTGTTAGCTGGAAGTGGTTCGTGGAGTGTGCAGGTGCGGTAGTACGATACGTGTTCGCGTTGGAGGAGGTAGTGGAGGAAGACGTTGGGTCACGTGGCACCGGCCTATGAGTCCGAGCAGCTGGAGAGTTAGGATCTTAGGGCCCTTAACTCGTCACTGGTGAGGGTTGCGGCTACAGATGAGATACGATGCGCCTCTGAACCTTCCGAGTAGTTAGAAGGAGTTAGAAAGACGGGTAAGGCATTGGGGACCGTTGGAGCTACTAATGCTGTGGACAGTCAATAGGTGCAAATTCGCATTTGGTGGTGCGATTTTGAAACCCATACTGCGATTTCGCACCACTGAAATTAAGAGTCGAGAAGTTCACAGTGCAGCCAAAGAGAGACTAGTGTGCCACTCTTGCACGATAATCACACACTATCAGTGCTACATGTGTCCCGAGTAGTAAGAGCGGTCTTTGCGCTCCATATTTTGCTTCCGCGGACCTCGGAATCGCCCTTGGTTGCGTACTTTTCACTCCTAACCGTCCAACGTCCAACGAAATCACCCGGTCACGTGACCGCTTCTTCATCACCAAAGCTCTTCCTCAGACCACAAACCATCCGCTTCCATCCACATGTACGAGTGGCGGCAAAGAGAATGGTAGTTAATGGCTTGCTTCACAAAACGGTCCATTCCATGCGGCCATTGAAGATACCCAACTTGGGTTCTCCTCAACTATGGAGCTCGAATGGACCTCGTCATCTCCTGGTACGAAGTGGATTCTCGGAATCCGAATCAGAAATCATAGACATCATAGAAGATGACAGTCCCGTGGCCCCAACACCAAAATTAGCATCCAAAGATACTCTAAGCAGAATAAGGAACGAGAAGAGAGTTTTACATGGAAACCAAAAGTCCTCTTCCCGGGTGGAATCTATCATACAAGACCGCCAGTTGGCAGCCACTTTCCTTAGGCATAGAAAAGCAGTGGTGGAGCTTTTTCGAGACGAAAAGAACATAAACAGCTTATTTGAGCAGGAGAACCCCTCGATTTCGATCGAAACATACGAACAACTTCAAAACTTACTACTACAAAGAACTCCAGAAGTGACCACCTCCCACAATACAAACTATTCAGGCGAAATAAACCAAACGGAGACTATAGAGCATCTTCGAAATGAAAGCCAAATCGAAAATAATGGCCACGACGATGTCAGTAGCCTTGTGACAAATATAAGCCATGTCGATATTAAAAATAATATAGTTAAGACTGATCACACCAAGAATATAGAACTTACTTATGATGATCCACAAATGAAGGCTTCAATGATGTTCTTAGTCACTTCATTAATAAATTCTGTGTTGGTTGAAATCAACCTACGTCGAATGTTCAAGACGAAGAACTTACCACGAATCTCCCACAACAACTCGTTTCTATTCAGAGATTTGATTCATCATATCAAAAACATTGATTCCAAGGTCGAAATTTTAAAACTTATTCGCTTGATGTACGATTCCAACGGAAAAGGTGTCCCTGAAACATTTGATCAGTTTTTTTCTAATTTAGAACCCCAGTTGGTATCTAAGATGTTTGAGGATTTTCAAAAAACTGACGACTTCAATTCCATTGAAACTTATAGACTATTTTTTGAGGAGTTTAAATCAATGCAATTTCTAAACTATGATCATTCAGATACTTGCAAGGCTATTCAGAATAATAAGTTCATTCAATTTCACTCCAGCACAAAAAACAATTCACAGTATATCGAAAGAATAGATCAGGCGATTGAAAAGTTTGAATTATCCAAATCTTCAACGAAACTCGCACATTTGGATTTGGCTATTGAGATAACACAAATCCTTTTGAAGTGTAACAAATATACCCCCACCACTGCATTATTTCAAGAGTTGATGGATCGGTTTGGAAAAGCAGGATTGTCTAACTATCAAACCCTTACATTCCAAGCAATCCCTCAGTATAGATACCGTCAAACTATTTTGGCTTCTTCTCCAGGCGAATTGTCTGTCTCAAAAACTCCAAAATTGGCATACCATGTTCAGGAAGAGATCCAACAAAACCCAGCCCTTCTCCAGTCTCTCCTCCATTACCATCTACAGCGGAAAGATTTGAATTCTTTTGAGCAGCTTCTTGCATTCTTCAGACTAGATGATGTGATTCAACATGAAAATGTATTATCCAAGTCATTTTGTGCGCCATTACTCTCAAAATCCAGATTTTCCAGAACGAAGGACAGACAAATAGGGATTGACCAAATCGTATTTACATGTGAGAATCCCTTAATTATTCCCATGGAGGCGCTCTATGCTACTATCGAAGGGTGTATCCAATTGAGGCAATTCCAACATATCGATTTATTATTCAACAAGATGATAATCCATGCCGTCGAGAAGAATTTCGGCCCGATCCCAGGGCCACTAACGGCTATCGGAACCTCCGAGGAGCCCATTAAACTTGCGCTTACTTTGGGTCCTAGGTTTGACGATGTCATCAAAAATGAGGCATATTCCTGGAAATTGTTGATTACACAATCCTCCGATCTCCAAAAATTTGCATCAAAGATTTTCACCAAACAAATCTTCAAATTATTGCTACGAGCCAGTACGCAATCTGATGATCTAGGGAGAATCATGTGGCTTTTGCCATTCTTAGATCAATATATTGAAGCAAACTTAGAGAAGCACTTGGAACACATTAATATTAACCAAATCGAAACCAGTCCTTTGGATTTGGAGCTCATCAATGAAATTTACATTTCATTAAACACATTCGGCTTGGAAGGAAAATTAGTTGCATACGACGAAATGTTGAAGTTCAATGCTATACTTGAATAGTACGTTGAATTATAATATGGGGCCCATATTTGAGTCGAAATGTGTAATTAAATGCTTCACTTCTTCAATAATGACCATACCTGATGTTTTTAATGCGTTGGTTTGGCATTCACTGCATAATATTCTGTATATAATTCATATAATCATAGACTTTAATATGAGAGAAAGACAGGCTCAAAAGGAATTTCAAATTCAGATGTCGTATTCAGACATAGTTAAGATGATAATTGTTGAACAATCAACAGACCTAAAGATTTAGTACTGAGTATTTTCAATTTTCAAAGCTACGCTTTATCTACTGAGATTTTTCTGTTTATCCTTTTATCATTAACAAATTATCTATCATGCTTTCTATAATACATCTTAACGTCCTATGTACTTCTTCTCGAAAGGTCTCACCAAGTTGTAACCAATGAAGGCAAAGGCAAAACCCAATTCGAAACCAATGTCTCCTCCTTCTCCGATCTTACGTCCAAGAACACCGAAGTACCATTCTTGACCCATTCCAACAACGACACCAGCAACACCACAACAGAAGGCGAAGGTACCGGCAATACCAACTGGGTATGCGTCTTTGTCGAGGTAACGTTCGTAGTCGTAGGCAGCGAAGTTACCCTTGTTGTGAATGAAATGTTCACTCAAACAGATGGAAATATAGATGGCCAAGTAGTAGGAAACCAAACTCATAAATTCAGACATGAAAGATGAGAAACGGTAGTAAGCAGGAATAGAAATGGCCAAGGTGGCGAAGTTTCCGACCAAAGACCAAACCACTCTTGGGATTCTGGCCATAGGAGACCAGAAGGCTTGAGCAGAGAGTGCCATGGAGTACATGTTTGGCACGTTGTTGGCAACGGTGGACATGGCCAAAAGGACACACAAGAATTGTCCAAAACCGTGCAAGGAGTCAGTGACCAAGATGGAGTAGACCAAACCACCAACAGAGTTGGTGTCCCAGTTTTCCTTCCAAGCAGGGTCAGTGAGGGTACCAGTAGCACAAGCAGCACCCAAGATAAGGGTGAATAAAAGAGGAATCCACAATCCGAGCAAGATACCGAAGAAGATTCTGAAACAGTTGGCGTTTCTTGGTTGGTAGACGGTATAGTCTGAAGCGTAGGTAGTCCAACCAGTAGCAAAACCGAAAACAGAACCACCGAATGAGAGCACCGAACCTGCGGTAACTGGGCCTCCAACCATGTGACCAGCAGTGAAGTTGTGGGACATCTTCATTCTAGCGATGACGGCAATGAAAGCAACGGCATTAGGGATCCAACTCCATTTTTCGTAAGCGTGGATTACGTTGTAACCACACAAACTGACAATAATGGTACATATCACGATAATAAGACATCCAGCCCAAGGAGGAAGGGTGTTGTTGTTGACGATGTGGAGCAATTGGGCGGAAGCCATGATATTGACTGCACCCCAACCCACACAGGCCACCATATTGATAAAAGCGAAGATTCTCATGGCGTAGTTACCCATCAAGAACTTGGACAACACCATTTGTCTCAAACCAAGCTTAGGACCGAAGATGGAGAAAAAGGCCACTGGCAAGACACCCAACAAGGAGAAGAAGATGATGGTCAACACAGAGGACCAGAAGTCCAATTCGAAGACGGTGACACCGAGAGCTCCCAACGAGAAGGTTGCGATGACCAAGTTGGCGGACCACCACATGGTGGCGGCGTTCAAGATGGAGTCGTCGGTCTTCTCTTCGTCGGTGACCAAATCCACACCCTTGGTTTCTGCGTTCAAGAACACGGCGGCTCTTTGCAAGAACGAGAGCTTCTGGTGGGTGACTTCGGCGGTTCCAGAGTGGTCCTCCAACGACTTCTCGTAGGAGTCCACGGACGCCGGTTTCTTGTCGGTCGAGGAGCCGACGTACTTTTCGTGGTCGTAACTCATTGCGAAAGAAGAGTGATTTGAAATAACGGGAAGTTTTGGTGGAGTGATTGAACTTTTGCAATGCAGTGATAAACAGGGACGTCAGTAGTTTAAGTATTGAGCAGAAAAAAGGTGATGGGCAAAAGAAATGCGCCAGGGATCACAAAAGGCCGGCGTGCGCCGCCCATTGCTTATGGGAGCATTACAAAACCCACGCTACAAAACCCATGCTGCAGTTATTTTACCGTGCGCATGGCACTGCATGAAAGTGCATTAGGCTGGAGGTAGCACACATGTTACCGTTTAGGAAGGAAGAGAAAGAGATAAAGGATATCGGTAGAGATAAAGAAGATGGGGTAGATAAAGAATCACGGAGAGCTCCATGGGGTACTAAAAGGGACGATGGGGAGGGTCTGCGTGGATTCAGCGTGGGCGAGCAGCAAAGCATCTCCCCAGAGGGGATAGATAAGTGACAGGAGGTCGGGAGAAGATTATGAGCAGAGATAATCGGATTGGACAATTGGGACTGGGATGTTGGATTTTTCGGTAAGATTAGGGAGATCAAGAGGGAATGGACAGGATCAGACACGAAGATGTGGGATCGAGATCAGGGATGATTAGGCAAGATTAGGCAAGAAGGGTCAGACCGTCGGAGATCAAGGCACGCCATGGATTCGGTGGGTTCGATGGGCTCTGTGGGCTCTGTGGGTCCTTGGGCTGGGGCAGCTGAGCAGACTCAGATCCACACCCGCCGAGGCGGATCTGGCAAAGTTCAGCCCAGTGTAATTGAATGTTCGGTTTGAGCTCGGTTAGATTCAGTTATGTTTGTTCGAGTCCCATTCGGGTCCAAGTGTCCAGTGACTTCACTGTTGGGAAGGGGATAGGTGGAACAATGCAAAGACACATTCTGTTTGAGGCAATTATTTGGACCAGAGCCGTCCCCTCGGCCCCGCGGCCAGCTATCTAACCCAGTAAGGCCCTCAAATCTTAGATTGGCCAACCGTCGTCCAATAAGATAAGCCGATTTAAATTACGCACTTCAGAGATAAGCTACGCTCTTGCCGCACTGATAGGTGTCGAGTAGGTTCAGTACGGCACACGGCAGGGTCCGCCTGGGAGGGGGATGGCGGAGCTAGTGCCTGGGGTAGACATAGCGACAGAACTAGAGCTCCCGGTGGGAAACTTCCACGGGGAGCGTGAAATGTTCATGGCGTTGGTGACGTTGAGAGAGTATGGGGAATAGAGCGAGGTGGAGCATGGTAAGGAGGGAAAGATGCCATAGGGAGAGGCAGGGAGATGCAAGGAAGGACAGGGAGGTCATGAGAGGCAAACGTGCACACGGACGTACAGGTGTACTTACAGTGGACGTACGTTACGTACGGTGGACTTACAATTGATGTACGACGGACATACAGTCGATGTACGGTTGATGTACGATGGACGTAGAGGGAAGGAGGTAATAAAATGCGGTGAAAATTCCAATAATTCAATATGGTAGAAACAAGGGTAGAAGTCACGGAGAAGTCATAAAGTCATGAGACTGCTTGATTACATGTATTTTCTGCAACTCTGGCTCGTTGCTGGTGCAACTCCGTGGTCCCACCGGTGTAATTGCAGTATGGGTTTTCACTAGTTCCAAATATTACCTCCAGAATTACTGACAAATACCGCGACTCCTTCGGTACCGCGTGATTTTCGAAGGAACCTCTCGCTGCACTGATGACCTGCTCGCCGTAAACCTCTCACAGGCTCTCGCCAGTGCTAGCACCGACTTCGTGGCTCATACCGTGGCAAGATCGGTGATCGCGAGATCGTGTGAGTTCATCGCCCCACGGATCTTACACCTCGTCTGCGGCCCACTGCGGTCTTTGTGTGTCCTGCAACGTCTCTAACTTCTAATTTCTCTAATTCCTGTAGTTGTCTTGAGTCCTCATGGTGCGGTGCGGTATTCCCTTTTGTTCCTCTGCGTAAGTCCACTATTTTCTCGCGAGGGTTATGAAGGGCATGTGCATAAATTAGAGCAATTAATTAGTGTCTACGAGTCATGAAGCGAGTCAACGGCATACTCACGTGAGGGCAGAAGTTGGTCTTTGGACTTTGGAATTTGAAGCTGTCTTGACACCTCACCAGGCCCAAGAGCCTCTCTCTTGATCCCTGCATCCTATGGGTCTCTGATCTCTGCATCCCATGGGTCTCTGATCTCTGCTCCGCGTGTGCCCCATCTCTGCCCCGTTTCTGCCGATCTCTGGCTAAAGGCCCAAACGGCACCTTTGACATCCCTGCACCTTTGACGTGCACTCTGTCAGTGGGAAGCCATTGCCTTGGAGGACGGCCCCGGGCGTGAAAATGCTATGGTGCTGGAGATCCGGGTGTGCCTCACGTCCAGTGGCACATATCTTGATCGTAGTTCCGTATTTCTTCTGCCCAAATGCCCTGATCAACTGGTGTTCTTTGTTTATTGTTCTTGTAGTGCGTAGATGTTGCGAATTTTAGCTTGAATAATAGTCTTGGCTTTATTTTAGCTGGTCGCTTAATTTTGACTATTTGTTTCACTGCGGCCATTAATGTTATCAATTTGGTCCTGATTACTTAATATTGGCTATTTGATACTGTTTGGGTGCCATTTTGCATCTCTCGTTAGTCTGCAGTATCGCCAGAACTATCACTTTTAATGCAAACGAAAAACCCTCAAATGGTCAGAACCTGTGTTTAAGAGCCGGATATCCCGTCATGTAACACAAGCTCTTGATGCAGAACAAATCCGATTTACTTTGGTACTAATGCAGATGACCTGGTGATATAATTGACTCAGAAGGCATCAATTACGTCAATAGTGAAATTCGAAAAAGTCACGTGATACTTTTTAGAAACCCTGGTAAGATGTCCTCCCGTTGCTCTGGTTAGGCGTGCCACTTCGAGGGATGATGTGTTCAGGGCCCAGATACACATGCCATAAGGTCCCGAGCCGAACACCAAAGTCGGTGTATTGACCAATTCTGGACCCAAGGTATACATGGTCCATGGACACAGCGCAAGAAAAGTCTCACTGGTGAAAAGTTTGCAGGCTTAGAATCATCCGATTTTTCATACCATGGAATGATCGAAAGCTCGTACTCTAGATCTCAAGAGATTCAGGGTTTATTTCTCACTTTCTTGGCGAAGCATTGCAAATGTGAAATTTGGAGCCAGTGCAAACGGATGAAACTGTCTGTGTTCGTTCAAGCCGAGCCGAGGAGTCAATTACTACAGAGTGAAAATATTCCAGAAACAAAAACTAAGAAATTGTGAAATGGATTTCGATGTCATAAAGTGAATGAATTGAATGATTAGGCTAACATCCTCCTCGGTTTGAGGGAAAAAGGTACTCAATTAAAACTATGACAGATTTTATGATTAGAATGAGAACCTTCAACTGTCTCAAAACATGGATTTAAAGTAGTATTGCAGCACCAGATTTATAAATTCAAATGTCTGAGTAGAATCGGACAGTGTAGGATGGAGGTGACCAGGGGTGGTGGACCTGGATTGTAAAATGTATGGCAATACCAGTAGAATATTGAGATATTACATTGAATAGATCCTGATAACGTCATAGAGGAAAGAGAAGCATAGAGTTATTATGTTAACAATAAAGGCTCGTATGTAGAGTTATCTATGGCATATTATTATAGAATTTAAAGTTCAGAATCGAGAGTAAAAAGAAGAAACAGTTTAGAATTTTGAAAGCAAGATGTCAAACGAAATATTAGCTAATTAAAGCTCGAAGGTAAAATATCAAAGCTCGGATCCACAAATTGATTCTTCATGATTTGAAACTTTGGAAAGGATCATCGGATACCGCCGAAGTGTTACCGCCGATCCGCTGGAACCGATTTCATTCGGCCTAAATGGTCGATGAACGATTCAGGCTTAAATGGGCAGCGATCATTGGACCGATCTTCTTCTATCTCACTTCATCGATCTTAATCTTCTAATTTAACACCTATATTGCTATTCCCTACAATTATTTTACTCTTTTCTTATATTGGAACATATAATTTTTTTTTTGATTTAGTATGATACACCATTCGTCATTAACAACTCCTTCAAACGAGCAACTTCCTGCTGTAATTGGGTCTTGTCCTGGATCAAGGCTTCTACCTTGTCTTCCAACTGAGACATTCTTTCCATCTTACGAGCTCTGGATCTTCTGGCTGCTTCGGTGTTTTTAGCACGCTTCAATAGCACAGGATCGCTAGAAGTAGTGTCGATTGGCATCAATGGCTGTGAGCGCAGCTTCTTCGAGTAGCTCACAACTCCGAGATGATCGAGTTTCTTCTCGTTAGAGGCGCCGTCCAATAAAGGAGTAGGCATGGTTGATGATGGGTTTGGTGTAAACAATTGTTTTGGTTGTTCCTTCTTTTGGTTCTTGAAAGGAGCAAACTCGAGAGATTCTTCAACCTCGAAGTACAGTCTCTTGTTTGAAGCAGTCACAACTGGTTCCTCAATCAAAGTTGGCTCTTCAATTGGAAGCACAGTTGGAGCGTCTGTCAAGAGAGTAGCACCCGCAGATGAATCAGCGTCAGCCTCCTCGATAGGAGCCATGGAGTTCTCGTTGCCGAACAACGATACCCAATCTTCCTTCGAGTTGACCTTAGATCCATCTACGATGAAATCGAGTTCGTCAAACATAGGAGACTGGTCCTGGAGTTGATCGTTCTCATCCAACACGTTGGAGAAAACTGATTCTAAGACGCTGGAGTGGATCTGGAATGGAGAAGCTGGAGTAACTTCAACATTGCGAGCATCAGCGGCGGTAGCTTTATAGATGGGCAAAGCTCCTGCTAATGTTGGTTCAGAGACACTCTTGTCCATAGCTACAACTGCATCTTGTCCTTCGAAAAGGTTGAAGTGCAGAGGAGTTGGGTTGAAAAGGTCTTCGGAGTCAAACATTATGGAGTCACCGGATATTATCATAGGGTTTGGAGCGGACATTTTAAATTTGGTACTTGAGAGCAAATTAATCTTTGTAATAATAGTAGTAGCAGCAGCGGTAGTAGACTTGACTTTATAACCTAGCAAATTTTTATTTTAACAAACGTCATAATGGACGGGGAGAACTGATAATCACGTTAACATTCTGTGAGGGAGATTTTAACAACAACAGGTTTATACGATAATAAACTTGGGATCTTTTTTAACTTATAATAAAACGATCAAATTAACTGTTTGGGGAAACTAGTTTAAGCACACATTTTGAATCAATCACTCAAAATAATACGATGGGGAAAATGGGGGAAAATAGAGATGATGATAGGATGTGTGGATGGTTTTGTTGTTGTTGATGTTGTTAAAACTTCGGGGTACCAAGGGCGGATTTTACCCACCTTTATAGTTTATGAGCGTGGTTCACGGCGGATAGAAAAATTTTCGCTCCTGCCTAATTCGGCAGGTGGGGTCCGCGCCGCACACGGTTGCGGTCTCATATTTACGGATTACGCTCGTAATCGCGGTTTTCTCAGTAAACACCAGCCTGCCTTATTAATAACTCTCCTTTCGCAATGACTCATCATGGTGGAGAACTCCCAAAGCACAGAACCATTACCCCCAACGTGAACGACGACGCCCTCTTTCTTAGGAGGCGAAGCACGTGAAAGAAGTGGAGTCGGTGTTGGAGATTTTCACCAGTTGAACCAGTTCAGATCCAACAGCTGGCTAATATTCCAGACCCGCCAGCATGCATGGCCACCCGCCAATATGCACTGATAGGCGACACTATAGGCGGTAGCGGCCGGAGTTTGCCGTACAATTTGGGGTAATTACCGTTACAGGCCCGCTGGGTGGCCTGTAGCGGAGATTGGGACCTGGAGGTTTTCGTAGAGGTCACGTGATAATGTACAATCACGTGACTAGGGGTATGGTCTCGCTACCCCCCTGTGGCCGCATCCCCAAGCCGTACGAAGCCAGGAGGGTCCGTGGCCACGTATGCCGTTTAGAACTTTTCTAGGCGATCTATTGTGTTCTTTTCCCAAAAGCGCTCAAGTTGGTGGCAAAAAAACCCCAAAAGAGGGGGGTTTAGTTGCCTATTTAGTCCTCTGATAGTTCGTTGAGTAGGCAAATATTCTGAAGGTGGGTTTGCTTCTTGGAATTCTGACAAATGGCTCGATTGGGATGACGGGTTGACGGGTTTAAGATAAAGGAGATCAATGCGTGACTTCTAGAAAGGTTGAGAACATTTGAGGGGGCTGATATTTGGGTTTGTGAGGCTCGAATGACAAATACTTCAAAATAGACATGATGACTCACTCTAGCAAGACACGGTGTTGAGTTTGAAAAATAATGATTAAGTGGAAATTGAAACATTGTGACCTCTGTAGTAGGAATCGTGGCATTGGTGCAACGTTCCATAGTAGAAAGTGTTATTAAGACCATGAAAAGTGGAACTTACTTAGAAACGAACCATTTGGGCATTTTTCCTGAACTTAAGGATTTGGGCTTGGTGGATGTTCTTTCACTCGATGATTCGCTTGTATCCACCAGAGCTTTAGCTGCTTCTTCAGGTAGTTCACCTCTGTGATTTTCCAATACCACTTCTGGAAGCTCGCTTGAGTTTTTAATATCAATCACATCAGTTTTAACAAATGGTCCCTTAGTGGGTTCCGGGCCATTGAATTCCCACAACAAAACGCTTCTGGTACTTTGAAACTCGGACATCTCCACCAAATGACGGCTGTTGTTATCGAACGACATCTCAATCTTTTGGAAGGGTGGAAATCCCAATTTCAAGGTGTACCGGCCAATATACTGGTCGTGGATCAATTCGTCGATTTTCTTGATCAATTGGCCAAATTTGATTTGCTCCACATCATGAAGTAGGTTAATTTGTAAAATGTTTCTATCAGGAAACTTTATTCTCAAATGATACTTAGTTGGTTTATTGACCGTGGCCTTTACCCTCACTTTTCCAGAATCTTGAATCAATTTCTGGTACGTTTTGGCTTGAGAAACTGTCATATGGTAATCCTCATCGGGGTTTTCATAGAAAGAACGACTTCTTGAGTCTGGAACATACAATTGAGGAGATTCTGTCTCTTCTTCTTCGTCTTGGACTCCTGATTCAATATGCTTACTGGTTTGGGAATCGCTGGACTTATCATCGTCGAATGCGCTTTGAGGTCCTTCGTGTTTGGCATTTATTGTACCAATCTTCGAATCATTTTTTATTCCGGGCTCTGTCTTCTCATCGATTTCCATGCGGTCTGATTCAATCGAAGATAGTATATGTTCCGAATTCTTTTCAGAGGCAGAATCTTGTGAATTTGCCTTGCTCGCATTCTCTGCGGCAATTAGAGCTTCCTCTTGCTTCTGGGCTTTTAAACGTTCCATTCTTTCCTTTTGGGCCTGTAATTGCTTGATGTTGGCTTCTCTTTGCTCCTTCTCTCTTTGTAGTGGATCTGCTTTATGTTTGACGAAGCTCATACGAATCACTATGCTGGGAACATTACCCAAAATTGCATCCAAAGTCTTCAGTTCGTAATCTATGCTTGAAAATTTGGAGTTCTGAATCACCAAAAATGATTCGTCTTGGAGTAAATCAATCCTTTCATTTGCTTGAAATTGTTCGAGCATTTCACGTACTGTTGAGGAAGATTTGACCTTACTGATGAATGTCTTGTTCTGTGAAGGGTCTTCGACCGTTAACTTGACATTAATGAATGCATTGGTAGAAGATGATGATACCAAGATCAACTTGACCTTAGAATTATTGGTTAGGTTTGATAATCGAAGCGGTACCGAGCCGTCCAAGGTCTTCCCATTGTATTCAAGCTGACCTTTGATGTTGGACTGTTTGATTCCGAAGTGCTGGATTGCCTGATCCGCCACTTGACTGATGGAGGTGGATTTGGTGAAGGATATCTTCTTGGTAGCGAAGTTGTAAGATATATTGAGAGCGATTGAGGCCATATTCGGAGCTTCTGTGAAACAAATGGTGGATAGTAAGAGTTTTTGTAGTGGAAGGTCCCAATAAAGAGTTCAAAGAAGCCTGGAAATAGATTCTTGCAAGAACTCGTCACAGATACTTCTGGCATTACAGTGAGAATGAACTTGGAGGGTATAGTCATGAGGGACTGTGTGCAGTACCATATGATTTCGGCAGAACTCCGAAGCTGTGGCAAAAATTATTTGGGCTGGAAGGGCTCATACAAGAATCGAGCCATTGAAATGGAAGTCTCGTCATGTGTCGATATTAAGCGTATTAGATGAACGAATCTGCTCATAGGGCGAGGCGGTCGTCGATATTGTGGAGTTGGCACGATTCTCTGAGACGAGGGTAAGTGAGAAGTGAATCATAGTGAGAATTATAGTGAGAATTACAGAAGAACCACAGTGATGACTATAAGAGTCAGCACCACTATGACTCATGTCACTTTAAACTATAGTAAGAACTTCCACTCTACAAAGTGGACAGAAAAGTCTAATTACCAGTACACCTAGCTGGGGCATGCCGTTATTATAGGATCTTTAGGGTGGACCTTTTAACAGGACAACTTCGGTCAGGTGACCTGAAATGGCCCACTTGTTTCTACAGTGCAACCAGAGAAGAAATAACCACAGAGAAATGGCTACGGCTGCAAAATAGAACAAGTTCAAATGAGAATAAGGACTAATGCAAATCTTCAATTCTAACAGCTGAAACTTCTACGTATAATTCTCCTTCACAGTAAAATCTCTTGTAGAATGGTCCCCAGACCCTAAACCCTGGCTCTGCGTTCCTGTATATACGAAACCTGCACATAAACTGGTTCCCGCACGTTCTCGCCTCTTCCTATACTTAGTCACTCTTCATAAAAGATGCCCCCTTAACACTTCACTCCACTTCCCCAAGGGCTGATTCCCGAGTCCAACCTTCTTCCTTCGATTCAGTCACACCAGAATCAAGCCCAATCTTCCATCATGTTGTGTGGATGCATTTTCGACTGCTTCCTTGTGATCATC
Organism: Suhomyces terraborum; assembly: GCA_030582495.1. Taxonomy (NCBI): domain Eukaryota; kingdom Fungi; phylum Ascomycota; class Pichiomycetes; order Serinales; family Debaryomycetaceae; genus Suhomyces; species Suhomyces terraborum. The sequence goes on along the minus strand of JAKTXJ010000003.1, from coordinate 322,542 downwards.
TCGATCTTCTTCCCTCCATTGCCAGTGGCGGTGAGAAGAGGTTTGTGCTCTGCTGATTTCCTAGTCAACATCTTGTTATGTATTTTGGGTTACTTGCCAGGATTGATCCATTCATGGTACATCATCGCCAAGTATCCCCCATTTCCCGAGAACGACACCAAGATCTACTATGTATACAGAAACGACATTGAAAACCAAACTCCTCACAGACACGAGCATCACTACCACCATCAGCACAATGTCAACTTCCACCAACAGCAACAGGGCCAGTACCTGCAATTTGAGCCACTCCGCTCTGAGCCTGGAGCTGTCCAATCACCCAACTACGGTGCGGTTCACGAAGGCTCGTCTTCCGCCAGTGCTGGAAACGCCCCCCCTGCGTACTCCGAGGTGGATTCCGGAGCAGGTTCTAGGGCAGAATCTAGACAAGACTCCAAATCCAGCTCTAGGTAAGCTTGTGCTTGAAGCCTATACTTTTTCAAACCTGTGCCTATCAATATTATTAAAAACTCTCGTCATTAACATGTGCCTACCTTGCTTCTCATTTGAATTGGGTGCCACTCATGTGTCGTTTCTATATCACTCCTCGTGCCGCTCATACCACTTTTCCTAATATTTCAACCCTTCCTTCACTTCTCCCCTATCTATAGATATAGATAATAGACGGACACCCCGGATCAAGTAGTCACGTGACGTTTAGATTTGCAGGCTGCTTGCTCATACTCCCCTTAACTGATAAGCAATCCTCTCCTGCGAAAGTATATCCCTAATGGCTTCTCTTATTCGGGACTCAATTTCCACTATGGGAAGCCCTTCCCAAGCCGAAGAGAGAAAGGGCTCGGGAACCAGCAGCAACGACACTATCGACAGCATCAGAAGTATCAACAACCCCAAAACCAAAGAATTCCCCACGTCTATCTCGTTCTACGAGTCGTTCCGGGATTGGTGGAACAGTTCGTGGTACCTCACAAGCGCTACTACCATCAAGGATGCTTCAAACAAGAGCATTGCCAAAGCAAAGCTCCAGAACCGTCTTCTCGAGTACGACTTGTTTCGTGCCATTTTGTCGGACGATATCAAGTTGAAGGACCCATCTGATCCCGATGCATTTAGCAGCTCTGACAATCAATACTGGGGGGAACTCCGGGACACCGTCATTGACGACTGCAGTACGATCCATGAGCTCTACCTCGAGAACGATAGTGACGTTCCGGAGGCTGAGCAGACGCATGTGGTGATTATTCATGGGTACATGGCTGCAATCGGATATTTCATCAAGAACGTGGAAACCATTTTGAAGGCGAAGAGAGGTATACGGCTTCATATCATCGATTTGCCTGGTTTTGGAAACTCTTCCAGGCCCCAATTCCCATCTCATTTCCTCACAGAGCCAGATACCATTCCACAGAAGATTCGGCAGATCTTGGAAGTGGAAAATTGGTTTATTGACAAAATAGAAGTTTGGCGTCAAAAGTGGGGCATTCACAATTTCAAGCTCATGGCACATTCCATGGGTGCATACATTGCCAGTTCTTACCTCATGAAGTACAACACGGTACATACGGTTCTGGAGTTCGTATTGATAAGTCCAATGGGAACAGAATCGAGCTGTGTGAGTTTACTTAACAACAAGAAATTCCAATTCAACCACCACGAAAAAGGTGGCGATCCATTTCAGGAATTGCAATTCCAGGATGAGAATAACAACCTCCTAATTAATGAAGGTATAGAAAAAATATGGGAAAGGTTAGGCAGGCCAAAGTTTCCCAAGAATGCAATTCTAGAAAAAATCTGGAAGTATCACAAGTCACCTTTTCAAATACTTCAGCATTTCGGGCCATTTTACTCGAAGTTACTCTCCTACTGGTCATTTCAACGTTTCAAGAACTTGAAAACCAACCAAGAAGAGATCGATGCCGAAAACGAGAGTATTGGAACTAGCACAAAGTTGGAAGGATCTAAGAAATCGTCAGAATTGAGTTCACTTGATTTGATTTCAAAATTGCATAAATACTCCTATTCGATTTTCAATCAATATCAAGGCTCGGGTGAATTGGCTATCACCAAATTCATTAACCATGAAATATTGCCAAAGCTACCATTGTGTGATCGTGGCTTTATTGAATACTTAAACAAGCACAATGTCAAGACGCTTTGGTTATACGGTGAAAAAGACTGGATGAACAGTAAGGGTGGAGAATATATTAACGAAAGATTAAACGAATTAAGTTCTGGTTCTTCTGAGTATAAAATTATTGAAAATGCTGGCCATCATATTTACCTTGATAACCCTGTCGCTTTCAATAAGACATGCATTGAATTTTTAAATTTACTATAGAGGAATAAATGAGATTAAAACATGGATTGACACAAATGTAATTAATGAACTTCATTGGATAACGATTCTAATATCTCTAGACAATCCTCTTTTACTGTACCATCAATCACATCTTTCAACACCCTACCAAAATTCATGACAAATGATTCAGTGTGATTAGTTTCGATTTTGCTTTTCAACTCTTCACTAACCTCAAATGCCTTGGTGATTATTTCATCTGGTAAAGCTGCCATCCTCGCCACGTTCAATCCGTACAGGTTATTCACCACACCCCTCACCAACGTGTATAGGAAAATTACCTCCGGGAACTTCTGATTTTCTTTGACCACTTCCTGATATCCCATATGAAAATTTATTACCGAAGAATAGATTGATTCTAATACGTTCAAAGAGGGATAATGAGTAATAAAAAGCACGATTGGATTCAACGGACTTTCAATCAAGTATCTCAAAATCGCATAAGCAATAGATATTCCATCATTGGTACTTGTTCCTCTTCCCACTTCATCCAAAATGATAAGTGACTTGCTTGTCATTCCAGACAAAATATCATAGCACTCCAACATTTCGTTCATAAAAGTAGATGTTCCCTTCAAAATATTATCAGTGGACCCCATCCGAATAAAAACAGAGTCAAAAATGCCCATTTCGGCTTGCTCACAAGGAAGAAAGCATCCGATTTGAGTCATGATTGTGAGAAGTCCGATTTGTCGAACATATGATGATTTTCCACCCATATTAGGACCTGTCAATATCAATACTCGATTTTCATCATAACTAAGACTCACATCATTGGCGACGTAGTTAGGAGTGAGGTTTTCGATGATGGGATTCCTTCCGTTTTTCACATTGATTGTTTGCGTGTCAACGAGTTTAGGCATACAATAGTCGGATTTGATGGAAGATGCAGCAGTTAATGAGAGAATACAGTCGAACTGTGCTAGGGCATTGATGATGGAACTGAAGTATTGGTGATGCTGATCTATTTGTGCAAGATATTCGTTGAAACACAGATCACAATTATTGATCAACTTCTCTTGGTGATACTTTAATAGCTTGTATAATCTGGAGGTCTCAGTGGAACGAAATCTCGAAACCAGAAGTGTTCCGTTGATTCTCTGAAAATCAGCTGGTAAAGAATCAACTTGGGCACCATTTCGAACCTCTATTAGGTATGGCTCTCTGTTATTGGTAATGTACTTCAATTGTGGTCTCTTGAGAAGTGTTCTGATGTTTTCGAGCTCTTGCTCGAGCAATTTCTCTATATTAGAAATTTCTTGTTGCTCTTCGCTGATTGAATCCCAATTTCTAAAATTCAAATCGAAAAAGTTAATTTTGTGATCTTCATTGGTTTCGTCAAGAAGCGATGAAGCGTTAATCATGGCAAGAAAGTCAGATGCTGTTGATTCGTTGGAGAGGTTCAATAAAGTGTTGAATATCTCAAGTAATAGAGGTGACTTTATTGAGAGTTTGAGATCCAGAATTGCATTTTCAAACGTTTTGGCCAACTTCAATACTTCGTTTAACGATTCAAGCATCCTATATACCTCGTATCTGGTTACTCTTGGGATCTTGTATGCAGCTGAGTAATGAACTTTAATCAATAGTTGTTCCAAATCAACTGACTTTCCCATTTTGTGAAGCATATTCTTGAAAGAGTCTATGACATGGTTAAACTCTCGTGACATATCTTCTATAGCTTGTAATCTATGGTCGATCTGAATGGAATCCACCAAAGGCTTAGAGACCCACTTATGGAAAAGACGTCTGCCGAACTTTGTTCGTGTATGGTCGAGTAGCCACAATAAAGAACCTCTGGATGAATTGGGATCGGTGGAGTTTTGGAAAATTTCTAAAGCTTCGATGGTTGTATGAGGTAAAATCATGAAATTTGGATTTTTAAAAGGTACAATATTGGACGTTATAGTGAAAATGTTGCTGAGTTTGAACTCCTCCAAATATTGCACCATCTGATATACACAACTTCGAAGTTCGTGGCTGAAGTTTTCCTTATAGTAGGTGGCCAATTCTTTGTGGTTTGAGGGAACAGTATCTTCTAGAAAATTTTCCAAGGATCTTTTGATCTCGGTGTCATCTTTGGTATTATGCTTTTCCAAGACCAAAACTTCTTGGTTTATGGATTTGATAAGCTTTGAGATTCTTTTTGATAATGCCTCTTCTTCACAAATTACTATCACCTCTGTGGGATTCAAATACGTGAGCCTAGTGTTGAGCTCATTGGGGGTTGAAGTGTCCATAAATTCGTCTTTGATTATTTCCCCTGTTGAAGGTTGAATTGCAAGTAAACTCAAAGTAGTATTTTTGTCTCTTTCAGCTTTTTGGACGATCGAAGATGCATTGATACAGATAAGGTATCCTTCACTTTCGTCATCAGCAAAACCTTTTCCTACATCTTCATCTCCCATATATGTGCCACGAGTGTAGACTGCAGTTAATTCTCTTTTCATTAAGTCAGACTTGCTGGTTTTCTCCACACTCTTGGCCAAAGAACTTTCCATTTGCTTCACAACTCCAATCTTTAGACCTAGAGTCAAAAGTCGTTTCAAATTTATGTGGAGCTTAAAGTCTGGGAACGAGCAGTAAGAAAAGGCATCACCTCTTTCTCCTTCATCACCTCCTGAAATAAACATAATATTGAGTACACTGGAGGCTTTCCTAGCATCCTCTCCGAAGAGTTTGTATTTGTAGCCCACTTGGATCACCAACATCTTGTCTTCGTGCTCCTCTTTCAATTGCATAATTTGCTTTTCCAAAGGAGTAAGTGTCTTCCTCATAGTTTTTGGCTTTGCCTTCAGAGCAGAAGTCCCTGCCGTTTTAGTTGGTTTATTTGGCTTCGTGGGTTTGGTTTTTGTATCTGTCGGTATCGTTGTTTTCTTTTCTTTGAGTTTAGTCATTCGTTCTGTAGTAGAGCTTTTTACTCTCTTGGTCTTTGGAAGCGTTTGTTCACCAGAAATCAGTCGCTTCCCTAATTGAGGCTTGATTTCTTCGGTATAAGGATCCTCTTCGATCAAATCAACATGTTCAAGCGATTTTTCACTTTCCTTGGTGGGTACTGGTGCCTCAATTGGAGATTCTTGTTTATTAGATATTTGTGGCAACTCCGATTCTATGTCTAGTTTTAGGGTGTCTGAAACTTCTTGTGAGTTACTCCTCATATTATCATCCAGTTTGGAGCTCAGCTTGGCCTTCAGCTTGAGTTTCATGAGAGAGTTGGTGTGTAAAGATGTCGCCATAGTGGATTTTTCAGGTGATGATGAGCCATTACGATCTTGGTTTATTTCTGTCAAATCTATCGTTTGAGGGCTGGAGGGAATTTCATTTACCTTTTCACTTGTAGAGGGCTTAAAAAATCGGCTAATTGAGACCTGAGATCTCTTCTTGGGAGCCATGCTGCCAGGACAAGTGGAGTGACTTCAATCTACGAGACGCGTTATGTGATATTGGATCACGTGATCCAATCATTAAAGATTACTGGATGGTAGTTATAGTTAAGAGTACGGGCCAATCTCACAAGAGATTCAACTACATATGACTTATAGGGACGACTAGATCGATTGGTGATGCGAATGAACTTTTCGATACGACCAAAAGATCTTGGTGTGTATTTTGAGTGAACCTCTTGGAATTCGCATCCTTCGGTATCATTAATCAATAAGGGTCTATAATTGGGAAAGTGTGCAGGAAGCAGAATATGGGGGAAAATAGCCACAGGGTAATGTTGAATGATAGTGATGTTTTATGATGCTTTGTAAATGGATCAAAATGGAAAGAAACAGCAGAATGCCTGAAATTTCACAATCAGTTGTATCTTAGCGGACCCTGCTAAAACTAATGCTACTAACATTGCTCCGTTTCAAACTCTCCGAAGAATCGCCCTTCAGGCTCATCTTGCTGAGTTGAGACGAGCTCATGGTTTTGATTGGACTTTCAGATACTCGAGGAACCTGTTCCAAGATCGTGGACGATAATTGATTAAAAGGACTTGTGATTGAGACAGGAAGCGTTCCAGACGATCTTGTCTTTCTCAACACAGGCGACACTTCGTCCGATGTTGCAGGAGCCATCACACCAGACGGAGACCGGATGGTTAGCGAAGGTCTTTTGACTGGAGTTTCCACCAACGAGGAACGGCTGCTGTTAATAGCCACACGTGCAGCATTTGAGGAAGATGAAGATGAACTTCTCGATTTGTTCCGCACAACAGGAGTCTTCAAGGAATCAGTAGCCTTGTTGGTTTCAATATGAGAAGGTGAACGTAACAGCTCAAGTTTGTATTCATTGAGTGAGTTTTTTTGGGCACCAAGAACTGGTGAGGGACTGCTTGAGAATGAAGAGTTTGATCTGTTAGTTCTGGGCACGTGGAAATCGTGAACAGGTCCTCTTTCGGGCAAAACTTGATTGGCAATAGTATTTGGTTTGATCACTGGCCAGGTATGATCCTCATTATCTGAAGAGAAATTGTTCGAATTGAGTTGGAATGGAGCATTTGCATAAGATATGCTCTTTTTTCGATGTGAAGTTGCTGAAGTCAATGCATGAAGTGGTGAATTGTTTAAAGATGAAGCTTCTGAATTACTTGATTGTGGAGATGCTGGGGGAAGTAACCCATCGTCGTATTCAAGGGTATTATGTCGAATGGATGGGGAAATTGTAAACGACTTGAGTGACGGGGTTTTATTTGCTGGAGTTTGGGGAATGCTAGATCTGGGAGAACCCACAGTTGGATTTGATGACGGATTTAATGATGCAGGAGGTTTGTAAGAGTAATAGGTTTGAGCCCGTTTCCGTGAAGGATTCGACAATGGCTTATCCAGGGGTGCTGAACTCGAAGGTAGAGACTGTGAATGAGAACGACCGTTGAGATTCGTGGAGGTTTCGGTCTCCTCTGCTTTCTGGAATTGAGACACAGGCACTATAGGACTAGCAAGCACCTTATTTCCTGATATCGTAGACTGTTGTTGCAAGGTTGAAGTGGAATCGTCCGTTGGGAATGCTTGGCTAGCAGAAGTGTTCGTAGGGGATACTTGTTTGTCCAAAGCAAGTAGTAAATCGTGCTTCAAAATCTCGTAACGTTCGATGAGGGCAAAGCTCGATGCGTACTCAATAGCAGTCCAGCCCTTGTTATTTCGTATCTTCTCGAAATCGTAGATTCTCAGAGAGCAGGTTTTGCGGTCAGAGGAGGTGTTAACCAAATATTTGAGAAGAACTTCGATGCATTCAAAATTCCCAAATTCAAGACATAAATGCAAACAAGTGTTGCCCTCCGCATCTTGGGCCTCCCAGGATGCGCCGAACTCGAGAAACAACATGATTCCTTCCTTGAATCCATAGATGCAGCTGTAATGAAGAGGTGTCTGCTTCAAGGGGCCCCCGGCGAAGTTCAACCACACCTTTCCGGGAAACTCCTGGAGTAGATAGTGGAGCGTCTGTGTATTCTTGGTGACTACCGAAAGGTGTAGCACCAGAAACTCGTCAAAGGTAAGGAGGTCGAGATGGCTGTAAAGCAGTGAAAGCTGGCCCATCTGTTGGTTCATGAAAGAGATCAAATGAAAGCATATCAAGTAGTTCCCATGGAACGAAGCGTAATGGAGGTTTGTCCATCCCTTGTGGCTAGGATCGGGGTTGAGCCAGAGCTCGGGGAACCGCCCTAGAAGTCGTTTGGTGATGGGGAGGTTCCCCTGGATTATGGCATTACGGAGTCTTTCCAGAGGCTCCAACATGGCAAGTTATGGAGTGGTTCCAAAGGAGAAAGCTGACTAAACAACCGTTTGGACGAAGCACAGAGTGAGGATTGTGGCGTGTATGATAGGGAGGGAGGAAGAGACTTCCATGAAATGGTCGTTTGAAGTCAATACAGTTGGCTCTTGGAAAGACTATCGATTTCGGATGAGTTTGAATTTTCAGCTAGGGTCCAATTTCACGTTCAATTGCAATTTCAGATGGAGTTCCAAATGCAATGGTAATTCCGATCTAATTTCACGCAATTTTCACAATAGTGATGGAATTCTTCCATGGGTCCCGTGGGGCGTGTGGGGACGTACGGGGCCACAGGGAGACGCGTAAGGGGTAGTGGGCTGGGGGGCTAGGGAGACAGCGAGAAGACCATAGGGAGAGCACGGGTGCGCGGGGGGATGCAAGGGAAAGTCCAGGGAGAATGCAAGGGAAGGTGGCGGGATGCTTGGGGAGAATGGTGGAATGCTTGGGAAAGGTTAGGGAGATGGTGGGAGAAGTCTACGATATGTGTAATAGCCCAGGGAGAGTGCTAGTGAGCATTAGGGAAAAGTCTGGGGAGAAGTCTAGTGTAACTTGACCGAAGTGCCTATGGAGAAGTCGGCGGAGCAGCACTAGTTCTGAGTCAGAGATTTAGTGGGAGTTGGGGATTGCTTGGTGAAGATCGTGTAGATATTATTGGAGGATGCTCGTGAGTTGACAGCAGGTTAGGGGAGGAGGTTGTGAGAGGTTTAGCGAGGAAGTAATAGTCCTGCGAGAGGTGGTGGTGTTTTGTTGCTGGGTTGGATATAAGAAGATGGGCTTTTAGAGGTGATGGGAGCTTGTGGTGGCCCCAGTGGTGGCCCTACCTAATAGTAGCCCTAGTCTTAGCCCTATTAGTGACCCTATTCTCAGCCCTATTAGTGACCCTATTCTCAGCCCTGTCAGTGCCTATTCACAGCCTAGCGGGAGCCCTGAGAGTGGCCCTGGTGGAAGTCGCACTAACTCCAGCGAGAACTTCCCCCTAACTTCCTCCCGGCTATCGTGCTAGGCACGCCAACCGGCCCTATCAACCACACTCGACTCGACTCCTGGATTGGTTCTTGCTCATCAATCGCACCACTACTCACCATTTCATAGGCCCATCGATCCATTGATCCATCGATCCTTAGATCCTTCACTTCCACCAGATCCTGCGATCCTCCGACCCCCAACAGAACCGATCCTTGTGCCATTGGATCCGGAGATTTCAGGGCCCTGTTCGTGCTTGCTTCGCTTTTCGTCCCCACCAATTGGTTCATTAGCGAGCGATAGTTCAAGCCTTCAAAAGTGTGTTTTTGACCGGAAATATCTGGTTTTCAGAGTCCTATAGACGCCCCAGCTAGTGGTGCTAGCTTATTCTGTGATAAGCATTCCAAATCAGCGGTCATATCGTTCAATTCTCCCCATCAAACCGTCCAGGTGTCAGGTCGTCTAAAGTGCTAAACTGCCCCAGAACAGCTCAATCCGAGGTTAAAAGGTTTATTGAAGTACTTCAGTAGAATCTCCAGTTGCTTCCAAACTACTCACATTCATTCAATTTCCCTCAAGGCTGTGTATTTTTGCCATCCACTTAATAGAGAAAGAAAAGACCTAGAACCCTTGCATAGCATTACACATTGTTTTTGTTAAAAGCTATTTTACCTACATTACTGGTATTCACCTGCAAATTCGATCCGAAATCGTTCGAATTGTGTCCATAATAGTGTTGATTGGTTCCAAAAGATCTAAAACCATTGTCAATTATTTGAGTTAGCATCAGCTTGAAGTCTCAACTTATCTTAAATCTGATTCGATCTAACAGTTGTTAGAAAAATCAATTACGGATTCATAGATCTTTTTGCGAAGCAGAGAAGTTCGTTACTCGACTATATTCGTTTTTCACCAATACTGAATCAAATACACCACCATTTATTTCCAAATAATTAATGAGTGGGTTTCGTGTGGTAGCAATTGCCGATATCCAAGGAAATATTGATTCTGTCCATGAAATTTACAATCAATCGGTTGCCAGGAATCAACCCATAGATGTGATAGTCCATACTGGAAATTTCGGGTTTTGGGACGAAGATACCATCAATGAATACAAAGATCTTGGTTATTTAAAACAGATTGTGGCGTTTCTGGAGGTTTTGGGCTCAGATTTGGTAGAGGAACTCAATAATTTGAGTCTCATCAATCCGGCAACTCCAAGCTCAACACCTGCTGATGATTTCAAAACTTTCGCAACAAAATTAAAGGAGTCCAACAAATCGATCAGTCAACTCCAAAAATATGTGGACGGATCAGCTACCTTACCGTGTCCGGTTTATACCATATACGGACCTTTGGACGATCCAAAAGTAATTAACAAATTCCAAAACGGACAACTAAAGATACCCAACCTTCATTTAATAGACCACTTAAGTATTGGAACAATTGTCACCCCTGAGGAAACTCAGCCAAATATAAAATTGTTTGGGTTAGGAGGAAGTCTCAAGATTCATAGTTTGTTTGATAACGGAAATTTGGAGTACGAGGGAGTTACAGGAAAAGTCGGTGAACTTTGGATAAGTATAGTTCAAATTGCTCAACTCTACACAAATGTGATCAAATCGGGGTGCAATGACTCAAACTCAGACACTATAAACATATTTCTTTCTCATGCTCCTGTTATCAAAACCCCATTACTTGAGCATCTTGCTATTATCACCAATTCGGATTTCACTATCTCACAAGGCTTGCATTTCAGGTACCCAGTGATGGGAAATGGAATGGGTTTTGTGGACAGTATGGGTGGATCTGCTGGATATATTGAGAATTACCGTTCCAAATTCTCCAGATTGCGGATGATTCTAGGAGAGTTGTGGTTAATAATACGTGAAGAGATTCTTGAAATACTTGAAGCTTGTGAAGATGAGGAAGTGTCAAATCTAAGAGATTCGATAGAATTGGGTCTCAGTTTATTTGATAAAATTCCAGTGCCAATGAATGATCCAAGTGAGAAAATCGTTTATTTGAGCTTGAACAGTCATAGCAACGAGATGGATGAAGACAGTAAGAAAGTTTTAAGACGTATAAACGATCTTTACTTCCAAGCTTACTATAATTTATGGCATTTTAATTTGTGTGATCATATTTCCAACTCAAGCTTTAATCAAGAGAAAGAATATAACATCATGGTTTTCAATTTGAGTTCAAGTGGTAACTTCAAGTTGGAACACGCCACTAGTCAAGGCTTCAACTTCGGATTCAAAGTAGAGGCTAAGGATACAAGAGAACGTGATTGGAATGGTACAGACGAAGAATACGACGATTCGCAGGAGCTCTCACAAAGTGATGTCAGTTTTGAAGTAAAACCTAGGGCAAAGGGAATTGATTTGGACTATTCACCAAATGTTGGAGGCAAAAAGGCATTCGGAGATAAAGAGGACGAGGAGGACTTGTCTTCAGATGAGTACAGATACGGAAGAGGAAGAGGAAGAGGGCGTTTCAGAGGAAGAGGAAGAGGAAGAGCTGTCAAATACCGAGGAAGAGCACGCTAGTGCCGTAGTGCATAAACAAATCTCCTTGTATCGATACTGACATGTAATCGGCATTTTCAGAAAGTCATGTGCATGATAATCTCAAAACCATGACAATAGAAAAGACGATGTGTCTTTATGTTAATAGAAAAGTGGTGATCCTTGGTGAAGCAAATGCCAAAGTACGAACAAAATGGATATCATTCACATTGAAGAGTCAAGAAAAGGCCACATACTCAAACTTACCTTTGGTTATCAACTACAAGAATGAAAGACAAAATGCTGATTATTTGATCCTTTAGTAGTCTATAACGATGACGAAAAGAATCAAAAGTCACAGTTCGAATCTAAGTTGTTCTAGTTTTGATAAAAGGGTCTTTTTCTAAATATCTCAAAATTGTCTTAACTTATGAATAATTTCGGGAGGTTCGAAGTTCGTGAAGAATTAATCATGATCTCCCATAGTGCCTTCAGTTGGCAAACAATTCTAAAATAAAACTAATACGCTAGTTGAAGAGTTCATTACCTAACAAATATCTTGAAGATATCAGGAATTAGTATACTATTTAAATACTCGAGCAAGTCGACTTCTTATTTATTTGACAGTTCAGTCTGTTTAATGTGATGAAAAGTGTAATTATCTAGTTCCATTGCTATACTGCAACTTAGAAGTAAAAAGTAACGAACGCATATAGAGCTAAAGAGATCACCATGAAACTCCACAGTACCATTATAGTGCACAAAGTTTTTATGTGATGGTTTAAATCGGCAACCTGATAATGAATGGATTTTATGATTATGCATATGTATCGAAAAATAAGAGAAAAGATGGGTTAAATTCATTATAGTTGAGGAACTCATAATATTAGGAACCTTATAGCATGGTTGATTGGGTAAACAATTTTGGCCAAAGTTTTCACCACGAATTATGTATATAGTATCTAGTTATAAGATTGTTAGTGCCATTTGAGACATCTGCCTACTTATCACACCTGGTCTCTTTTCTTCTCCATATCTGGGTATGTTGTGATCTGGATAAACCTCACATCCTCCTCTTGCTCTTGCTCTTCCTCCTCATCTTGCTCTTGCTCTTCCTTTCTCTAATTCTCTCTTCCTGCTCTTACTTTCTCCAATTCTCTCTTCTTCACCTTCCTTTCCCACCCTCCTTTACCCCCTTCTCTACATCTGTTGCTTGCAACGTGTATTATTTATATGCGATAATGGTCTCTCTGGATAGACCTTCCATGTCAGTACACTTCTATCGTGCTCAATCTTCAATCTCCACTATCCAATCTTCAATGGTGTTCAAATGGCAATTTCTGGCCAAACATAACTGGACCATCTTCCTTTATTCTGTAGAAGATGTAAAACCACATGGTGGCGCCCAAGAACTTGGCGGCGTATTTGACCTTGGGGTCGACGTGGGGTCTGGCAACAGCGGCGTGACGGATGTACTTTGCAGCGTGGTGGGCAGCCATGGTTGGAGGTGTGGAAGGTAATGTTGAAAAGCATCGATATTAGTGGTTGGTGCGGAGTCACGTGCATGTAGTCATGTGACTGGCTGTTTTTTACGGTCACATGATTTAAGGTAGTGCGACAACAAAAGGAGAGTCACATGATGTTATAGTCACGTGTAGTGTCGTGCGCGTGAACTGTAACCTCTTGGTCACGTTATCCTGTGCATGTGCCATATATCACGTGACCACGCTTGGGCGAAATGTCGCAGAGCGCATCTCGCTGCCCTCCTGTCCGGGCTCTCGGTCTTCAAACAACTCGCCGGGAAGCAATGTTGTCACGTGATGTGGTCGCCACAACTACACGACATTCCACTGTCAAACAGCAGGTTTTTCACCGGGTGGGGGCTTCGTGAAGATTTCTGCGTCCCGGAATGACCCTTCAAAACCAGAGCATCACATTCTAAAACGTCAAAGGCCCTATGAGGACCAATCTCCGAAATGGACCAAACTCCCCAAAACGTCAAAGTAACAGCTCACGCCACTTTCTGTGTTACATATGCACGTCATGAAGGCCACCACCGTTCACACGGCAACGACAAAAAAGGTTTGGAGTCTTGAAGAGTAGCCAGGTGGTGGAGTTGTGGAGTTTGTGGTTGCTAGCCCACAAACTGCAGAAGTGAAAGGCCGGCGAGGGTAACCTGCAGATTGGGAAGCCGTGTGAAGATTTGCATGTTGGCGAAAATAGGGTGGAGAGCTGCAGGAAAACTGCAGATTACATTGAAGTAGAAATATTAGCGAGTTATGTCAACGGTAAATAGTAATGTTACACAAACATCGTGGGGTGCGGCTGCAGCCCACCTTCCGAAAGTGCAATCCACCTGCTGCAATGCAATGTCCAATTGCATCTACAGCTACGTCACTTAAGATACTTGGATAATGAAATAATATGTCAGCTGCATGCACTCTTTCTTGAGCACAGAGACGCCGGTGACCCAAGGTGTCCACAGGAGTCTACAGGGCCATGCTGGGTCATTTACCGAAAACTCGCTACACTGATACTGACCTTCTCCCACAAGCAACCGCAGCCTCACCGTCCACCCCCACTACCAACCAAAAGTCACTAACCCTCCCCCAGAATCAACTTCGGTTGCCATAGCCTTCAACCTTGCTGTCCTGTGACATCCTCTAGCGTATTATTACCAGCCCTAGGCGTATTATTACTAGCTAGTGCTTTATTATCTCTCGCTACGCCTCCCACCAATTCCCGCTGCACCTTCCCCTAAACCTCGCCACACCTTTGTACTGATCCCCCTAAACGTCCCAATCCTCGCTTCCCCTCCGCCCCGGTCGCCCACGACATTATTACTAATATTACCACCTACGGCCGCAACATGCAACCGCGTCTTGCCAGAGCAAATACGGCTGTTCTCCACAGATTGCCAGTTCAACTTTGGACTTTTCAACCCTCCAACAGCTCCAGCACTCTAATTCCAAAACAATTCCAACGCCAATTCTCACCAGCTCGCATCTCTCATCTCCCTCTGCTAAAGTTTCCACGAGTGGGTCCACAGAGTGAAGATCTGAGGATCTGAGGATCTGAGGATCTGAGGATCTGAGGTGACGTGAGATAATGTATGGTGGCATTGTGACTACAGACTAAAGACCTCTCGAAGACCCCTGACTCTTGGCATGCCTGGAATGGCTCCTGCTGCGTTTCGGACTCGACAGTATTATAGAAAATAGGGATCTGCTTTCGACTAGAGAACTTCCCTTTGTTCATGTAATGTGAGATATTATTCGGGGATGGGGCCAGACAGATGAGATGGGACGCGGCCTTTGGATTTGGTGCCGCGTGGGAGGCAATTGTAGCAATGGGAGTGGTCCATTTGGGAGTGATCTGAGGTGTGGATTGAGGTGTGAATGTCGCTGGTGAAGATTGGGAAGAACGGTTGATGGGATTGGTGATTAGCGAATCGTGTATTCAGAAGTCGGTGAGAGGCGTGGGACGGTACCTGGGCCATGGGTTACGGCTACCAATTAGGTTATGGTTATGGTTATGGAGAGGCGTGGAGTTAGTAGCGCAGAGCCATTTTAGTAGTAATCCAGTACTAATTTGTAGTAATCTGTAGTAATCTGTAGTAATGGGTGGTAATGGGTGGTAATCAGTAAAGGGCTAGTCCGAACATTTGGCGGTTTGGCGATTTGGTGATGCACCAGGAAACACCCACCAATGGTGTAGAGACGAGCGCACAGTAGAGCTTGAGCGGTGACGAAAATTTGCTCACCGAGTGCTACGATTGGACCACCACGGTGGCCCACAGACCGCGATACAGGCCGGGATCCCAGCTCCACATGGCGTGGTTGGGGCCCAGCTCCCGTCCCAGGTCCCCTTGCTCAAGTAGTGGTGTTTAATCAAAAGCTACGTTCGCTCCTAGTTATATAAAGTCCCTGGTATGGGTTCGATAATAGATGGATATTAGTCGGTACCTGTTAATTTGGGCTGGGTTGGGTGCCTAAGTAGGATACCGAAGTAGGATACCTGCGTCTGATACCTGCGTCTGATACCAAATAGAGTCCCTATTGGTAGTGCAGTCCCCACGTCCCGTAAATAGAAATTAACTAAAGTGTATCAGCATTCACGCATTTCCAATATTTTACAGCATAATAATTTTGTAATTAGTCTCTGTAGAAACACCCTATGCACATGTTGCGAGCCCTGGTGCTCCGTGCTCGAGCAAACAGGCGTCGCTATTATCTGCGCGTCACCCTCCCCAATTCGGGTTTTGTAAGTCATGCAGCCGTACATTACAGTGTTTGACACGGATTGCCGTTAGGAACACATAACATGACATGAATGTCTGAGGTTCCAAATCGCCTTCTTCCCCATGGGCCTGAATACAGGGAGCAAATCCCAAAAGCTCAACAGGTACATTGTAAAATCCTTCTATGTTGATCGGTTCCTAAAAAACTTGAGCCTTGTTCTTGCCCTGGATCCAGATCAAAACCCGGGCCCTGTTTACCATGGTCCTGTTCAGAGGTGTAGGAGTAGACGAATGGTGAATTATCATTCAGTTCTGATTCCAATCCAAAGGGTCGTCTAGCCTGGTGAGAAGGGTCGATCTGATAAATGCTGCAGCTGGAAGAGGGTTCTACAGAATCAAACGTGAATGTTGGTTGTTATAGGTGGAATTACAGAGACGGCGCGTGTTAAAGATGATCTTGTAGAAGGTGAAATTATGGTGGATAGAGCTGTGTAACGAAGTTGGAGTAGACGAACCGATGGTGAGTGAGGTTTGGTAGGTAACTTTGCAGCTCAGTGGTGCTAGGTGACGTTACAATGACGTGGTACTACGTGAATATGAACAAAGGTGACAGTTCAATAGCATCATAATTACGATGCAGCTGTCGTTGTAATTCCTACAGCTCACAGACTATTAAAATTTCCAACTCAATACTATAGTCCAGTATCAACTACCTATTTCCATATTCCAAACCTTTTCAATGCCACCTTGTGCTGGGGCTTTAGTTTTTTCATGGTAGGATTTTCAGATCAATATGAGCATCTCAAAGATTAAGCTAAACCTTCTGCAGCATAGTTCCGCCCTCATTAGTTCAACTATTTCTTCAATAGCCAGCAAGTGCCTCAATAATTCATTTCATTCTTCAATAGCTCAACTAATACTCAGTATCAATAGCCAAACTCACAATAGTAAACTCTTGGCTTGGAGTCTCGTTACTACCCACCATAGTGTCATGACATCTCTAATCACAGCCACAATAGAATAGTCACCGCACGGCTTCTATTCTATTGAACTATCATCGCTTTCTGATTGAACTACAATACATACTCTTCATATATACTTGATTGCAATTACAATAATTAGGCTTTTCTTTCACTTCTTATCGTACGTTAAATTGCTCCTTGGTGCCGTCAAAGCTCTCACCATCAGTCAATGCACATTGTCCCTCAGTCGTATACTTTGTCACAAGTGAAATATTTAGACCTATTAAGCGGATAGGGTGCGACAATAACTATTCAGTATTTTGTGCATTCCCCAAACAGTTGGGAGGCCATATTGGATCCCTTGGAGGCTATTTATGGAAACATTCACATACAAACGGCCTCTGGTGGGCTCTCGCACTAGATTCGTGGATCCTGAATCCTGGACTTGGGTCTGTTTTACCGCTATTCTTCCTTTAGGCAGGGCTGGAGGGACTCTGGAATGATGCAGGTGCACCCGATGTGGCCGGAGCAAAAAAAGGGCTTTTAGGGGCGGGTTGGGCTTGCAGGAGCTTGCGATGAAAACCAGCTTATGATGGTTGTCAGCACTGCAGGCTCCAGTCTGGCCCCTACATCAACGCCCTCGTGGTCCCTATAAGCTCCATCATGTCCCTTCAGTTGCCCGGTATTCCAAATTGGAGATTCTGTGGTTGCGCGCCCGGGCCCTAGATTCCGTCAAAAATGTCATTTTCCCGTGCGTGATTCACCAGTTTTTTTGCATCTTGCATCTGCATAAGCCTGTACACTGGCCACGCAAGCTGCGCTAGCTACTGTTGGTAACTGTACTCTACACTGTTGCTAATAGCGTTGCAATACAACGCCGCGTATATGAGCTTTTACTAAGGATGATAAGGAGAATAGAACATAGAATATGAGAACCATGGAACCTGTGGTGGCTTCGCCAGAAGCCATGAACTGAAGATGAGGACAAGAAGTGAAGGAAAGGAATGAATGGGTAAATGCAGGAGAGGGACAAAGGCCGGGCTATGGTGTCAACCGGTCAATGAATGTGAACAACGGACGAGTCTCTAGGCCCTCCAGCTAATAGCTGGCAGCTATAGCTTATCGTTTAGGGCCCGAATTCCCATGGCCGATAATTTTCATGACAACGTATCTCAACAATAATATCACGAAAAAAGTCTGGCCCGGGCTCGTTTCTCAATTGTTTCTCGTTTGCATCTCTTGCTCTCTCTTCAAGTCTCTTTCATGCAACCGGTAGTGTCTAGTCATGTTGGATTTGACAGAGAATAACTTTCCACAGTCTTTCCATGTACACTTGTAGATCTTCTCTCCGGTATGCATGTTGTAGTGAGTTTGAAGAGACGAGGGTCTCTTGAACTGCTTGTTACAGATCTTACATCTGTTTCTTCTTGCGGTTTCGGGGGTCATATCGTAGGTGGTGGAGGATCCACGCTTCTTCTTCTTCTTTTCACTGCCGGTGGACGACACGCTGGAGGCAGGCAGCGAGTTGTGTCTGAAATCGAGCGATGGAGGCTTCAATTGGCCAGAAGCAGAAGCAGAGGGAGGAAATTCAAACCCATCAAAGAACGACAATGGTTCGGCCACAGCGTGGACAGGTTGCTGGGAGTAACCGGTCAATGGAGGCATCGATGGGTTGAGGAAGTTGTAAGGGTCGGATCTGGCGTGCAATCCAGCGATGGAGCTGGTGGTAGAACCGTGAATGGAGCCGTTGATAGAACCATTAATGGAACCACTGGCAGAGGTATCTTGATGGTAAGACGAGTCGAAGGACGCAGCCTTGGCGAGCTCGGGTTTCATAGGGTCCAATTGCTTGGAGTAGTCTGGTATCGAGAGCTCTTCCCACTCAGAGGCAGCAGCTGGAGCAGCGGGTTGGGCCATGTGGTAATCGTAGATGTTAGGAATCATGGGCTCAATAACAGAGAACTGTTCTTGTTCAGTGTAGTAAGGAGCACCGTGGCCCGCAACAGACTCAGACTGTTGTGGAGGGTGTTGATGAAGCGATTGCTGAGGGTAGAAGTAGGACAGGGTCATGGCAGGGTAGGTGGCCGGAGCAGAAGACACTGCTTGGGCATGGGTGGTGTACAGGTCCATGTACAGCGTAGGCTCCATCAACGACTGGTAGGTGGAACCTTGGAAGTGGAGCATGTTGGTAGGATTATCAAGAGTAGTCATGTAGGGTTTTGGAATGGCAGAGGCAGTTGAGACAGTAGGAAGGGTAGATTCGGAGTCTTTGGATGAAAGCATTAGCTTGAAGTTTCAAATATGGGGAGTACCCCAGTCTTGATATACTAGTGAACAGAGACCAGAGAAGTGAATGCAGAGTGCGGAACCCAGACATGCAAAGGTGCAGCCTGCAGAATGCAGAGTGCAGAATGCAGAATGCACCGTGCAGAGGTGCAGATGTACAGATATGCAGCTATGCAGATATGAGATATAGAGATGTGCAGATGTGCAGATGTGCAAATATGAGATATCGAGGTGTGCAGGTAAGGCGATAGTGAGATGTGCATCTGATTCACAGGCACTAATGTCAGATATCACGACAGCCGCATACTGCGGTGTAGGTGTGGAATTAGCCCGTCGTGCATGACGGAGCCGGCCTCTTTGGGCTACGCACATTTTAAGGTTCCGACGTTCTGACCCTCCGATAACGTCCACATAACGAGAGGACGTCAGTAGTATGCAAACCACAGATTAAATAAAATTAAAAATAAAATAATAATAATAATAAACCTAACCCTCCTCTGATCCTGCAGGTGGGCCGTAAACCTGTTGACATCGACAAATATGAGGCATATGGATGGATGCCTGGACCGTTTTTTGTTTGTCAGCCTGGCCTGGGGAAATGGGGCACAGGAAGGCCGTGTCACGTGGACTGTCATTAATCTTCAACCAATGGTTATTTGCTCGTTGGAGAGTCGGGTTGGATCTGGGAGAAGGTGGGTTCAGATCTGGCGGAGGGTTGGGGTGGACTTCACAGGAGAGCCGCGGTTTTGTGGAGCTTTTGAGCAGGCTTCGGGGGTGGTTCAGTGCTGATTTGGAGCCGATTTAGTGCTGCTTTCGCCGCTGGAACCACACATTGTGCTGGAGTGATCTCCCCCAAAGCCCCCAACGCCCCCAACTGGAGTCCAATCTTGTGTAGAGTCAGTCCCCAATCTCCTTCTGTCCTATCTACGGCTTCTTGATCTTGTGTCGGTGTCTGTTTCTGGCGCAGCTTCCGCTTCTACTTCTACTTCGGTAACAGTATGTGCTTTTGTTTGTGTGTCTGTGTCTGTGTCTGTTTCAGTGTCTATTTCTGTGCTGCTTTGTGCATTTCTTTTTGCATGTCGGTGTCTGTGTCGGGATCCTAATTCCCAAGCCTGCCTCCAGATCTTCGCTCGCCTATCGGTGGCACCTGTTCTGCAAATAAGCCCCCTTGATGTGACATTAGACCTCCCCGCATTCGACCACGTTGGCATTATTTTCTGGCGCCTGCATGGCAACGTCACTCTAACCGGCAATTAGATTCACAATCGGGATTCACCGCTTATAGGTGGTCATTTTTAGTTACTTCTTACCGGTCACATCTACTGGTCGCTACCGATCTTCACCGTGAGGCTCACAAAGGTACCGGTCTGATCTGCTTCTGCTTCTGCTTCTCTTGTGGGGGTGAGAGGGGTTTGCGACTTACGGGTCCGTTGCAAGTGTCGTCTGGAGCTTCGCTCCCGCCGGCCAGCCCGGCGTGTTTTACGGTGGCCGCTGGGTGCTGCCCCGTGCTGCCTAGTACGGTCGGCCGCGGTCCGGTCCGAGGGCGAGGGATCCGGCCAATTTACGGTGTTTGCCTTCGAACCCTCGGGGTCTAACCGAGGGTAATTACTTCACACCTGATTACACTGGGGGCACCTCCTGCACACAGCCGCGCACCTTATTTTTCATAATTCGATGGTGCCGTTCCATCACTCTATTATGACGGTTGCGGAGCCTGTTCCTCTACAAAGACCACGAAGGTTATGACACGTCGTTTAGCTTTGTGGCGCCGCCATGTCGGGGCCCCACCGCAAGTGGCTATTTGCATTAGCAAATTCCAAACGCAAGGCCCACTCGATAATATAACGTCAATAAAACGGTGTTTCCTGCCCTGCATACAGCCACAGATGCCACTGGCTACACACTATAGTCGTATCTGCAATGACGGAAGTTAAAACTCAGACAAAGGCCGTGGTTTGGGCTGATACGTTCCACAGGTTCCGTTATCTTCCTGTGCTGACACCTCGCCGACGGGTTACCACAGCTGCCGAGGGTCTCCAGGGGCACCGGGCGAACGTCTGGGCTCCAGCACGTCTCGACTAGTTTGTAGCTAAGATCTCAGATCTGGCTAGTTGTGCCCA
Source organism: Suhomyces terraborum (assembly GCA_030582495.1). Classification (NCBI taxonomy): domain Eukaryota; kingdom Fungi; phylum Ascomycota; class Pichiomycetes; order Serinales; family Debaryomycetaceae; genus Suhomyces; species Suhomyces terraborum. The sequence continues at coordinate 301,345 of JAKTXJ010000003.1, read as the reverse complement.
TCCTTGGTCCAGATCAGCTGGCCTAACCGCCGCTACTTCCTAATCGGAGCGTTTGGAGTCCATATTCTCCAGTCTGTAGTTTGGCACACCCCTTGCCTGTTTGGGACGGTGAGACCTTGAAACGTTGATAACGTTCCGTGCGGCACCACCTGCTCTGGTAACCACTGACAACCTCCAACACCAGCCCTAGTCTGCCTTGGGCCCCAGCACGACTTTCACCCTGGCTCTATTACTGTTTCTGGCTGCGTTTCCCGTCATCGCAGCTTCGGGACATTCAGCTTCCATACACGGGGCGAAACCTGGGTGCGGCAACCCAGAATGTCGCGTCGGTGTCTGCCGGGGCCTTCGCATGATCGGTGTTTGAGAATTCGAAACTCCCAACATTTGAAGAAGCCGGCGTTTTGGGGCTCCCTGGACCCAGCGGAGCGGGTCGAGCTTCTTGTTCTGATGCTGCTGGAGGCGTTGCGGGCATCTCCATCGCCACCGCTCCCACCATTCCCACTACTACGGAGACATCGTAGTGGTGGGATTCCGGGACGAAGGAATTGCGAGCAGGTTTCTGGAGGCCTGCTGTAGCCGCGGTGGCTACCGCAATAGGCAGTTACGTGGGGGAGGGGCCTGGTGAGGCGGTCATCTACACCTGAGATTCGATAGAATCATCTCATTGGCATATAAACCGCAATCTATGCAGATTCCGACGACGGTCACGTGACCTCCTCTACCACAGCGGGTCCCGGGTGGATTGGTGCGCGCACGCACCGCTCCGTTGCTAATAATACAAGAAAATATCCGGAACTTGGTTCCCCTTTGGTCCCCCCACCAAGTGACACTTGCAGCGGCCCACAGCTCGGCCTGCGGTCACTAACCAGAGCCTACATGCAACGAAACGTCACCGACATGTGACATGTGACATGTAGCATGTCACCGCTGCCCTACGGAACAGCCCTACCTGGCCTGCCTTACGTAACGCCATGTCTCGGACGGCTTCCAGTGTCCACGGCCCCAGGGGCCGCCAGCGGGCCACGCACCATCGGGCCCCCAAATGTGTGCGCGACGGCAACCTAGCAGCTCTGAGTTGCCATCCTGTACATAGCGCTCCTGCGTGCGCGCCGCAGGGCGTGCGCGGCCGAAAACATCATCACCACACTATATTTAACTTCGGTGCGGCGGCTCGCACTGTTTTGCAGCCAGCCTCCACCAGCCTCCTGCTCCTCCCTGACCACCACCACAGCGCTGGTCACTGGCCTCCGCAGCCAATGAGCTTGTTCCATGACCCGAGCTTGCTCCCTCTACGACCAGCTCCCCCAATGGCGCCTGCACAGACTATCCAGCTCCGTTTCACGGACCCCACTCCCCTCCGCTCCGCGCAGCTCCGAACCAATCCCCATAGTTGTTCCTGCCACCAGACGTCACGCCTCCGATGGTTAATGCAAGCACCTATAGCCAGTTGCCTGATCTGGTCTAATTAAGGGGCTGTTCCACCACATGGACCCCAGACTCCTCAACTATATAAACCCCCATTGACCCTGTAGAGCTCCGATATCGATATCGATAACTGGTCTTAGTCTTCCCGCCTGTACTACGATCGCTTCTTCTATCGCTACCACCCGTGTTCTCATCTCCGCGCCATGAGATACTCTTCGCTCTTCACCTCCGTCGCATTGGCCTCGTGTGCTTCCGCTGCTTACGTTCCCTCGGAACCCTTTAGCACCTTGACCCCGGCCGCTCCTGCTCCCTCGGGCGCCACCACAGACCACACCCAATTGTTCGGGATCCAGGTGGTCACTTTGGCGTCCGATGCCACCGCAGGCTCTCCTGAAAACCACAAGAGAGCAGTGCAGCAGATCACCGATGGCCAGGTGCAAGAGCAGACCTCTGTCACCTTGAGTCCTGCCCCTGCTCCTACCAATGTGGTCAACCAAATTGGCGATGGCCAAATCCAACACCAGACCGCTGGTGTCGTTAACCAAATCGGTGACGGTCAGATCCAACACCAAACTGCCGGTGTCGTTAACCAAATTGGTGACGGTCAGATCCAACACCAAACTGCCGGTGTCGTTAACCAAATTGGTGATGGCCAAATTCAACACCAAACTGCCGGTGTCGTTAACCAAATTGGTGATGGCCAAATCCAACACCAAACCGCCAGTGTGGTCAACCAAATCGGTGACGGTCAAATCCAACACCAAACCTCTACTGTTGCTGGAGCCTCTCAAATCAGCGATGGTCAAGTTCAACAGCCTACCGGCGCCCCAGTTGCCAACGGTGCTAAAGGATCTGGTTCCCCAGTATCTTGTAAGACCCCCAACTCATTAGGCATGGTTTTGAAGGACGGTGTCTTGCGTGACACCAAGAACAGAGTCGGTGCCATTGTTGCTAACAGACAATTCCAATTCGACGGTCCACCACCACAAGCTGGTTCCATCTACGCCGCTGGATGGTCCGTGACCTCTGAGGACTACTTGGCATTGGGTGACAGCGATGTCTTCTTCCAATGTGCCTCTGGTGACTTCTACAACTTGTACGATCAAAACGTTGCAGCACAGTGTGTGCCTGTTAAGTTGAGCGTTATCGACTTGGTTGACTGTTAAGCAGCTGGCTGTATCAAATTTAGCATAATGGACTTGTATTTATGAATAATGGAATTTTTCGAGAACCGATTGTAACTCCCCAAACAACACTCTAAGCACACTAGCAATTGTGAGGGCCGAGCAACCCAGAAACCGTTACAATAAGACACCCTACAAGGAGCAATCGTGTGACTGTCCTCAGATGAAAGTACGTAAGTCAATTATAATCAACCTCAACAATAGCCACCAATTTCAGATGCCATGATAATGTAGAACTCTCAACATTCCACTACATCTATGGGGGAACCTCCTCAATTCTATGGAGAGGCATTCCATCAAGGCAGCAACAATTGCAACTCAACACTTCCCTGGTGTTGAGGAAATAGGAGGTGAAGAACAAGAACAATGTACATTCGGAGTGGTTGGTGTGGAGGGCCTGGTGATGTTCTATTCTTAGTTCTATTCTTGAGATGTGGAGTTGCTCATCGCACGAAAATACCCCACAATATATCAATTGAGACTAGAGACGAACTAATTGGGAACAAATGAGATTAAATTTCCTTGGTACTGTACCTGAAGGCTCATGATGATTGGGGGAGACAGGGAGAGTGACCATCTAGAGATGAAATTCAGGAGTAAGTGTGGGCCGATGAACTGAAGTGAGCGAATTGTGGTGGGAGGTCATTGAGAGGGTCAGCTAAGAAGAGAAGACATTGAGGTGGACCAAGGTCTAGTTGGAGGTGCGATATTGAAGAGACCACTAAGATCCGATCAAATGGTGGTATTACAGAGTAGAATCAGAGGATTGGAGAAATTCGGTAATTAAAGTGTAGCCTCTATCAGCTGTTTTCCTCATGAAATTTGTTCCAGTTAAAGTTCAACAATTTACACTATCCTTCAAACTTCTCGTATACTCCTTTGGGTGCCATAATGTGTGGGTTCCCAGCACGGCTCATGACAACCTCATGACAGCCTTAGGGTGATGGGTCCCTTCAATCACCACACTCTCTAGTTAACTGGGTCCCTTCAATCACCACACTTTCTAGGACAGTGAGGGCTTCCAATTCACCTACAGCCATACCCAAATATACCGTACCCAAATCACATCGTACCCGATCATACCGTAACCCAACCATGTCTTAGCCTAACCATAACATAACCATAGCAGTCATACCACTTTCACACTACCTCCTCCAAAGTCACGGTGACGTCTCCCAATGTCATCATTTCCTTATCTTGTGTTACTTCCCTTCCTCGGTGCAAGTCCTGCACAATCGATGATGAATTTCACCACAATTACATACCCCCATTCCAGGCATAGATTCCACACCTGAGCCAAAGCTGTACATGCAAGTGTGAATACCTCATCATAATTAATTCAGTTTATTATGGCCAGGCACCTCCAGGCATAGCAACTTGAGCATTTGATCAAACCGATAAAATTACCTCCTAAATTCCATGATCTCAGAGTCGATAGTCCTCGATCGATAGCCACAAAACCGATTTCCGCTCGCTGCCGCAATAGTGATTAGCATTGAACTTACAGAAGATCATCACAGAAGAACTTGTCACCGGAGGCTGAATATTTTTAGCTATTGTAGTGGAACTTTAATTTACGGGTCATTTCAATAGTGAGTAGTATTGAAACGTCGTATATACATTGATAAGCACAGGCACCTCGTATACAACGGAACTTAGATCTTCGTCTACCCAAGAGCAACCCTCCTAGTGGCAAGTGTAGGTACGTGTGGCTTGTTTGATCTCCAGAACAGGTAACAGTAGGATTGACATTAGCGTCCATCAAAATCCATGATGTCAATTTCGACGATGCATCTTCAAAAGCACAGTGTCTCGTCAATTACACTGGACGACGTCTCATCAACTGTGCGTATTTTTATGAGATTAAGCACCACTGACATCAAAAGCGTGATCATGTGAAAAGGCAGTGTGCCTCCGACGTCAGCACGTACCATAAATAGCACTAGTAACATCAACAGAGCATACCCATGTCGAATCCATATGCACAGAATTTATTAAATATCGCTTACAATGTGCTCACTGCTCATATTACTTCCAGTGTAATTATTATATTTCGCAGGTGACACAATTTCAACATACGGCCATCGACCAATTCCCTAACTTCGTTAGCTGTTCCTAGAACACCCGATCTCTGGCCCCATCTCTGCATTGATCCGTACGTCCGAGCTGGAGCCTCAATGGAGTCTGTTGTGTGTATATCTTGCACTGGGAACATTACACCCTGCGCTGGGACTGCTGATAAATTCCCGTCAGTCTCTCTACGTGCCCATTTTCGTCAGTTTCTTTAGTTTCTTCAGGTCCTTCATTTCATGTATCTTCTCTTTCTGCCTGTTGGACCTTCTTCTCCAGTCTCGCTCCAAACCACAACCCTCCGTCGGTAGCCTCATCCAAGGCCTCAAATATGGGACCACGTTGACCTCAATTACATGCAAAACTCATGCAGAAGTCCATGTAAAAATGCTCTCCATGCATTTCCGCATGCACTTCGTGGCGACGTCCGAGCGACATCCCGGTGATTGTTTAAGAGCCTCGGACACTTTGGCCGCTTTAGGTAAAGTCGCCAGTGGTAACCTGCATCATATGCCCCATGGCTGCATGGCCCCACGATTGTCCAGGAATCTGATCTGCAGATTCACGAGGATCTGCACAATCTACAACTACATGATACAATCTAAACTACAGGTTACAATCTAGGCAGCTAACCTCTGCTCCAGGGCTTTTTCAGATAAGCCATGCGAGCTAAGAAGCGTCCCATAGAGGAGTCCAAGTCAATGGAACCAACTCTTAGAGGCCGCCCCGCCGTGCAAGCCATAGAAGCCGCCCCACCAGAGCCCGGGGACCGCGCGCTTTGTGGCTTCGGTGACTCTCCCTGTGCGTTGGCTCCCTGCACTCTTCTCTACACGGGCAGTTCATTCCTGTAGCCATTCCCAAAGTATGCCTGTATGTCTCTCTCGACGGGCCAATGTCTCCATTCTGTACGCAGGCGTTTGTAGAGGCATTTATTCTGCACACAGGCTGTTTTCTACACAGTCTCTCTTCTACACAGGCTCTCTTCTACACAGACCCTCTTCTACACAGGCCTTCTTCTACACAGGCTCTCTTCTACACAGGCTCTCAGGTCTAACGGACTCTTTATTCTGTACACAGGCGCTCATTCCCTATGCTCCTGACTGTACAGTCATTCCCCATACAGTCGATTCCACGCAGTGTCTTCCATACACTCCTGCCTATGCACTTCCTGCACTCTCCCCATACAGGCTCTTATTTGTACATTTCCATGCACTCTCCTGTACAGTCCCATTCCGATAACGTAGCACCGGTGACACACGCCGGGTTGTGGTGTCAAGGTGAGTCAGTGACAGTAAAAGTGACAGTGGCACCAGCAAGCGATGTGGCACCGTAAAAGGAGTGCCAACGGAAAGCGGCGCCGCTCCTGTCGACTCCGACGTTGTTCAATGTCCCCAATGTCGTCGGCCTGCCGTGGTGACTGCTACCTGGTTCTGCTGGGTCTCTTGCTGGCCCGGCACTCGGGGTGCCGGTGTTTGCCGGCGTCTGTTGCAGGGTAGACGCGGCAACACTCGGCAACACACGAACCCAGCCCACGAATCCGCCCAGCCTGGAACCCTCAGGAACCCTTGGGGCCCTGCAACACCGCCAGTGCCGCGATACTGTAAGGGCAGTCTAAAGCCACGCTAGTAGGGCATCGAACTGTTCATGTTGCATCGGTAGATCGGTCACTACAGACAGAACCCTCTTGCAGTAGGCAGCAGTGACGCACCGGGCAGATCATGCGTAGTCAACATCGTAGGCGGAGGCGTCAACGTGACATGCATCGGTGAATCAGCACCAGTGATATCCCGCACCTCCCCTTTTGGCGGCGCCGCACCGGTGACACACGCTGCATAGAGTCCACTCAACCATCAAACTATGCATGTTACACTGCATTGATAGGTCCGGGGCTCGCATTCTCCTCCAGATGTTTAATCGTGCATTCATGCACATATACGACACCGTCAAACCTCAATCACAACCATACGGCCCCTGTGGATTCCCCAGAGACTGCTGCACCATGCCCTGGGCTTCTAGCATCCTTTGCTGCAGTCCCACTGCAGTCCTACTGTGCACCTACACTGCACTTGCTGCACACTTGCTGCACACTTGCTGCACACTTAGTGCTGACACAGGACGTTGTTTTGTTCGTGTGCCAGACGTGCATATTTCATCTGCTCCACACTACCCCCAGGCAGTTATGTAGCCACTGACATATGTAAGCTGTTACTTGTGAAACAGCTGTCTAGCCTCCTTGTATTTGTCACCACCTCTAACACACATTGGCTACTGTGGATGGTTCTGAAGCTGCCCGTATACGCACCTGGTCGCCGGCCACGGAACCTGGTTCCATGCTTGCACTGGGACCACGGCACATACCATCAGGGCCTATATTCCGTGTGGTTCCAACTTGCAAAGTGCCGCTGCAACATGTGACATGTACCCCACGAGGTTCCCCTGTCGCCTCTTTTCGACTAGGCGGTAGTCCCTGATAATGTGAGGAATTACGGGTCGAAGCTTGGAACAGTTACAGGTTGAATCGGTGGGTGAATTACAGAAGATCCAAGGTGAGTTACGGGACAGTTCCAGCGAGAGTTACGGCCAGTTCCAGTGGGAGCCACAGACTTTACTTCTGGTTCGACTTAGACCGTGAAGTAGAGATTAATTTCCGCTAATTGGGGGTCAATTCCCGCTAATTCTGAGCCAATTCCCGTCCAATTGTAGCTCGATTCCCGTCAATTGTATATCAATTCCCGTGAATTATGAGCCAAATTCTCTTCGGAGCCCGGCAGCCCTATCTTGCTTTTGGCTATCAATAGGGCCACCACATTACTCATCTTTCCTCTCACTTGGATGCTGCCTACATTGAGTGCTTTTCTTAAATGCTTTTTACCTATGCGGCTATTTACCTGTATGGCTTTTACCTGTATGGCTTGTACCTGTATGGCTATTCACCTTTATGGCTATTTACTTTTGAGGCTTTTTGTTTCTGCGTCCATGCTTAGGCGCAACGTTTATTGTTCATCTGGTCCACCATTCTGGCCCTTCTCTTTTCGCACCTCTATTCTCGTAATTCTCCCTATTCTCACTATTCTTTATTCTCCTGCCTTTCCTAACTGTCCCTATTCTCGGGATTTGCCGTATGCCCTCACAAACGATCTTCTCCCTCCAATCAAATCATGCTTATAACCACTTGCAGAGAACGTTTATTGTTCTTGTTGTATTGTTTTTGTGCACTTTGCACCATCGAACTATCACTGTCCAGGATCTAGATCATTTTGATTAGTGATCTGGGCCCACACTGCAATTGATAACACACCAGTGCCTTGTCAGCAGATTGCATTGCATCTTGGGAACCATTGGTATCAAACCTACCGAGACGACTAATAATCCAAATTGAGCGATTGGACTGTTTCAGTGATACGCCTAGTACCACGTAGTGAATGCACTTTATTGAACCCATTTCGACAGTTCAGGACACTTGCTTCGATCAATGAAATCAGCGTAATCAGTACAGCCAGTATGACAAGCTCATCAGCCGTATCAGTGCAATTAGTCCAATTGAAGCGTGCTGGTACTGCATTGTCGCGTAGTTCGAGAGCGTGGTCTCAGAATTCTCAAATGTCCCGGAATGTCTCATAATGTCTCAGAAGGCTGATAGGAAAATTGGTTTGGCCCTTGATCAGCTTGCGAAGTGAATTTCTTCATTGCAAAATTGGTAACTGCACGATGGCTGCGACTGGGGCTTCTTTTAGGTTTTGAAATGGGCTCTGAAATCTGGCAGATTCTAATTCAAGTAGTCGCTTTTGCATCAGAAGTCATGTTCTTTCTGGCTCAAGCTGGTAACGAGCAACTTCGAAACATTAGAAGCATAGTTAGGCATAAGATAAATGAAAAATGCAGTATGGAAACCGATTGGTGTTAAGAATCCATATTCCATGGTTTATAACTGTACTTTTAGCCCACAGTTACTTGAAAGTGAAGTATAAGAAATGCAAGAATTGCATCGCACAACTTTCTTTTTCAATATCTAGTTCATAGTGACAAACGTTTGGCATTTCTCTAGACTTGAAAATATGTCAATATCTTCGTCTTGGCATGTAATCTGAAGCGGCCACGAAATAATATCGAAACAAAGGACCCTTGCGATGAAATCTTGGCAGTTCGTTTAATAAAGGCTTGGCTGATTCGATTTTAGTCAAATAATATCGAATACAAAGACCATCGCGACGGAAAAGATTTAATGGAAATTGTTCAGATTGGAATGATGTGATCCAAATCAAACATCTTAGTCTCTTCAATATATGAAGCGTTTTTTTTCTTTTAGCGGTATTAATATTCAATCTCTATGTAACTGAGAGTGTGATTGAGATCGTGATTGAAGGCTTCTCTCCAATCTTCATATGATCAGTGGGATTGCTTTCCTTCTCATCCAGAAAATGATTAAATTTTGCGTTGTTCTTCATTTTTTGGGATGCCTTACAATGTTTGGTGCTTTAGCCATTTTGATCCATTACACTTCTGGAATTCTTCACCTCTTTAAGAAGCTTTTTTGCTTCACGGGACTCTTGATGTTATTACCATTGGTCATGGTATATGCCACACTGGTGAACATGCTGCTTTCGCTATTATACGTAGGTGTATCTTCGCTGTTGCCCATCTCGCTATAATGCAATGTAACAGAACTGAAATTTTTAAATGGATCATTGGAATCGACGCTACCGGAACGAGCTTTGGCAGGATCCTTGTGAAAGTTAATATCGATGTTATCAATTGGTTTTTCGTGTTTTTTACTGGTTTTCGTCAACACCGGAATCATCGGTGGTTGCTGGTGTCTCAATAATGCCCATTGAGTATTCTTAAAGAAAGCATGGTTCTTGATATCTGCTGCTCCGGTCTTGGATCCAAGACGTTTCACCTCATCTTTGATAAGAAGTTTTTTGATCAAACTCTTACAGCTAGAAGTTATAGATTGAGTATCCAAGAATTTTACGTCTCTCTTGAGAATATTAGCAAAAGTCTTTTTCCGGTCTGCTCCTTTGAATGGAGTAGTACCGTAGAGCATTTCGTAAATGAAAATCCCTAGAGTCCACCAATCAACGGCAGAAGTGTGGCCCTTGCCCTTAATGACTTCGGGAGCAATGTACTCCTCAGTTCCGACAAATGAGTTGGTACGGAATCCATCTATGCAAGCCTTGGTATCCAAGCTAACACCCACGTTATTAGAGTTACTGCTCGACGTCAAATGACCTCCCTTGCTGAAGAAGATTTCGGGGTTCTTGGAACTCTCGGATTGCTTTGATAAATCAAAGTCACTCAACATAATATGGCCTGACTGATGAAGTAAAATATTCTCGGGTTTGAGGTCTCTGTAGATAAAACCCATCAAATGAAGATATTCCAATGCAGCTGTGACTTCCGCGGCATAAAACTTAGCATCGTTCTCTGAAATTGATTTGGTTTCTCTTGTTTGTAGGGCCCTGAAAAATTCACCTCCCATGCAATATTCCATACACAAGTAGAGATGATCTTGTGATTGGAATGAATGGTATAATGTAACGATGAAAGGGTGGTTACTTGTGGCTAAGATTTCTTGTTCGGCCAATGCTCTTTTAATTTTATTTCTTTCGATCATTTCTTTTTTGTTTAAAACCTTCATGGCATATAGTTTATTGGAGGCCTTTTCTCTTGCCAAATACACCTTTCCAACGTCTCCTTTACCCAACAATCTGATTTTTTCAAAGCAATCTTGATCCACTTGAACATCCATGATTCTGGTCGATGCAGAAGAATACATTCTTTCCTGGGTATAAGTTCTTGGTCTTCCTGAAATTTTGACCTCTCCAATATGCTTACTGATATCGAATTCTTCGACTTCTTGCTTGTGGGAGGTTGGTGGAGCAGATTTTGATTCGCTCAACAATCTATGCACTAATGGTGCTGATGCAACTCTTCTCAAAGTTCTTTGGAATGGAGAAGTTGGTGGATTGAGTGTAGGTCCCAGGCTCCCTGAAAATGCCGGAGCTGGAGAACTGGGCACATGTAATGTATCTTTTGGATCTTGGAGTTCATCAAGTTTCAAATCATCGGTTTTTTCATCGTTCATTTTGGAAAGCTTGTTTTTTGGAGTAGTAGGAGGTACCGCAAAGTTACTTGGGTATAAGTTTGGAGAATTACCAGAGGTGGAACCCGAACTGGTTTTCGGCATTAAATCGCTCAAGTCTTCATCTGCACTGGAGTAGCGATTCAGGTGCGCTTTTGGTGGTTTCAAGACCCCACTATCACTGAGTGAAAATACTGAATCATTGTGTCTCAACGAAATAGAGAGATCGTCTCTGTTTGTCACTGAGTCGTCAAGGAACTTGTGAGGCGAGGTAGGTCCCAAATGGGGAGGAAGGCCCTGGTGTGCAAAATATAAGTTTGAGTTGATCACAGGACTTTCTGGATTTTTCAAGCTCCAGCCATTCGTGGGGTTCTTATCTTTGGGCGAATTGGCCACGATCTCTGGGATCTTAATTCGGAGTGACTGGGCACTTTGTTTTATGCTCAGAGTTGGTGTTCCTGGAATTCTTGTGGACAGGACAGGAGATGATTCCTTGGAGTTTGAAGTTTTCAAATCAGCCGTTCTCGTATCGTGATTTTTCAATTCGGGGAGCGTATTCTCACGCTCCCTGAAGACCTTGGGGATGGAATTTGTTCTGGAATGGCTTGAAAACGGAGGGCTGACCGGCGAAGATTGCGATCTCTTCCGTGCTAGCATGAATTTCTTTATCTTGGAGCTGTTGGCGGTGTCGTCGGCTTCGACCAGAGCAAGGGTGTCATCTGGGCCCATCAGGGCGCTGGAGCCGGACGAAATCCGGAAAAGACTTTTAAACTTGGCCATTGGCGCTTTCCTTTCGTCAGCCACGGTGTTCAGCGACGCCTGGAAGGGGTTCTGGAGACCCTCAGACTCCACCAGCTCCGGAGTTGCTGTGGCCGTTTCCTTATTGAAAAAGAACTTCAGGAGCGAGATCGACCGGGACCTGGACGATCCGCTGTGGGAGTCTGCTTCGGAGCGGATCTGTAGCGGCGCCTTGATGTCGTTTCTAACCCCGGCGTAGTCCAGGGGGCTGTTGAAGATAGAACTGTCTGAATCTGGGTCGCAATGTTGAGTTACCGGAGTGGTAGTATCGGAATTGCCGTGGGGATTAGGGGACCCCAACTGAGACCCACCTCCGTTGCTGGAGTTGAACATCGATGCAATTCCCACCATGACTCCCCAGAATGACTTATATTGTGAAGAAACGGATCGTTACGTGGTTTTTGTGCCAGGCGTGTTGAGCTTTGGTTGAGCAGTGTTGAGTTGTGGTGACTGGGGCCGCCCAATGAAATGGTGGAGTGCACGCGAGGAAGGGAAGGGACGCCTGAAGCACGGGGAATTTCGGAGGTGTGGAACTTCCAGCGGGACGAGCTTGGGAGACGCGATGGAGAAGTCCGGAAGACGAGTCGTTAGGGACGAAAGAGCTCGAGAGACACTGAAGACACCGAACTTGGGTGGTGGTGGTGAGTGGAGGTGGAGGACAACGCCTGGAGTAGGGCAGCTTACGTAATCAGGGCTTACGGCGGTGGTGGTGCGGAGGCCGGGCTACGCTTACAACCATGGATAGGGGCTCAACACGACATGGATGGTATATTGCGACGTATGGATGCGGTACGGGTGTATTAGGCGGTGTTCTGGCTACAGAACACGGAAGGGAGGTGAAACCGGCTTTTTTGGGCGTTTTTGGAGATGTTTGGAGCTCAGCAGCGCATCTCGGGCTTGGTGTGTATCTATCACCAAAGGAACACCCCAAGGCCCATTCTAGGGCCTAGGAACTTCGAGACTTCCTCCAATGAGTCCCTGATGATCCTGTTCTTGTTTCTAGCACAATTCCAGCAAGTCTAGCACAAATGTGGAGGGAGAAGGAAGTTGGGGATGGAGTTCTTGATATGGTAGATATGGCCACAGTTACGGCACACCATACGGCCCTCCACAATCTGGGTCTCGATAAGGAGACTATGCAAATCTTTCAAAACAGCCTGGCTGTCCTCCATGATGGGGTCCAAGTCTTCGGGTTTGGTGGCGGGCAACGAGTCGTTGCCGAGATCTTTTGCAACTTGTACAATAGCCGGCCAGTCTAATCTTTCAAGCATGTGAGCAATGAACTCGGGATTGTAGTCTGTTTCTTCCTGGACGAGCTGACACTCCTCGTATTTGAGCGGGAAGGCTTCAACGGAGCTCAGACACCCCTTGACGGCGCATGTGACGAAGTTGGTGGTCAAGAACTTCATGGCGATGGAGAAGGGAACCCCATCGGAAATGAAAAATTATCCTGTATGGTCACGTTCTTTGTCACGTGAAAGGTATCGCTGGAGAGTGATCACGTGAATTTCTTCACTAGGGTGATTGTGGTTCTTTCACCCGTACAGCACACTGTGCTTGGTTCTTTCCTTCCCAAGTGCTTCACAGTCTCTCACTCCGTCGCTGTAATCTACTCACAAACCACCCGGTCCCTTCAAGCCGTCTCCGTTCCTTCCCTCCTCCTCTTGCAATTGCAACCGCGCGCACACGACCCTGGGTGGCGACAACAAAACGCTCCACACCACGTACAATCCGTCAAGTACCTCTATCAAGTACCTCCGTCATCATGTCATTGCAGAAGCTAACCGCTGAACTCTACCAATTGTACGATTCACAGAACTACGAAGAGTCGTTGAAGCTTTTGGCGCCCGTCAAAATCGAATTAATCAAGCACAATCTTCTCATTCCCTTGCCAGCCAACACCCAGACCAAAGACCAAGTGAACGACTTGAAAATCGCCCAACGTATCCTTGAAATCGGAGCATTGTCCTCGTTACTCACCAACAGCTACCAATCGTTCGAGAACTACTTCTCGCAATTGAGACCGTTCTACTCCAATTCCAAGATCTACACCAAGAAAGAGAAGCTCAACACCGATGCCACCAAGATTATATCATTGTACTTGGTCTACTTATTGTCACAAGGCTTGATTTCCAAGTTCCACATCGAGTTGGAAACCATCTATAATTCCAGTCAATACGATACCGAGAAGGACAAGTACTTGAGTTTCCCCATAAATCTCGAAAGAAACTTGATGGAGGGTAATTACATCAAGATCTGGAAACTCTTGAAAGAGGAAAAGAACTTGCCATGCAAAGAATATAACCATTTCGTGGACACTTTGATCAATGCTCTCCGTTTCGAAATCGCCAAGTCTTTGGAGAAAACCTACGATTCCATAGCCATCAGCAATTGCAAGAACTTGTTGTACTTCCCGCAAGAACAATCAGACAGCAAGTTTGAAGAGGTTTTGAAGGAACAATTCGAAGTGGATAACTGGCATATCGAAAACGGCGTGATCTACTTCAACAAGCTTGACGAGAACGCCGACACCGCGGAGGCCTCCAACACCATCATCAACTCCTTGAACTACGCTGAGCAAATTGAATCCATCATTTGAAGCACGATTGATCTCTGCTTCTACCTCTGCTGTTTCATTCCAAAGACGTATAGAATCCTTTATATGCTAAATCCAAGTCGTTCAAAAACAAATCAATATCCAGTTGATCCATTTCCTCCTCGTCTGCGAGGTTGTTCAATTTTATGAGCCAATTTACCAACTTGGATTTCCCTGTGAACTCGATGATTTTGTGGCTCCCACTCTCGATAAGGTCGTTCAAGTTTATCACGAGCTCACTCAATAGTGGATGCAACTGGTCCTTGGTCTTATAGTTCAATTTCAATGCATCCATACACGTTATAAAGTTTCCTGTAATTTCTGCGATCATTTTTCCTGCAGAACTGGAGAGAGCTCCTGTCGACTTCTCTTTTGGCTCTGGGTGACTTGAGCTCTCGACATGAGTGCTCAAGTGTTCTATAGTTGCGGGAATACCAGCATTCAACCGTTTAATGGCCATAGGGCACTGTAATCCGAATTTTTGACTCAATAGTGGTGCAAAATTGGAGAAATCGTCCTTCAATTCCAATCCCAAGACCCCCTTTATGAAGTCTATGGAGCTCTGATCATCTTGAAATCCCTTGACTATTATCTGGTATTGATTGATGAGACGATATGCTGTGGAGGTATACTTTTCCTTATCAGTGATGAAATCCTTGAGGAACGAAGTTTCTAGCATATCTAGCGTGGGAAGTATAGCGTAAGCTTCTGACATTGACAGATAGACATTCTTGTGAAGATCTGATTTGAAGAGGGACGACTTCGTGACTTCCTGGTGGAAAGTGCTGCTGTTCGAAGAAGGAGTGTATGATGTACTGGAGGTGGGGGCGTATGCGGGAGGAGAAGTTGCCATTGGAGCCAGGAAGGTGAATTAAGGAGTCTATGATGGAATTGGTAGAGTCTAAGAATGATTGATAATGTATCACGTGAAGACCTGAGAATTATGTGTCACGTGATGTGTATTAAAAGACATAATTGTCGGAGCACTAGCTGGGTATTTTGTTATTAGTCCAGAAAGTCCCACTTATAGTTTAGAGACAGTAAAGAGGAAAATGGTAAGTCAGCATGATCTCCTGTACTTTTATATTTTATGCTTTTTTGAAAAATTTCAAAACAATTTTAAAATGTAGTTGCCTGGAGTTTCCCAAAGCACACTACACTTAATATTTATCGATGTTACTCTTGATAATATTATATTCGCCATCTTGGACCTATCTTAGTTATATATTAATAAATATGTTTCATTGTTTCAACGTCTAACAATTTCGTTTAGATCATGTTGTTCTGAATAATTTCCTCGAAGCAATCCCTCGATCATAATCTCTCGATCGTCACATTGGAATTTGCACGACCTATTCATATTATGTCCTCCCCAATGGTTGTAGGAAGGTTCAATAATTCTCTATATGGGATGTATATCGTAATTCATAGATTTATATCGTGATTCGTTGTTGGCCATTCAATCGATACTTTGTCGAACGCTTTTGGAGCTCGGTGGCTTTCCAAATGCCTGCTCATTATATCCCAAACGCACCCAATCTGCCATGGTGTTTCTGTATATGACCGGGGGTGGTTTATAGCGGCTTATCATGGCTATCATGTCGTCATACTTGGTCAAAGTAACCATCTTGCTGACAAAGAATTTCCCGAATTTCTCTCGTGCAAACTCACACTCTCCCATTATCCATTGGAGCAAATAGTCACTGCTGATTCTATCATACGGGCATACGGTAATGGGTAGCCTTATCTCGACGTCCTTGCTATGCAGAAGTTTTGCTTTGAAGATTGCTTCGTAACGCAATGAGAATAGCCTGCCAAGAGTAGTGAAGCCTTGTATGTGGGTCAACGGAATTCCCTCCGCAAGCTCATCTAGTAATTTGACCTTGGATATGTTGATAGACTGTATGAGCTGTGATTGGTCATCCACATACTGCTGCTGCTGTTGGAGATACTCGTTCTGTGGATTGGTGTAGTTGGAGTCAAATGCCTGGAGATAATCATTTTGAACAGGGAACTGCAACTGGAACACATGCGAGTAGCCTTGTGTGTTCAACTGCGAGTCTTCTGACGTAAGAACATGGGTTTTGGTGAAGATCTTGTTCTCTTTTCGAGGAGCAAGGCCACCTTCGTGGCACTCTAAAATCTCTTTTATTTGAAGCGTGAGCTTGTTTAGCCGGAGGTTCTTCTTAGCCTTGTTGTGGGAGAAGTTTGTCAGGACCTTGGTGTACAACACGAAGTCGTCACTGGGCCCCATAGACGACACAGGCAACGCTAACTCCACCATGGTTTGTTGGTCAGCAGACACCTGTGCCTCCACAATGGGCTCGTTGAACTGCCTATAGAGGGGAAGTGTATCGTAGAGCTTGATCGATACGGGGAACGCCTCCATATAGTTCAATTCCGTATCGTAGGTCTCGCCACACGAAACCTTCACGCAAAGAGTATGGACTGTGGATGCGTGCCAATTGGGGTACAGGCCGCTGGCGATGATATCTCGAGGCAAAGGGAACACCACAGGGATGTCCAACCCTAAGAGCTCCTTGTGGAACTCTCCCAACGGCGGCTTGTATATGAACGGCTCCTCGTAGACCTTGAACTCTCGAAGAGTGTCATTGGATCCAATGGTGGAGGGAACACTGACCTTCTGGGTGGTGCGTAGTTCGATACCTACCGATCGTATTTTGAAAGCCTGGCAGTTTGCAGGCCGTATTTCCACCACGGTTTCGATCCGGGGCTAAACTGTTAGTACAACTGAGTGATGTGACTGAAGTACGTCTCAAGAGACGGCCAAGGGAGGATTTATTGGCACATTTGGATAGTTTAACTGGGGGCCACTGAAACAATAGATCTTTCTGAGCACAATAAGAGGCCGGAGTCGCGGCAAATTTCCGGAGTTCTACTCACAATGCTTCGAGGGACGCCGGAGCAGCCCCGTACGATGCTCGAGCCCGAGGCACGGAGATTGATAGTGACACAGTCTGGCAACTTCGGGGGTGTCATGGTTGTTAAGGCTGAGTCTGGCGATGTTTCCGTGCACCGGGGTCCGGCGCTGACTCAGCGCTTACGTAAGCTGGACCCTGGCTCCGCAGCCACCGGCACTAGATCAACCCCGGCCAGATGCTGTGCTTCAAGCGGCACTCGGGGAACTTCTGCTGGTAGAACCGGAGCGTGTCTCGGGAGCTGACGGTGAGGTTCACCGCAACAAACGTCCAACAAGCGACGAAGCTTTGCCCTACCAATGCCGGGGTTTGTCCTCGTGCGCACAAAATAACAAGCACCAAATAGAGCTGAATCTCATCGAAGTAGTGCGGGCATGCCACGAGAGAGAAGTTGGGCATGGAATATTTCTTCAACGAGGCGAGGTGGTGGTGGCTCGTGGACTGAAACATCGACAACACAAGGAACGCCACCACGCAAGACCAGTCCAAAAGCTCCAACGGAGCAGGTTTTTTCAGGTGGCTCAAGCTTAGGGAAACGTACGAAGCCAAGCTCACTAGAATGTAGTGCGACATACCCACAAGATAATGAAGAACATTGATTGGAGAAGAGGGAGAAAACCTGGTGAAAAATACACATTCGACCAAGCGGCGTAAGCCTTGCACCAAGAGCAAGCGGTGGATGATCAAGCTGGATCTGTATGCCTGTGGAGTGCCAGCGTCATGGCTGAAGGTGGATAACCTCCACAGGATAACACAGCAGCTGAGCACCAATACCACGTAGAAGTGGGTGAAATATGCCTTGGGGACCGTGAGTTTGAACACGAGGTTGACATACGGTTTCCAGAAACTGGTTTGCAGGTCGGCCGACTTGATGGACACGTTCTTTCCGTGTAGAAGGAGATCATTGAGTTGGGGAAAGAACTTCAATACTAGGATGATGACGGTGGCGACGATGTAGGCGGCAATGATGGCCCGAAGGAGGAGTTCTTCATACATTGTGGGTATTTTAGGGGGAGTCGTGAATTAAGGACGGACAGTGGTCTCTATTTGTGATTTCGGTGAATTTTAAGTGGAGATCAGTGGACTCTGATTGCAGATCGGTGGATCTGATGAAGGATCAGGAGATTCTAGGCTCTTCGATGAAGGATTTAGCGTGACGCTTGGGTAAGGATTCTTTGTGAGTGGTGATTGGAGTCCCGTGGGATCTCAGTCTTGGGGTCTCTGAGGATTTGGGTGCAATTTAAAGCCCAAGAGGGATTTTTCATGGAGTGAATCACCTTGAGTATCCGAGATGAGCTGAATGTTCTTGCACGTGGGCTCTGTTCGTATTTGCGAGGGTCGAAGCCTCAAATTCTTGCACTATGAACGATTGGGAGCTCAAGGTCAGCTCAATTAACCAGGGTCTAGGCACTGGGTGTATGTCCAGATTGGTAGACCAGTTAGTAACGTCGAAAACCACTACTAAAAGGACTTGCCGTTACAGGCGACTGGACCATCCTGCATATACCCGCGACTCTCGCTTGAGTACGCTCCAGATAAGATTGACTTCTTTGCTCCCGATTAGGCAGGAGGAAGAGAGGAACACCAGCGAATAACAGCTCCAGGAGTGTAGCAGTAATTGCCAAGTGGCACATCTGCGCAAAGGCGCTCGATTTCATCCAAAAGGAACCAGGGAAGGAAGTCCAGTGCCGAAGGGGAGGCCCCACAAAGGAAAAAGACCCTGAAAGATTTTTCAGTGGCTGCACCCTCCGCATAAAGTGTAAAGAGCATCTGTAAAGGGTATTACTGAAATGTAAGAGGAATTCAGATGCACTGGAAAATCACTCCCCTAGTGGAAGACTGGACAAAGTGTTGGGGTCGCTCTTACCCTGGCTTCTTCTACTGCTCAGAATAGTCATTCGAGGCCCTATGGGGCCATTGAACCCTAACAGCTCTGATAGTATACCTAGAGTTCTCGAACGTTGTTACATTGACTCACTATAAAGTGTGCGCCCGACAATTACCATTTGTGTTATGTTCTACAGGCAAAAAACCCATAGTGCAACACGTTATCCCCTTTGCAATGACCGTTTATTCACTACAACCGCTTCTATCCGTACAATCTCCCATATTCGTCTCCTAGTGTGTCGTTCGGTTCTTCACTCTGTCTCTAACTTGGTCAATGTCTGAAAACCGCACTCGCTGTCGTGGTACGTTTTCCACCCCACCGCACCTTATCACGGCGTGCCCCCACCATGATTGCGGCCCGGTCTCTGACTCACAAATTTTTCACTTATAAGCTCTCCATAGAACCTCGATCCTTCACTCCAACTCTACGTCGTATATCATGTGTGGTATTTTTGCGTCGTTCAAACAGCCCGAAATCGAAAGCTTCAAGGCCAAGGCCTTGCAATACTCCAAAAGAATCAGACACCGTGGTCCAGACTGGTCCGGTAACGTGATCCAGAACTCCACTATCTTGTGCCATGAGAGATTGGCTATCGTGGGTTTGGACTCTGGAGCCCAACCCATCACCTCCGAGGACGACAACTACACCTTGGCCGTCAACGGTGAGATCTACAACCACATCCAGTTGAGACAGGAGTTCTCCCAATACCCATACAAGTCTTTGTCGGACTGTGAGCCTATCATTCCATTGTTCCAGAAGTACGACGTGGACGCCCCCAAGCACTTGGACGGAATGTTCGCCTGGGTGTTATACGACAAGGCCAATGACCGTATTGTCGCCGCCCGTGACCCTATCGGTATCACCACCTTGTACATGGGAAAGAACAGCGCTTCCCCACAAACCCGCTACTTCGCTTCTGAATTGAAGTGTTTGACCGACGAATGTGACGAGATCTTTGCCTTCCCTCCAGGCCATGTGTACGACTCCAACACCGACCAAATCACCCGCTACTTCACCCCTACCTGGTGGGACGGGGCCAAGGTCCCCACCACCAAGGTCGACTACAAGAAGGTGCGTGAGTCCTTGGAAATGGCCGTTAGAAAACGGTTGATGGCTGAGGTTCCTTACGGTGTGTTGTTGTCCGGAGGTTTGGACTCGTCTTTGATCGCCTCCATTGCTTCCAGAGAAACCAAGAAGGTCGCCGTGCACCCTGAAGGTGTCGACGCCAACAAGGAATTATCAGGTGTCGACGCCAAGGGTTCGTTGCACTCCTCGGGTTGGAACCAATTACATTCTTTTGCAATTGGTTTGCCTGGTGCTCCTGATTTAATAGCTGCTGAAAAAGTGGCCCATTTCATTGGTACCATCCACCACTCACACACCTTCACCTTGGAAGAGGGTTTGGATGCCTTGAACGATGTGATCTACCACTTAGAGACTTATGATGTCACCACCATCCGTGCTTCCACCCCCATGTACCTCTTGTCCCGTAAGATCAAGGCCCAAGGTGTGAAGATGGTGTTGTCCGGAGAAGGATCCGATGAGGTGTTCGGTGGATACTTATACTTCGCCAATGCTCCTTCGGCCAGAGATTTCCACGAGGAATGTGTCAAGAGAGTCAAGAACTTGCATTACGCAGACTGCTTGCGTGCCAACAAGTCCACCATGGCATGGGGTTTGGAAGCCAGAGTTCCATTCTTGGACAAGCAGTTCTTGGAGGTTTGTATGAACATTGACCCAGAAGACAAGTTGATCAAGCCTTCTGAGGGCAAGATCGAGAAGTACATCTTGAGAAAGGCATTCGACACATCGGATGAACCAGGAACCGAGCCATACTTGCCAGAAGAGATTTTGTGGAGACAAAAGGAACAATTCTCCGACGGTGTGGGATACTCTTGGATCGACGGATTAAAGGACGCAGCCGAAGCTGCTGTTTCTGATGAAGAACTTAACAACCCTAAGCCTGAATGGGGAGAGGATGTTCCAACAACTAAGGAAGCATACTGGTACAGATGTAAATTCGATGAAATGTTCAACAACTCCAAGGCTGCTGCCACCACCGTGATGAGATGGATTCCAAAGGCCGAATGGGGATGTCATGCTGATCCTTCCGGAAGATACGCTGCTACCCACGAGCACAAAGTGTAAATATAGACATCTTTCAGGGAAAAAGATATTGAATTGAAGCTGAAGTCAGAATAGATTTCGCTGGCATGGCTTCCTCAATAAGAGATTCAAAATTATTATTAAATATTAAGTGCGATCTTGATTGGAGATAATGTAGAGAAGAAATAGAAGTTATTGGCTCAAGGAAAAGTAATTAAGAGTTCAAATGATGAAAACTAATTTTTAAGCGTATTACTGAAAATCTTGTAAAGATACAGGTGCGGCATTTATTGATACATGGTTCATGGTTCCCTGAATGAAGAATCATGATTTTCGGGATTCTTGGTCATCACACTGAATTTTCATAATCATCTTATTCATAATCATCTTCATAATTCAAGTATGTGGATCTCGCACTAGCAGTGATATGGACCATCACTTTATTCAAATTTCAATGACTCCATTACTTCAAGTAGTCAGAAACCACCTTTTGGTCTCTTTCGAACCACGAAGCATTGGTCAAAACGTTGTCCAAAGCTTGTTTCAAAGATCTATCGAACCCAGAAAGTGACTTACCCTTGAAGAACAATGCAATTTCATCGTGTCTTTCCTTAGTCTGATAGTTACGTAAAGTGTCCTTCACAAATCTTTCAAAGATCACCATGTTT
This sequence comes from Suhomyces terraborum, assembly GCA_030582495.1. Taxonomy (NCBI): domain Eukaryota; kingdom Fungi; phylum Ascomycota; class Pichiomycetes; order Serinales; family Debaryomycetaceae; genus Suhomyces; species Suhomyces terraborum. The sequence continues at coordinate 279,589 of JAKTXJ010000003.1, read as the reverse complement.
GGAGATAAGATACTGTAGAGCTCGTTGTAATTTTCACTGAACAACTTCCAGAAAGCATCCTTAGTAGCAAGTTGAGAAGACAAAGGAACTGCCAAATTGTTCGAGTACATAGGTGGAACGATTTCTGGGTCGAGCAAGAGTTTCAAGATTTCTCCACTAAGCTCCTTATTTTTGACATGACCCAACGAGGTGAGTGCGATATCTTTGGCATCAAGAGAAGATGGGTTTGTAACTTGCTTCAAAATCGCTTCATATTGCTCTTTGGTGAACTTTTCGGAAGAACAAATAGATGTCCAAATGAATGATCTCAAAGATGGATCCACTTCTTTTCCTTCTAACCATTCACCGAACTTTTTCAATGCAAACAGGGTCACTTCTGGAATGTCGTAATGAGCAGCGTGGTCTAAAATGTTGGATCTCAATTTGGATAAGTTGAAGTTTGATTTATCAATGGAACCTGTCTTGATGTCGTTGACAAATCTCAATGCTTGCTTTTCATAAATAGATCTTCCAAACTTCTTCAAGTCTGCATTCAATTCTTCATTTGCACCCAAAAACACACTTTGAACCAAACCCAAACTGTTTCCTATCGACAACCAAGTAACATAATCGTCTTGTAAGTCAGGATGGTCTGCAATAGTCTTGATCAATTTTAACAAAGCAGTAGTAGAGCCTCCAGCAACTGCAATAGCTGCAATGTCTGCGGTCAAACCAACTCTGTCTTTAGTAGACATCTTGGCAATGTATGGCAAAATATTCTTTTCCAAGATATCCTGGGAGTAGTTGACTCTGAAAACTCCACTAGAATCCTTGTTCAATTTGAAAAATTCTCCAGACAATTGGAAGTTGTCAATAATCAAAGTCTCGCTCTCAAAAGAATCAATAACATCTCTGGTGTTCGAGTCGGTGTTAATGTTCAAAGGAATCCACCATTTAGTTTGGTTTTCCTCTTCAGTGGCATCTCCACTGTTGAGGAATCTGGATTGGTTTAAGACCAAGCTCTTGGAAGTTTCATCATATTCTACGTTCACAACTGGATAACCCACTTTCTTGATCCATGAAGACATGAGTTGATCAAGTGGCTTCTCAACAATCTTACCAATACAATTCCACAAATCAGTAGAAGTGGCATTTCCATATTTGTGAGTGTTCAAATACAAAGCCACACCCTTCAAGAACGAGTCGGTTCCCAAGTAGTTTGAAATCATCAAAATAGTGGATGCACCCTTCAAGTACGAAATTGCGTCGAAAACCTGATCGATATCCAAGGCATCAACAACAGGAACTTCGATAGGATGAGAGTTTCTCAACCCATCCAAATTGAGTGCTTTTTGTAAAGATTCGACCACGAATCCTGAGAAGATATCCCATTCAGGATACAAGAAGTCCACGGCATAATAACCAACCCAGGTAGCGAAACCTTCGTTCAACCACAATTCGTCCCACCACTTCATGGTGACCAAATTTCCGAACCATTGATGAGCCAATTCGTGGGCAATGACATATGCCACCTTTTGCTTATAGGAAGAGTCGGAGGTCTTTTCGGAGTACAACAAAGCGGTACTTCTGTAAGTGATCAATCCCCAGTTCTCCATGGCATTATGTGAGTAGGCATGGACTGCGAGAAGATCCAACTTTGGCAAGGGATAATCGACTTCGAAGACCTTGGAGAAGTAGTCCAAGATCCTGGGTGTGATCTCCAATGCCAACTTGGCCGATTCAAGGTATCCCTTGGTGGTGTAGATTCTCACAGGAATTGGATTTCCATTGACTTTGGTAGTTTCAGTGAATGTTTCAAGGTACTCGAAGTCTCCAATGGCCCAAGCAACTAAATAGGTGGACATGATAGGAGTGATCTGGAACTCGACGGTCTTGGACTTTCCGTCTTCAGACACCTCTTCACTGACCACGGGGGTATTTGCCAAAGCAGTCCAGTCGTTTCTGACAGTGAGATTAATCTTGAAGGTAGCCTTCATAGCGGGTTCGTCCAAACACGGGAATGCTCTTCTGGCATCGGTGGCCTCGAATTGGGTGGATGCCATGACCTTTTCTTCGCCGTTTTCCAAGTACTTGGACTTGTAGAAACCCATCATGTTGGAGGTGATAGGACCCTGGTATTCAATTTGAGCCTGGACCTTTCCAGAATTGACGGTCTTGGCCAACTTGATGACAAAGAACTCCTTTTCTTTGGTCTCCACGACTTGGGACACTTCGAGGTCCTGGTCTTCGTGCTTGACCGTCACGTTGTTGACGTTCAAGTCTCTGTAGTTTAAGTGCAACTCATCGGTGGGGTCAATCACATCCAAATGGATCACCACTTTTCCGGAGAAGGTGTCGTTGTCGAAATTGATGTCGGAGACGAAGATGTCGTAGTGAGTAGGCTTCAACGCCGTGGGCAACGTGGTGTAGTAGGTGGCCATAGTCGAGATGAGGAAACTTACAGTAGGAGAAGAGATCGCGCGATGATGATTTCAAGTCGTGAGTGTGAACATGCGAGTAGTGGGAGAATTCGGAGAGTGGAAGAGGAAGAGGTGCGAGGCCCAGAAGCAGAAAGGAAATGAGAGAGGAAGAAGAAGAAGAAGTAAAAGAAGAAAGAGAGGGCCGACGAATGAACGAGGCAAGATGAAATTGAACGTGGTAATGCATGGGATGAGGAGTTCGGTCTTGATGACATGAACTGCTTCACATACTTCGGGACACTTCAACTAAGACTGAAACGAATAGACTATTGTGGATGTTAACAATGCGAGGGTCCAAAGGAGATCGGAGATGGGGAGGAAGTGTGGGGGAAGCGAGATGAGAAAGTGGCTTACTGTGCGCATAGTTACGTGGAGGGAGTCGCTGAGAGATGAGCATGTTTGAGAATAATTGGGAGTGATTGAGAGTAATTGAGAGTAATTGAGAGTAATTGAGAGTAATTGAAAGTAATTGAAAGTGATTGAGAATAGTTGAGACAATTGAGTATAATTGAAAGTAATTGAGTAGAGGTGAGGAGAGGTAAGAAAAGGTGGGTAGAGATGAGACGAGTTGATATGTAGCGCAGCAAGGATGAGTCGGAATGAACCAAAGATGAGTAACAACGATAGACAACGATACGAGTGAAACAGGCGATTTTACTAGTAAGAGCCATAGTTGGTCCAATACCAATTCAGTGAAGTCGGCTGTAGTGAATAAAACATGGTGGTAATGAGTAGGAAGAGAGAACGAGTTCTTGCTAGGGTTGGCCATTTTGTTAGGGCTTGTGTTGGACCGAGAGTGGTGTCTGGCTATACTGAGAACTGTACAGGGAAGAGGAGTGGTCCATGGATGAGTACAATGTACTTTCATAGTAGTAGCATTCTACACTGTTGTAGTAACATGGTACTCCTAGCAAATGCTACCAATGCTTCGTTCGCCCAATACTGAACATCATGAAGCATAACGTGATATCTTACAGTGAGTAATAGCAGGAATAACATAGCACATCAATTATAGAGTGTCACGTATTATCTTGGTAATCTATAGGAGTCCAGTAGTTTTCACATGTTGCTTGCTAATCACAATCTCACTTCTGTAAACGAAATACGTCAAAATTGATGTCACTTCTGCGAATATCGAAGCTTTTGACTACCCTCCACAACTTCGTTTGAGAGCCAGAGAAGTTGGAATTGTACCGAGATATCAGTCCGATCCGTTCCATATTCAAATACATATTCGTCTGCAATCCTTTCCCATCCCAAGTTCCCCACTTATCATGCCCGAACCCTGTTGTTTCGGCCTTCGATAAGTGGTGATTACTGCTGTGTGCAGACCCGAGCCTGAAGCCGTGCGCGGTGCTCACAACTCAAACACAATATATAAGGGTCATGACCTCCACCCCTGATTACACTCCATAAACTCCACCCTTTTGAATATGAGATTTCCCACAGGTATACTATTGTTTCTGGCATTGATTCCGACAATCGTCGCCGAGGCAGAAAATAAACTCTTTGCGAAATGCTCGTACGTTTCCACCCATGGCTCAGGAAACGCCCTGGTAGAGGTCTCAGGAGCCAAGTCTCAAGTTGCTACCCTTATTTTCAGATACCTGGAAATCGTGAATTACGTCAACGTTCCGCGCATCGAGGTGTTGCAGGACCCAAAGGAAAAGGTCGAAGTGGATAATTTTGTGGACTTCAAGACTGGAAAGTTCAATATCAAGCCTTTCAAGAGCAGCTCAATTGGAAAGATCCACAATGGACCATTGGACGCTGATAGCATTGTTTCATACGCCGTCGATGAATCTGGTATTTATTGTGTGTATGCTGCATCCAAGAAAGAAACTCCAAAGTCGTTGAAAGTCAATTTCCAGAACGCCACCGGAAAATTGGGCTACGTTTCCTACGTCTATTACTCCCTGCAGAAGTACGTGTTTTTAATTGGATTGGTGTTATTCGGATACTTGTTAAACTACATCTTGCGATTCAAGACCAAAGATGGCTTAGATTCCATCTCTTTGATATCGAAGGCGGTTGTGTTCTACATTCTCCTCCCTTTTGTGTTGCTTAGTTTCACTACCATGATTCTTGGATTCCTCATGAATATTTCGGGTACTGGTGGGATATTCAGACTTTTTGACCTCGCCAAAGTTTGGATCAATAGTACTTTCACAATTATCACTCAATTTTTCACACTTTTATTCGCCATGGGCTACGGTGTGATATACTACCATGAAGGAGGTTCCAGAAACTACAGGTTATTTCCGAGTGGATATCTCAAATTCTCGGCTGGATTCTTTGCTCTTCACTTGACCTTGATGACTTTGTTCTTATTCGTCCTTGAATTCACCAGAAATACAGAAACTCTCCTGTTATCTGATGATTTGTTCTTTTCAATCAATAGTGGGTACATCGATAAATCTACGGGGGTATTCGCTACAACGATAGGAGCATTGATGGGAATCTTCCAAATGATTTGGATAGCTGCTACATGCTACTACTATATAAAAACGAGAAAGACCATCAGTACATTTCCTCCAACAGATAACGGAGAAACGAATCAAAAAATCATCAGCTCATACAGAAAATCCATTTGGGTAATTTTCGTCGTTCCAATTATCGTGGGTATTAGCGTTGCATCTATTGCCGTTGCAAGAAGTCTCAAAATGGTCTTGAAAGTGCCGAGCGAATACATTGAGGAGAGGCCTTTGATATACATGTCTGCTTTAGCTATCAGCTCCATTGAAACTTATTTTTCATATGATACATTGATTTTTCTGATTCTTTCAACATACTTGAGCTTTTTCTTGACGATTATTGCATTATTCCTCATTTGGATTAAGGACAATAATGGGTTGATTGTCGACAAAGAGGCCATGGAAGATCATTTCACCGTGGAAAGTGATGAAGAAAATTTGACATTGTGAAGATGTATCGTACCAATATAAGAATAAATAAATTATCAATAATGATTGACACTCAATACCCAAAAGAATGTTAAGTTCAATTTTCTGATTCGAACCACCGATTTTTATCTCTATTTGAAATCTCATAAATTTCATATCTCATGGTCAACTTTCAATTCCATTCTACAATCTTCCTTTACTGTTCGCAGAACAGTTACTGTTACATATTCATAGCTATAGTTATATTTACACTAGTTTTTACGCTTACCCTTAAACTTTTTGAACTTATTGTTTCTGTGCTTGTGAAACTTACGATTCGACAAGCTTTTGTCCACCAATCCGATTTCTCTGGCCAATGCGGTGCCAAGCTCCACACCGAACTTCTCGACTCTAGCCAAGTCTTTTCTGGCAGCTTCAGCAGCAGCTTCATCGCTAAACTTCTCTGCTCTCTGGATCTTCTTCTTTAACAAATCCACTGCCAACTGTTTTCTCTCCTCTGGACTCAACACCTTGGGCTCTTCCTTGACTGGCTCCTCCGCTGTGGATGGGTTAATCACAGTCAATGTTGGTTCTGAGGCAGAACTTTCACCGTTGTTGTGTACTGCGTCATCAGCTGGCTCAGAAATGGCGGCAGTTTGGTCATTTTCCGAGGCTGGAACGGCTGGAACGGCTGGCTGGACAGCACTTGGTTCAGAGGTTTCCCCTTCAATTGGAAGCAAATCATCGCCATTGGCATCGGCCTCGGAGAGACGAGCAACCAAATCGGCCTTCTTACCGTCGGTGGATAAACCTCTGCTTTTCAAGAGCTCCTTCAATTGGGGCACGGTGTTAGAGGCGTAGTCGACCATGATGTTGTTGATAGTTTGCCAATTTGTTGACAGCGCAGAAATGGAGTGTTGTGTCACGTGGTCACCACCAGCACCACACGGTGTGGTTGTGAATGTGGAGGTGCCTGGAAGCACCGTGAACATGAATAAAGAAAGGAAGAAGTGAAAATGTGAATGGAGAGTAGGAGGTCCGATTTGAAGTGGCTTTTGTTTTGGGTATTTTGAGTTAGGTGCAAGACTGAAAGAGAAATGAACGCAACAATTAAAGAGTAGAAAGGTAAGAATTAGCTCTGGAAAATGATTTGGTGAACGAGTTACAAGGGATAGAACTTAAGGGGTGATACTTTAGAACGGATAGGAATATGGAACAGTGGATATTGTAATTACATATGGAATAAAAAGTAGATAAGTACTAAGAATCGAATAGGTGGAGCTTTGATAAGCAATATCGAAGGTTCACGAAACTAACCCAAGTAATTATTTAGATCGATAAGTACTTAGGGAATTTTGACAAGTAAGAACTTAGCGATAAGAATATGATTCACTATTAGCTTAACCGAATTGGTATTTTTGAGCTGGACTAATCTATCTCTTTAGTGGAATGGTGAAGTACGTTGAGCAACGACAAGTGACTATTTGATTCGTTTCAATGCAAATTTATTTGATCAATAGCGTATTTTTACAAGCCGGAAAGTACCTGGAATTGCCCATACTGCACTAGTTGATTGACGCAAGCTTAACGTTAAGACAGCATACCAAATTGGCTCGATGAATTAACCATTTGACAATTCAATAAAAATACTACATTTGAACAATTTAACAAATTAATGAATTTCTTGAAAAATCAACTATATTACTATTTAACATTTTAAATCATACCAAGCTTGCTGATTTCATCTTCTAAATATCATATTAATAAAACAACCAAGAAAGGAACAGAGCAAAACAAGACCAACTAATACTCCATATCAACATCGTCTTCTTCGCCACCTCCGACAGAAAACATCAACCTCTCACCATTCTCAATCCGCTGCCATACACCGAGCATTTCATATTCAGTGATGGTGTCGTCCAATTGTTGAATAATGAAAGATTGTCCCAAAATCCGGTCTTTGACTTCTTGCATGCTCAAAATACGAGGACCAGAAGAGCCATCTCCTCTGGCCATTCCGCTGATAATACGGTAGATCTTGGAAGTTGGAGATTCGTCTTCACGCACAGTCTCATCGTTGGCATACAATGAGGATTTGGACACTTGGATTAATCTCAATGCTTCGTCCACGTCCTCAAAAGTCACCATGTTATCAAAACGGAGACGGGCCGAGGCCTGGGACATACGGAGAATACCCAATAATGTTCTGGGGGTGATGTGACTAAATTTCTTCACCGAGCCCTCGTTTCTCTGACTCTCTTTTCTCATGTTGATATACTGCTGAACCACGTAGTCTCCCACCTCTTTGGGGACGGTGGGACGGTAGGTACGGGCTCTTGAGACGTACTCACGGATGGTGGATGAGTCCAATGGCTCGAAGTCCATGGTGGGCTGCTTGTTGTGCATGTGGACGTAGGCAACGTGGTTGGCCAATCTCTCATCGGTTTCACGCGAGGGCTGGTCCAAGATCAAGAACATCACGTCGAATCTTGACAACAATGCAGCTGGTAAGTTGATATTCTCGTGTGGAGACAACCTAGTGTTGTAACGACCGTATAACGGGTTGGCAGCTGCCAAAATGGAGGTTCTCGCGTTGAGAGTGGTGGTGATACCGGCCTTGGAAATGGAAATGGTCTGCTGCTCCATCACTTCGTGGATGGCAGTACGATCACCCTCTTCCATCTTGTCGAACTCATCGATACAACAGATACCGTTATCGGCCAAGACCAAGGCACCACCTTCCAAGACCATTTCATCGGTAATAGGGTCTCTCATCACTGCCGCAGTCAAACCCACTCCAGAAGACCCTCTACCAGTAGTGTAGACGGATCTTGGTGCGATTTTGCCTATAGCCTTCAACAATTGTGACTTGGCCACACCGGGGTCTCCCATGAGACACACGTTGATGTCACCTCTGATCTTCAACCCGTCTCCGATGGTCTTCGTCACACCTCCACACAAGAGCAAGAGAAGAATTTTCTTGATATCTAAGTGGCCGTAGATTTCTGGTGCAATGGACTTGGCCAATTTGTTATACACATCGCCGTCTGCAATCAAACGGTCGATCTTGGCGGCAGCTTCGGCCGAGATGTAGTTGGAGTCGTATTGTTTCTTGTGCTGCTTGACGTGCTGGGCCTCAAGGTACGTTTCTGTCAAAAGTCCAGCCTTCAAAGCCCGGAACCCCGTGTATGGGGCAGGCATGAAAATACCCGAAATATCGACAGTGTCTCCAGGGTTCATGGAACGGACCAAATCTCCGTTAACGTGTACCGAGAGCGAACGAGGAATATGACCCACTGGGACTTGGTTGGACAATTCTTGAATCTTGACCTCTTGGAAACTGGAAAATTTGGATGCACGAGTGGACATGAACAATTGACCCTTGTTGTTGTCGGCACGGCACGTAGGAGAGGTACATTCGGTCAAGGGTGTGAATACCTTGGAATTGACCTCCTGGAATAACTCATACCCACACTTATCACAGGTATAAGCGTTGACTATGACACTTGGCTTGACATCGCTCACACGGGTCACGATACCACGGACGGTGATGAAACTACCCACATGGCTACCCTTGATCTCACGTACACTCAAGGTCTTGACGTCGGAGGAGAATGGCTTGAAGTAGAGGAAGTAGCGGCGGGTGAGTTTGTTAGGGAACAAGTTGTCGGACTCCTCTGGAAGTTGGTCCTGAGGCACATCGGCCTGGTTGAAGCCGTCACGCAAGTTGTTGAACTCGTCGGCGTTCTCCTGCTGTAATCTCAAGTTACGCAACTTTCTCTGGTGCAAAATCACGTCCAACACGTCATCTTTGTAGCTGACTTCCTTGTTGGGCTCGGGCATGAGTTCGTCGATCACATTACTGACTATTTCCACGTAGTGGTGTGTGTTTCTGACGAGGGCACTGAGCAAGTGGTTAGGGCTTGTTTGCGACGACATTTCGCCAGCAAACACATTCTGCTGGAACCGCTTCAAGTCGTCCAACTCGATGTAGATGGTGGACACTTCTCTGTTGGCCACCTGCTGGAGAATGTTCATATACTTGAGGCCGCCTGCGGGTTCAGCATCGTCCATGGCAAGGTCGTCGGCCACTGCCGACTCCTTGTAGGAGGTGAGGAAGTCCTTGATGAGCGTCTTGAGCTCAGCGTAGTTGACGTTCAATTGGATCGAGGGCAACACCGTAGTTGTAGAAGACATGGCGGTATGGGTTTTGGGGTGGTGAAATATTAGCTGGTGATAGGGGGACTGCCAGTGCTGGAGGTGTTGATGGGTGATGAATTGAAGTTTTTGGTGTGTGGGGGACGTTGGAGGTCAAAGGTAAGGTGGCGGTGGGGGATTCTTGATCGGAACGTGATTTGGGTGAAAAGTGGTGGAGCAGTGGAAATGGGAAGATGGAGGATGGGATGAGTGCTGGCTGAAACGCGTCCACTCATTTAACCCGAATAGGAAGGAGGACATAGCTCACGTGATGACCGACGTGACAGACAGCTGGGGCTTGCTGGCGCACGACCGCCTCGCGGTGCCGTGTCTCGAAATCCGTCGTGCCCCTACCGTCTCTTACCGACCTGGCTACATGCAGGACACAGACCCTGTGAGCTCATCAGTGTCACCAACCGAGTAGTCATGTGAGGTAGTTGTTTATGCTGGGCGATTTTCCGAACCGTCCGTGGCTTGGGAGTCGGCGTAGGGGCGCCTTCCGAAAAGGGCATAGCAATCGTCCAAGCCCGAAACTTAGACTGCCCGAGCAATGTTTACAATTCTAGGTTCATCAGGTTTTCAGACATACGTTTTGAGTAGCAGCTTTCAATAGTTTGGGCTTTGAGGTGGCCCTTGAACTTTGTATTTTGAAATTTGAAATTTGAATTCCTGAAGCATTTGTAGTGAAATTTTCGAGCCGCTTGAATTTGTTTGCAAATATATCCTAGAATGGGCAGAATTATTTCTATGCTTTATTGATGATCTTTCGCCACAGTTGATTCTTTGGCCGTGAAATTCTCTGCCTTCTTTACGTGAAAAATTCAACGAGAACGATTTGGACGATTCAGAGGCGTGGAATCTATTGTTTATTGTCCAAGTTTTCACTGTGGGAAATTGGATTTCTCGTCTAAGATTCTAGTTACTGAAATATACTGATGGTATGATGGCACTCATGGAAAGATTGCATTGCGCTCGAGGTGTTTATTATTATTGCGTTACAGCTGTAATGAAATTTTTGAATTGCAGTTTTATGGAATAATGTAGGGACTCCCTAAGATTTTGTTCGAAATGGTTGTGTTGGACCGAATCTAGAGACTTCCACGGACCATTACAGCACTTGTAGCTTCTGCTTCTACACTATTTTATCCTTTGTTCTCGAATAAATCAATGTCTCAATTCTTCTACACTTAAATAATTATTATTATGTGGTAACATTATTGATAAGTCCGGAGTTATCCTTTGATATGTAAAATCTACACCCATCGCGTTTCAAATGTATCGCACAATTTTATTAAATAATTATTAGAAGTATTGTAATTATTAGAGAATTGTTCTGGGATTTGTGAAGAGAATTTTCAAACACCTGAAAATTCCTGAAAACTATCCTCAGAATTGTAATTCTTGAAAGTCAAGACAGTCCAGCTATCCTCCAACCTGTTGGGAATGAATTAAACTACACAGAACGTAAGTCCACCAATGCAAATGCCGCAGACCGCTCTTCGTCGTTAAGGTCCGCATTGGAACCTGTTGACGACTGACGAGAATGGCCATTTTGACGCAGTTGTTTGCTTGTGGGAGATCTTGGAATACGTTGTTTCATCTTTTGGTTTTTTCTCAACGACTCGGCACCAATTGTGGCCCAATCTTCTTCATCAGTATCGCTTTGATTGACATTGTTAGTGCTGTAGCTGCGAACATGATACTCTTGGGTCTCTGGCTTGTTAATCACAGCCAGTAACGACTGTGCATGAGATTCATTTTCGTAAGGCTTGTTGAGTAAGTTGGCAATTTTGGGGGAATTGGAGGGTTGATTGAGTTGACGAGGAGTCAATGTGGGGGTGGTAACAGGATTTTTTGGAACCAGAGAAGATAATGTAGAACGAAGATGGGATTCATTGAAAGAAGACTTCCGCCTATTAGTATTCATGGTAACAGCAATGCTTTCGGGACTTGTTGCGGAGTTGTTGTGGTGAATATAGTTTCCATTTGCAGACCAGCTCATCACAGGTGAAGCGCTCAAGATTGAATTTGCTGCAGATGCGGAGGAGTAGTATGGATGGAAATTGGTTGGAGCAGGTGGTGGAGATCCCATGGAGATAGTCGAGTTCTTTGCAGATGACATGATGTAATTATCCAAATTTTCAAGAGAGTTGAGTCTAGATCTGTTAAACAACTGATTTCTGTAGTTACTTGGCTTGGAAATGGAGCTGTTTGGGTTTGATGATGACGATCTTCTTCTGTTCCTGAATGCAGCACTGGCATCATGTGCTGGGGGAGGACTTACCTTTATCGGCACCCTATTGGCAAACTTGATAGGAGGTGAACGTTTGAACTTGTTAATTGATTCATCTTGGTCGAAGGCAAAGAGCTCGTCTTCTTCTTCATCATCATTATCATCGTCATCTTCATCCATTTCAACATTGTCCGACAACGCGAATTCATCTTCGGAGTCACTGGCGATGGCGTTTGAATCTGGCTCTGCTGGTAATTTGACATTGTGAAGGTTTGTTTTTGCATTGGTGATAGACTCTCTTCTTTTGGAAGGCGACAGCTTTTTCGACGCGTTTGGTTTAGACAAAGCCTGGGCACGGACTTCGTTAATGTGTATTTTTGGTAAATCAGCCTCGGTGTCAATGGGGGTAGCGCCGGGTTTTGGCTCAGTACCCTCAGTGACGATGAAATCTGAGTCGACCTTGCGAACGGCCCACTGACCCCAACCGATTTTTTCAAACACCACGTTGTTTGAGGGGTCGGGTTGCTCCATGGCCGCCATGATAAGACGTCTCTGCTTGGAGAGCGATAACGAGTCAAAGCTGGGGACTTCGATGGCGAGCTGGCTGGTGATGTGACGAATGGGCAAGGGGCCCTTTCTGATTAAAAGGTTTGCTAATCTTGTAGAGGTGATTTTTGCCGCCACCAGGATACCCTCTGGGGAGGAGGTTGAGAGGAGCTTTTTGGAGGTTTTGGGCTCTTTGGACATCATGGCACGGGGTTTATTGGGGAGGTTTGTAGCTGAGAGGGGGAAGCTAGCAGTGGTGACTATATTTCACCAAGGAGTCGAGGTCTGTAGTACGTGTTTTTAGTGGGTTTTCAGTCCAGTTTGCAGCAAAAGGACGGGCCAAGGACTGGAAGGCGCGACACGAACCACGGAGCGCTATGGGGGACGGGAAAAGTTGAGAAACGGCAAGTACCGGGGCAGGACGTAAAGAAACTAGTGGTGAAAATGTTTCTAAACGTGTTGATTGTGTTTATTTCAGTGACTACCTAAGAGTCACAGTCACGTTTTGCGCAATCACGTTCGTGCTGGAAGTGGAATATTTCACGCTTGTCTCAGTTGCTGGGCCCAACGGGGGAATGACCAGAATAGGTTAAAGGCTGTGGGGGAGGGTGGAGGCACGGGAAATGGTAGGTTGGGAAGCCGAGCTTAGCTTAGGAGGGTGAAACTAAGTGGAGGTGAAATTGAGAGGGAAGTGAATTGAGGTGGACTTGAAATTGGCACGGAAGTGAAATCAGGTGTGCTAGGGATGTAGAGTTGTGGGGCACACTAAAAAAAACTGGTTGAAATTGGGGAGATCGGACGTGATTTTAAATGTGGGTGGGCTAAACACTTTGGTTGAGGCTGACTGTTGCTGATCTTTATCGTGAGGTAGGAGTGGTGATCTTTGGGTGTAGGAGTAGAGAGCTTTGGGAGTGGGTGTAGCGAACTTCGGCTCGAATGTGGTGAAGCTTTGATTATAGTGGTGGTGGGAAATGTGAGGCTTAATTATAGTCGTAGTGGATAAGGTGAGCTTCAATTACAGCTGGCGATTGGGGGAGCTTCAATTGAGCTTGGCTGCAGCTTCTGAGTTACAAAGGGGAGACACGAATTTTGGCACAGCTTGGGTGCCGGTTCCAAACGGCCTCCTCTTGATATTTATAGTCGTACCTGGAAACTATCGACGCTAACTACGCATACCCCCAGTCAGGGGTACCTAACAATCGCAGATGGTGTAACTAAGAGCACCAGTGTCAGCCTACAGCAGGCTACGGCAGGCTACGGCAGCTTACGGCAGTTTGCGGCGATGTCCGCGCACCATGCGCTGCCGTTGTTGCTGCACCTGGAACCAGTGGTGTCATTCGGACAAGTCGGAGAATCGGAGCTGCCCCGCATACGGCTGGTGGCATGGGGGCAGCTTTGGTGGTAGTAACGAGGCAGGAATGGAGCCGGGCCATTGCCAGGAGCAAATAGGGTTTGCATTGATAATTGTGGGAGCCCGGTTGAGTGCAGGCGCGCTACGTGCAGGCGCATTGTTTGGTGCCATAAAGCCAGTACAATCCGCCACGGATCCACCACCATGAATGCGATAAGTCCGGAGACCCCAGCGATTCCACCGCTCCCGAAGCTGACGCTTCGGGTGTTGGAGGAGTGTTCTCAGTACTACGGTCCGGGTGTGGGCTTGGTGGTGGGCTCTGCCCAGCCCCACACGCACCCCAAGTTGGTGGGAGTCCACGGCGTGGATTTGACGGTGTCTGACATCAAGTCGATTCTACAGGCCATGGGCGAAATTTCGGCAGTGGGACGTTTCACCAGCGGAAAATGGCAGGTGGTGTGTACCCGGCATGGGCCTTGGGTGGTGGGGCATGTGAGTCCTATCGAGGAGTAACCGGGTGGTAGAGTAGTCTGAGTGAGTATGCGTATGAACAATATGCACAGAGGAGATCGTGATCCATTCTATTGTATGGCGAGCAGTTCCAGGGAATTGATCGAAATAATTACATAAATCTACGAATAAAATAATAATAGAAGTGAAAGTAGCGTCTGTAATAATAGCATCAATAATAATAACAGTGGTAATAGTGGTAGCAGTAGTAAAAGAAAGACTAGTGTAACAATAATGTTAGTTATTAATAATTCGATAGACAAATCATTACTTGCAATATATTGTGGGACAACAAGAGCATGCAATGTGATGTAAATTATGGAAACTGAATCCTGGTGAGTCAATATGTGAATCGTCCCTGGAGGTATGTGCCGGGACCTGGCGCATGTAATTAGGCTTCACGTTCTGTGCAATGATTGACTTCCCGGGTCGTTTACGTCGTCATTGGGACCACACTGGAACCGAACTGGGACCAGACTTCGAGACCCGGAGGTCCAAAGAGTCTAGAATCAGAAACAGATTGCTAAAAGAGAATATTGGGCTACAGGATAAGGAATCGGGCCAACAGAATAGAGTCATAGTCTAACAGAAGAGAGCAATAGTTTAATGGAACAAGATAATAAAATATAGTGAAAGAAAAGAGCAACAGCTTGAAGAAAAGACCAATTAAGTAGAGTAATACGGTTGAACATATTAGTAAGTTGAATCTACTAACACTGAACAGGATGCATTCATCTGCCTCAATATCGCCTAGTCAACTTCCTTCCTCACATTCCTGGACCAAATCTAACTAGTCTAACTAGTCTAACTAATGGAACCGGGCTCTACCAGGGCACCAATTCATACGAAATTGCAACTGCAATTGAATTTTCATTTTGACCCCCATTTCCGCTACCAACCATGTCCACCCATTTTTCATTGGGTATCCAAATCTGTGGGTCTTCGATTGTAACTGAAGCTTTTTGCATCCTCGACAAAGGCAATTGCGCATCTGGGGCCCATCGTCAAGTCCACTTCGCATTGACATTGCAATTGGTCCCGCTGAAAATTCAGCTTGGTCTTGTCCTCGCCTCTAGTCTTGAGCTCTTGAGCCATTCCGTCCGGTCGTAGCTTGGCTGCTGAATACGGTGATTCAACGAGGCTGTTCGCTCGTACTTCTCTACTTCCGTCTTGACCTGCTTCCTTCTGCCCTCCAGCCAGCCTCACATTGTGGGTAACATGGTGAAGATCTATTTTTCGCAATTTTCACCCGGTTGCAATCGCACCCACTGCAACCCTATTGATGCGACTAGGGGGCTTGCGTAGTTAGGAGAATATTTGCACAAGTTGATCGAGCAATGAATCGTATTGATACGCATTGATTGTGCATTGAACAGGCATTGAGCAGGCATTGAACAAGCATTGGGGAGCTATTGACGGACTAATGATCAAGGTGGATCTGCTGCTCAATTCATTGTGAACCCGGTGAAGGGGATTGTCGATGTCAATAGCTATGCCATGTAAAGCAGAGTTCAAGCACAGCAGTGCATTCCTCCGTGACACTGGCATAGATGTGTCTTCTTCACGTAAACGTTCATCATTGAGTAGGAACTAAAGAATGCCCCCAAGACAACTACAGTGATGCACCAACCTTCGCTCCCATGCACCTTGCTGTGCTGCTGAGTATGTCGCTGAAGTTGTAGAAGTTCTGTGGGTACTGGGAGTTCTTCGGTATGCCTCTGCACGTCTGTAAGCCTCTATTATTTACATGTTTTGAAGACCTCTCTCACTTCACCCTTGGACCTTCAGTTGAAGCCATGGGCGCTTGTCCATTCTCCCAATCAGCACTTGCCAATACATTCTGGGGTTATCGCTCCTATGGCCGTTTTGCATTCCGAGACATCCTCTCCGATAACACCGGCCCCTCCCTGGGGTGACACATGGCATGCTCGTACAGAAGCACACAAAATATCTCGTATGTGGGCACATGTGATGCATTGTGAGCTATACACCTGTGACCGGTAGCTTCGACTTAGCCACACCCAATACCGGGATATGCCTGCCAGGTAAGGGGCAATTACTATGGTAGACTCCCTGCCTAATGCAGCCTAAATTACTTGCATCACGTCAAATCCACTCACATGCGCGGCATGCATTCCCAAGCCCATCAATTGATCAATTGGCATGGGAACGGCTCCAATTGATCGCTTGGATTGGGGGCAATATCCGTCCCCAATCCATGACACTTTCCCTGAAGAGCTTCAAAGGTTTTCCTTTGGGAGCTTTTAATTTTCCAAACTTTCCAAGCAGCAAACAGTTGATATTGTTTGGAAAATGAGTCTCGAAAAGTTCCCATCACAATACTTATATTGTAAATTGTTCCGTTAGATCCTTCCTCCCCAATGTAACAAATATATATCGACCATAATATTTGACCTAATACATCCCCAACTTGGGGAGAAGGAGCCCCGAAAATTTGGGGGATCCTTAACGTCGAAAGCCCTTAAACCTGAGGCTCATGCTGTTAAGCTAGAGCCGACTCGAAAATATTTAGGATTTTATTGTTCTTGGTAAAACACTCAAGAGTGAGAGGGAATGTCGGTCTGGTCATTTTCCCTTGAAACATTCTTTTGCTGTGATATGCATCCTCTTCCGTAATGCTGTTTAAATCGCCACTCTGGTGTCGCTTCTACCTACTTCTGTTCAGCAAGTGACTCAGTTCAACTCTTATCTTCTTCACAACGCATTATCAAACGTCACCAACTTGGTGAGTTTCTATGATCTCAGCCATGACTCGTGCTCAACCCTCTACATTCCTGATTTTCGCCGAGCTTCACTTCCCAACTACAAGTTCAAGTTAGGCTGAACTCTTTGACATTTCAACGATTTCAACATTTTCAACATTCCCAATAATTTTCACCGCTCTTACTAATTTCCCTTCTTTCCACGTTTATTTTTGTAATCAGCTTGGTTCTATTTTCGCATAAGAGGTCATTCTTGTGCAGATCTATTGGACCCCAATATCAGTCGTCTCTCATTAATTGCAATATCGATCTAACTTTTAATCAATTTGTTCAGAGAAGTCCTACTACACGGCATCATTTCTCATAACTAAAGGAACCAGACTGTTTTCCTTTATTTTTCAGCCAAACCCGAGTTTATCAATTGCTCAATTGGGCCATCATATCGTTTGGCTCAGCTTCGTAACTGAATTATCGTCTGAAACTTTCTTGTAGATAAGATTTGAATCTTCGGGTTGGGCTTCCATTTCTGTAACTCCACGTGGATCTATCTACACACCTAGTGGTTGCGAAAAATCTATTGAAGTCTAACTAATAAACCTTAATAAACTTCCAAGATGTAACGACCATCCTCCTTCATGTCCTCGACAACCTTAGCAACTTCCTTGATGGTTTTACCCTCTCTCTTGGCTCCATTTTGAACAATGTCCTCCAAGCACGCGGTAATATCAGGAACTGGCCAAGTTGGTCCACACAAGTAGAAAGAACCATTCTTGGCCACGATTGCATCAGTCAAAGGCTCAATGGATTCACGGATCTTATCTTGGATATAGATCTTCTGAGGTTGATCTCTTGAGAAGGCAGCACCAATATGGGTCAAGATTCCGGCATCCTTATAAGCTTCCCAAAGTTCTCCGTAAAGATACTCTTCCTTCTTGTGTCTTGATCCCATGTACAAATAAATTTCACCAATTTCCATACCTTGTTGCTTTTGCCAGATCTTCTCTTCGATAAAGGCCTTGAAAGGAGCCAAACCCGTTCCCAATCCGGACATAACAATTGGTTGTGTTGATAATGGTGGAAGCTTCATAACCGATGGCTTGACACTGACGACTAATTCGTCTCCAATCTTCAAGTCAGATAAGTACTTAGAACAATGTCCATATCTAGTCCTTCCTCTTGGATCAACCCAATCAACAACAACAATCAACAAGTGGACCGCATTGGCATGTAACCTTTGGGAAGAAGCAATAGAGTACTCTCTTCTCTTCAAAGGTGCAATAATCTTCACTAAATCTGCAAAATCAGGTCTTGCTGACTTGAATTCTTCCAAAACATCGACGTATGTATCGAAATCAACATCCTGTCTTTTCTTCAATTCTGCAGCACCTTCAGACCCAGCCAATTTGAGTAAGTGTGCCTTATCCTTCTCTTCAGTTGCATATTCAGCCAATGCTTCATAGAACCGTTTTGGTGGTTTACCCAAGAAATCAGTGTTCTCTGACAACACCTGTCTAGCTGATCTGATCTCCAAAATTGCTGCATTGTCCTTGTTGGAAGTTTCAACGATCGAATCACCATCCACACCATAAAATTTCAAGAATTTCTCTACTTCTTCGCTATTATTCTTACCATGGATTCCCAAGGCTTCACCAATCTCGTATTTCAAGCCAGTTCCGGTGGTGTCGAATTCAATGTGGAAAATGTTTCTCGAGTATTCTGATGGAGTCAATCTCTTGTTTTCTTGAACCTTAACAATGAAATTCTTGACAGGTAAATCAGGTCTTAATTCCTTCTTAACGTTGTATGCCTCAGGGAAGGTCAACTTAGTAGCCAAATCTTTGTAACCAGCAACCTGAGTGATTTCCTCGCCCTCAACATTAAAGCGAGGGTTGGGGAAGAACGAACCTTCAACTGGGAAAAATGGTAAAGTGACTTCTTCTTCCAACTCCACATCTCCATCTTCATCCTCTTTCTTTTCGACTTCCTTCTCCTTTTCTGGTACCTCCTCCTTCAAATCAACCCATTCGGGGAGAACCGGAATTTCTCTAATACCGTTTTTCTCATCCACGATGTTGATGAACTTATCTAAAACCGCTGCCAATAATTCAAAATCATTTCCATTAGCTTGCAAAAGCTTGTTAACAATAAATCCAGCCAATTCAGGATAAGTGGCTCTCCAAAAGGCCAATTGAATGAGGAAGTCATTCGAGAAGCCACTTGTGGATGAGTTAATAGTATCCAATTCATCGATGATAGAAAAATCAACTAAAGTCAACTTGTTCTGGTTCGCAGCCAAAGATTTTTTGAACTCAATTGGTAACTTAGGAATGACATCTTCTTCAAGACTAGTGAATCCCTTGTAATTGATGTAAACAATAGTAGCCCCAGGTCTGGCAGTAGCCAAAATGTCAAAACTCTTCAACAAAGATAAATCTTCAATTAAAACAACGTCTGCAGTATCGACAACAGACAAATTCTTAGCACTGACAACAGATGAAACTTGGGATTGGAATAAACCTCCACCATTTGAGTTATCAAATTTGTTTCTAATCTTCACAAACTTACTATCATCCAAGGACAAGGAGAGTGCAATTCTTTCAGCAGTCTTGACGAAAAAACTATTGTCTCTACCCCAAAACAAATAGTTGCCCTCAGGAGAAGAGTTTGCAGTGACAATTTGATCAGAAGCTGGTCTTGGTTGGTTCAAGATGAGATCGACATTTAAGGTTGGCAAAAATTCAAGCAAAATCTTTGAGATTGTAATAGGGGTCCATGAGAAATTCAACGGATACTTGAAAGATCCCACACTTAGAGTATGATACACACCACTTAAAAACAAGGATGCAGTGACATCAGATTGTAAAGAAGAAGTAATATCATTGTCATGAGACACTTGAGTGAGCACCACTAATTTCTTGGTTGACTTAGGAAGCGATTCGACGAATCTAGCTTGGTTGAATGGTAAAGGAACACGTACTTTAAGCAAACCAACATTGACATTTGAGGTGATTCTTTCGATGATATTGGATAATTCCGATGACTCGTGAGATCCGTAAACGACAAAAACAGACTCTGGAGTTTCATGGCCCACATACTCGAATTGAGAATACGACTTTCCAGTCAAAGAGTTCAATGCTTCGAAAGCTTTGTCGACAGCTTCGTCTAAGCTGGTGAACGAGACGTTACTGTTCAACAAATCTTGATACAATTGACCTAATTGTTCAGTGGATGCCAACTGCTCAAACTTGGTGAAGGTCTTTGAAAATTCTGGACCATCAAACAAGTGTACGCTTGGATTACCAGTCAAAGAAGCCAAGTAGTGGTTGAGAACTGTTAAGTGTTGGATTTCCAAGCCATCACGAGAATTGACTGGAGTGACCACGGAATATCCTAAACCACGGGCTGCACTTAAAGCAGGGATGTAGTTGGAGCACAAAGAGCCAGTGACACTGTCGTAATCAATGGCAGAAACATTCAAAGCTAATGGCAAGTTGGAAGCCGATTTAGCAGCC
The DNA here is from genome assembly GCA_030582495.1 of Suhomyces terraborum. Lineage (NCBI taxonomy): Eukaryota > Fungi > Ascomycota > Pichiomycetes > Serinales > Debaryomycetaceae > Suhomyces > Suhomyces terraborum. Next base: position 259,176 of record JAKTXJ010000003.1, on the reverse strand, counting down.
AACGAAGTTTGCATGTAAGTCAAAGCATTTGAGCCAAGGAGAACACTAAGGGGTTGACCGTTGGTACCGTTCTTGCTGTAGTAACCCAAGATAGCATTAGAAGCTCCCGATCTGACCTGGAGCTTGTGGAAAAATGGAACCACGCCAAAGGAGTTTGGTCTCTGGTAAGTTTGAGACCACAACTGGATGTGAGAGTCCAATAAGTTGGCAGCACCCGGAGTCTCATAACTGAAGATCTTGCTGGAAATCGAGTAGATAGTCTGGTTGATCACGGTGGTAGGTGCGGTGTAGACAGTTCCACGCAAAGTGGAAGGATCCACCGTGGTGCCAAAAGGGTTGGCCTTCAAAAGAGCGAGGCTGGAAGCGTTGTCAACGTTGATGGAGCTGCTGCTGGAGCTGTCCGCAGGCAAAGCATGGGGTGCCATCTTCGAAACTGGTACGCTGTGAAACGGGAGATCAGTAGCACAGTACAATACTTGAAACGGTTGCAACGAGTGGGACGTTTGAAGCGCTTAACACGAAAGGGCCGCGATGGAGTCAGGCAATAGGGTCCTTATATTGGGGCCAAAGAGATAAGCGCACGTGATATGGTGAATCTGGAGAGAACCAAGAATTGAAAAATCGATGTGAGCATTTGACTGTCGCGGGGTCCGACGATCGAAGCCCGATTCAAACCCCCGATGCAGTGAGATCTCGTGACGCTGGATCACTAAGAGAGCCTCTCACGTGCGCCTTTCTTTTAGCAGTAGTACTGTGGGTAAGGTGCACTAAAGCTAGAGCTCCATTTGCAACATTTATCAACTTTATTGGCTGCAAACGTGACCAAAAGGATGCCAGGGATTGGATATTCGACTAAGTAAGAAACTTTCAGAGACATCATGAAAGCGCTGGTATGGAGAAACGATGAGTAAGACTTGAGTACACTGGTATGGAAATCCTCGGACTTGTAGACAGGATTGTGGGATGAGTTTAGGGAACTGAAGTTGGTTCCAGTCCTTAAAAATGTCCAAAATAGCTCATTGGCTCATGATAATCATGATAATCATGATAATCTCGGATTACTCGAAAGAGACGGGCTCACGTGTTTTTTGCTACCATTTATGAAGATACCTCATCAAATCAGACCCATCGCTCCAAAGCACCGGACCTCGAAATGGCTCTTGGTTAGCCACAGGCTGCCTTTCTGAACTCTCATTGAACTTCTTCGGTGCCAAAAAATAAGTCCTTAAAAATACACAGTTCGTATTGAACTCCTTTTTGGGGACTTCTAATGCTTCTTCATTCTTATCTGTCTCTCTTCCTGGCTTCTCCCAGTTCCTCCGTTCACAGTCAGAGAAGCCTCAAGCCTCGAGCATTCCTTCACGTGGGGTATCGCACGTGATGACCTCACAATGCCTGTTATTCTAGGTACAACCACCTAAAATTCACACTTTCAAACTTCCAGACTCCGGGTCACAAATCTAACGTTGCCAGTTCTGCGAGTTCCGCTTTCAATCTTCGATATTTTCGAAGCAGATGGGACTCCACACCATGTTTCCGCACTCTTAACTTCGTTATATGTGCATATTACTCCATCCACATAAAGAAGTCTCTTATTACACGACCCCTCGCGTGATCCAGCCACAATAGTGCTTATCGATTCTATTTAAGATTAGTTATCCAGTGCAATGTCACATTAATGATGTTCCAAGCTTTTAGAAACCAGAAACTGGCTTTCCTTCGCTCATCACACTTTTCAAGACGCTTGTACCTGCAGGCTCCGAATTCATCTAAACCAAGTTTCAATTGGAAACCAATACTCGGATCTTTTGGTGCTGGTGTATCAATTGGATTGATCTACAGTATTCTGCAAAAGCAAAATACACTTCCAAGTGGATCTCAAAGAAATGCATTGCCAAAAATATCACCAAGTACTGCTCTTTTAAGCTCAATTGACCCTCCTCTATATGCCAATGAAGAAGACTTTAAAATTGCGCTCGAAAAGATCGAGCAAGTAGTCGGAAATCAAAATTTAACGCTGGAAAGTGAAGTTATCAAGGCACATGCTGATACGTTCTTCTCAACTCATCATCCTGCAACTTCAGAACAAAGACCTCATACCGTTATTTATCCTGAGAGCACCGAACAAGTTTCCGAAATCTTGAAGATTGCAAATCAGTACAATGTACCAATTGTGGCAACATCGGGCTTGACATCTCTTGAAGGGCAGAATATACACACCAGAGGTCCTTACAGTATCTCGTTGAATTTTGGTCATATGGACAACATCTTAGAATTCCACCCTGAGGATTTGGATGTCACCGTTCAAGCTGGTGTTGGATGGCAGGAACTTGATCAATTCTTAACCAGCGAAGAAACTGGTAAGCACCTAAAATTTGGACCGGATCCAGGAATGGGTGCAACCATTGCCGGAATGGTTGGAACCTCTGCAAGTGGTACAAATGCCTACAAATATGGTACCATGAAGGAGAACGTGGTTAATTTGACAGTTGTGTTGGCAGATGGAACAATCGTAAAAACCAAGCAAAGACCCAGAAAGTCTAGTGCGGGATATGATCTCACTAGATTGTTCATTGGATCTGAAGGAACTTTAGGAATTATCACTGAGATCACTGTCAAGTTGCACGTTAGACCAGTGGTAGAATTTGTAAGTATCGCTTCATTCCCAACTATTAAAGATGCCGCTTCTGCTGCTCAAGAGATCATTTCGAAAAGCGGTGTCCAATTAAATGCCATTGAAATTTTAGACTCTACTACGATGTCATTTGTCAATGACGCACAAACAGATGATTCCAAAAAGTTTCTTGAGAATCCAACATTGTTTTTCAAGGTCGGTGGTCCCAATGTTAAAGCAATTGATGAACAAATCACAGTCATCAAAGATATATCAAAGAAGAACAAGTTAATCAAATTTGAACAATCCAAAAATGAAGAAGAAAATGCAATTTTATGGTTTGCCCGTAGAAATGGTTTATGGTCAACGGTTCAGTTCGGTGAAAAAATCTTGGCTGATAAGAACGACGTTCAAGTTTGGACCACAGATATTGCTGTACCAATTTCGAAATTAGCTGAAGTTATTGCAAAGACCAATGACGACCTTAACAATTCGGGCTTCTATAAAAAGTTTTCTGTGATGGGACACATAGGGGACGGAAATTGTCACTTTTTGATACTCTATAATAGTCCCGATTACGGAAAAGCAAAAGAAGTTGTTGACAGGATGGTGTACAGGGCAATTGGGCTCGGAGGTACATGTACTGGTGAGCATGGTGTAGGTGTGGGTAAAAGAAAATATCTTTATAAGGAACTTGGTGATACAAGTGTGGATTTAATGAGACAAATCAAGTTACTGTTGGATCCGAAAAGAATCTTGAATCCCGATAAAATTTTCAAAATTGACCCTGAGGACAACTTGGATGAACTTTTCGATCATGGCTTGGTAAAGGAACAAACTGGATGCTGTCATTGAACTTTCAAATTCACAAATTTAAATTGAGTTTTTACAAGAGTTCGTCATATTTCAACCAAATCAACAAGCGATCAAAATAAAATTTCTGACTCTTGTCACCTGGATTGCTTACTTTGGAAGATAGATTCATGATTGCATAGATTCGTGCACAGATACCTTGCAATGCGAGCTTTAGCGACCTGAAGTCGATCCAAAATTGATTTCTAGTATCAAAATTAGCAGACAAAATCATGAATTATGGTCTTTCCATCCTAGTATTAATCTGAGTGGGCTTATAGATAATTACACTATAGTCAGTAAATAAAAGGACTTCATAACCACATACCCTAAATATCTCGATTGCCGTTGCCGTCATTCACCCCAAAGGTAATTTTATCGGAGCAATAAGAACAAATGGTACAACTTCACACTACTGTAATGAGTTTCGCAGCTCAAAAGAAAATCCACAAACCAATCACATTTTTTTGAACAGGTTACTAAAGAATCTCCAGATCGCTAAGTTTTTACGCTTCAACAAATTGCTAGTCCAATGCCTGAACGTTTCACTTCTTGGTGTTTATGAGAGTTTCTCCCAGGAACCTGTCAAGTACGCATTGGCTGCACGTGAGTATGAAGCAGTCAAATTTAAGTGTCAATATGCAAGTAATTTGATCAAAGAGGTAATAACAGAACCGGGACTAAACTCCGCACTGATGAAATTAACATTTTAGGTAAAAAATGAAAGTCATTGCTGCTGATTTTTACATTTGAAGTAGACAGTGGAAGAATGCAAGGGATATAGAGAGGAGGAGAGAAGGAGAGAAGGAAGATAGGGACTAAAAACGCCCATTTGATTCTAGTTCACCGGTTTTCACACTCAATATCTGTGGACTCTCATGTTCCGCAAGCTCTACATATCGAGGATCCTTCGTACATGCCATAGCTCAATTCTGGGGATTTGGCCTTATCTCTAAGGTCGGCACTTTTTGAGATCGTAGTTACTTGCTTCCAGCGGTGGCACTAACCAGCATGGAGCTCTGGATCCTGATGTCTTATTGATGCACAGGGGCCAATTCCATGTTCAACCACTTAACCCGAAATGAACCCTCAAAATGTATCGAAGACAAGATCAACTGCTATTTCATGCGGCACCGTCCCAATTCCTAGCAGCACTTCCTCTAGGCAGCACTTCCTCTAGGAGTGCTGGTCCACAGTTTCTGTCTGATGCGCCTGTAATGTTTCTACGACCTCTTGCAATACGGCACTCCAAGAAAAGCTTCATGCTGTACTAATGCACCCAGCAACAATAAGATCTCCGCAACAATCAGGTACTACAAGCAACCTCGTCCACCGTGACCCTCCTACTAATCACTGGCATCCTGTGGTTGTGTAGAATAGACCATCTGCGTAGTCCTCTCAACCCGTCGCCGGATGTGGATTTTCTAACCGTCATCCGCACTTCCGCACTTCGATGCCTTTGATCAGTGCTGATCTTGAGAGAAGAAAGGGGGGAACTCGCCTCGAGACTAGTGCCTGAGCCTAAGCCTAAGCCTAATCCCAAGTCGATCTCACTTGTCACAGGAGTCCCAACATTGACAGCAATCAACATTACAAAAACCACTATCATCCTTGGTCCAAGCAGTCTGAAGGTGCGCAGACCAAAAGGTTCTTCTCTCTGGACCCTATGAACCCTCTGGACCCAATTACCCCAATTACAATCATCCTAGACCCAATCATCCTAGACCCAAGACTTTGTGTACCCTGGGTGCTCCACAGTCTCTTCACCCTTCAGACCTCTATAATCTCTCTGCTCTTTTCCACTATCAATTACTTTCCTTCACTTTCCACTCACTTCGGCCACCGGCTTCATAACCTCGTTGGTGACTTGCTGCACTTCCTGACCCCGCCATCCACATCCTCGTCTCTCCATCTCTCCATGTGTCCCCACAGTTCTTCTCCTGCACCAACCTCATGCCAAAGTGTTCTACTTTCATGCGGACCCAACAAATACTTCATATAAGCGTTCGGCACCAAACGGGAAATACTCACAACCAGAGCTTGCGCTTTAAAAAGGCCGAGTTTGGGTCCGATACAAATTGTGGGATCGCATTGTCGAATTGATAAAGTTCCGTCCAGTTGAGTCAAGCGAGGTCCAGTGAAGTCGAGCGAAGGCCACAACAATCTGCTTTGCTACACCAGACGGATCCAACACAAGTCAAGCGGCTCAAGTCTCAAAAGATCGTTCGGTGCTTACTCCGTTGTTCAACTTAGACATTCAGAGGGTCGCACAATCTTTAGCCCAAAGTTTATTTGTATCGCCTCACCAGCAGTGTTGGAGTTGAATTGAACAGTCCAGATCTGAAAGAACCGGCGAGTCTCCAGCAGAGTCCAGATTTTTATTTCACTTCGAATTCTCAACTTTTACACGATCTCCCCGACTTCTTGATCTGCAATCGTGCTCGAAGCTAGCCAAATTACTTATCTTGTTCGTTAATTGTTCCAAAAAGCTCCACGTTTTCCATTTGATCAGTACATTTCCAGGTATATTATCAAGCGGACACGGTGAATTCTATAGAAGCCCCAATTCGTGTTAAATCATACAAATTCAATTTCCAAAATGGCGGCCCCTATTCCAGAACCCCAGTTCGAATCCGACTTCGATGTCAACCTCTTGGAAAATGCCTTCTCCGAGCCAAGCATAGACCTTGCTTTCCCTCTTCCTACGGACAAGAAAACTTACGTTGAGTTGGAAAGCAACTATCCCGACATAAGATCCAATTTTTCAGCCATAACCAACTTCTTTCGTTACTTCACATCTATAAACTATGATGAAATCTACAAGAACAATGAGTATCGCTACAGCATCAACAAGTTCCACCCTTCTTTCCAAAAGAGAATGATGGACTATTTGGACGACCAGTTGGAGCACTCCGACCAAAAATTGGATGACTTGGTCTATGGCTTGATCAACCAAGAACTCAACCTCAAGTTGATCACAGCGGATCAGTTCTATAATCGTTTTAACGAAGTCAAGGCATTCATTGTGCAATATTACAAAAAAGAAAATGAAACTAATTTGCCGAAATTCCAGTCTCTGGATGTGATTCGGATTTGTTACGTGACTGTTGTGAAAGTCTTCAGCAAGATGTTTCCCCAAGGTATCTGGTGCAACAAGGCCGAAATAAGTGGAATGTACGAAAGATACATCAAGGATCCTCAAGCAATTATCTTCTTGCCCAACCATCAAAGTCATGTGGACTATATCATTCTTCACTTGCTTGCCGTGCGTTTCCAATTTAGTACTCCTACCGTTATTGCTGGAGAGAACTTGAACGTGGCAGTGTTTGGATCATGGTTGAAAAGTCTTGGTGCCATTTTCATTCCTCGTTCTATGAACGATTTGTATACCGAACGGAACTTGAGTAATGTGATTGAATTCATGCTTCAGAACAAAATCCACACGGAAGTATTCATCGAAGGAACCCGTTCCCGTGATGGAAAGCTTTTGTTACCCAAGTATGGTATTCTCAAGACATTCGCCAAAATCTTCCTTAAGCAACGTTTGGAAGAAAACAACCCCAACTTCGATTTACTGTTCCAACCCGTCTCCATCACCTACGAGCGTATTTATGAGGCTGATGGGTACTTGAAAGAATTGATAGGAGAAGACAAGAAGCAAGAGAGTTTCTTGAACATTATTAACAATGGGTTGAAAAACTTGTTGTCGTCATCCGTGGATAGGGATAGCATCCAATTAGATAGCCGTGGGTTTAGTGACAATTCATCCAAGGACTTGAACGGTAAAATTTTCATCAAGTTAGGAAAAGCCTTCATGATTTCGAACTACATGGTTGAGGATTTCACAGCCAGTCCTAATATCAATTTCTCTGCCAGTCTCAGGGAAAAGTTATCGCCAAGTGCTGCGACCGTTGAAGCTGCCGGTATCACACCCAGTGTGACGGCCACCATTTCTCCAACGTCTGCAGTGGCACGTCAGAAACCTCCAGCTAACGACAGTGATACGCTAATTGAACAAGTGAATCTCAAAAAACTCGGGTTCCAGGTTCTTCACCGCATCAACCAGGTGTCATATCTTCCAGAGCCATCATTGGTTGGAACGGCCCTCCACATGTATTATTACTATTATAACAAGAAGGAAATGAACATTTCAGACTTGATCCCCATTTTGCGCATTGTGGTGGATACGTTGTTAGATGCCAACGAGCATCACACATCCAACCGGGTGCTTTTGGAAAAGTTCCAGCTGTTCAGTGATGAAAAATTGACACAGGTTGTCAAGGAACAAATCTTGCACTTCTTCCGTTTGATCGCAGTGAATCCTGAGACCAACCAGGTCAAGATCTACCGGTCGATCGAGTTGTTGTACTTCAAGAACTTGACCATCCACCAGGTGATCCACATGTGCAAGGTTGCGTTCATCTTGTTGATGCTTGAGGATAGTCCGTTGAAGCTGACGTTCTTGGTGATCAACAAGCTCAATTACATCCTTACCGGGTTCATGAAAAACGAGTTCTTGTTTGATTACAACTACAACAAGAAGGAGGAGCTCGATACCATCTTGCACCGCATGGTTTCCAAGGGGTACGTGGTGTACGAGGTGGATGACGAAGGAGAAGGGTTTTACCGGGTCAAAGACAAGCGATACCTTAAGTTGTACGGAAACTTTGTGCGTCCGTTCCTACAGGCATATGTCAATCTCATCACTAATTACTTTACCCTTCTAGGCGAAAAGCTGCGCACGTTTACGACGGAGAAGGAAAAATATGCCCACATCAAGACCTTTGATCTCGATGAGCTCCGGTTCCCCACCACCAAGACGCTTCTCAAGTATATCATAGCGGCCAATCGTGAGCTGGTCAAGCCGGCATCCACCGAGTCTGTCAACAAGCAGTACTTGCTCAGTGACCTCTACTTTTTGAACAATCTTCAATTGGTGGATATCTTCAAGAACAAGGCAAAGACCAAGGCGTTCGTCCGGGTGACCAACGCACGCGATTTACAGGTTGTGCAGCAGTTCTTACTGATGCTCTTGTCTCCTCTGGCAGGGCATATAGTGGAGGATGTGGAGCACATCAACTATATCATTGACATTTTGAACAAGAACTTCGACAGAGAAAGTGCAGAGGCTGCGGCCGTGGGAAGTGCTACGATAGCTGCGAAGCTCTGAGCAGATGAGACGATAGGGAGGCAAAGGTACCGGTTATGAGGAGAGAAAGTAGCCCAGCACTAGGAGATGCGAACGAGATCAATAGGTTCGAGGAATTGGCAGAACTGGTGGAGTGGGAATGATGTCATGTCATGATGTCATGCGCTGTAAGCGAGTTTGCATGGATAGAATACCATAAAGCGAGCTTCCGATACAATAAACCTACTAATATGAATGCACCGCAAATTGTAGAAGCCGTAGAATAGGGAGTCCAACATCTGCAACATCTGCAACACCTGCTACACCTGAGATTTGCGAGCACTGAAACTGCTGCAGCAGAGCTTAAAGTTTGCCGACATTCGAAGATGGTGATCGTGACTAAAATTTCAATTACCCATACGATTCCGCCGCTGCTCCTTCTGTGTCTACCATCCCTGTCTCCTCTCTACTTCCTTCCTGTTTCTCCTGTTTCTCCTGTTTCTCCTGCTCTCCTGCTCTCCTGCTCTCCTGTTCATTCTTCCTCCTGGTTTTGATTTCAGTTGCGGTTGCGGCTGCGCTTGCCTTGCTGGCTGCAACACTTCCTGTCTACGTCCGCTTACTTTGCAATGAGCTCCCTACAGGTTGCGTGCACTGGCTACTCATCACCACCCACACCAGCTGGTGGTGATGTCAGTAGCTGACGTAGGTCCCGTCCCGTCCTGCACACACCGCGCTCTTCGCTCGTTGACCTCGGTGTCGCAGATCGCGCCCGATCTGGCACTTACGACGGAGGCCCTGCGAGGTTTGGGGCCAGGGGCCCCACCGTGAAACTCTCTCGCAGTGGTACTGGAAAAAAGCCAGCACTGGAGAATAGGGTGGCCGTAGCAAGGGTACCGAGAACCAGCCCACTGAATGCCCCAGTAGCGTGATACACTTCGACTATGGCTTTGCCTCTATTTGGTCCAGGTCTTGCTGCGGCCCGGTCATGGAGCTGGAGGAGGCGGAGAAGCGTCGGGTGTTATTAGACACTGAAACTGATGAGCTGATGGGCCTCGGCCGATAGTGCACTCGGAGGGTCACCGCGTCGTGGTAGTCGCACCGAGCGTCGTGGTAGTCGCACCGAGCGTCGTGGTAGTCGCACCGACGTCGTGGTAAGCACCGCGGTGCAATTAGACGGGCTCCCCAGCGTGCTTGACATCATGGCGTTGACACCGGAGTGGCTGCCATCACGGGGACATTAGCTCCGTAGCGTGACGACGTCCGTCAGCCAGGTCCACCAGAGGTGCGAATACACGGAGCTGATTCGGGTGGTACCGTTCCCGGCGAAGAGCTCGGTGATGGTGACTACAGTCACCCTGGCCCTGGTGGCCAGCACTGTGACGGGCCCAAAGCCTCGCTAAGAGCCCGCTGAATTTTTCAAAAAACAGACTCACGGTGGACGGAAGCCTGAACACGGTAGTTCCAGGCTCGACACGAAATTCCACCGATCCTTATTGTCTCTGGAGCGTCCCCTATCTCGCTCGTGTAGCGGAGTCTCGCTAATGTCTCAGCGATGTCTCGCAATGTCTCCCTATGTTCCGCGATGATCGAGCATCTTCGCGGTGGCTTCCCCGTGTCTGACAACACTGATCGTAAATGCTGATAGCGAGACTGAATATATTCTCTTCCCCGAATCTGACAGGGGGTGAGTTCTGATCCAGCGTGGAGGCTTTGGCCGCCACGTCCACACGGTCTTCAGCCCCTATGGTTATCTCCCAACCCATCACCACCGCCATCTCGATCACCTACCCTGAGCTACAGCTCCACCGCTTCGCTGAGGGCCCATTGCTGCTTCTCTCCCTGTAACAAGCTGGTGTCTCTACGACCACTTCGCCTGACCCCACCTGTGGCCGTCACTGTGGCCTTCACTGTGGCCGGCGTTTGTCTCCACCACATCACTGCACCACGTCCCTATTCTCTGTAGAATTCCTTATCGTCTGGGACCAGCGCCTCCTCTTTGTCTTCCATTTGCTCACGTTCTATTATTAACCCGCGACACCACCGCAGAGGTCCAACTTGGAGTGTTCTGCTGCGCTACAATCGGGAGCTCCCACGCTACAATCTCGAAAAGGACTCCGTATTGTTCTTCTCTTCCTGCCCATCTCTTCCCACCTTCCTTCCCACCTTCCTTCCCACCTTCCTTCCCACCTTCCTTCCCACCTTCCTCTCACCTTCCTCTCACCTGTTCTTGCCATTCCCTCCCATCCTCCCTCTCTATCTCCGACCCACAACTTCATAACCCTACGGTTGGGATCCTCCCCGCCTGTCTCGCATCCATCCCCTATTACCCCTATCTGTATCTGTGTCCACCGCGGTGGACACGACCCAATTTCTTTTTCGCTGCGCCCATTCCTCCATCGTAATCCTTGCATTACTGACTGCGACTGCGCACTCCATGTGTCAATTTCCACAATATATACTTCGTGGTGCCCCACCATCACCACCCAGTAAACCAATTGCACCAAGCCATTGCCCCGTCTCGTGTGCCTCTGTCACCGCCTCCTCCGTCCCGGGTCTGGTCCTACTCTCCTCGCCTGCTCTCCCTCCTACCCTCCCGTCCCAGCGCCTGCTCCTTCCTTAGCCGCACGCTGTTTGTTTACCTGGATCGACCCCTGTGTCTACACGGCCACGCCCCATCGCTGCCCCGGCTCCCACCGCAGCTTTCTCGCTAGGCCGATTTTCCACCGCCAGGCGCACTCGCACGCTCCTCCAGACCTCTGCCCGTCGCACTACCGTCGCACTACCATTTGCTCGGCCTCCTCCACACTGCGCACCGCTACGCAATTCAGCACTGGTTCTTTTCCCCCGGCTCGATTGCTGCCTTAGACTCCAACTCCTCCGTGGTTCCCTACCAGTCGACTCTGATCTGGCCCTAGCCCGTCGTTTCCACCCAGCACCTCGCCCCCCGCCCAAGCTGCCGTTGTCCCCAGGTCCCTAGTGCCCCAACTGCCGCCCCAAGCCTGTGCCTGCCACTACTGTCGTCGCTCTGGTCTCACCTCACTAGAACGAAATACACGATCAACAATAACAACAACAATAACAACTTCTCCGCCAGTGGTCCGTCGTTGTTAGCGTGCTCCTCGTCCGTCTGACCACGCCGTGAACTAAGCCGCCAATCCAAACCGTCTTCTGGTCCGTCTTGTTGTCCTTGGTTGGTCCCTCTTCCTGTGGTCTTCTAAGCTGGCGTCCACGCTGTTGACGTCCTCCACACCTCCCTGGTCACCTCTCCCGTCCCTCCACACTCTGCCGTGCCAGCATGAAGAAAGAACTCAAGTACATCCTATGGGCCCACTTGGCGCTCATCCTCTACTTGGTCTACTGCACATTTGACCTCATCACCCTTCTCCACGACGACTCGTTTGGTGATGCCCTCCTCGACATGGAGTTGAACCCTGCCGAAGGCACCCTCGAGCAGCCCCCCATAATCCCCAAAATCATCCACCAGACCTACAAAAGCAACCAGATTCCTGAAATCTGGAGACCGGGTCAACAGGCCTGTATCGACCTCCACCCAGAATACACCTACATCTTGTGGACCGATGACATGGCCCGTGAGTTCATCGCTGAACTGTACCCATGGTTCTTGCAAACCTGGGACTCCTACCCTTACCCCATCCAAAGAGCTGACGCTATCAGATACTTTGCACTTGTTCATTACGGTGGTGTCTACATCGACTTGGACGACGGTTGTGAGCGGAAATTAGACCCCTTGTTGACCGTCTCAGCGTTCGTTCGGAAAACCATCCCAACCGGAATTTCCAACGATGTCATGGGCTCAGTGCCCAACCATCCTTTCTTCTTGAAGGTCTTGGAGTCCCTCCAAAGATATCAAAAGAACTGGTTGGTTCCTTACATCACCATCATGTTCTCCACCGGCCCCTTGTTCCTCTCCGTCATCTGGAAACAATACAAACGTTGGGGAGTTCCTGAGGCCGGGAAAGTTCGTATTCTTATGCCAGAAGATTACAAAACTCACCCTTACTCGTTCTTCGCCATTGCCCCAGGTTCTTCGTGGCACTTGGATGATGCGAAATTCATTAAGGGACTTGCAAATCATCTAGTTCTCGCTGTTCTTGGTGGATTCTTGATCGCTGGTCTCATCTTCTACATTGAGTACCTTTTCTACTCTTACGTTTCCTCGAATCATTTCAAAAAAGTGTGCAAGAAGGTCTCCAACGGGTTATACTACATTGTGTGTACCGTCATTCCCTTGGATTCTCTTCCTTCTCGTCAAGTCAAGGAGCAGGGACTTTTCAGCTCCTTGAAGTACAAGCTTAACAAAAATATCAAGAGAAGAGCTAGAAAAGATTCCAACTTACCTGTTGAGTTCGACGTCCTCGAAAAACTCAACAACGAAGCAGAACAAGATGGAGTTTTACCTTCACATACCGAATCCCCCACCCTCTCGGCAGGGGACAACGAATTTTACGACGAAGACGATACGTTGGTCGGCTTTTCTTCATTGAAGAACAACGACCACATCGTCTAATTGCATTTGGATCATTTCCAGCTCGCCTCGGCTCTGTGCCTGTCTTTCCTTCTCCGAGCCCCTCCGATTATTGTTGCCCATAGTGGACTCAATTTGCATAGCAAACTACATGCTAACATTTACAATCTTGAGTTGGTTTCTTCTCGCCTGTTTATATCATTTTGTATACTTCAATCTAACGACCATCGAAAACTTAAGCTAGCCTATAGATTCATTAGAACACCATGGCAGATGGAAATTTTCAGTGCTCACTATTTCATGCGCACCAATGCTCATACCACCAACATACTCAAACGCTTCAACAATAAGATACTTTAGTGATTTAGCCTATGCTGCATATGTCGGCACACGCACGAGCAAGCGTGACTGATCGTGCTGATCGTGACTGATCTTGGCGGCATAAAATCTGGCATTGGATTTTCAGGGCTCTAGCGCCAGGTAGAGAGCCAACTTCAGTGCTCTCTTTGAGTCACGTGAGTTGATATTCCTCTGTGTATTTTTGAGCGGGTTTATAGTGTCATACTTGGTGTACTTCTCTAATGCATTTTCTAGAGTATCTTTCCAGTTACATTCCTTATTGAACGTGAAATATTCAGTGACTTCTTTAACAGATTTTTAAATATATTCTTGATCACTTTTAAATGACTCTAAATGACTTTAAATGACTTTTTTAATGAATTTATGATGAATTTCTAACGAATTTCAATGACTTCTTCTGGACCCCCGCGTCGTAGCTTTTCACTCTTCAATTCTCTATATCTCCTCCAACTACCTATCCGCACCGACTTGCAACAACTCCATGTGGTCCAACTTGTAGCGCTTCTGCTCGTCCTCTTGCAAAATGCTGCGCATCAAATCTGTCAAACGGTCCACTTCTTTCATGCCTTTCAACCCCAATTCCACCAACAAGCTGGCATCAATGGGGACTCCTCCATTCTTACTCAATTGGATCAATTCTCTGTTCTTGTTCATCGTGACCACGAGCACACCGTCCCGTACCTCTTCCTCCTTTTTGGTAGCGTCCATGATCCATATTTCCTCGCTGTCTCCCTTCAAGATTTGCTCTTTACTGTTGGGGGTGAAAAATGAGTATGTCAAACAAACTGGAACGTGCAATATGCTCAATGGCACTGGTTGGCGCTCATCTATGTCGTGCACTATAGGCACGTCGTTTTCCATGGAAATGTCAGGTTTGCGAAAATGTTGCAAAGCCAACATAACGGCAAAACTACCCACGTCGATCAATCCTCCATCATGGTTGAGGTAGTTCAAGTCGACCTGAAGCTTCCACACCTTGGAGCCCGCAACTATGCACAAGTTCTCCAAATCCACGGCATTGGAGCGTCTGATAGCTTTTTCGATCACTCTTCCAATCATGATCTCTTCATTGGTGGCCTTGTGGTTTTCGAACTCCTGACTGGCCATGGAGCTGATGTCACAGTTGATGATGAAGAGCCCTTCAAACGGACGGTCTTCCCTGGGTTGTTCGATGCTTGCGGTGACTCTGACACTGACTTTGGTGGCACCCCATGACACTTCCACATACCCGTACTCTGAGGGTGAGATGTAGATTTGGGGCTCTCTCTGCTGATCAAATTTTCTGGAATCCTGGCGGATGCCATTCTTGAGAGACTCGACGAGAAACACACGCTCGTTGTCGCTGATCATGCCTGAAGTTTGTAACTGATGGTGAAGTTGAAGTTCAATTGGACCTGGATTCGATAATGAAAAACCTCCTCATCGCCTGTATGTGCGGTCACGTGTTTCGGTCACGTGACCTTCACCCCACCGCTCGCGGTTTCTTCCATACCACGAAGGCAACTCAACTCCACTTCAACCGCCACCATCATGAACAGCGTCACTAGACGTTCTGCCTTCAAGGCCGCCAGCTCGGCACTCCGCTCGTCGGCTCAGAAACACACGCCCGTGTTTTCGCCGTTAATCAGGAGCTTCTCCACCCCAGGCGTACCTCCTTCGTTGAACTTCTTCCAAAAAGAACAATTGCCCACAAACACCGTGGTACGCTTTGTTCCACAGCAAACAGCATGGATTGTGGAAAGAATGGGTAAGTTCCACAGGATATTGGAACCCGGGTTGGCCATTTTGATCCCAGTACTCGACAAGATCACCTATGTGCAGCTGCTCAAGGAAGAGGCCATTGAAATTCCATCTCAAAATGCCATCACTTCAGACAACGTGAGTTTGGAACTCGATGGTATACTTTACATCAAGATTATCGACCCTTATAAGGCCAGTTACGGGGTGGAAAATTTCAAGTTTGCCATCAGTCAATTGGCTCAAACCACCATGAGATCAGAAATCGGTTCTTTGACATTGGACTTGTGTCTCAAAGAAAGACAGTTGTTGAACCAGAACATCAACAAAGTCATCAACGAAGCTGCCAAGGAGAATTGGGGTGTGGAGTGTTTGAGATACGAAATCAAGGATATCCACCCTCCTAAAAACGTGTTGGAAGCCATGCATAGACAAGTCTCTGCAGAACGTTCCAAGAGAGCAGAGATTTTGGAATCAGAAGGTCAAAGACAAGCACGTATTAATGTCAGTGAAGGTGAAAAACAATCTATCATTCTTGCTTCCGAAGCCAACAAGTTGGAACAAATCAACAAGGCACAAGGTGAGGCCGAATCGATTTTATTGAAATCTGAAGCCACCGCAGAAGGTATCAGAAAGGTCGCTCAAGCCATTAAGGAAACTCCTGGTGGTGAAAATGCTGTCAGCTTGCAAGTTGCTCAAGAATACATCAAGCAATTCGGAAAGTTGGCCAAGGAATCAAATAGCATGATCATTCCTTCGAACTTAGGTGATATCGGCAGTGTGATGGCTTCGGGGATGTCCATTTACAAAAACTTGAACAAGCAACTGACAAAAGATAATTAATTCAATTAATCGTGCACAAAGTCTTTCCAACAAATAAAAAAATGCTGTCCTCCGGGCTCAACCCAAGTTATTTATTTGAATGTATATATTGACGAGGAATCTAGAATGTAAAGTCTATGCTTTCTTGAAGAATCCATCTAATGCTCCCTTTCCAACGGCAACCTTTTTGGTGACTTTCTTGGTCACAGTCTTTTTCGTAACCTTCAGTGCCTTGACACTCGAAGTTACTACTTCCTTCATATTGGCCTCGACCACCGCTATGGTCTTCTTATGTGACTCCACTTGTTCTATCCATGTGTTAAGCTCTTTGAAATTATATTCGTTAAACAAATTGTTTCTGAATTCAGCCTCCAAGTATGACCCAGTAATGAAATCTAGGGCATTTTTCAATGTCAATTGTGATATGACTTCATCGGGGATCACCGTATTTTGAGTAGGGTCAAGCACGTCTTGCTTGAACTTTTTATATAATGCTAGAGATTCTCTTTGTTCACTGAAATAGTCATCCAATTTTTTCACTTTGGCTTTGATGAAATTAACTGCTCGTTCATCACTGTACTTATAGAAAGTTTCCCCGTTCTCATTGATATTTTCACATATTTGATCCAACGCGGCAGCATATGTGTTGGGATTGATTAGTCCCAGCCATTCCCCACCAAAAAGCTGTTCTATTTGGTCCATTGCGTCTTCGAGCGTGATGAACCTCTTGGAAAACACCTCTTTGTGTCTATTCATGATGGATATCAAGAGGTATGCCAAATTGAAAGGAGTTCCACTTAGCACCAGACTGGATTGTAGGACGAATCCTGAAGTGCTTGAACTTTCCACTATAAAAGATTTTACTGCGCTTCCATCTTTGAGCTTAGGAGTAGAAGTGTTGGATTTTCCCTTGATTTCATTCAATTCAAGTAGTTCCCCTTGGGATATGAGCATGGATTTGACCAGATCCAAGTTTCTTGAGTTGGGAACTTTCACTATCGTATAGTCACCTGCTCCAGGCAAAACAACAACCCTAGACCCTGATGATATGTTCATTTTGAGAAGGGAATGGACGTGGTTCGGAGGTTTTGATGGGAAGAAATCAATAGTCCTATTCTTAGTGTGATACTGTACTATTATCTATCAAGAAATCTGTCACGTGGACGCGTCTGTTTTCCTCAGCTCAAAATAGTCGTGTGCTTATTAGCATATGTAGAAGGCTCTATGAAATCTTTAGAGACAGACCTGAAAATGGAAGAAGTGGGTCCATTGGTTCTAGGCAGTTGTTCATGGCAACGAGAATCATTGGAGTGTTTGAATTTTACCAATTCATACTGCTCAATTATCCTCTCGAAAGTATCAGCACGTGAACCCGGTCAATGTACTTCAGTTGATTTTGATTTATCCTTTAGGCGAAGAAATTTCCTGCGCGGAAGGCTCTGTTAATATTCTGTAATAACCAATTGTGTGTATTCGAAATTAATACTAACTAGTTTATATAAAAAGTTGGTGAATAAATTCAAGTCTTTGCCTTCCACAATATTCACTCCATCAATCTTAAAACATTGTGATTAACTCAAGAATAGTATATACACAAAATAGTGGTACCCCAAAGTAATTTCTGTATAATTTAGGGGTTTCGGAATTTTGACGGGTTTGAAATATATGTCGCCAAATGCTCTCAGCCAGAATCATCAATTGAGCAATAATCTTTGAGAAGGCAATTCTATTGTTTACATTTTGTGAATAGAAACTTAACATAAAAATCTAACATTAATATCTAATAAATTAAATAGAATAAAGTACAATAAATAATTAATATCTAATAAATAATCAAGAGATTTCAATTCATAGACCAACTAATGATCTAATCTCTTCTCGAACGGCTCCTATAGAAGCCAAAATAATCATAACGGTTCCGAACAGGGCAAAACTAAGAGAACTCATACTTGCAGCTCTTGGGTCCACAGTCAATAGATGTGCTGTGGCTATAGCTCCACAATTTATGCCTAATGAAACTCCTCTCGTAACATAATCATTCTTTGACACCCGCAAAAGCTTGAAAACAGGGTCCCCTATTAATACTCCACAAATTCCACTCAAAATAGTACAGACCGCCATTAATGACACAGAACCCTCTAAATTATTAATGAGTGGAGTTCCTAATGCCAATGTAACGGATCTTCCAATGAATCCGATTGCTCTCTCGGGTGCAATCCCAATATGGTAGCAAATAATCGGATAAAGAAAGAATGTTAATCCGATGGAAACCAAAATAGGAGGCACTAAAACCCAAAAATTTCTGATGAAATCTTTCCTATGAGTGAACATTGGTAAAGATAACGAAACAATTGATATATCCATTAGTGAGGACAATAAGTCTCCACATCCAGGCCATTTTGGAGTAGAGGTATAGTCATCTGAAGGTATCTTATGCTCTTGACCATTATTCACCAACACCTGGTTGTTGAATAAATTCAAGTAATTCTTTCCTGTTTTATAAAACTTCAAATCATCTAAGAATCCCTTAGGTTTTCCTGAATGGAAGATCAAAGACCCGATAAAACAAACAAATAAAATTTCAGCCGTCAGAATCAAGATGGGATGAGCAAATTTCTTGGTTGTTGGCCATCTTTGAGGGATCAAGAGGGCAATATAATAAGAAATTATGGTGAGTCCGAGGTGGTAAGGCAAAAATGTATGGATTGATTTGATGTAATAAAATGGAATTGATACCAAGAACAAAAATGTGTATAGCAACCAATCGATATGATTGGTGATGAAAATTATTATCTTTTGCTCTTCCGGACTGTCAACTGCACCCATAGGAGATGGGGTTTCTATCGTCGAATCAGCTGAGCTCTCCAGAGGTGTAGGACTTGGAGACACGGGAGTGCTCAAGGGATTTGGAGTAGCTGGAGATGGTGGAGTCTCAGGTGGAGAAATTGGATATTTATGGTGAATCGGAGCTGGTTTTGCCAAATCAGGTCTCGGTATCTCTTCTGTATTGAACGGATTTTCATTTATGGAGAGCGTTCTAGCCTTGGGTCTATGGTTCAGTCTGATAGAAGGCATATCAATGGTGGTGATGTCGTCTCTGGTGGTTGTGAAAACTCCAGTTGTTTCTTCTTCACCGGAAGACTTCGACTTCAAACTCAGGAGTTCTATATCTCGTTTGTGCGCGTCCTCGGGGGTGAACAAATTCAATCTCATCAACAGCCATTTCAATCCCAAGATGAAGTATACATCTATGAGCATCAAAGCCATCCAACCTATGGCAAAAACGGCGGCGATCTTGAGACATTCAATGAAGGTGATATGCTGTGATAATGGTAAGATGATAAATGAAGGAATGAAGAACACATTGATCCATTTTAGGGAGAAGTTCATCGATGGCTTGATGATTCTCATATAATGGTCCAAGACCCAACTGGCCCACACCGAGTACTTCCCAGCCAGACTCGATGCAATTGCATTAACCACACAAAGGAAGATCAAGTTGATCAACATTCCAAGAACTGAGCTTGGGAATTTGATCTTGATGGCATTGGTCAAAAGCTGATTGAGACCATATAAGATAACGAATAGTATTATTATGCCAATTGGAGTCAAAAAGTAGGAATTAAAAAGATGACCTCTGGAGTGCCATATGCCTTTGCCAATGCCCCGGACAACGATCTGGAGGTCCATTTGCGCCCTAATTCTTCCAATTCAATTCTGGGTCAGTGTGTGGATGAGTGTGGATGAGTGTAGACAATTGCTGGTAGAACCTACTGACTGAACTATAGTAGTAGCAATTCCAGCCTTGAAACAGGGTCAAGTTGCAGATAAAGACGCCAACCGGGTATTCTGACTAGAATTGAAAAAACTGAGGATGGGTATGTCAAGCTCGGCTCAAGGCTTCGGAACGGCCATGGGAGTCACCCTTATCAGCAACCAGATCGGGTGTACGGAGGGCACGTGAACAGTTGTGTGGAACTTCGCTAGTGAGAGTGGTGGTGGTGGTGGTGGTTGGGATGGCGGTGAGCAACGCACGTGACCCGATATCTACCTTGGGTGCTGAGAGTGTATCGATGTATTGTAATATATACTATGTATGTGTGTTGGGATGATTCCTCCAGGAGGATTCGGTCTCATGGTGCTCAGTGAGCAGCCTCAGAGGCCTCAATGATCTCCTTAAACTCTTCCTTGGCGTATCTCAATCCACAGTAGCCACAGGTATTGGGTTTGGCCTGGTCCAAGTTGATGAACACCTTGGGGTGTCCCTGCAATGTGCTGGATCTGTTACCGTCACAAACGGCAATGTTGCCCTCTTCGTGGGTCAAGTATCTGATTGGCTCCTTGGAAATCAAGTCGATGGCCGCATATGGTCTAGGTTGTAAGTCCAAGTCTCTTTGGATGAATCTGGCAGGATTTTGTGAAATGGCGTCCAATCTGGTCTGTTGGGTTTGAGACCATGGCTCGGCTCTATTTGGGGCCTGGTCTGCGGCTTGGTTGTGTTTTAACTCTTGCTTGGATAAACCGGTGGAGGTGGTTTTCACGGCAACCGACGATTGGAAACGCACCGATCCAAGTCTGGAGAGCATGGTTGGCTTGCAACTTATTCTGATGCTTGACAACATTATGCAGGTTATGAAGTTGGATGCTGGAATAACAACAGAACCGAACCAGGAGTGTTTAGTTGTGGTTGAGGTTGTTTGAAGGTAATAGGAAAATTCTCACTTCGCGATTGGATAGCGTATCTTACGTAAGCTTCTTCCTATGCTGACTAAGCGGTGTTTTTGGCCAGCGGTGTTGGGGCGTACGGGGTGGAAGCGACTGCGTCTGCGAAGTCACTGGGATTTCGAGGGGGTTACCCGGACATCGGCTCTGCCATCGAAGTTCTACTGAGTGATAGTTCCATGTGAGTTCGCATGTAATCAGTCATAGTAACCTACAGTAGTTATCAGCGAATAGTATTAATGGTAGACCAAGAAACAGTAGACAAATATTGAACTAACATAGAAAATAGAAAAGAATTGGAACCGTGATGGAGAGGTAAGGTTTGATATGCTGCTTACAAAACAACACATCTCCTCTTTGGCTTTAGATGTTGGCCCTTATCCTTTCCCTTCAAGGAGGCTCTAGTGGCAACTTCGAACACTTCTCTGACACCATGACCGGTTCTGGCAGAACACTCCAAGTAGTCGAATGCACCGATCTTCTGGGCAACCGCTTGACCTTCGGAGGTGGAGACTGGTTGTTGTTGTTGTTGTCTCAATTGTTCAATAGTGGCACCATCGTTTCTCAAATCAGACTTACATCCGACCAAGATGATAGGAACACCTTGACAGAAATGTAACACTTCGGAAATCCACTTTTCCAAAACGTTATCCAAAGAATCAGGAGAATCCACGGAGAAACAGATCAAGATAACGTTGGAATCTGGGTAAGACAAAGGTCTCAATCTATCGTAATCTTCTTGACCAGCGGTATCCCATAATGCCAATTCAACCTTTCTTCCGTCGACTTCGACATCAGCAACGTAGTTTTCGAACACAGTTGGAACGTAAACTTCTGGGAAAGTACCCTTAGAGAACACAATCAACAAACATGTTTTACCACAGGCACCGTCACCGACAATGACTAACTTTCTACGGATTTCAGCTGGGAGAGGAACCATATTCGATGCAATGAAGTGGATGCAGAATCAAACTTCCTAAAAATGTTAGTATGGAACTTTTGCGTGTAGTTACACAGTGAAAAGGTGTCGAGATTGTGAATGAGATATTGCCGTTTCAAGCCGGTATTTTCAGGAGTAGCCCACACTGATGATCTTCAAGCAGCAAAGAATCTGTCTTGACGTTTTTTGGAACGGTTGTAGAACCTAGCCCCTTTCGGTGAGATTTCGGCTATCTCCCTGTGCTCGACAGAAAAACAAACAATAAAGAGCATCCGGCCGAAGGCGACACAGGGTGAGAGGTGGGCCACGAAAACGACAAAGGCGATGGAGCCGAGTGTGTTGGAATCGAGGGCAATAGGTAGATGGCTAGTCCTGTAAATCTTGGCTTCTGAAGTATCCCACTGTTCAAGGAGTGTGTGGACTAGTTGTGGCACAATCACGGTCAGAAGAGAGGCAAACGGGGGCCAAGTGGGCACCTCCAGGCCCGCTTCGGCGTGCTTTCAAGCATGCAGAAGCCAAGGTGGAAGAATCAGCACCCAGATCAATACATTCCACTCAAACATTCGCCCACCAATCGATCTTGACACCAAGGGTGCCGAAGCATTCCACGGATGATTTGGTTGCGCCAAGACGGGAGCTTTCAGAGGGCCGCCGTAGTCGCCGGCTTGGCTTCTCGAAACTGCGGGAGTCTCAACGATTTCACTGACAGTTGAATACGTACTATATTCCTAGCAACAGATGTTGATAAAAAGAAGAGTGTAGGAAAGAGGTTTTTTTTGGCGTGTAGGTAAGCCGCAGGATTGAAAACAGTGATGTTAGCGGTACGACGCCGCAGGCGTGCGTACACCTAGTAAGGGGCGGTGGAGCGGTGAGGAAAGGAGAAACCGAGCGCATAGTGGGGAGAGACGTCTAGGGAGCCACTGTGATAACGAGAGCACTAGTGGAGATAATTAGGGAGTGTCGTCCTATTGGTACAAGAGAAGGAGGTACTACTGGGCCAATGAAGTGACATTACTAGGGAGAATGTAGAGGTACTACTAGGGAGAATGTAGAGGTACTATTAGGGAGGATGGGAGAAGGTGGAGGAGAAGGTGGTGGGACTACTGGAGTGAAGTGGCCGTGGAAAGGGGCACCCGTTCGAGGTTTCGCATGGTAATTAGTGCGCTCCTACTTGATCAGAACACCTGTCAGTAATGCGAGTACCGACACACTCGTGGGAGCGCCCGTAGTGAGAGATTTCAGCCCGCGGTGCGACGAGACGGTGGGCTTACGGCAATGGTACGGAGCTTTCTGCCACGCAACTCGTTCCCCGGGGGCACCGAATTGGAGTGGAAACCTCCTGTGTTGAGGGCTCGCCCGAGGCGAGCCCCTAGGCGACGGGTATTATTGTTGTTCCTGGCCCCAGGGTCTGAAAACCGTCACAGGACGGAGTCCAGCAGGCACGTGAGGCCGTGGACCATGAGACAGACGGCCAATGGGCCGTTGGGCCTTAGGACCGTGAGATTATAAAATCGTAAGACCACGAGACCATTCCAGCAGCTAGGGGTAGTGCTATTTATAGCGAACGGCTGGCTCGTGTGAAGATGTTATCACTACTTCTAATAATGCCACTACTATCACTATTCAAGCATCCCCTGTAAATTCACACGTCACTACAGTACCAGCTGTGTGCACACCGCGAGCGTGCTAACAATGTCTCGCTGGGGCTATCCAAGCTGTGCTGAGTTTCATGTGCACTGACACTCTGCCAGCAATTGAGACCACTGGTCGTAGTACGTATCACAGGGATTTGGGGTCCGTGTCAGGGTAATACGACACGCACCGGCGGAGTTTCTAGTTCTGGTCTCGTAAACCAATCGCTACGTCAAAGTCCAGCCCGTCATCTGATGGCCCTGGGGGTACGTGACATGGTGGGCTGTGTGGAGGTGGAACGGGTTCTGAGCTCGTAGGCGCACTTTCAGTACGTGCGTCGATAGTCCGCGCGGAGTCGGTGGTAGTACGAAGGGCACGAATAGCACGAACAGTACGAATAGTTGCACAATTCCCGCGGTAGAGGGTCCTAGGGCCTCCCCCAAGACTTCGTTGAAGAATTAAATTCATAATTGATGATCTACCAATAGGGGAAGCGGTGGCGTGGAGACAGGGGATGACCCAATGTTGTCAAGCAGCTCGCTCCCAAAATAACACCACCTAGAGTAGGAATATGAGCCTCGTCTCCAGTGATGTGGTGCCCCGTCCGCCTACGTGATTTTAGTGGAGTTGCCTAAGCTGCGCGAGCACCTGGTAATAAGTACGGCGGGTGGATTTTCCAGTGCCGGTAGGATTTCTGGTGGGATTTCTAGTGGGAGTTCTGGTGGGATTCCTGGTAGGATTTCTGATTTCTGGTGGGAGTTCTAGTGTGACATCTAGTGGGATTTCTTGAGCTCGCTTCTACTGAGATGTCTAGTGAGCACGAGTGCCAGTGAGAGTGTCGTGAGGGTTATTGTTTGGATTCAATGATATCTACATACGAAACCATTCAAGCGTTCTGAACTGATTGGCAAGCATTGGTTGTTGCTGGTTCCAAACGATTGAGTTTTTCTGTTTTCTCCTTGCTTTTCTCTATCTTATACATTTCATTGCCGACTTCCTTGTACAATCGATATTCCCTAGCGATGTAGTGTTGTCAACCAGTAAGGGTTCCGGTTGTCTCTTTTCTTAAGACCGGTTTAAAATTTTGCTTACTAGAAATAAATATAGGTGTTCTTGCTGGATCCATCGTATTCTTCTTGAAACGACTGTGGTGTAATTACCCCAGTGGTGTAGATAATTATACCCAATGTGGTATCACTAATGGAGTATAGTGATATGGGTGCAAAATCATTGTCCTCGGTCTCATCTTCGAATGCCTGATGGCGTAAGAATTTGGCAACACTGCTCATCATCAATAAATCCTCTTGATATTTGTAGTTCCTAACTCAGAGGAAACCAATTGAGTAAACTTCCTTGGTTCCGTTACGATCTAGGTTTGTACGCACATCAATTTTATGTCAAAAATCTCCAAGAGTAGTTGAAACTGCAATTGCCTGTAGAACTGCAAACGAATTAAATAATTTATAAATTATGTGATTGTAGTAATTAATTTTTCTAAATGGGCCCTAAACTAAACATGAACGTTGCGGTGCCGAAAAAAAGACTATAAATAAATCATGATATCTCCAGCACCCATATTAATTCAAGTTCCAGTCCCTCAGAAGTTGAACACCTCGGCACATCAGGCACAAATCCAAAGAATAATCAGCATCTCGGCTCCTTCTAACTTTGAAACCTAGCGCAAAATTTCGCAACACCTTGAAAGCGTAAAATCTTGTGATCTGTGAAAAGTCAATTTTCGGAGTCGATTTCTGGTATATATTCCTCAACGCAGGCCCTGGGTCCCATGTCAATTAAGCCTTATATTTTATTGATTAAGGTATGCTTCAAATCCAAGGTCTTCCCTCATGAATATGTTTAATTTTATTGAGAATTCGCTGTAATTTTTACGCAATCTTTTCCTCGTATTACTGCTTTCAAGATATCTTAATTATTGTAACGATTGCATTGTGATGTCTGGAGACATAACTGCAGTGATAACTCTCCAACTTCTTATTCTGCATTCTCTGCAGTCGAGGCTTCTTCTACGTCCTCGGCTTCTTCTGCGCTTTCTGTTGCATCGTCTCGACTTTCAAGTTCATTGGCCTTCTCTTGCTCTCCTTCCTTTTCCCCTTCCAAGTCTTCCTTATCGTCATCTCCTCCTCTTACAATCTTACCCTTCACTTTCCGTGGAGGTAATACCTCGTCGAAGGCCTTACCCCAATCGTGATTATGCTCGTACCATTTGCACAATAATTCGTAAACATGAGAAGTAGCCAAAACATGTCTTCCATTCATTTCAATGTATTTTCCGATGGGCAATCTTGCAACCTTTATTCCCAATTTCTTGGCCTTGTTCAAGCAAAGACTCTTGTGTCTGTTCTTGTCGACAATTCCACCAATAATGTAGGTATATCCTGGCTCGAGATCTTTAATCTCTTCTTCAGTATCAGCAGTCAAATAAACGTGTTTCGATAAATCTTTTGGAAGATGTGACTCGAGACTGTCATCACTTACAAAATTGATATTTTGCCAATTCTGGTAGTGAGAAAGGGCACCCTCGAACCTTTCCTTCAATCTTTTGTTGAATGGAGCAATGGTAAGACCAACAAGGTAATCTGAATGCTTCTGGGTGGAATATGCTCTGGTGATTTGATTAGACAACGATACTATCTCTTTCTGGGTCATCAAGTCATCGAATTCACAATCCATGATCACATTTACATCAGTGGAGATTTGAGTTTCGGGGACTCTCTTCTTGGGAGTGTCATCTCCTGATTCCCTCTTCCTTTTTGCTGCGGCTTTCTTCTTCTCTTTCTTGATCTGACGGTATTCAGTCTTGGATTCTTCCCATTGCTTCCTCTTGAGCTGACGTTTCCACTCACTCTTGGAAATTCCCTCCGGCACTTCGACCTTCAATTTCTTTTTTCTGGCAACTTCGATTTCCTCGGCACTTGGAGGAGGCCTCTTGTGCTTTCTAGGCCTTGGAACTACTTCTACTGGTTCACTCATGTGGTGGAGTAGCAGTTGATGTGGGAAGTGAAATTTAATGTGATGCCTTTCGTGCACGGCTCAATTTAGGTGATTCAGGTAAA
The DNA here is from genome assembly GCA_030582495.1 of Suhomyces terraborum. Lineage (NCBI taxonomy): Eukaryota > Fungi > Ascomycota > Pichiomycetes > Serinales > Debaryomycetaceae > Suhomyces > Suhomyces terraborum. Next base: position 232,809 of record JAKTXJ010000003.1, on the reverse strand, counting down.
ACTCATACGTTGATCCTGTACCAAATCCAGTAGTGCAACCAATTTTGGTTCAATCTGCAATTGAAAGCAGATCTGATCTCGATCAGGAAATGAGCTTCAATTGTTGTTGCACTTGGTTGAGGCTTGTAATCTAATTTTCGGCTTTCTTAAAATGGTCAAAAAAAAATTACATTCTTCGACTTTGTAATTCTACTAGAACTTTTGGTTTAGATGTATTCCTCCACAATTCTAATCGGTGCAAATCGGTGCAAATTGAGATTTACCTTCTGGTGATGCATACGTTAGTATTTTAATAGTAATAAAAATCTATTTCGATCAACTATTATTCTAGTAATAAATAAGAAATGTAGTTAGTCATCTATTGACTATCAACTTCCATTGATTAAAATCCAGAAAATCCCGTCTTTTAGGATTTGCTTGGTGTGCTTTTTCAGTGATTGCTCGTGGAAATGCTGAGTGAAGTGAAGTTCTGCAATTGTTATTGCTCTATACCTTATTAACGACCTGTCTTCCATTGCACCATACTTTGACACAATTACGATCATCACCAGTGAAGACCCACTTACCCAATAAATCGAGCATCTTTGCCTTTCTCTCTTCTTCCGAATCGGAAGAAGAAGGAATTTGCCAATCGAAAATATCGGTTCTAGAACTGGTGCTGCTCAAATCGATTAATTGCATATCAAATTTCTTTCCGATTTGCACAGAACCAATTGTGTCTTGTAAACCAACAGCCTTTGCACCTCCCTGAGTAGCCATGTACAATGCATCATCCAACGAAAGACAGTCTTCGGCCACCTTGGTCTTCATAGCATAATGGTTACTAACCAAGATACTGTGCTTCATGATGCTTAAGATACTCAGATCAAAGCCTCCACTGACATCTGTACCCAAAGACACATTGATTTTATCTTTGTAAAGGTATTCCTTTACAGGAGCTTCACCACTGTTGATGAAAGTATTGGAAGTAGGGCAATGACTGATGGAACAATTTCTCTGCTTGATAAGCTTCCTTTCACTTTCTGTCAAATATACAGCATGTGCCAAGATGGTGGATTGTCCCAAAAGGTTGTATTGATCGTATACGTCGGCGTAACTGGAACATTCAGGGAAGACCTCCTTAACAAGCTCGATCTCTTTTTCATTCTCACTGATATGAGTTTGAATAGGGAGTTTTTCAGAGCTGCTCAAGTCTCCAAGGTACTTCAAGAGCTCTCGGGAGCAAACTGGTGCAAATCTAGGGGTAATGATTGGTTTGACCAAGGTTTCACCCTCTGGGTTGACTTCTTCGATGTGAGAAATGATCTTCTGCATCGACGATACAGCAGTGTCATAGTCTTCTTGGTATGAAGGGTAAGGTTCGTTATGATCCATGCACACCTTCCCCACAAATCCTCTTTGACCGTACTCGAGCAAAAGATCTGCAAATAATTTGGAGCTTTCTGGGTCAATGGTAGTGAAGTATGAAGCACATGTAGTTCCGGCCCCGATGGTCCTCTCGATGATTTTTGAGTAGATTCCTCGAGCGAACTCAACGTCGGAATATTTTCTTTCAAGAGGGAATGTGTAGTTCGTGAGCCAGTCCAACAATGGCACTCCCAATCCAATACCTACATTGGGGAACTGAGAGGCATGGATATGGGTGTCAACGAAGCCTGGAACGATGAATTTGGTGGGATCCTTGCTGAAATCCACGATGTCGACCACGCTGCAGTTGTGGTGTTTTGTGTAGGTGTTCTTGAAATGGTTCAAAGGAGCCAATTTGTCCGTGTAGTTGGGGTGAATGTAGTCAATCTGGCCCGAGGAGTCGACTCCTACCAAGGTATCGAACAAGAACTCGACCTCGCCGATCTTGGGGGTGTGGACAAAGGTCCCGTAGTAGAGAGTGTAGTCCACAGTAGAAGTGGCCTTGGGGAGCATGGTTGTAGAATTAGGCTAAGATGGCTAAGGGGACAGAGAGTTGGCAACGTCCTTCAGAGTCAGATACACAGCACAATTAGTGGGAGTATTATCAGTACAGCACGGCTAGACTGGAGTGCACTTCGAAGCTTCTGCCACCAAGAGAAAGTGATGTGGATTTATAGAAGCGATGGGGGTCTTCGTTGGTTGCTGGCGGATCTCGTGAGCTTTTTATGTTCATTATCAGCTCCAACCGTGGGGACGGAGCCACCGCGGAGCCTCCGTAATCTACTCAGAGATAGTTAGTAGTAGCGAGCCAAATCGGGATAACGTCATCGCACCGGCCATCGGGTAGAAATCCCAACGTCAACGAGGACAATAGGCCCGGAATTTCCAGTAGAGGAAGCCGAGAGAGCGGAGAAAAGCGAAAAAGTCGAACGTCAAGCGCTAAAGGTCAAAAAGTGTGAAGTGAAAACGTCAAGCACCAACTTGGCCAATATCGCGAGCCTGTTGAAGATTAGAGATTGTGAGATTGTGAGAAAAAGAGATTAGCTATTGACTCATATTTCGACTATGGATACTGATCAGGTACAGGTCCAGTGCTGTACTAACTTGAAGATATGTGGAGTGCGTAACAGGAGACAGATATTGTTCATCTAAGGCTAAAAGTACCATGAGTAGGATCAGGTTGTATAGTGGAAATGGAGAATGTCTAAGAATTACAATATGGGAGATTGAAATGTCTGCGGATGACATTGCGCGCGCATCCTACAATGCGCGCCTAATTATTTGAACGGTTGCAACATTTGTGAACCATTTACAATCTCCATGTTTTAACGAAGAGACCGTGAATAGAGGTATCGGGGCACACCAGTAATAGCTGGTCTAAGGAAGTGAAAGGCTCAACTGTTTTACTGCACAAACCCCTGTACAATGATATTGATGAAGGTGTGGTTTTTGCTGGACAACGTTGGGCGACATCTGGTATCGAACTCGCGTTTGTGGATTCTCCACTGAGGATGTAGCTTAGCTGTTGAGAGAAATGGTTCTAGTGGTTCACGTTCCTTGTGGAAGGACTTATGGGTCCACGGTGGCAGGTTCTCTTTGCTTCAATTCGGGTGGAGTTTGTGCCAGTTGGCCCAGGATCAGATCGAGGTCGGAAATTCATGTCGGAGAATAATATGGGACATAAGCTGGAAGAGAAAATAGGAGTTTAAAGAGAAGAGAGTCAATAATGGCATTCATTGAATCTAAGTCGGGGCTGCTGAGCCCATTTACTCAGACAAGCGTCCATATTATATTGATGTTTCTAAGATTGTGATAAATTATGGCAAAATGTGAATAATTATGTTAACTCGTGATTATTGGCGTTAACTTTGATTCCCATTGATGTACAATCAAACCTTGTGACCTATCTAAATGAGATACTTATTCCACCCGATTGCTCAAACAACAATTGCATGGACAGTTGTGTCCATACTTGCTGATTTAAGTTCAGCTTCATAAACTAATGCAATAATGATGAGAATAGGGGCCTGGGTATTGAAGGGCGCAGTCCATGCTTTGAAAGATGACAATGGCCTGGATCAAATAGCGCTTGTTCTGTGCTTTGCTACTGCTCAATCACAGTTATTTCGGAAAGTGTTCTTATCAACACACTTCTTGGTGCGTTTCACCTGACAATTTCTTTATTGCGAGTTTCATGAAAAAATTACTTACCTTGCGCCTACTCATAACATACACACGATATGTGTTGGTTTAAGAAGTAATTCGTAGGATGGTGTTCCAAGCAAAGTGATTGAAACAGAATCGTAAAATTCAATCCTTGTGTTTATTGTAAAAGGCTACTTGTAAATGGAGAAAAATGATATGAATTCTAACTAGTTATCTAGCAATTTAACAAGTGGTATCCAAAAGATACAGCAAAAGTGCATTCTGACTTTACTGCCAATCAACTTTTTAATATGAAAATGAATTATTGAGCTTACAACAAAGCCAAAACACCAGCCAAAGCGGCACCGAAGGTTATACCGTATTGAGCAGCATCGTTGCTGTGGCTGACAGATGCGACAGAGGAAGCAGCAGAAGAAGATGGAGCAGCACTGGTGTGAGCAGCGCTGGACTTGGCAGCACTAGATTTGGCGGCACTGGATGGAGCTGGGGCAGAGCTGGATGGAGCAGCCTCAGAGCTAGATGGAGCAGCCTCAGAGCTGGATGGAGCAGCTTCGGAACTTGATGGGGCAGCAGAACTGGAAGCAGAAGCAGAAGCAGAAGCAGAAGCGGAAGCAGAAGCAGAAGCAGAAGCAGAAGCAGAAGAGCTGGATGGGGCAGCAGAAGAGCTGGAGGCAGAAGCGGAAGCACTGGAGATCACGCTAGCGTGGCCCTTACAGGAGTCCTTGAAAGCAGACCAAGCAGTGTCAACATCCTTGCTACCACAAGCACTTTGCAAACACTTTTGGACATCGCTGGATTCGCTGGAACAGATACAGTCCAAGTCGTTCAAACCGGAACACTTGGAGTTCTTCTCAACTTGGGAAACACAGGCCAACAAACAGGCTGGTGGAGCAGCAGCCACGGAGTGGACGGAAGCGGCCAAAGCGACGATGGTAGAGATCTTGATAGTGGCAACCATTTTAATAATAACGAAGGACAGTGATACACAGATTTAATTACTTTTGGTCCAGAATTTCCAGACGATCAAGCTACGACATTGGTAGGCGCACTAAAAGCGTGCTAATAGTTGCTCACAGGGAGGTATTATTAGAAGTGTAAACATGACATATCGAGACATTCTTGAGAGCACGACATTATTGCCTGTCTCGGACAGGGGTCCAGGTGACCACAGCAGCACTTTCTGTTTTCGTTCAGGAGAAATTTTCCGAATATGGATAGGTGCAACTTCAGAACCTGATTTGTGATTTCATCAGGTGCCCACTGTAGATCAAGTCAGCCTCAAAATCATCCAACTTGACTTTGAACACAGCCAACACATCAACCTTCAAATCCCCGTTTATGGCCTTTCGGAGAACATCCATTCCGATCCCATCCGCGATTTTCACCGGAATCCGGGGGGTTTGGTAAATGCCTGGTGGTACAACTAGAAGCTCAGGATGAATTAGGCTACCCAATAATTGATCTTCATTGGTGGCTTGTGCCTGGTATAATTCAATTTTTAGTTCAGCATTGGAAAATGGATTGAAAACTTTGAGTTGTACTTCGGAGCTCAAAAAGTGGATTACTGACTCCACCAAGAATGGGCTTGGATGATATTTCCTTTCTGTGGTTTCAGTGTTCTGATATTTCTTGGGTACTGCTAAGCTGCTGTGCAGTATTTCTTTTGAGGTTGTGACTTGGGACTCAAGCTTGGCACTTCCTCTTGAACTCAAGTCGCCGGTAACTTGTGGTGGCTCGTTGCTTGAAACTGAACTTCGTGGGCTTTCACTCGTACCTGACTTGACGAACCCAATATTTGGAATTCTTACATCTTCGACCACAATTTCTTGCAAAACATCCTGAAGTGCTGTATTCTTGGCTGTGATATTCCATACCTTAACAGTGAGATCTTCATATCCAGATATGTAGTTACTCAATAACTTCTCAAGGCGGATCTTTTCATTGACACCGGATGCATATATTTCAATTTCAGCAGTTGCATTAAACCGTTCGTTTCCGGGTATGAATAAATTCTGGAATTTCACAACGGCAAAAGAGGTGCTATTGTGTTGCAATTCAACGTTGAGCACTTCATTTGGTAAGTCAATCGAGAAGTTGGATGGATTGGTTATCTCCAAATCACATAATATTTTGAGTTTGTCAACTTCAGAATCAATATATATTATGTCTTGAATGGTTATGTTCATTTGATTGATAAATTGATCGATTGGCAGAATTTTATTGCGTTCTCCATCATCATCATCATCATCATCATCATCATCATCATCACGATCATTATTATTACCATCCTGATTCTCTCCAACAGAGATCGAAGCTTCAATTATCTTCCTCATATCGATGAACATCTCCGAGCTTTTAGGTAAGCTCAAATTCTTTATCTTGAGTCCATTGAACTCAGACTTGAATATGTCCAGTTCAAATGCCAATTCATTAATTTCCACATCAACGAGTAAGAAATTGTCGATGAATTCAATACCTTGTCCGATAATGCCGCTTAAAATAGTTCCAACAGCTGTGGTATTCAAAATTTCAACGTCCGTACTTCCCAAGGCGACATCCATGGAAAGCTCATTGTTTCTCTGGAGTAAATCTAGGTGATTGTAGCTCAGAGAAGTACCTTTTATAATTTCTCCTAGCATCAGATTTTTGACCACAAACTTTGAATTGAACTTAGAAATTGAAAAATTGAGACCAAACGGATAATCCATTATCATTGAAACATTGGATTTGAGCATCACCTGAAGGTTTGAATTTTTCTTGATCATTTGAGAATAGTAAGGAACTTCAAACTCCATCGAATCAATTAATAAACCATTCAAAGTAGGTTTCTTGGCCGGTAAGACAAGATTGGCTTCATATTCCAAATTGGTTAAAACACCATAAAGCCAGTCTGGGAGCTGGTTGTCTTGGTTTTTAGAGCCTCTTATGAAGAATTGAATCGATTCTTGAGCCAAGTACTTTTGTAAAATCTTGTTCAAAGGACTATCTGTGCCGTCAGGACATGGAAGGGTTAATTTATTGTCAACTTTTTGGATCACTCCTTTCACATCAACCTCAATACTTCTTTCAGGTTCGATAGCAAATTCTTCGCTTTTCCATTTTCCTAATTCCACCAATTTATTGCTGCAATCATGTACAAGAACATCCCAATTGATACCTGTAACATTAAAGTTCATTGGCAATTCCTCATCTAATTGTACTGTTGCTTCGACGTTAATTACCGGTCCTGCGGAAAGAACCTCAAACCTTTCCACACTGACCGGAGACGTAAGCAATTCCTTAGGGAAGCTGATTTCATGGAAAATGTTGATTTCATTTGTGTTGAAATTAAAAAATTTGGATTGAATATCAGATTGTAACACAACTTGAACATCGAAGTCAATAGAATCACCTTCTTGATCTCTAAGTTTCCGGAACAAACTGCTCAATTTGCCAGCATCTTTCTGCACTATTGTTATTTTACTAACAACATCGACGTCAGTAAATCTGTGATTGATAACATCAACTCTCAATGGAGGAGGATAGAAATCAATCAAATGCAAGGGTGCCATGTCCAAATTAGAAGGCTTTGCATAAATTTTAATTTGATGATTAGGAATAATTGTTAATGCACCAATGAAGTAACCTCCGATTTTGAGCATATTTTTGTAGAAGAAATTGGACACATTATTATAGTTGATGTAAATGGTGCCAATAATGTGAGCACTTATTCCATCATCGATGATATCTAAGATGGCAAAATTTTCTACGTTAACTTCAAGTGATTGTGCCACTAAATCATCAAGATTCCTCACCGTGAAGTAAACGACAATACTGAAAGCTATGATGAAAAGAATAACGTAGGATACTGTAGTACGTGATCGAGGATTCAAGAAAGAATAGATACCTTGCAATAATAATAGGAAGGACCATATCAATCCAGGAGATACAGCAACCAGTTCTATACTTACTTCTCTTGAGGTTGCTCTTAGTAGAGGTGTGAGTTCTTCTATGATCTCCTCAGCCACTTGAGAGTCTTCAGCTAATGTATTGTGATGTTTTGGTGGAGTACTTGTTTCGCTTTCATTCGTAGAGCTGTGCAAATTGTTCGGAGGTTCAACTCGAATAACAGGTTCGACAGAGCTTGGTTTTGGCTGGGTGTGTTCAGATTCATTTTCATGAGTATCATTTGAAGAGACCTTGAGTTCTGGTTGCGACGAGGAATCAGATTTGTCTGTGAGCTTAGATTGGGGTGTCTCCGGTACGTTCGTTGCTTCGCTATGAGTTGGTTTTTGGTCATTCAGAGCCGCTTGAGGTCTTGAGTCATCATCCAATATTTTCACAGTGACGTCCACAGGAGATACAGCTGGAGCTTGTTCCTCACTTACACCCAAAAGAAGGGGTGGTTCTTCATCCACCAGGGATCTCAACTTGGTGCTATCAAACGAGGCCCGATTAGAGTTGGAACCCTTCCCTTTGGAGCCATTTGGATCTTTATCACGAGTCCGCTTTCTGAAACTTAAACTTCTTCTGGGTTTGGCTTTGTCGGAGTCGGTTTCGGTGTCGGAACCACGTTCCGACCCCGAATTCGAAGAGAGTTTGCTTTTGGCCTTTTTGTAGAACTTCGACATCTCAGGCTATGTGAGTAGGACTTTTATACGCCCTATGGGAAGAGAAGACGTGATGGATAGCGGCGGAGGGTCAATGACAGTGGTGTAACAAAATACTTAAATGATCGCTAACGTAGCAGACGACGACGGTCCTAAATACGCCGCACTTGGGGAAATTGAGAGGGCTTAAACCACGTTCCGGTTGTAGTTATGAAGAGGAAGAATAGACGCGGTACTCCGATCGGAGGGAATAAGCGATTGGGGCGGGCGCTGACTGTGGAAAAGGTCCTTTGATGGAGCTGGGTAGTGATCGGTAGGATTCAACAGGTTGCCATGGGCTCTGCAACTCTGTTAGGAAAGGAATGAGGTCTTTGACTGGTGAAGTAGTGCAATGGGTTGCGAAACAATGCGATCACCCCTTTTGATAATGTGGAGGTCAGGTAAGCTAACGTCCGCCACGTGACCCGAGATACGCGGCACATATACGCTTTGCATGGAGAGTGTTAAACGTTAAAGAACGCATGATCAACTCGGACTTGGAAGTGTGGGAAGTGGAAAGTGGTGAATCTGGCAATTGCACCATGGGGTCAATTATTGGAGGCGCAGTGGCAGTACTGGGCCAGTTGGGGAATTACACTTTACGAAAAGGGGTAAATTGGAGTAACGGCATGTCATGGAGTGGAAATCGTGAACCGGGGAAAAGAGATAAGAAAATTAAACTGTTGCGATCGTAAAGTACGGCTCAGATCACTTCTTATGCCCGTGAGTGGACCTGTGGGACGAGTAATAATAACAGCATCATCAAATCTGTAGAAGAAGCTTCTCCGATCTTCAAGGGGGTTGGGCCCCAATCTGTTGCTACGAAGAATTGGGTTAGTGATCCGACAATCCCAATGATGGGTGATCTGAACACATTCCACAGATGTTGGGTCACGTGACGAGATAGCTGATTCACAGCTGGAAAGCACTTTCAGGGCCAGATAGTGAATGGCAATGTCTGTGGAGGATCCACGCAATGATAGCGGCTGCTGTGAATTTGGTCAAGATCCCATAGCGCAGTCTTGTTGTTCACTCATTAAGTATTCTGTTGTGGCGGTGGAACTACAAGCGGAGCACCCTGACCGCTTGCAACCGGAGAACAAATGGCACTCGTTTCTTTTCCAACTAAATCAAGCTTTCATAGACTCCAAAAGAGCTCTTTGAAGAGGTAAAATTGCTTAAGTTTGAAAATGCTTGAAACAGCATCAATGGACTCTAGATGATATTGTCACGTGACAACTTCCTGGAACTGGCCCGGCGTCCATGTTCCGGTATTAGTTGTTTATTTTGCTGGATTTGGGAATACAGTTTGTAATTCCATTTGTTTGAGTTCATTTCATCCACCTGTGTACGGCATTCTTCAATTTGTACGCTACTAAACTCTTGTATGTGAGATACCACATGTACCCCGTAAATACAGCGCAACTAAAAATTCGTAGTTATATTGATTTTCAAGAAATAGACAGATTATAATTTCTTAAAGCCCTTGAAAAGTCGGACATTGTATCTACATCTTAGTAAGGTCAGCTTTGGTACTAGTTATATAGAGAGGTTGGAGTAATGTCCCATGTCTACAACTGAGATGAGGGTCAGGTGACCCATACGCGTGTCTACCCTCTCACAAGAGCACTACCAACAGCATAAACAGTTCAACAGCATAAACAGTTCAACAGCATAAACAGTTCAACAGCTAAACAGTATCAATGCCCAGCAACTACTACGACCTCGATGACATACTATCTGACGGAGAGAAAATACCATGCCGCTTCAATATGACGGTTCCAGGTCTAGGTTACCTTGAGGGCAACCCAGGAAAACCTATCCAAAAAGATACGAAGTTGGAGCTTCCCTTGTGGCTAGCAGAAGTTCTAGCAGTATGTGCTATTCTGGAAGATTCCCAAATGAGTTTCATCGACTTGTCAGAGCCCGACTTCATCAATTCCAAGGTGCTCAATGCAATCAAGACCAACCCCAAAACTGTGGATTTAAGAAAGCTATTAAGAAACTACTATAAATTGGTGGAGAAATGGGGCACTTTCTTTAATGAACCCACCTTGATCGAAATTGTCCTGAATATGCTAAAGGAAAGAGCATTTGAAGTGAGTAACTTCGCTGGAAATACCCATAAGCTGATGAACAACGATTTCTTGTACAGTTTGGATGAGTTTGAGAAACACTTGTTCAAAGTAACATCTGAAAGCAACAAGCAAATGAGAAATTGGCTCAAAGATTAAGCTGCCATTTTCTCAACTTTCCAAGATCTTGCAAGCCATGCATCTCTACATCTCTACATTAATCTAGTTCGTTATATAATAATTATACACAGCCGGTGGCCATTTATTTTAAATTCTAGTAGTTAGTAACACTACTCTTCGTTACCTTCTTTCGAATCACCGTTTTCGATATCATTTTCATTCGCATTGTCTTCATCGTGACCATTCTCATTTTCATGCTCCTCTTCTTTGTCATCCTCCTTATCACCCTCCAAGTCTTCTTGGTCTTCATTGAACAAATCATCATCCAATTCTTCGTCACTGTCTTCGATGAATTCCTTGGATAATTTCTTCTTCTTTTTGGGTCCATCATCTTCGGCATCTCCATTCTTTCTCTTGGAAGTTTCCTCTTCAGATTCATTCGCACTCATTTCTTCCTCTTCACTATCATCGATAATTGCCTTTCTCTTTGCTCTCTTAGTCTTCTTACCCTTTGCTGCTTTTGGTGGTTTCTCGGATTTCTTCGATCTCTTCTTCTTTTCCTTGTCCTTCTCGTTAGATTCATCTCCGGACTTGATTTCGTTGTCGTCGTCTTCATCAACCATCACATTCATCCTTGATTCTTCAGCCCATTGTTGTGCTTGTTCTTGCAACTTTTCTCTTTCCTTGGCCAATTCTTCTTCCTTAATTCTTTGGGCTTCGATCTTGATTTCTTGCTCCTTCAATCTGGCAACTTCTTCTTCTTCTCTTATCTTCTTGGCCTCTTCTAACTTATTAGCGACCTCGGTATTATGAGCTGTGGTTTCTTCAAGTACGGTATTGAGTCTAGTCAAAAGGGTGGCAGAACCCAAATTTGCTCTGGCCTTCAATTCTGCCTTTGGATATGGTGGGTGTGACTCGGAATCTGAGGACAATTCATTTAATGTTTCGATGGCATGCTCCAAGTGTTTAATACCAAGTTCAAGTTCAGATATGACTCTTTGACCAACAGGCAATTTGGTTAAAAATTCAGCCAACTGGAATTGGATATATGCCAAATTAAACTTGAGAGAACCATGAGAACCAGTAGCATATTCTAATGCTTTTTCTGCGTTTTCGATGGCCTTAAGGTATTGATCCAAGTTCTTCTCTGCATTGGCTCTTAAGAACCAGGCTTTACCCATGTAGGAGTAAATCTTGGAGTCCTTCTCATCAGTGAATCTGACTGAAGCAATCTCGTAATTTTCAATGGCCTTACCATATTGTTTTAAGTCGACTAAGACATGGCCCAAGTTTAAATAAACCGAAATATCGTTCAACGAATCTCTGATTTTTCTCAAGATATCCAAACCCTTGCTGGCTTCCTTGTTCTCAATGTATGCAATGGCTAAACCTTGAGCTGCATAAACATCCTTAGGATCAAGTGACAACACTTTGGTAAACAATTCAATTGCTCTTATGTAATACTTCTTTCTCTTTTCATCTTGAGTCTTTGGGTCGTCCGCTTTGAGTTCTCTAGCCATAATACAATAAATGTTGGCAAGGGAAATCAAGGCATAACAATCATGAGAATCATAATCAACCAATGTATCCTTTTGAAGATTAGAATCGGCATCAGGTTGCAAGCCCAACTTCTTACCGAAGTTCTTGATAAACCATCCATAAAATGTCCTTACTTCGAGGTCTGAGGAGTCTAAGGCGATCAAGCTCTCAATTTCTTCCTTAATTTCACTCTTGGTTCTATTTTGATTGGAAATACAGTCCAAGAATAAGATTCTCAATTTTGCTGAGAAATAGTTAGGGCATTCCTTTAACAAAGTTTCGTAGATCTCAATGGATTCCGATTGGTTTGAAATTTCCTTTGTTCTTGCTAAATTGAACGTAAGAGTTACTTTAAGGTCTTCAGGAAGGTCAACATTGACATCACCGTCTTGGTCTTTGTATTCTCCAGTGGTGTTCTTCAAAGCCACCTCAAAGTTCTGGACAGCTTCGTCATAGTTTTGCTTCATGAAATGGAAAACTCCAATGTTGTTGTAAACCTCCAAAGGAGCGTCCTTGTTTATCATCTTTCTAGATTCAATGGCCTTCATAAGATAAGTCAAAGATTGTCCGATATCCTTTCCTTCATACAATTTACTCAATACTAAAAAGGCATTCAAAGTAACCGGTTCCTTAGAAGAGATATCATCTAAATCTTCTTGATTGGGTGTAGTATTGGAAGCATTATTCGAAAGTTTGATGTATCTCTCCAAGATTTCAATAGCTTTTTCTTGCTTTTTCCTAGATTTTTGTTTGGCATAGAGCATACCCAAAGAATAATTTACCTCCAAACATTTAGGATTACTTTTCAAAATAGATTCGAATGTCATAATGGATTCTTCAACGGACCCTCTGCTATTTTGAGATAATCCAAGACCTAATTTGGCAGCCAAATTGGTGTCGTTGAGCTTAATAGACTCTTGGAAATACTTCGAAGACTGAGTGAAATTAGATTTGACATATTCTATTCTTCCCAACCAGTAAGCACATTGTGACAAAATGTTGGATTGAAATTTGGTTACTTCTGCGAAGTTACTAAACTTGATGGGGTCAGTGGATTGTAAGGGGCCTATCAAGTTTTGTACTATCTTCGAGACCAAAGTGTGCACAATGTCATACTGTTCTTTACTGAAGTAGAATGATACCAAAACCAAATTAATGACGGAATCACTTGGCGATTCTTTATAATACAGGGAGAAGTGATTGATACAAGTTTTGTAATTCTCAATGAATTCATCATCACTCAAAGATTTGGTAAAGGTTCGATTGAATTTGGCCAAATTTATCAACATCTTCACTTTTAAGTTATTTGGGTCAAGCTCCAAAGATCTGTTCCATGCTTCCAAAGCCATGACATGATCCTTGAGTCCATAAAAACACAATCCAATCCCGATTCTAGGGTCTGGCTTCATTAATGGATTCAACACCAAAACTTGCTGGTACAACTTCAATGCATTGGAGTAATTTTTAGTCTTGATTAAAACGATTTGAGCTTTGCCCAATAATGCAAAGCAGTTGTTCGGATCGATGCGGAGTAATTTGTCAAAGATGTCCAACGCCTTGTCTTGTCTGTCTTTGAAGAGGTATAATAATGCCTGGGACAAAACATTGGATGTATTATTAGAAGCTTCCTGTTGGGACAACTGATTGATTTCAAGATTAGCTTTGGCCAAGTAGTTCTCTTTATCAACACCAATGGAGATGAATTTGAGGTATAACCACACCAAAAATGAATGGAAAGAAACCTTTTCATCCTCGGAAAACTGTGACAACTTCAAAGCATGATTGATAATGGTCATGGCCTCTTCGAGCTTATTGAGCTGCACGTAAGCAGTCGATATACTGATCCAGTACTTCTTAGCACAGTTTTCTCCTTCCAAAAAGCTAATCAACTCATTAGGATCGTCCGGTAATTCGTCAGTCAAGTTGATACTGACAATCTGCCCGTTGCTGACAGGAACGTCCAAATTGGAAAGCGATTCCTTTGCTTGCTCCCCAAGATAGAAGGTGATGTCGATTGGTGGATCCATGATGAATGAAGGCCTTAATCGATTTCTAGGGACAGTCCAGGGCTAAGCTGCCGTATCGATTATGCTGGCTGGAGTTGATGTTTGTTGAATTTTTCAAAAGTCAAGTTGTGCTGTGCACTACCTTTGCATATCTAAGTGTGTGGATAGTGGATTGTCTGGAGATAGGCAACAAATACGTTGTTTCGGGTTGATTCAGTTGGAGGTAAAAACGTGATCCTTCTTTACGGCTTCTCATGAAGCTCATGAGTTTCTTTCGCCGAGGCCTGTTTTTTCGTTGATCCTGGTCCAGAAATGTAGTGAACAAATTGAGTAATTTTTGCCTCTACCTGTGAGCCTTTTCGCAACCAGTGGTGAGCCTGAGAAGATAAAACAATAACCTGATTTGGTGTTATAGAAGAGAAGAATAGTGGGATGGTTTGAAATGAGTAGATGAATATTACGGATCAATTTTGGAATGATTTCAAGCATCTATTGGCGTTCCGGTAATGAATCGAGTGGCAGGGGTCAGAAGAGGTCTTGTTTATGAAGTGGAGTCTGCTTCTAGTAGACGAGAATTAGAAAATAGGTTCTCATCGAGAAATTACGGTATATTTCTGACATTATTAGCAAACGCAAGGACACAAGATTTTATGTTTGGTCAATTTTAAAGTCTAATATTTTCAGTGTACCCAACAAATATGTCCCCAAATGAGCAAATTCACATCGAATGCAAAGTCCCGAAATTGATCGATCTCTTCAATTCAATCAACAAAGCTGATGAGGTCTACCAAGAATAAGTTGATTTAATTTTTCAGTCCGCTTCAAATAATCCGAACAGTCCAATTTTTGTATGTAATTCATTTTAGATATCAGTGCTTCAGTCCAGTTTTCTTGCACCTGATCATAACTTGATGATGCTGCCTCTCGCTACACCATTTTCGATCGAGTCTATGATATCGTATATGTACAAGTCTATTTTTTACAACATGATCCAGATGGAACTTGACCTATCACCTGCCCCATTTGTCCCACCTGACCCATTTGTCCCACCTGCCCCATCACTTGACCGTTACTTGAGCTGGGTTGAACCAACCTCTCATCCAATTGGTTGGAAGTTTCGATGATTCCAGGCAGTCCAGCCACCTTAGCAGAATCGTTCATAAATGCAGACATCATTTTGAAGTCAATAGGCGAATTGAAAAAGTCATCCAATTTACATCCATTGATAATTCCATGAGTTTCACAATTAGTACATTCACACCCATCATCAGGGCATGTACAAATGTTTGAGCTTGACGAATCTGTCTCCTCCGAACTCACGGACTTTGTGCTAGGAATGTTCTGTCTTGCCAAAAATTCTGCTAGGAAAGGAGTGGTTTCGACGTGGCCATTTTTCGAAATACCTGGGTAACCTGGTGATTGTGATTTGAGCTCCACGGGTGCACGGGTGTATGTTGGCACGGTATTGAACACTAGATTTGAGGAATTGAAATCCATATTAATTTCGTTCTCCATTGGATATAATAATCTACTCACATCTTCAGGTATTGAGACGTTATTATTACCATGAATAACACAACCTTCACATTGACAGTTTTCATCACATGCACAAGATCCAGGTATTGAGCAAGAAGCCACAGGCACAACATCGTACAATTGTTTTTCGGTTTCTGTCTTCACTGTCCTTGTCTGGAGGAAATCTGGAGTTGCCCCACCGTATGGTTTAATTTGGAACAGCGAAGGGTTCAGTGTTTGAAGCGCCAATTTGACCTTATCTTTCTTCATCTGATTGGAGAGGTATTTCTTCAAGATGGCAGAGGAACTTACGGCTTTCTTGGTCTTATTGACACAACATCCACAAGATTTGACGCTGTTCTGACTCTTTTTTGTTATTCCGTTGAATGTGCAACACGTAGATGTGTTGATAAAGCTCTCGCTCAGTATTATCGGTGGAGGAGGCCTGGAATCAGAATTATCTGATTCCTTCTCGTTGTAAGGGCCGACGATTTGACCACTGACCAAATCGATCACTTGCTTTGGGGATGCCTTCAAGATTACCAAAGGAAAACGGTTGCACTTAGACTTGCTAGAAGACTTGGACGAGTCTTCACCAAGAAAACCCGAGACACTTTCGTCCAGCCCATCTGCGATTTCTTCTGCAAACACAGCAATCCGATGGTTGGGATTGCCGTTGGCATGAATGTTCGGTCGGCCCTTTGATCTGACCTGAACTAACGGCCTAGTGTGATGGCGACACAGCGAAGAGCGATGGCCCCTGATGCACTCCATACAGGAGTATTTGTTGTCGTCTATAAGGATCATGAAAGCGTTAAGTTATGGAACATGGGAAGGAGAGGTTCATTTTGACTGAAGTATGGTGGTGAGCAAATTGGGGTCCCAATGGGGTAACACAAGTCATGTGACACACAACGGTGATATCTAGATGTTTCGGATAGGCACGGAACCATGTCAACGGTAAAACTTACTCGTTGCTACCGACTCGGCCCGATTGCAAGGCTTACCAGTGGAGACAATAGGAGCAATAGAAGTCTACAGAAGTCCAATGAAGCCATTTGGAGCCGGGCGTGTGTAAGCAGTTGGAGGCACTATATGCCGTAGGGAAATCATCACAGAGGGTGATGCTCCGATTAGGTAATGCAAGCGAAGAAAAGAGTGAGGAACACGGGAGAAACAAGAAAAGGACGAGAAAATGGTGAAAAGAGAGAAACGCGCTTGCTGGCGGGGAATGGCCGAGGCACCAGCTGCTGCAGTCGTTCTACTGGATTTGGAGCACGTAGAAGCTGGGGTAGATTCAGTTCCGTTCTCGGTTGCACTGAAGCGCAACGATGTCAAACCAGGTCACGTGACTAAATGATCACGTGGATGGTGTATAAGCTCATCGCTGGGGAGTCCCCCACCACCACAACATGCCTGTCAAAACGGCTGCCTACGAGGCCAATCACGGCTCCAGCGATGCCGCTGACATGAACATCGACTACGACACTGCCATCAACTACTGGTCGTCGGTCCCGGCCTCAGTTAACGGGGTTCTCGGTGGGTTTGGCGAACAGACCTCAGTCCCTAAAGCAGACATCGTGGGATCACTGACGTTCTTGAGGAAGCTTCAGACCAGAATGGTGTGTCCTCCGGAGTATCAGAAGCTCACAATAGACATGGGTGCTGGGATTGGCCGGATCACAAGGGACTTGTTGTGGAAAGTCAGTGATCGTTGTGATTTGCTCGAGCCTGTCAAGCCATTTGTTGAACAAATGCACCACGAGTTGGTTGCAGTGTCCCAGAAGGGCAAGTTGGGCGATATCTACGACATAGGAATGCAGGACTGGAGCCCCGATGCCAAGAAGGGCCAGTACTGGTTGGTTTGGTGCCAATGGTGTGTTGGACAGTTGCCCGATGATGTATTGGTTGAGTTCTGGATCCGATGCAGGGAGGCTTTGATTGGAGGAGGAATCGGAACCATGATCGTCAAGGAGAATATCGCTCCAGAAGAGGATATTTTCGATGAGACTGACCTGTCTGTGACTCGTACTGACGAGAAGTTCAGGGAGTTATTTGTCAGAGCCGGGTTCAAGCTCATTGCCAGTGATATTCAGAAGGGACTTCCTAAGGAGCTCTTTCCAGTGAGAATGTACTGTTTGAAGGCTCAGTAATCACCTCAAAAAAGGTGAAAGATAGAGGCAAAACAAGTTACTTAGGGGCAGGATGGGGTTAAGGACGTTCGAGAAATCAGAAATTTAAGAGGGAGAAGAGCTTGATTTAGGCAATTGAACTACTTGAAAACTTGGTAATTGACACATTAAGTTATGAAAGAAGCTAATCGATTACCCTGATTCACCAATCTTCCATTCTTTACATAGTCCAGGAATATCTAATTTTTTAAACTAATAAACACTATTTATCGAACTAAAAGACCCTTGTTTTACTTGGCTCAAATGGGAAGAAGAGCGCAAGGACACCAATGACTCCCACAAAGGCACCACAGATCCAGATAGGAATGGACGACGCCGTGTTACTGTACCAAGCGATAATTGGCACCATGGCGGTCGTAATTCTCGTGCATGCAATACACAAACAGTTTCCGGTGGCTCTGGCTGCTGTAGGCATCACTTCGGGAGTGTATGCATAAATGACTCCGTAGTAGATATAAAGCGCCACATAGACAGATGACGACAATGCAACGTTTTGAGTTTCGTTCTTAATGGCAGTGTAAGCGAACAAGAACGCCATGGTCAACAATCCTCCGATGGCCATCACTCCACGACGGCCCAATCTGGGAACAAAGTAAAGGAGAGCTCCGGCAATGATAGGCCCAAGCGTGGAACTGGCATTACTGATCAAGTTGTCCCTGTAAACACCTGCGGTGGTATCAGCACTGATATTGGCACCACGAGTAGCCAAATAAACAGGCAAAAACGAGGAGTACAACGGATAGGAGATTCCCAAGAAGAGCCACGAGGTGAAGAGAAGCAAAGTGGAACGGGTAGATTTTCTGTTGGCGAACAAGATCTTAAGATGTCCGCGCATCAACGATAAAGTACCTTTGATGTTCAAATTCTTACGGTAATCCTTGTTGGAATGGATTTCACCGCATGCCTGCAATTGTTCCAAGGTCAAGGAACAAGTTCTGTTGTACTTTCTGGCGATGTCGTGCAAAGTCTCGATTGCTTCCGCGTCTCTGCTGTTTGCAACCAAAAACTTTGGAGTCTCTCTAAGACGCACCACAGTCACACGCAAAATGGCAAGAACCAAAACGATTCCTCCGTTGGTGTAGTAGACGTATCTCCAACCCTTGTTCTTGTTGGAGGGACAGTCGTCGTAACCGCTACAGGAGTTGTTGGGCAAGAAAGCGTAGGCCAAGGCCACAGCGATGGTTTGACCAATACCCCAGAAAAATGCGAAGAAACTGAGCAACCATTGGTACTTGTGAGGCAAGAATTCAAGAAAGACACAGGTGTCCAACACCAAGTTACCACCAGCGGCAAACGAAATGAGGGCAACAAACAAACAGTAGGAGGCAAATGTTCCCATGGCACCACAAAGAATGGTGAAGATGGCAGATAAGAAGAGAGACAAGTTGAAGGCGAGCTTTCTACCGATCAAATCGGCAGAAAACCCCCAGAAAAGACCACCAGCAATCATACCACCGGCGAATGCTTCGTTGGAGACCGCAAAACGGTAGCCAAACTGGTAATTGACGAAGGTTCTGACGGAACTCTCGAGGAAAGTGAGCTGGGTGTCAGTAGCGTACCCCATTCCGTTAAGAAGAAAGAGCTTGACGTGGTACCACGTGAACCCGATCTCGTCGATGGCGTTGTTAACGAGCTTCATTTTCTCCCGGAGAATGAAATCGTTACCGTCCAACTCCACCATGTCCTCGTCGGCCGAGGACTCTTCGAACGAGCTCTTGTGGTAGACCGACCCGAGGTCCTTCTCAGAAGAAACCTCTTTGGACGGCGATGGCGGCGTTGATGCCTCAGGGTAGGACTCCGAGACCTCCGAGACCGTGGAGGCCTTTTTGGATTTGAATCTATCAAACATTTAAAAGTGTGCAGAACGACGGAAATTGGTGAAATCACATGGTACTTATATGCGATGAAGTCCAGTGCGTATTTGCTCTGGGTATTTCTGGAGGTGCATTTTAGAGGGCATTTTGGAAGTACATTTTAGAGGTGCGTTTTTATTATAGAGGTGCGTCTTTCTAATTTAACCCCCACATGGAGACCTTTTGAAAGATAACACGGGGGCGCACGACTGCCATGGCACGGGATTCGGTATGATGCGCGTGAGGAGGGGAGAAAACGCCGGCGGTACGCCGAGATGACAGACGGGAATTGAAGACGTGGGACACATGGGACGGAACGGCTATGGAGGAGCCGTGAAGGTGGGAGTATCAGAGTGCGGTCTCGGAAGATCCAAGTGCGTAGCAGGGAACAACTGCAACAATACCGATGGTGATCACAGAGAATGGCGAGATCATATGAGTGCAAGTGGTGTAGCATGGGCCGGGAGTCACGAGATTTGGCTGGCGCCCAACGAACACAAACCGCGCAGCCGGCTATGTCATGATATGGAATCAAGAAATGCCAGTGGACTAGACTGGTTTGGCCAAATAGGCCAGGTTGGCTGGGCTGCCTAGCGGGCTGAGGGACTGAAACGGGCGTGCTGGGTGTCTATTGATCCTTGAGAGGGCTACCTGACTGGCATGGCCCAATTGGACTGAGAGAACTTACAGAATTGGACTGACACCAGCGTTGGTCTGAGGGTGTGGGCACACTAACCGCATAGTTGCTATTTGGGGAAATGAGGGAGAAAATATTCGATGGTTGCTCGTATATGCTGTGGAGGTAAGCGCAGCAGAAGTGAGAGAGAAGTGACATCGGAAACACATCAGGTGGTTTCAGGAACTAGTTAAGGAACGGTTTAGGGTTTTCTGAGGGCCCGTTGGGCCAGTGGAGTGCTTGGGGTTCCCTGGGGGTATAATAGGGGTGCGGTGGGTGAGCGATCGGACATTCGCTGGGATCACTTGATGCACTCGGTTATCCGAGGCTTGTGCCTCGGTCTATCCCCAATTTGTGTATTGTAGTCTGAGAGACGACAAGTGACATAACACAAGGTGAGAATGTTGGCTACAAGGTGAGCGGACTGCACATGTGCCGGACGTTGATGTCAAAAGGGTCTTCGAGAATAGCAACGGTAGAATACAGTAAGATGGCAGAAGACTGCTGGCTACATCGGTGGTGACAGTCTTAGCACTGGTGGGACCACTAATTCTCTCACACCTGGCAAGTCTCGTGTTTTGCACTGGACCCCACTCAGTGAATAAAGTTCGGTTATGATATGAACTGAACACTGGTGCTTTTTGCATTTTGGTCAAGGTGGTAGCACTGCGTGTTGCAGGTATAATCGGGTGCCCTGAATACGTCATGTCTTGTGACACACTTTCTCACGCAAATCCCCACATACTTCCTGGTCTTAAAACTTTGGGTCGCACGTGTTAAGTGAGACACCAAAGATCGTGGGCATTTCACCTCACGCGGGTGCTTGGTGGTTTGGAGTTAGTGGTCAAGACTTTGACTTTTTAATTGCTAAGCCAAGAGCCAAGTAGTATGAACCATCTAGTGATGAAAAACTGAACTCGTGATAGTGTGCCACCCAATTTGAGACCCAGAAGCCTTGGACCGGAGATCGAGACTCGAGAGAGACTTAAGGTAAGAGCTCTCAAGACCCATGCGCACATCGATCGATGAAAAGCACATGCCCACGAAGCGAGCCCACGGGTCCCTGATTCAATAAATCAACAAGTCAACAAATCTACAGATCAACAAATCTATCAGTCAACAAATCAGTCTGCGATCTGCGATAGCCAATGAGCCGGGCCTTACACCAATAAGCCTATGGGCGTATTATCACATGCCTATGTGCACATGTGCACATGTGCCAAATTACCAAACTAATTAAATGAATCAATCGAAGCCTCATGTATCGTGCTTTAGATGTTGCCGCGTGCTTCATTACTACCACGTCTCTTTATTCACCGAAATTGACCATATTGGTACATTAATGTGGTGGCTTGATTGTGCCCCTATCGATTGAAGAACAGATCCTGATACACCTGCGCTAATCTCACTTTGTTATCACACGTACCCGACCAAAATGGCCCCTGCATGGTTGTGTCTCACTAATGAAAGCCGCGTCGTGGCCAATTATACCCTTTCTGTGGCTCCGAAACGTGTTAGATCAGTATCGAAAGTTCTTATCTTAATCGAGCTCTTAATTTTAATCTTAATCATTCCTTGATCGTGTCCTTTATCGGGCTCTTAGTAATTTTTCAATAATGTTCTTGATCTTATTCTAATTCTATTCTTACTTCTATGCTTAATCCTATCATAATTCTATTCTCAATCCTATTTTAATTCTATTTTAGTTCTATTTTGATCGCATTATGATCCTACTCATAATCCTCGATGTACTTTTCTCTCATGGCCATCACAGTGTCAAAAAATGATTGGTTATTGGCAGTTTCGCTGTTGTTGAGTCTTAAAACGATGTCATCTGAATCCCAGCCCTTCTCCTCGTATGTCTCAATTGACTCCTGGATTTTTACGAGCTTGTCATAGTAAGTTCTATTTTTTGCGATCAAGTCATCTGTGAGCTTCGGGATCTTCGAGTTCTGCAAAAGAAATTCTCCTCCCGTGTCTTTAAAGATGTTGATTATAAGCGAGATCAATGTGAGGAGACTCTTGATGTTCGGGCTGTAGCGATTGGACAAGTCACTGAGATTCACAGGGTCTTCGCAGAGCGACTTGGTGGCCGACCGGAGGTGATACTTGATTGGGTTTTTCTCCACATTGTGGCATAACTCGTAAAGCCAGTTCAAGTCGTAAGTTGACGTTGGCGTGGTTGACACAGACGCAGAAGGAGCACTTGACGTGAGCAAGGGAGATGCCAAGGTGGTTTGGGCCACTTCCTCATTGATTACTGGAGACTGTGGTGGATTTTGAACTTGTTCGGGTTGCGAAGTGAAAAATGACGGGTATGGAACCAATTTGGAGTATTTCCAATCTCCGAGAATATCGATTGACTTACGGATCAAGGAGTATTTGGATGTTCCACTGGGATATCTGTCATAAACACTGAGTTTTAATTCTTGCATAGGATCGGGAAATTTCGAGAAATTCTTGATGAGTTCTGGAGAGACCTTGATGTCTGGAACGTCCAACTTATAAAGAATACCCTTGATATTACCCCAATGCACAAAACTCTTAAGGGCCACCAAAACGTCGGGAGAGGCCAAGGCCTCTGCTCCGTAATACTCATTGATGAAATGCTTCATGTAGTAGCCTTCGAGTTTGGTTCCAATATGGTGGTCTGTGTGGAGAAAGTTCAATTTAGCACACATCATCAAGTTGAGCCCCATTTGGATGTGGCGATCTTCAATGGTGTGTTGTACAGTGGCATAATCCATGGCCATCTCCTTAGCGGGCATGGGATCGAACTTAGAGTTCTTGTAGTGGATCACAGACGAGTTTTCCTCCTCATACCAGCAGTTATGCTCCAACTGCTGGGCCACACCCATAATAGAAAGACAGAAGTCTGGGTATTTGGTTAAGATTTCACCTCCATTGATGTTGTAGAGAATGAAATATGACGAAATGAGTGAGAGGTTGAGGTCGAGGTTTTCTGGATAAATGATGAGATGCTTGTCTTCTTCTCTGATCCGCTGGAAGGTGTTATTGACAAAACGATACTTCCGGCCCTTCTTGTTGTACTCAAGCTTGTTGAGGTCGTCAATGGAGTTAAGGATGAGGTCCAGAACTGCCACTAAGGTTTCTGACAGTGAGACCATGGTATGTAGCTAGGTGATGAATCTGGGTCGGTATACCAAGTATAGAGACGTTATTAGGCCGAGTAGATAGCTCGAGTTCAGTTCGATTCTCCAGGTGGACAAAGAAAGACAACAGGTCCGAAAATTGGATGTAGTGTGAGGA
This sequence comes from Suhomyces terraborum, assembly GCA_030582495.1. NCBI lineage: Eukaryota > Fungi > Ascomycota > Pichiomycetes > Serinales > Debaryomycetaceae > Suhomyces > Suhomyces terraborum. The sequence continues at coordinate 209,362 of JAKTXJ010000003.1, read as the reverse complement.
CGTGACGGATCAGTGACGGACGTGGATGGGTTTGGAGTAGGTGATCTGGCGGTTTGTGTATTTGTTTTGGATCATAGACGAGCGGGCGTGCGTGGGTGCAAATATGCCAGGAGTAAAAGAAGGCAGGCCCCAGATAGCAACAGGAATCTGGATACAAAACGGTGGTGTCTCCACCGTAGAGCATATCCAATGGAAAAGTCCGGGGCATTTGTAGTTGGATTTGGGGCAGTGGTTCAGCTGTTGAAGCTGAGGAATGGTGTTGGAAGTTAAAGTGTGGGGGATGTGTGCTGCGGTATGGATCTTATGCGAAACGAATGGGTGTGTATGGCTCAATAGAATATAATCAGGTAGTGTTCTGGCTAATTTTTGATTGCTAAGTTTTTGTAGAGATCGGACGACGTGTTGAGGAGGCGGTCATGCGACGATTGAAGGTGATTGAGAAAGCATGTGTGGTATGTACACGACCTTGGGTAGCGACAACTGCTTCTGGAGAATGATTCGGATGGGAAAGTAACTTTTTAAAAGCAGAAAATCCACATTCGGTACACGGGTCAAGATCAAAAGCGGTCTACGTAGCGTTTTTTGACCTTGGTGGTATTGCGGCTTGGAGAGGCATGCGTGGGATCACCGGCCAGGTCAAATTAATCGTAGAACAATCAATGTTTTATCAGTGCATGTTAATTACATGAGAGTGTAATTAGGGTTTCGTATTTTTCATCTGACCACATTCTATTCTGGTAACCGCAGATCTCTTAAGTTGACACCTACGGTGGGAGACAGCAATGCCGTAAGGAAGGAAAGAAGGAAAGCAGGGGTCTAGAAAATCGGGAAATTTAGAAACCAGGAATTGAACAGGGGAGAGACGAAAGATGATAAGAACTCAGAAAAGAACCAAAATAGAAACCAAAATAGAAACCAAAATAGAAACCAAAATAGAAACCAAAATAGAAACATAAACGAAACCATAAAGAAACCTGAAAAGAAACCTGAAAAGAGGCCTGAAAAGAAACAGGAACGAATTCTGGATGACAAAAAGAAACCAATAAAGGGCAAGATAGTGAATAAATTTCAGAAATTAGGGGAGGATGGAAACGGTGGTATACGCCCGAAATATTACAATCAAATAAAGATAAAATTAAGGTTTTAGACTGGGATACCAGAACCAGCAAAACAGAAACTAGCAAGAGGAAAGAGAGAAACCTGAATTATCAGGATATCAAAAAATACAGAAGTATTGGAACTTCAAACCTTTGTGAACATCATGGGTAGTGCATTTCTTTCTGATCACTTAGATAATTATATTACCCCACTCCCCTTAATTAGTTTGATTATACCAGGGCTTAGCGCACCACACGGCTATTGTTATGTACATCTCAGTTGGTAGTCCGAGTCCTGCATTGTGTAGAAAGTATCTGACACAAGATTAACTTCACGGACTAAGCCAATCCAGCGAATGAAGTCAATTTGACCAATCTGGCCGTAATACTCAGCGTGCAACTAAGCCGATCGACCCTCTATACGCTAATTAAGCCTATGACCAAGCCAAGTGTTCGGGTGTCACGTATTCCTGATTTCATACTAGTCTAATTTCTATGTGGACCATTTGGGCCGTTTGGGCCATTAGCCGTATTGATGTAACATTTCAGACGTCACGGTACTCTTAGCTCCAGGAAGGAAGTAATTTCCGATCGGTTATGATATGCTATTACCAGGTTCGTTCAAACAAAAGAGGGAAAGCTTCAGCTTTCCGTGTTGGACCCTGAGCACAAATATTCTAGACTGGATAGATACGATAGCAACAGCTGAAGTGTTGAATCTGGACCCTTTGGAATAATATTGGATGATGCTGAATGGTTTATGTCAATTAAAAATAATTCTCCATAGCTCATACTGCAAGTTGGCTAGCGTTTTAGCAGTTTTTCGATGTGGTGTGAGGACATAGGGGACACCTAAACAAGAAACCAGCGAATGCACTTTAGGTACGCTTGATAATATCAGGAATGTTCGTTGTTTCGCCGATTACGGAGTGCTGGTTGAGATAAGAATGGTAAGGCATACTTGGGAATCATGGCATGGAAAATTCTACTGCCAAACGCGGTAATAAGCTCCCATTGAAATCCCGCTACAGGGGTATAGACGTCGTTGTATAATTTTCTTGTTGTGTGATTGTCTAGTTACTGAAGAGTTGGTTTTGCAGTTTAAGTAGGCGATCTATTCAACAAGTTGGCTTTTCACGAATTCAAATTGAGGCCTTAGACCCAGATATTCCCAAACTTTGAACAATGTCGTAAACGTATTATGCGAGCTAAACTTAGACAGCTAGTAAACCTTAAAATGTCTGCCTTCTGGTGAAACATATGAGCGTAAAGTGTGGTATCGTTGTGGTAGACGTTCAAGCAAGAGTTTTACATTGATAGGGACTTGACGCCGATAATAAATCAGAGATCTGTAACTCACGTTATCAATGCTGACTTATGATACGTGAACTTTACTGAGTCTGACGAAGGTCTACGAGATTCGAGTATTCAGCTGTAGATAAGACTTTGATGAGCCGGCCAAAATAAATAGTGTGCGAACCAGAACCAATCGATACATTTTTCACCAGCATTATATGTTCTTGTTTCCATATATTCAATGTAATGGAGCACGTGTAGGATGGCCAGTTCAAGTTTTGGTCCTTCTCCCTGAATGTGTCCAAAAATTCAACTTCATCAATTTTACCAAAATTTACCAATTTCCATAATTTTCAGAAACTGTTTAACTACCTTAGCGCACTTACAAACGAGTGCGTCTCAACTGAATTTTAGTAATTTCAGTTTTTAACATAATACTAGTTATGTGATAAACTCAAGAATTTAAACTACAACTTGAAATGATTTCATTCATTCATATTGTTGATAATCTTAGCATTTTATTTTGACTTAATCAATTCTAATAATTTGAATTTCATGGGACTTCCAGATGTTCTCCCATAGTCTACTCTACTTGATTTCATATTTGAGCCCATGAAGCATGGAGAGCCCTAAGACCAATTGTGAAAGTTTCAGTGAGGATAATTCGTTTAAGCAGCTTTTACTTCTTACCAGCGAACTCTAAACTCTACAGATTGAATGGGACTTTTTTTATCATGGATTACTGATCTTACCATGTGATCTTGGATATAGGTGAAGTCACGAGGCAAATGTCAAGTGAAGATCAGGTGAATCACATTCAAAGCGAGTCCAGGTTCACAATCAGACAAACAGTTTATTTCAGCTTCGACATCAGGGTTCAGATTCAAAACCAAATTCAGGATTTGGATCAGACTCGATGGCCATATAATGCGATTCAGAGCCCGGCTATTGTTGAGACACCATCGATCCAGACACCGCCAATCGGCTATTTGGCCTTTTGGCTGACTCTGTCCAGTTGCCGGTGAGAATTGCATAAGGTGATCGCCGTTTACGTCACCATGAAATAAGACAGTAGAGTCGCATGATAAATTTAGCATCTTTCTCGACTGATGCCGCAAGAATTCTTTAATTTCGGAAACTCGATGTAGAGGCTCAGCGAGACAAAAGGATGAGGAAAGATAGAAAGGAATTGGAAAAATTTAAAGGAAGAAGAATTGGAACATTTAACAAGCAAAGGTTGGAAGGATTAAGACGGAAAGGAGTTGAAACAATTTCTCTCACCGAAGAGCTGCATCACGAATAGAGAAAAACTACTGTCATAGCATAAATAGAATAAGCAGAAAACTCGAAGCAGAAAACATAAATAGATCACCATAATCACAACTGGAGTCAAAACAAGAATCAGGATCAGGATTAGGATCAGGATCAGGATCAGGATCAGGACAGAAGTAGGATAAATTGCAATCACAGCTACAGACGCAACGCAAGTATGGTGCAATGCAGAAACAGGAATTGGATCGGGGCATCTTATTTCTGAGTGGAGTCTCGGTTCATGTTCATGATGATTTTCATGTTTCTGTGTTGAGTTCATGATACATGTACAAGTTCAAGGCACCACACAACAATTGTTCCACAGAAAATTAATTACTGTAGTAGTAGTCAAAAGTAAGTAAATACAATAACCAAATGTGCATAGAGTATTATTGGAAAAGAGGCATGACGGCATAGTAGCATTTGGCAGGTTTCAGTGGGAGCAAAGACTCAAGAGCATAGAGTTTAAACACAATAGCCCTACACTAGTAAAATATTGAGACTGCTGACAATGCATACGTCTATTTGTGCTTCTGCTGTGCTAATCCTATGCTTCTGCGACTGATTTAAATTTCGGAACGGATGTGCCTAGCATGATATCCGGGTGGATTTTGATGGTTGGCGATCGTACAATCACATTTGAATCGTATGAGCTTTGGCCATGTACAAATTTTGTATGCGCATTGGGTTTTCGAGCTTGGACCACATTTCTTGATATATTAATATTTGAGCAGTTTAAGCATGTAGGACAGTCAAGATAGGAAGGAGGGAAGGGTTATTAAGGCAGTTGGGGCAGCAGAGACAGTCTTGGCAGATGATGCAGAGGGGCCCCTTAGGCCATTTTGGCCGTTTGGGCTCATTACATGGACTTCTAATTTTGACAGCTTTGAGGCTTAATTCCGGCTACCGGCTTAAGCCTCTGAAATGCCGAGCAACTTGACACAACTAGGTAAGGGCGGAAGTTGTAATGCCGAGAACATATCCCCGATAATAAGAGAGTGGAGGGACGCCATCACTTGTTGGTACTATTAAGCCATGCTGGAAGGACCGAGACCCGCAGAGATGACAATAAGCTATCAAACCGAGTTGCAGGTTGTTGCTATTGTCATTAGAACGCTGTTGCTTTCGGCCTAGGTATAAGCCAAATGGCAGAATTTGACAGGCTTCGCAACCAGAAAGCGGAATATGAAATGGGACCTGAGATGGAACATGTCTGAGAGAAGAGATGAGGCGAATTAGGGGCGGCGAGGGGCCCCAACAGTCAAACGTACAGGTGAAACTAGAGCTAGATCCATCTCCTTCTACTAGAAGCAGTTCGAATGATAGAACACAGTGTAATAGGAGAGGACTGTAATGGTTGTGAATAATGTGAGGAATGTGAAGATATGAGAAAAAAACCCATACTGTAGTAATCTTAAATAACTCATGGGCCATTGGGAGAGAATATAGGGATGTCCAAGTTATTAAACAAGCAATTAATACTTCAAGTGGTTACTAGGTTTTTCTCGGCAGCGATTAGTCCCAAAGAAAGTAATTAGATGGTTGTAAGTCACATAAAGTCAGAAAACTAGTCAAAATCCCAATCTAAATTCTAAATAAAATTAAATTCTAATTGTAATTGTGATGGTGGTTATACTTATTTTACCCACCGGGATTGACCGAGTCGAGTAAAACGTCTTAATCCGTCTATCACCGTTGTGTGGCCCTGTTGGATCGTGGTACCGTCGTGACATATACTGGGCAAGACCCAGCATTGGAGTTTCAAGAGGCGCAAACTCCAATTGTTCCCAGACCTCAACTATCGGGAATAGGAATGATTCGAATGCAATCTGCAAACCCCGGCCACTGGGGTTGGGAATGCTGCCCAGGCTGGATTATTATGGTGGCTAGAATCGAAGGTTCGAAGATTTTCAGGTCCTTAAGTCCTGATAAATCCGATGCCACCATCACTGCAAGTATCTGATCCAATTTCCACCACGATCCCCGATCACCGTTTGCAGGTTACCGCGCAACCAAAGCTTGTCTTTATGAGAAAGTGAGAAAGTTATTGGTAAGCAGGCGCTGGGGTGTTGTGTTAGGCTGCTATTTGTTTTGTGACGTAGGCATCGGCAATCTGACCGGCATGATGCACCGTCAATCTTTGACAGGACTGAGGGCTAGTAATTGTTCATGAAGATTCTGATTCGGATACCGCGATGGATAATGTAGCGAAAATCCTTGAATAGCGGAAGCGGATGTCGGTCTTAAGCGGCCGCAAAAAAGTGCGCAGGCAGTCAAGTCATAACTAATGCCTTAGGTAATTTGAGAGGTGGATAATCCAATGCGGATAAATCTTAGTAATTTACTTGGTGAATATTTTTCAAAGTGAATAATTTTCTAGGAGGATAAGTCGATAGTTATCTCGATAGGTGATAATTTAGTAGATCATCTAGAGGCTATAGCCATGGATAAGTCACTAGGAAATAATTTGGATGTCTCAGTAAATAATTTAATTGACGAACAACAAGAGAATTAGGGGCACTTCGAGAGGTACTTTGTTGGCTGCCTCCTCTAATTTGGAGCAACAACCGAGGTTTCAAAGGGTTTAGGCAGATACTTCTACTTGTTGGGTACCTTCATCTTCGCCACATAGTGTGGTGTCACAATCACCAAATACGAGCACGGATATGCTAATCAATAGCTCGGCGCATGCACCATGATGCATATGGCGGAATTGACACCAACAACAAACACACGTATACACTTCTTACACATTGTATGGATTGTAGGTAACACTGGTGAATTATGCGGTAGTGGGGCCCGTCAGCAGTAGAATAAAACTGCAGAATTGAGAAACGAGAAACGAGTTCGACAAAGAAAGGAATTTAACGGCCATAAGCACATTTTGGCGGTGCCCTGTGGACTCCGAACCAAGCAGCAAATAATTAGGCAGAAATTAGCGAGACTTCGAACATGGACGGGTATGGAGGATGGAAAGGAAGAGATGGGATCGGGTGCAGTCGAGGCCGACCGGAGGCGAATGAAGAGGATAGCCGAACGGAGAGTGGAGGCAGAGTGAACAAGCAGGCGACGGACCACTAAGTGTGGAGGATCAAACTTCGTGTATACAACAGAACAGAGAGAAGATACCCATGAACGGTGAGGTGGAGGCAGGGTTTGCCAGAGTGGGGGAGACGAGATTAAGCAGATAAAAAAGGCGGTTGGCGCACGACGGCCCAGCAGCAGTCGCGGCCTGTGCAAACCGTAACGGTCAACCGGTGGCAAGATGGATCTCTCGTTTGACACAAGCGTAACCTGCAAATTGCCATAATCAGACATTCACTTCATGCACGTCGAGAATAAAGTTTGCGGCAAATCGCGAGCCCCGGCTGCTTTAGTAATTTATTAGTGAATTGCAGATTGACACTGTGGGCGAGGGGCCGAGATTTGGAAAGAGTTTCAGGCTTGAAAGATGATTTGGGTTTAGGCTTCGATTGATTGGGGTTGGTTTCATATGGAAATGACGACGCTGACGTCTTGCTTGAGCAGGTGGGAGTGTTCCCCGCAGATATTCCATCTGCAATTGAATGCAATCGCAGCGAACCCTCCTTCTCATTTAAGGTTTACGAACTCAGGTGACAGTACGTCATGCAGTTATTATTTGTTTTGCTTGGAGGCCAGTAATTAGAATTAAGGCAATAGCGAGGGTCGTGATGGTGGTAGTGGGACTGATGACGCGATGCGCCAAGTTGCCTACAACTTTACATGCTGACAAGCTCAGTTGACAGGGCTTGGACGTCAATTCCACCACTGCCCAGGAATGTTCGGAGGTGCTGATCCACGACGCTTTATTGTTGGCGACCTGGCCCACCTCCGAGGTTGCCATGCACTTCTGAGCCCATCAGTTTCGCTCAATTACCTGACCTGCATTGGGGGGCCTGGCGGCCTCAAAAATATCCCCATGAACATTCACATGCGGCCTCTTGACAGGTAATTATCGAATCTAAGCCTTAGACACAAGATTAGGTTTGCAAGGGCGGAAACTGGCAATGTAGTGCTACGTTTTAGTTTAGTTGGCATATACGGGGCCGCCTAATTTGTGGGTGACAACACTACGATACAGGACTAACCCTAGACCAGAAGTTTCCTCCACCACATGTAGTAACTTCACAACACTCTCCCAGCAGCTGGTGTTGTGGCCGTTCACAGTTGCTGGAAAGCACTACTCAGCGTGCTACCCAGCGCACGAATCAGGCCCCAGCTACCGCCGCCTAAAAGCGCGCCGGCGTGCACACAGCGACGCCCATGCAATTATGAGGTCATTTAATCATATAATCGGAACCCACCTCCATCCGAAATTCCGGGTATGCACACTCTACAGAAGGTAAGACAAAGACATCCAGGTGCAGATTGTGGACACGGACTCTGGCACGGGCTTGGGCCAGACAAAGAACCAAGAGGTGACTAACATCATGACAGCGAAGTCAAGAAGGTTCAGGAGGTCCAATTAGGCTTCAGGGTGTAGGTGCACAAGCGGTGATAATTTCACAGAGGCACCAGGGCTTGACAGCAAGCCCTGGATGGAGAAGGATCAAGAACACAGTGGCATGCCACTGTGTTAGGGCCACCGTAGGTCGCAGTAGGTCGCAGTAGGGGTCTAGCGTATGGGTTATTGTTAGTTTATAGTTGGGATAGTTGGGATACCTGGGGTTCTAACTGGGGTCATAGAGTATTGGAGTCACAGGTATAGATACGGGCCACATTCACATGCACTAGCACCCCAAGCACAAGGACGCAGTGCAGACAGACGTGAAGTCGCAATGTGGGAGAATTTCATGCCATCTGAGGCTTGCGAGGCTTCGACACACTTCGGAGACATTGGACGTTGGAGGCTGCCGGACGGTGGAGACGTTCGTCCACAGTCCTGTAACACCAGGTGGCCACGACGGAACCACCAAAGCCATCAGGTTCGGGAACTATACGATGTTGTAAGCGGCCAGAGTTCAAACACTGCCCAGAGGGCACAGTATAAGCAGTAATTATAGACAGCTCCATACGGCGTCAGACATCTCACGTTAAAGCTTAATTGGGTGACATGACAGGTGACTGCAGCTGGCCTGCAGATAGCGTGCATATAGATTGCAGATAGCCTGCAGCCAGATACACATTACGCACTAGGCACTAGGCACTGGGATATTCCCACAGTCACTACCCGAAGTGGAACTGAGGATCATGACGGCACCAAACGAGTCACAGAGACGTAGGGGGCAATTTACGGGGCGACCCAGCGACCGGGTTAGGCAGCTGCGGTGGGAGTGCCCGTGGAACTAGGACCAAACAACTGGGGAGCCTCCAGAACCAGGGCTGGGGGAAGGTTGTGGCGGGCTCGGTCGGTTTCATGATGTACGATCCCGTAATGTCTTGCGGATACAATATGAGCATGGGAAGCTGATGGCCCCAGGCTCCCAGGGCAGTTTGCATGTAGTGGTTCACTATCGATCTGGTGCCACCTGAAACTGCAGCCGTCGCTTGCTGACACAATAGAATGCCTATGTATTATTCCCTTGTCGCATTAGATCAAGGATCAAGGCCCTGTCCCATCTGGCGATGCATCATGCACATCATGCACGCATAAAAATACCAGACATGCATATGGTGCAGTTTTTGGAGGTGGTGCGTTTTCATGGCACCTCTCAGCACTCCATGGCCCTCACTACATGTACTCCATGCATGTGTGGGTTAATCATGTCGCTATCGCCCTGGCCGCATTGGGATTGGCCAACGTCCTGGCTCAACGACCATGGCTGGGGTGTGGACAGCGACCACCACGTGACGCGCCGGTGCGGCTCCGCATGAGTATGGGCGTGCTTCCTACAGACGTGCACCCCACGTAACAGGAAACTGGGGCCAGGGTGGGCTGGGGTTGGCCATGGGGCCTCCCGCCTTCAAACCGATCTGCTACACCTGCCACCCCCGGAAGCTGCACACCTCCCCCGAATGCAGCTACCAAGCGTTCCACAATAAGCCATGGGCTGGAGGCGGCTATCGTAGCCATCCCAGTTCTCGTAAATGGAGATGAGGTCAAGATGGAACAGGTGGCGAATGCACCTGCAGTATGTGTGGGCGGCCCCTGTGGTAACGGGATCTGACGTGCTGCAAGGTGACAATGTCAAAACAATCGCCCTCACCGTCTACATACGTTCTTCCGCCTGCATGAAAGATTGGGGTCATAGTCAAGAAGCGAGCCCGCGCTCGCAACCGGCCACTCCCAAAAATATTCATCATTTGATAATTCGCATAACTACTTCGCACCGCACCGCAGATTCGCCTGGGCTTCCGCGACACTTACAGGTTGCGCGCAATTTGCAGGTTAGGTGCGGTTTCACACGCGCCCATAAAGCCGCGAGGTTTTCGTAGTTTGCTGGTTGCCAAGCATAAAAACCGTTTGACTCTCGAGACCCTGGCAAGCCAAGCCGAAAAAGTGACAGGGTCGTGCGCGCACCACAGAAGCCAAGACGTTGGTCGAGCCCATGGCCCCTCGTCTCGTTTTCTTCCCTTCGCTCACCGCATCCTCTTGCACAATTTCATTGAAGCCTCTCTGGGTGCCCCACACATGCCCCACTTCCCCAAAGGGCTCTGGGGTCGTGACACATTTGGCCCCAACAATGCCACTCGTGACTAGGCCGATTTGCTGCCTCTGCGACGTGGGCTCCGATCGCATCATCGCCAGAGGCCCCAGGTGGTGGATGTTCTCTGGTGGACTTAGAGCATCCCAGAAGCCCTTCGCCGGGACTCGATCTATTGTACGCTGGCCGCAGGGATCCTCCACCGCCCTCCCTTTGTTGGCCTGATCCTTTGTTATGGCCAAGTCTTTGTTGGGCCCTATTCTTTGTTAGTTAGGCCCCTCTCCCGTCCCTCCGCCATGCAGCAGTGACGTTCGGTTGTAAAGCTTACTTGTGATCTGGTGTACTACGGGGCCTGCGCTGCTGCAGACATTCTGCGCACGTGCACGGAATTGGCGTTGCCCCAGCTTGCATCTTGACAGACTACCCACATGAAACAGAGTCTTTGCGGGTTGGGCTACGAGGCACTGTGCGACCGGGTCCGGAACAGCGTAGGCTCCGGGAGGCACAACTTCGGTGCAACCACCACAAACACCTCCTCGGCCACGGAGCACTAACGACGTCGCATGTAGTGCCGCCGTCACTCCCACGGTGAGCGCTGGAGGTGTCCGAGGCGGAACCCACACAGGGCCCTCCGAAAACCCCACAATAAACATCACGGCGTATGTGGGTCTCACATGGGTGGTCGTAGGGAGTCCCAAACAGGAAAGCCTAGTGTCACAGGGCTGTGCCTAAAGGCAAATCTTATCTTTCGGCGATAGATCGACGTGGGGTCGTGCGCGGCCCCATGTGGAGATTGACACTTGACGCGCCCGGCTGGGGGTTAAGGTTTGGTTTTGCAGGTTGGCCCCGCCAGGGCCTGGCGCTCCAAAGCTGCCAACTGCGGACGGGTTACAGGTTACATTTACGAGCCGCCGATCTGGAGTTCTGGTTCTGGCTTTTGCTTCCCACAGGCCACCGGTGGCAGCCGCACCATTTGCCCAGTGGGCCCGATTTGATCGCCCTAGTTTCTGTCTGCGTATACGCCTGGCGTAAGCCTTTGAGAACGCTCAGTCACGGGGGTGTCAAGGGTGGCCTCCTGCTTAGGCGAGGTTGGGGCCCCCGACGCCGGCCCTCGTATGTAGCGCTCAGGCTCAGGCTCAAGTTGCAGTTTCTGCCCCGGCCCTGGCAGGTGGCACAAAAAGCCGGCAGTTGGAGCTGTTCCCAGGGTCAGATTCATGTTCCATTACTGCCCAAGCTCAGGTTCCACTTCGGGGTCAGGTTGGGGCCATTTCGTAGGTGGTGCCTGGATGCAGGAGACAAATGCGTATGGGCGTGTGGGCCAGTGTAAAGCATTTGCCTGATCACAGATGCAGTTTTAGACTTTAAAGTAATACGTGAATGCAGAAGGATTCTATTGTGCTTGCACTTGCATTTACTCTGACCGACCGATGCTAACTATAAGCTCTGAAAAAGTGCCAGTCGCATTCCAAGGACCAGGGTATGAATTCCTGCCTGGGGGTACTTTTTCACTACGAGTGATGTGTGCGTTAAAAGTTTATTATCTTCCATAACTATTTCCAAACCAGCCAAATAACCAATAATAATATTAAGAGAGAACTAAAATTGTGTCATAACTTCATACGAGATTTAACCGTCTTTGCTCTTTCAAGCTCTTGATCTTTCTCCTTCTGGCGTTGATGAACCAGTTGCTCAATTGCTGCTGGTTCAAGCCGGTGGAGACCATCAATTGGTTCTTCTCGAATGAGTTGGGGTATGGGTGATTCAAGTGGTCGTTGAGCCACTTGAGCAAAATGTAGGTTGTTTCCTTGGGTAAGTTGTTTCTGGTCTTGCGCTTAGAGTTGCCACGGACGAGGGTGGATGGCAGCGAGTCGGAGTCCGACCGCGAAGAGTCGTCATCGTGATCGTCTTCTTCAGGCCCGTTGGCTCCCTTCACCGCTCCACTTTCCTTGTACGAGTGTCTCAAGGTGAGAGGTGGAGGGGTGGCATCATTGGGATACACTGGCGAGGCGTTGTGTGAGAGCGGCGACCGCGCCAACACATGGGTTGCTGGAGTGGTGTTAGCTGTGGTGGTGATGACAGGTGCCAGTTTGGCGTTGAACGCCACTGGTTGGGGTCCTGGTCTTGCTCCGTAGGCTTGAGGATAGTATTGGCCCACGGCGTAGCCGGGGGTGTAGTATGGCTGAGAGTATGCTACTTGGGGACCAGAGCCGTAATAGTAGTCGTAGTACTTGTAAGGCAGGGATTGAGCAGGAGCTTGCACCAAAGGCAGCGGGAGGTGGGTGTTTTGACGTGATAATGGAGGCAACACGGGGACTGATTGCACGGGACGAGAAGGAGCTAATGGACTGGCAGCGGCCACAGGCTGAGGACCTTGACCATGACCATGGTTGAGCAAGATGTCAGAGATTGGAGGTAAGTTGATTTTGTTAGCGTTGGCAGACATGGTGGACATTGCTGTAAACAACTATGGGGAAATGGGAGGAAACTGGTGGTTTTATATCAGGGTTGGTTTGGAGATTCACTGATAATCTAGGCACATCTGTTTTTAGAAAATTATTATTCCTGAGGAAGATGATATGTTTGATCATGTTGATACCCCGATTACTAAAAAATATTCACAATAGTATAATTTTATTTTAAACCGGCGTTATTTTTTAGCAGAGGGTTTGATTAGGAGGGGGGGCGTTGAGGTTGTCTATTTTTTTTTCGGGACTGATTGATTTTGCAGGATACACAGGCAAGAAAAATCTGCGACCAGGAAAGGCCTGGCTTAACAGGGAATACGACGCTAGCAGGAGGTGGACACGGGGCCAGCGAACACCGGGCGAGCGTCGGACTTATGAGAGTTATGAGATCTCGAGCGAAGCAACATCGCAAACGAGCTTGCGGACTTGAAGGCTGATCCTTTCCTGGTGATCTTTGGAGTAGGGAGAGAAATACCAATCGTCTGAGTAATTGTCGTGCATACAGAGATTTTGATTGACGTTCGGCAGCTCGTAGTGAGTCAAGCGACTGCATACGGTCGCATCATTTGCGTCAATAATATGGATTGTCAGCATTTGACAATCCCGGTTCCAAGAAATGTGCAACAAATCCGGACAATTTGCTAACCGTCAACTTGATGTTAGCGAACATATTCGAGGGTAGGGAGCCTGGCACAGCGACACAGCGACGGTGCTAGGGAGGCTTGTGGGGAGGGGCCGGGGCGTGGCGGGGGCCCAGGGCCCGAGGGAGGGCCCGAAGGGCTGGGATCTGGCATCCTTTCTGTTGGGCCATTGATAAACACAAGGAAACGGCGATCGGTTCTTGCGGTCAATAGGTACATGGAGGTACATGGAAGTCTCCTTACAGTTCCAGAGGTCTCAGTAAGCACTTAGTAAAAATTCAGTAAGCAGTGTCGCACTCACTGCGCAGCCAGGAACGCTCACTAAGCACCGCGGAGCGATCAGTCAGCACAGAAGGCACAGCACCAGGAAGGCACGAAGTCCCACTAGGCAATGGAGGCGGCGGTGGGAGTGCGTGTCCGCTCCATGGGTACAGTGAGAGGTAGAGCGAAGAAGTGAAGAGGTAGAGTGAAGAAGTGAAGAAGTGGTAATTGGAGGAGAGCTGAACTGTTGGAGAGCTGAAGTGTTCGAGAGCTGACGTGTTCGAGAGCTGACGTGTTCGAGAGCCGAAGTAGGTGGTAATTGGTGGCATGCCATACGGAGTTGGTGCGTTTCAACTCGGTAGCCGGAGCTCTGTTCCTCTTCCTTCCTTGCTTCGTTCGTTCTCTCTGTCATTCTCGGGGTGGTGCCGGTGGTGGTTCCGTGTTCCGTCCTGATCCCCGTCCAACCCGCACAACCGGGCTCGACCATAACGGCATGGCGCCGGCGGTGCATCGTTCAAGTGTCTGCGGCCGTGGGCAGCCCCATTCCTTAAACGGAAGGCGCGTCTGGGGCAGGTGCCAGCCTTCACCTTTTTTTTCGGTGCAGCGGGAAAGGTGTACATTCCGGGGATGGCATGTCCTGATAGCACAGGTGCTGGGCCAAGATCACCTCAGGTGTTTCTCTGATGTCTATTTTCATTTACAAATAAACTCACGTTCTCAGATGCAGTTCCTGTTCCCTCTGTCACTCCATTTGACCAGAGCTTCCTCCAGGCCACGCCTGGGGTCTCCGGCCGGTGGCTGTTTCTGAAACCAGGGCGTCGTGCCCCACACGCCCACACAATGGAACAGCAGCGCTAGTCAGATCCAAGCTCTGGGGTCCGCCTGCTCCAGCCCCAGTGGCCGCCGGCGCCGTTGCAAGAGCATCCGCTGGCACGTTCCGCCATGGAGCCAGACGCGGATTTAGCGGAGGTAGGCAACGAAATGTTCCGACCGTTTGAGCCGATGGGGTGGTGCATTTCTGTGTCAATAGAATGGGGAGCATCCAAGATCGAAATGCCGTTGGGTAAATCATCGAGCGTTAACCTGCAAATCTATCTAATTACACTAGCTAATGTCAAGTCAAAATGATCGAGATGTGCATGCACGTCTGCATGCATGAACTTTGCCTAAGGCTCAGATGACTGACGGACTTGGCATAAATTGTGCTCGCGCCTGTGTGCAGGACGCACAAGGGACCTGAAACAGAGCTTATTAATAACTGCTCCAGCCAAGGGCAACTGCAACCATCGGGGCCTGTTAGCGGGTGCGGCCGTGTGTATTGTGTTGGGGAGGACCAGGAGAAAGTATTGGAGGTTGCAGACGAGGTTTGGGCGCCAGAAAATGGCCCCCGCCGCCAGGGTGCCAAGGGTGGGGGACGCCGTGGGGGACCGGTGCCAATTGCTGAGTCCCCCGCCGCTCCACGTCCTACTCACCACATGTGCCTCCACGTCTCGAGTGCCCCCACCCTCCCACCTAGACACCTGACGTCTCGGGCCCCTGGACCCCTCCACCAGGCCCCTCCACCAGGCCCCACTGCCCCCTCCCATCGAAGGTGTCAAGCTCCGTCTCCCACCCTTGCTTCGCTGGTTCTCTGTCCTTCCTCCACTTCAGCACTATGGTCCTCGCTCCAGCTCCAAAAGTTTTGACACAGGGACTCGGCTGACTTCGCCTGGCTTCGCAACCTTCGGTGCCTCAGTTCTGCGGAATTACCTGCGGAATTGTCCGGCGCACCTACCACGCATCAATACGCATCAATACGCACCACCACCTCCAAGTGCTACGGACTTCCATCTACTCCTTCAATTCCACGTACTACAGGCACCAGAGTCGCCAAGGCGTATGCTGCGTATATTCGTATGTTGGTGTATTATGTTGGTGTATTATGTTGGCGTATTATGTTGGCGTATTGTGGACTTTGTGTAGGTATTCGGGGTTCGCCCACCTGAACTCAGTAGCTATTTTTGCGATCCTCTACGGCTGCTGTCAGTCGACACTTCTGTCATGCTTGGTACGACCTGACCCACGCCAGGCTCTGTTGGAGCGACCACCTGCACCTTCCCGCCGGGCTATGCTGCATTTCGGCACCGGTTTTGGTTTTAACCTTCGTTTGGTCTTGATTGGACCTTCTGCCACCAACGGCCCGAAAATATTCGAAGATCCTAGACATTTCCGTCACAGATCCGAGAGCGATACCCGATCACGTGACACGATCTGTTCTCTGCTACCACCACGTCAGCGTTTTGCGCCCTGGGGTTCATGCCGCTTGACGTGGTGTTGCGTTCGGGGATGTCGGATCGCTTATTCCACGATCTGCTCATATCAGGATTTCCAGTCCACACATTCCCATTCAAAGCCAGAGCTTCAAAATTTCCACAGTGATTGTGTGCTGGAACACCCATCAGCGAGCTCTATGACCACATGTTTGCTTGTTTCGGAATCCTGCAAATCGCTTGACCTCACTTGAATGAAAAAAATACCACCATCAGTGAAGCGAGTTTTTCCTGTTAGAGGACTCGCCTCGTTTCTCGGCCCATATGTGTCAATTCAGGTTGGCGGGGGTTGTTAGGGCATCTCATGGCATTCCCCTTTGGGAAAGCGCATTTCCGTCAATCGCCTATTTTCCGCGCGTGTGCTTGACACCAAATTCCCGCTCGGTTGCATTGAAGCAAGTAATGATCTCTTGAGGTAGAGATGTGGGTGCGAGAATGTTCCGACAACTTATGCTGTGCATTCTACCTGCGCGCATCCTTTCTCTTCTGAATTCTGTCTTACATGATTTTCTTTTTGTTCTTTTTTGTTGTTGTTGACACCACCAGATTCTCCTAACCAAAAAAATGCAACCTCTCTACATTGACAGGTAGGAGGGACGGAGATCTGCATTGTGTCCAGATTTGGCTTATTTTGAAATTCTCGGAACTTACCATCATATTGATTGCTCCTGCATTCGCATTTGAACATATCATTCGGTGCAAAGGTCATTGGTTGAGCTAATGTGGGCGCTACCAAGGGTCAGACAACTTCAAACCTTTATTCTCCATCCTCAATAGAACCCTGAATGACTTCAATAGAGGAATTCGGGCTTTTAATTCGGAACGAAAATCACATCATAAGTTTTTCACCATCTGTGCACTCGTTGTAGACTTTAAACTTCGCAACTTGCCTTGGCGAAATATAATGAAACTTGACACATTTTTAGGCTTTTCTGTAAGATGTATTTTCCCACAATTACAACTTTACAATTTCATCTTGTGCACACAATTCTGTCAACCTCTGGATACATTTGTCACTCAAGTCAATGTTGACCTGTGGGCCATCGTTCAGGGTTATCGCGAATCAAGATTCAGAAAAAGGGCTGCAGTTTTTTCAGTCCGGTCCAGTTCCAATACAATAAAATAGTAGGGGTTCGTGATACCCCGTCGGATGAACAAACGAAAGTTTGGTTTCATATCATTCTTGGCACCCTTCAGTAGGCGGCACATTACCAAGAAATACGTATTATTGGCTAATTTTTGAGGTGGATGCAACATCTTTTTTCTGCCTTCAAGATACCACATATCTCCGCAATTTATTAGAATTCACCCCCCAGTTTCCGTGTAATACCGTAATTCGTACCCGTATCATTTGGAGATTATGCTAGTATTTCGGGCCCTGGTCAGTCGCCGAGGGTGTAGAACGCATGATATCAATCACTTCAACTGCAAGATCATCAGATTTTCTCCAACGCAACATAATGACGTAATTCGGCCCGACTTGGATTGATGTTCAAATAAACATTCATGCAAAATTTATTTTTGTCCTTTTTTGACAGGTCAGGCTCGCTCACAACTTTTCATTCAATAATCTCTCAAATTGTTGTTTGTCATATTTGATATACTTTGCCCTATTTTTTGTAAAATCACCGCTTCCGTATTTGTCATACAACTTGAAGTAAGCATTAATGATAAGTTTTTTGATCTCGTTCCCTAAGTATGTTCTCAAATTTGGATCGGTAATGTTGTACTTTTCGTAATTCCGAATGGCTTCTTCAAACGATTCATTAAAGTTCTTGAAAAGTTCTTTGATTAATTCTCTTTCTTTGTTGCTCAAGTGGCCACCCAGTGCTCCAGTACTACCCGAAGAATTACCCGCATGAGCATTACTTGTAGCGATACTAGTCATATCACGAATAATGATGTATGATGCGTAATTCCAATCATCCAAGAAAATCTTCAAAAACCTGTTCTTTAATTTGTTCAACCTCTCAACACCCAAACTACCCAAACTTTCAAACAACGTCGAAGAACGGTTTATAATTGTTTCAATCATGATCAAATTTTTGACGAGATAAAACCCTTGAGTAGATTTTTTTATAGCAGGTTCCGTACTTTTCAACCCTATTTCTATATTTATCATCAAACTGTCAATTGTATCGGAAAAGAAGGAACTCAATAAATATTCTGGTGTCTCATCATTTGTCGAATTAGGAATAACCGAAGTATATACCGTGACGAAGCGAACAGCGGGTTTGATGTTCAACCAGTCACCCAATTTGTAACTCTCAATTAATCTTAATAATGCTTTGGGAAATTCACTAATTCTTCTTATTCTTGATATGATATCCACTGTTATTTGCGGTATATTTGTATCGTTCAAGTTACGTACACCTTGGAATTTACTTTCAATAAGTTTGAAGTATTCTTTGAAAAGAATGGAATTCTTGGTGACATAAAGTTGAACATTGTTGTTTAATTGCTTGTGATCAAGGCCAAAGTTGCGGAGAAATTGTTGGAAGTGAATCAAATTCTCAGTGACCTCCAACATTAAGACATCATTTCCGATGATAGAAGCTGCACTTGAAAACAAATGATTGAAATGGCCAATAATATGCTGGTCGTAAAGTTCGCTGATAGTTCTCTCAATAATTGGATTTGCCAACTCCGCACCAGTCAATTTTAGTACCTCAATCAATTCTAACTCTTGTTTTATCAGCTTTATGAGCTCATTATTGAATCTATTGATACCATTTGTTCCTCTTTCATATGGAGTATTTCTGTCTGAAGCTTGGACAATGGATTGCTCAAGTGGAGCCATTTTTTCTATTAAAAACTTCCCTCTCGTTCTAACGTATATCTTGTTGATATGTCCTTGGTCTTTGGAAAAATACTGGAAAATTGTTTGAATATCATCGAGTTTAGATTTGTTTTCTAGAAGCTTTGCAGTTGGTAAGTTTATTAATCCCTGGTAATATGATTGTAGCTTTATTTCTGACTTATCGATTAATGTCTCGAAATTAACGAGAATACCTGTAAACTGTTTGAGTTTGGGCTTGACACTAATAAAAAGTGCCCGGCTCTTTCCCAATGTATCTAAAAACCGCCTCAATCCTACCATTTCAATTGGATTGTTAAGGACATCTTCGTGTTTGTGAATCAATGCTGCGCTTTCATTCACCTCGCTAAGCAACTGGATTCCATTTTCCACCTGTCGCTTGTTTTCATTGAGCTTATTGACATCTTTAAGAATGGGTTTGATATTCTTCAGGGCATTTGTGGACTTATTGGCAATTTTGTTTAGAGAGACAGAAATGGAATTGAAGAGTTCCTTGGATCTGGTAAGGTTCTGATTGAGAACTGCCACGTCGGCCTCATCAACGTCCACCTTATACGACATGATGAGAAGATTCGATAAGAAGAATGAGTCACAATAATAAAACACTCACCTAATTGAACGATCTGCAATGGTTGAAGGTGAGCCGTCAAATAATACTCGTTCTGAATCGAAATATGACAACTTAGACCAGTTGACTCACTCTATGTGACTCACAAAACAATTGAACTCGTTTCGCAGATTGACTATTTAACAGTGGTAGAAGCACGATAATCTTGATCTCACTACTTACGGTACTTTAGCTCTTGTACTGTATAGTAACCCATCTCATCAAGAACTCCAGATAACCACTTCTTCTTATTATGATTCCAGTTCACAAGGACGCCGAACAAGATGTGATTGACCTTTGTACCGAATTGGTGAATGCCACCAAGCTCAAAAAGGAAGGCAAAGCTAGAAAGGTCACCAACACGGTCCATAACACGTCTCAAAAAATCGACTCGTGGAAGTTCAATGAGTGGGATTATGGGAAGCAAGAAAGGATTAAGTTACCCATTAAAGCTCGTGGTGTCTTCACAATTAATAACTCTAAGATTGTGGTTCGTGGTTATGACAAGTTTTTCAACGTGAACGAAGTTCAAAGTACCAACAAGGACTTCATGAAGAACAATACCAAGGGACCATATGGAGTGACCTTGAAGGAAAATGGATGTATTATCTTCGTAGGAGGATTGGCTACGGGAGAATTGGTCGTTTGCTCGAAGCATTCGACAGGGGTCCGGTCTGATTTAGAGACGAATCATGCCCTCGAGGGTGAAGCACATGTCATGAAGCAGTTGCAAAAACACGGAAAATCTGCTAAGGAGCTTGCAGTGTTTCTTCATGAGCATAATTTGACAGCAGTTGCGGAGCTCTGCGACGACGATTTCGAAGAGCATGTTTTACCTTACTCAAAGGAAAATGCAGGATTGTATTTGCATGGGCTAAATTATAATACCAAAGAGTTCAAAACAGTACCAATGGACCTCGTTAATTCCTTTGCGGAGGAATGGGGATTTTTGGTAATTGAATACTTCCATTATGATGGTATCGACACATTGTTCGAGTTCTTAGAAAAATGTGCAGAAACTGGTACTTACAATGGTAAGGAAATTGAAGGATTTGTGATCAGATGTAAAGACTTGGAAGGAAGGGACTTTTTCTTCAAATTTAAATTCGAACAACCCTATTTGTTATATCGTCAGTTCAGGGAAGTGACTAAGAAGTACCTTCTGGGCTCAAGCACGAAGGTGAAGAAGAACAAATTCATTACGTCTCAATATTTACTTTTCATACAAGAATTATTTAAACAGGAACCAACTATCGCTGAAAATTTTATGAAAGGGAAGGATATCATCAAAACAAGAGAATTATTCCTTCAGCATATCAATGCACCACTGGGAATGAACCTTTTGGAAATAGATTCGCTCAACGCAGGATTACAAGGATTGAGTATTTCCAAAGAAGCTAGCGACACTAAATACATAATAATTCCCGTTGCCACTATTGCCTGTGGAAAAACCACAGTTTTCCAGACTTTAATGAATTTATTTCCCAGTTGGGCTCACGTGCAGAATGATAATATCTCAAAGGGTGCTAAAGTAAGGTTAGCTGAAAGGTGCTTAAAGGAATTATCGACCAAGCAAGTGGTTTTGGTGGACCGCAATAATTCTGAGTTCAGAGAAAGAAGTCAATTGTTTTCTGATTTTGAGTCCAAGAGACAAAGGCATTTGGAAGAAGAAATTGAGTTTAAATACGTTTGCATTAATTTCATCGACGGAGTTAAGGGAGACGATCTATGGAATGTTACCTTCGACAGAATTAAGAAGAGGGGAGATAATCATCAGTCAATTAAATACTCCTCAAACGAGGCGTTGGCTGTAAGTGTGATGAAAGGATTTATCTCAAGATTTCAGCCGGTGAATACAAATAAGGAACCAGATTCTGAGTTTGACTTGGTCGTTAACTTGAAACTTCATCGTAATGACTCATCAAAGGAGAATGTGAAATTGATTATCTCAGAGTTAGCATCCAAATTTCCCTCGTTGATCAAAGAAATTCCTTCAAATGAGGAAATCGATGTCGCATTTGAAAAGGCATTAAAATATAAACCTACATTTGAAAAAAATATGATCAAGGAGAAGTCCCCTTCATATTATGGAGTCTCGATACATACGAAAGATCTTGTCGATTACTTGAATTCCAGAATGACAAAAAATCAAGAGTGGAAATTGCTCAAGAAGTCTTCAAGAGTTCAAGAAGAGTTTCATGTCACTTTGGGTCATGTTTTTTCAGCAAAAGGAAACCAACAATTGAAGGATAAGTGGAAAGCATTAACTACGAAGTTTCCAAGCAAATATGCCAATTTGAAGAAGAATATGTTGAATTATTATGCGGACTTGAAATTGAACTACATAATTATTCATGCGGATAAGCTCATTTGCGTGGATACAACATTGACAAAAGTATACGATCAGAAAGGGTCTGCAGTTGATGTTGAGCCAATGAATGAACACCTTCATATCACAGTGGGGACACAAAATGAACAGATCAAGCCATCGGAATCCAACGTTACTTTGAATGCAATCTTTGAGATACTAGGGGGGGTTCTTAAGGAAGGAAATTTTGAAGTTGCAGGCTCAAAATTCGAAGTTGTTGCGGCATCAAAGGAATTTAAGCATCAACAGGTCTTTGCATTCTACTAGTGGTGCACATGAATCAAGGTCCTATGGGACGAAGGGGACGAAAGCAGTTACAGGAGTCGAGAATAGATACCTTAAAATGTCATACATTAATTCTATAGACTATAAGAAATAAGACATTTAGCATTATTTCCACGTAGCAGCTCCAGGATATGTGCTTTACATCACCCTGATCTTCTTAGACATTACTCGCTATTATATAATTTTGAGACATTACCCCTTCACGTCACCATGACACATCACATTATGCTGATATAGCTACAACAAGTTACCAAGAAACAATATCTATTCTTATTGTTTTGACACATTAGCATGTCATATTGTTTGACACATTCACACACACAGGCATAAGCCGCAAGAACTGATAGTGGAAGTCACGTGACACGGTAGTCAATTTGACGAATTGAAGTTGAAGAATTTCGACTAGTAAGCATGTTCGGATACATTGCCTCGTGGTTCAAGGCACCAGAATGCAGCGAGGAAACCATTTCTGAGGTCAAGAAGCACATCACTTCTCATAAAGTCATGGTTTTTTCCAAGTCGGGATGCGTTTACAGCGCTAGAAGCAAGCAGGTATTAGATCAACTCGGTATTGATTCCTATTTCCTCGACTTGAACCTGGTGTCCAACGGTCCTGACTTGCAGAATGCGTTGGCGGAAATCACCAACCAGAGAACGGTTCCGAATATTTTCATCGACGGCAAACACATTGGGGGAAACTCTGACCTCGAAGCTCTCCACCAACAGGGCAAATTGTTACCATTATTCAAGTAGTGGCTAACTATTTTTAGGTAGCATTAGGATGCCTAGCGTGTGTTAATATAAATAAGAGCATAGATGTGAGTCAAACCAGCACCTGCGGAGCTGTCTCATGACGTCAAGATCATGAACCTGTAGAATATTATGCACTAAATGCACTAATCAGATGTTTAGAGCGGATTTTTCATGTCACCTGTACCGTAGATCCCTCAACAATGTTATATATGGTGAGAAACGGACGCGATGTCTTCGATACATGTTCGTAAATTTGCGGCGTTTTCTGGGGATGATGCTTAGTTATGAAGGTTGGTCTAGCTCCTGGATTTGCAGCACCAGGCTGATCGCTCTAACGGCTATTATTGTAACATTGGTTGCCAACATTGCCAATTTAGTGCTGAAGCATTCTGCTGGCTTCAATAGCTCATCAAAGAAGATCACGATAAGACAGGTGACAGAATTCCTCAAAAGTGAACATGATCCCCGGTTGTCTTATTCGGAGCTTCCGAACTACGATCAGCAGGTTGGAAACAGCACTTTTGATCCTCGCCTAGCTCCTGCTTTGGCTATTTATTCCTTGCGGTCAATATTGAATACTTCGCAATCGTCAAATCTACCCCACGCAACGGCTACAATTCCATTTGATTGGTCTTGGTGGGTTGATCTCAACGGACTCGCCAAATCAGAGGCCCATGAAACCTTCTGCGCACAGAAGGATCTCGAATTCAGTACCGATAGTACGGATGTCTACCGTAGAAACCAAGCATTACTGAGTACCCAAAGAGTCCAATTGGGCAGAAAATTTCTAAGATTATCAGCACCAATTCCTTCAAGATTGGCGTTTTTGGGGCTAGGAATTTTAAAAGAGGCCGTGGTGGTCCCATTGAACAGGTCAACGGATTATTTTCTCGCTGATCAGTATAGAAACAGCTATCCTAATTCAACTGAATTGAGCCTACTTGAAGAAATTGACCTTATGAATATTAATTGGGATGCCTACAAAAATACATTAGCTCATGTCGATCCTGAACAGAATTCGCTTCGGATTGTGAAACATAACAAAACACCGTTAACGCAAAGGGAATTTATTGTTGATATTGAAACGTATCAAAATAATTTCAAGAGTCCTCACGATAGTGCATTCTTGGATAATCTCGGTGCCAATCACACGTACAAACACTTCAATGAAGCGATCTTGAAGAATGACAAAAGAGGTTTTCATTATGATTGGAGATTCTTCAACGGAGTGGATTATTCCACTTATGAGCAGAAAGCCGTGTTACATCGACTCTCCAGATCTTGGTTGAGATTTTCAAACACCGTAGGGATTCTGACCTGGTTGGCACATGGAACATTGTTGGGTTGGTATTGGAATGGTTTGAGTATGCCCTGGGATCTGGACATAGACGTACAAACCTCCATCAGCTCAATGCTATTTTTAGCAAAGCATTTCAATCAGACTTTGGTTGTCGACTTGACTGATCAGGATCTCAATTCAGGAGTATCATCTTATCTTTTAGATATAGGCCCCAGCTTTATGTCTAGAGAACGTGGGGAAGGTTACAACACCATAGATGCGAGATTTGTAGATACTGCAACTGGTTATTATGTGGATATCACTACGTTATCTCATAATCCAAATTCAACCAAAGAATCTCTATCATACAGTGAAACCAAAGAATTGAATCAAGTCTTCGACTCTGATTTCATTACCAAAGATGCTTCCAACACGGTGATCAAGGAGGACTTATACTACCAAATCGAGTCAATCAAAGAACAGCATATCAAAAACAAAGAATTGTTTAACTGCAAAAACCTCCATTTTTATACCTGGGATGATATCTATCCACTCAAGGAGACGTTATTTGAAGGTATATTGGCGTATGTTCCTCGCAATTTCAAGTCTATCTTAAAAAGAGAATACCGACATGGAATTCACAGCAAGCAACACGCCGATCATATTTTTAGACCTGTGTTGGACCTATGGGTTCCAAAGCATGTTTGTCCAAATGATTTTGTTGGAAATAAATGCTCTGATATGGATACTTTACATGAAGCTCAACAATCAAGGAATTTCACCTCTAATCATCGAGCCGAAATGTCTAACAGAGATTATTCATTAGAAGAATTTTCGCCGATTTTCATGGATCCTTGGATAATAAAGAAATCTTCCTTTCTTAAAGCGAAATAAAGGTCTTACTTCACTATATCCTTCAATAATTCAATTCCCCATAAATGGAACTTAACAAATATTTGAGGATCATTGGTCAATTCAACTAAAGACTTAGGCTTTATCATAGATCTCCTTAAGTATCTTTCATTGTCAAGCATCCCGTTTTCGGCCTTTCCTAGTGATTCCTTCTTGGAAAGCGTCTCTTCCATGGTAGCTTCCACTTTATTGTGCAACAACGTCGTTATCTCATTGAAATATATTCCAATGATGTCCCAATTCATCAAAAGATCAGTTTCGTGGTCACTGATCACCATGAGCGAATATTTTCGTTCGGATCCTCTAGCATTCGCATCCTTGATCTTTAACACCTTATTAACACAGTAACCATTCACAGCGTCACCGTAAAACATGGGTTTTGTTGCATCAGCTGTAGTTTCCACCGAAAGTGCTTTCATCACGAGTTTGGTGAGTGATAGATATCTCTTTTGAGAAGATGGGTAGTTTGTAGAAATGAAAACCGAGCCACCTGAAGACTCTTGGTCAATTGGTTCAGCGGTCATTAAATTGACTGCATCATCAGGTAATTGTAATTTGCACGAGGCACACGATTGAAGCTTTGAATTCATGGTCAAGAGGTGCTCTGATTTGTTCAAATTCGATGTCACTTGCGTACATATGATAATGGAAGGTCCATGAAGCTCACAAAAATGGGCTAAACTGATAATGTAATTAGCCATTTTGCATTCTCTGTTGTCTGCTAGCTATTCTCTTTTGCTCCTATTTGATGTCACAAAATATCTGTGGGGAATGTATGCACTTAGAGCCATAAATGGCACCGTAGTTAATCAATAGTTGAAGAGTTGTCAAGAATTGTTTTGGTCGATCTGCTACCCCAACCTAAAGTGATCGAGTGATAACCGTTGATTAGTAGAATCGGGGCGCGCCTACTAATTTTTCTGTCACGTGATCTTCCCAATAAGTATTAATGAGCAGACCTAGTGAACAATTCTACTCCACTTACAAAATGTCCACTAAAAGTAGGTACCCCTTTCGAATAGCCTTTTAAACAGCCCCATTTGACAGTTGTTTACTATGAAATGGATAATTGATGTATACTCCTCTTAGAAGGAAGATTTCAAACGGAATTTTACTAACTATAGCTCCTGATTACACTATCGCCAATTCTGACGTTGTTCAAAAGTACAAGCTCGCCGGTGAAATTTCCAACAAGGTCTTGAAGCAAGTCAAAGACTTAGTTGTTGATGGTGCCACCACTTTTGAAATTTGTGTTAAGGGAGATGAGCTCATGAACGAAGAATTGTCCAAGATCTACAACTCAAAGAAGACCTCCAAGACTCCAAAGGGGATTGCTTTCCCAACCTGTGTCAATCCTAACGAATACCCGGCCCACGTTTCTCCTATTGACAAGGAAGATGAAGCCAACATCACCTTGAAGACAGGTGATGTTGTCAACGTTATGTTGGGTGTTCAAATCGATGGTTTCCCAGCTATTGTCGCCGAAACCGTTGTCATCGGTTCCAAGGATGCTCCTGTCGAGGGCAAGAAAGCTCACTTGATTCATGCTGCTTGGTTAGCCTCTGAAGCTGCTTTGAGAACCTTCAAGCCAAACAAGAAGAACTGGGATGTCACCAACGTTGTCTCTCAAGTTGCCAAAGATTTCGAAACTACCCCAGTGGAAAGTATGTTGACTCACAATCAAGAAAGAAACGTGTTGTACGGTTCCAAGGAAATCATTCTCAATCCTTCTAAGCAAAATAAGGATCAAGTCGATACTTATAAATTTGAGGAAAATGAGGTTTATGGTTTGGACGTCTTGATTTCCACTTCCGAGGATGGTAAGGTCAAGCCAGCTTCCTTGAAGACTAACATCTTCAAATTGACTGGTAATTCATATGCATTGAAATTGAAGATGTCCCACAAGGTCTTGGGAGAAGTTCGTAAGAATTCTAGTGGTCCATTCCCTTTCAATATAAGAACTTTGGAGGAGCCTAAGAAGGCCAGATCTGGATTGCACGAGCCTGTCAACCATAAGGTGATGTTGGCTTACGACGTTTTTAATGAAAAGGAAGGTGAATACATTGCTCAATTCTTCACTACTTTCGGTATCACCAAGAACGGTATTGTCAAGTACACCTCCCCAGAGTTCGACGAGGCACTTTACAAAACCGAGAAGAAGATTCAAGATGAAGCTCTTGTCCAGCTCTTGGAGGAGCCATTGAGAGTTGAGAAGAAAAAGAAGAACAAGGCCTAAGATGTTTATGTACGGAAGTAATTTTGGACTCAAATTCACATGACAAACGCCAATTCACCTCAGGTAGTTTTTGTAGAGACCAACGCTTACCTTGGTGCTCCCCAAGCCAGAAACGGAAAGTCACGTGACACGTGTATATTACGTAAGTACTTTAGTTATGTAATACATATTGCCAGCTTCCCCGATCGTCCAGAAACACGGCATTACTAAAATTCTTAACTGGTGTAAAATTAGGCCCTTCTGACGCGGAGAGCCAATCAGATTCAATCATCAATCCGCTGATTAGAGGCTGCCTGTAAACACGTAATTTTTAAATACATAATAAACTACATAGTTAATACAAGGCCCCACAATACTCACGGTATGATGCTGAAAAATCAACACAACTATATCTCCCATATTCACCCATGTGCTTTCCTGGTGTTGGCAATATTCGTAAACTCTCCTTGATAAACTATTTCTCTTCAACTTGCTGCCGTATTTAGTTTTTAGTTTTTCCTCCCTTCCTTTTCCACCAGCACCATCTCGCTCGTTCGCGAACCAAATTTTTATCTATCACTCTTCCTCCACATTACTAAAGGCAGAAATGTCCGAGTCGTCAGAAGCGTCCATTAATGCCATCGTGAACCAGCCTAATGGGCTCAAAAATTCCGATGAGTTTATGGATTTGGACACACATGATGTTGACAAATTAATTGAAAATTATGCAAATTCGTTGCAAACATCCAGACGATCTTCTTCAAGCTCAGCTTCAAAAATTAACTCGACGGTGACAGAATTGCTGGAGTCAGTGGCAGAGACCTTAAAAACATACGAACAAGAAGGATTTACATCTCCTGTGACTACAGTGAAAAACGAAATAGATATGGCCACTATGTCGGATATTGATCAAAATATTCAAAGCAATAACTCAGATGAAACAAAACAACCTCAAAACTTGACAGACTCAACTTCAGATTCAACTCCAGACTCAAATATCAAGGAAGAGATTTTGGATAAGATTTTGGAAGTGTCATCGTCCAATGAACCATCTACAAATTTCCTGATACCGTCTCACACGAGTTCTCAGAACCCGACTCCACTACCATATCAATCTTCTACCGCATCACCAGTGCCAGTAGAAAATGGTTCTGTATCTCCCGCCACAATAGGAGATGAAGTAAATGTGGATAATTCCCAATCGCAGCCTGCTGCTCTCAAGATTCCAAAGCTCAGTGGTGTATCCATGCCACCGATTTCCACAGATACTGCATTGCCGCCCACATCAACACAATTAACCATTCCAAAATTACATAATCCGTCCGAATTTCTACCCAACCCTCCGGTGCCTGAGGCAGTTGTTCCTGTTAAAAGAAAGGTTGGAAGGCCGCCAGGTAGTGGTAAGAAAAAGAAAGTTGTGGTTCCTCCAAGGATTCCAAGATCTGAACGATTGGCTTCGCGACTCAACCGTGCTCCAAGCGAACAACCAGATTATGGTACTGATGATAAAGTTCCCCCTCCCCCTCCTCCAAAAAGAAGGGGGCCTGGTAGACCCAGAAAAAACGAACGTATTATTAGAGATCCATCACAATTCGTGGAACCTCCATTGGCTGGTCCAACTGCACTGTATACTGGATTACCGCTAGAATCAGGGCCCACAGCGAAAATAAAGAAAGAGTCATTGTGGCCATCAAAGTACACGAGAAGGCCCATGAAAGGAAGTGGGTTATTTTCTCGTGAAAGTTCTGCAGTGAATGAAGATACAACTGAAGCAGAAAAGGCTCTTAATTCTCATATAAAACTGGATTTAACTCTTCCCTTGACTAAAGAAAGTGATGAAAGAACAGATATTTCTAAATTAACAAATCTGTCGAATGAAGTACGAACACTTACTTCAACTGAAGTAGCAGGAAACCATCTGGATTCTAATCATGGAGATTCTTACAAGAGTATCATACAGTCCTCTCCAAGAAGGTTGTCAATGTTAGCATCGACCACATCGAGTGTACCAAAAATTATTAAGAGTGCCGGTTTTCCCCAACATAATGAAGAATATTGTTCAGCCTGTGGAGGTTCTGGTATCTTCATTTGTTGCGAATCATGTCCAAAATCTTTTCACTTCACCTGTTGTGATCCTCCGTTAGATGTTGCACCAGAGGGTGACTGGTACTGTCGAGAATGTAGTGTGGAGAAAGACCCCCTGTTGACTGGAAAATGGAACAATATTGGTCTTTTCAGTGAACTCATGAATCAACAAGAAGGAAGGAACCCAGTTGAGTTTCAATTACCTAAAAACTTGAGAGAAATGACATTTATTGGCGTTGAGACAGGCGATACGGGTGATTACGTTGACGAATCGATGAAACCAGATCCTTCAAATAAAGTAAAAAGTTCACAAATAGATGGTTTCAACAAAGATGAATCTCTTGAAATTGACTCGTTATATGATCCTGATGGAAATCCTTACCTTTGCCACAAATGTGGCTTGTCTGGCCGGAATCGCCGTACATTAGCACATTGTGACTTCTGTCCTTTGGTTTGGCACATTGACTGTCTACAGGAGGCAATGTTGGGCCCTAAAACAATAGGCACTAAGTGGAGGTGCCCAAATCATGTGGAGGAAATAATTAATGACATTTTAACTGATAAAGCTATGAAAGAGTTGGAAAACTTGGGAGAAAAACTCAGGTTTCGTACATACAAAGATGCAAAAGTTATTGAACCATCATTGAGATCACATTTCTTGAAGGTATCTTCCATGAGCAATTTTATTGTACAGTACAACGATCAACCTAATTTGTTGAGAAATCCGAAATTACAAGATTACTTGAGATATCAGGCTAAAGACTTCGCCAAGCGCAAACCTGAATACTTCAACAAAGCAAGAAGCATATATAAAACCTTCGAAGATACGCTTGACGATGAAGATGTTCATCCAGCGTTCACTCCTCCGGATTTCTTTGATAATTCCGTCGGAACAAATTACGGGGTAACTTCTCAGGCCACTGAAAAGTTGAGCAAGATCTTATGTTTGACATCTAGAAATGATCCAGGTCAATCCTTCATTTATAGAATACCCGAGAAGCTGATATGCATCGATTTCATTTCCAAAGCCAATCGTGAAAATAATAGAAAAATCAAAGATGAA
Source organism: Suhomyces terraborum (assembly GCA_030582495.1). Taxonomy (NCBI): domain Eukaryota; kingdom Fungi; phylum Ascomycota; class Pichiomycetes; order Serinales; family Debaryomycetaceae; genus Suhomyces; species Suhomyces terraborum. The sequence continues at coordinate 178,992 of JAKTXJ010000003.1, read as the reverse complement.
GTTCTTGATACTATCAATGAGTATGATTGCATGAAGAGGTATGAATCGAATAAAGAAGAACGAGAATATATAAAGGGTATCAACAAACTTCAAAAGCGAGGCCTTGATTTAGACCTGTTGGTTCAGGCTGCTGCTGCTGCAAACAAAAGTCACGAAGAAATTAAATCTGCATGCATTGAAGAACAATTAACCAAGGAAGAAGTCAACGAGTTGAGAAAAATCAAGACTTTGTTAGAGCTCAAAGGAAAGGACAGCTTGATGAAATTTCTATCTGGACAATAAACCATAAGTTTGCTAAATAAGAAAATTGGGAATTTCATCCAATTCCCAGAGTAATAGTAGTAATTCCTAGCATAAAAATGCTAGCTACATAGCATAATTGTAATATATATGTACAAGTATAAGTGTATCAATTGACTATGCAAAAATGTCGCTTTGGGGAGGTCTCAAAGTTGGAATGTCCGCCTTGTTGACCTGCGATGCACCTGTATGTTTCACCAATTCGTCAAGAATAGCACTGCTATGCTTGTTAGAACAGTTGATTTCAAACTTTTCATTGTTCACACCATGAACTACTATTTTTGCGGGGCATCTTGACACTTCGTCTTTGGTGTTTGCACTAATTCTAGTCATCACAAATGGTAACTCGGTGTTGTGGAATTTCAAGGTCGGCAAGTTGTGTCTCCAAAACTTTCTCAAGCCTACCGAAGGGCCATGTATATTCTTTTGGATCAAGAAGATCTCAATTTTATTGAACTTGTTGTGGTCAATTTTGAATGCAGTTTCTTCGGTTCCTGCGATTTTGTTCAAGCGAGCAATTTGCTTCAAAATTCTTGAAGAAGGAAGATCTTTGAACATCTTAGTTGAGCTCATGATGAGTTTAGTATTGATGATGATTGGAGTGCTTGCAGTGAATCTTTATGAGATAAAAATCTTTTCGGTATGCACACGCTTTTTTTCGAACGGAGCGAATGAAGTCTGGTGAACTTTAAAGAGGTAAGGAAATTGAAAAGTAGAGGCATGAAAATGTAAACAAAGTCATCGTACAATAATTTTAAACCAGGAGAGCCTTGTTAAGGCTTACCACTTTTTTTTTGTCCCTAGTCTCTCCTTAGTCTTAGATTCATTTGCTATGTTTAATCACAAGTATTTATAAGTAGTTGATTTATCGAAGAACCGAAGACATGCCTGTAATCTCCATTTCGGGATTTTACCTCACCAATGAGAGTTCATTTTAACCGTCATTATATCTCAGCAAGTTTCGCTTGAGCACCATGATAGATTTCGACACTGGATCCATCATTTCAAAGGATAATCATTAGAATACTTCGGATCCCATATATTGATGACTCTCATATTTGACGCTGATTCTAATCATCAGTACCATTTCCTTGTATATATAAAACTTCTGGTTTCCCAATTTCTTGATTTTTCGAGTCTTTCATGGCGGAAATCTGTATCTGTGATCATGTCGGAATTTGCACCCACTAATTCAAATAGGGCGCTGCAATTTTTTCTTGCTAACACATGAGTGAAATTCTTCAACAATTCAACATTCGGGCCAGGAAAGCTTTTGATTTCTTAAAGGGTAAATATTTGTGTTTGGACAGTGATATCATTCTAATCACTGGAGGGTGCTCGGGATTAGGAAGGGAGCTTGTTTCGAAATTTGCATCCAGACATGCAAGAGTTGTTGTTCTTGATCTAAATTTGCCATCACCAAGAGAAAAAATCGAAAACGTCCATTATTTCCGATGTGATGTGGGAAATTTCCATCAAGTATCAAAAGTTCAACAAACTATCTTGATAGAAATCGGACGTCCCACGATTTTGATTAATAATGCCGGAATCACAAGAATGAACTCAATTCTCGAGTTAGAAACCTCTGAAATTGAAATGATAATACAAACGAATCTTCTCTCAAGTTTTTATTGTATCAAGGCATTTTTACCTTCGATGCTAGAAATGAAAAGAGGTTATATTGTAACAGTTGCATCTGTATTAGGTTACATGAGTCCTGCTAGACTAAGCGCTTATGGTGCTTCAAAAGCTGGACTTATCGCCTTGCATGAGTCACTCACCTATGAATTAGGTTCCCCATTCTGGAATACAACTGGAGTTAAAACTTTATTGATTTGTCCTGGACAATTGAAAACTGACATGTTTGGTGATGTTGAAACACCATCCAAATATTTGGCTCCCAAACTTGATCCCGAATATGTTTCAAGAAGAATTTATGATGCTATTGAGTATGGCCGGAGGGGTGAAATAAAACTTCCACTTTATAGTAATTTCATTCCCCTAACGAGGGCACTTCCTTGGTATTTATCAGATATTGTGCGCAGATATTCGGGAATTGATAGTTGTCTCCTCGAGTCACAAATTTCCACCAAATCTATACGTTCGCATAATCTTTTGACCCCTTTTGCTTAGCATAATTGACATTTGCCAGAAACATGTGTCATTGCTAATGTTTTCCAAGTAGATCTTCAAAATCAAAATTTCTGGATGAAAGTATATTAACTTTGCTTGAGTGCTTGTTTGCACTTACTCCCTTCTTGAAAATCTCAAAACTATGTTTTCTGGATCTATCGTTCCAGAAGAGTCTACCCCAATTTGGAAGATTCACGTAAACCTGTTCAATTGGCATATGTTTGAAAAATTTCGCCAAGTCTGACGATGTAAAAGTGATTCTCATAGAATTTGACTTGCTCAAAAGAATATTTTTCGAATCATTCGGTGGTTGATCGGTAATAATCAATTCTAAACTTTGATATTTTGGATCATTTAACGTTAGATCATTGTTGAAAGATTTGGTGCAAATGTGAGACCAGTCCATTGGAATTGTTGCTGCTACGTATGCACTGGTTCTGAAAATGACATCACTCTGAATTGACCCCGTATTGATCATCTCATATATTGATCGGAAGGGCCTTTTTGTTTGTATTGGTTGATGTGGGGTTGGGCTATGGACTTCTTCTGAGTGGTAATCATCAGGAAACTCAAAATCCTCAATGACTGCAGAGTTTTCTTCAAGTTTCACCTGTGCCGCAAACATACCCGAATTGGCAGATCCACTGGAATTGGAATATGCAGTGGAAACTTGCGATTGTAGTCTAGCTGCTTGACTTAATGGACTTTGAGAGTAAAATTCTTCTTCTGACCTGTTTCCCGAGGAAGCCAATTGTGAATGGCCAGTCGATCTGTTACTTGGCATCACTGTCTGGTAATCCTGAGAATCAATTGTATTGGTGATTGCAGCCATCTGATATTGTTGGGTATCCTTGATTTGTGACATCTGGCTTCGGTACTTCAACCGGGACAAAAATGTACTTGGAATTACCTTCTTTGGAAGTCCTCCCAACTTTTCAAAGAACTCCTTAGGCATGTTTTCGACCATACGTGCATAAAACTCCTTCAACTTTGTACACTCATCATTTACCATGTCAATTAGATAAAGAGTATTGCACCGCGATTGCAATTGGCCCTGGTATATCTTGAAATCCATATTGATCTTCAAAAGCACCAACTTATCCATTATTTCCGTGGACTTCCCATTACCAGTAGAGCTGTAATCGAAATCGCCGAACTTTTCTCTGTAGCTCTCAATCATGGGTTCCAATCTGTTGGCAAAAGTTCCCACATTGAAAGTCTGATCGTCATCGATTTGGTAATCCTTGAACGAAATTGGTTTCGAATGATTTCGCAACAAAGAGTTTCGTGTGAAATCAGTGACATGAAGAATATCTGGGGTATTCTCGTTCATGAAATGATCCAAGCGAAGCGCATAGCAGAAGATAGTAGCCTGGCAATGTTCTATCCCGAGCTGGTTTAAGTCTTTGATTTGTAGGATTCCAAGGTCTCGCCTGTGATTCTTTCGATATGGAGGCATACGGCGGTTTCACGAATTGAGAAGTTGCTTATGTATGATGACAATACCACTTGTGATTCTATAGCGCGTTGTATATGACGCGATTGGTTTGGAATCTCATCAGCTTAACACTTATATACCGTACTCAGGCTTAAAGATACCAAGCATCCAAGCAGAACATCAAACTTGAACACAATATTAGTAGAAAGGTTCATTGTGCTCAAAACTTCAGAATAATTGAATGCTGACATACTACACCCATACCCAAATTTCGTCATTCATATTTTTGCTATACGTATGGATTTACTTTATTCACATTCTATATCTTGTAGTAGAGATCAAGATCTATAATCTCCATTGATCGTGACATACTCGTGTGACAAGTCACATGTCCAGAATTTAGCTTCTTCGCCACCTCCAGTTCCCAAATCGATCTCAATCACCAAATCTTCGTTCTTCAAAATTTCTGATGCTCTTTCTTCGTCCACTTTCTCGGGTTCTCCATTTACAAGAAGTTTCAAAATTGGCGAACCATCAGTAGGAACAAAAGAGACGTTCGTGCTGGATGGAATTACGGAGTTTTCAGACGATACATTCGAGTAGCCAATGGCACACAAAATTCTACCCCAATTGGCATCCTGTCCAAACATTGCAGTCTTGAACAAGGAAGAATTCGAAATGGAACTGGCAATAGATTTTCCATCCTCGTAACTCAAGGCATCTTTGACCTTGATAGTTATGAATTTAGTTGCACCCTCACCATCTCTAACCACCAATTGTGCCAACTGCTGGGCAAACTCGGTGATTTCATTTTGCAAAATTTCGTATGCTTCCGTAGTCTCTTTTCCGGTATCAATTAGCGGGCCACCAGCAGCTCCGTTAGCGATGGCAACAATGGTATCATTGGTTGACATGTCACCATCAACAGATATACTGTTGAAAGATCTCTCCGTAGCATGTGAGAGTATACTTTTCAACGCACCAGCAGAAACAGGAGCATCAGTAGCGAAGAACCCCAAGAGTGTAGCCATGTTGGGACATATCATTCCCGCTCCTTTTGCAAGCCCTGCCAACGTGTATTTGTGACCCTGTAGCTCGAATTGTTTGGTGACTAGTTTGGGGAAAGTATCAGTAGTACAGATGGCATTAGCGCATGCCAACCAATGTTCATGAGAGTCCCCTAAGTTCCCAAGTGCCAACTTTGGAATTCCAGCTAGAATATTGTCTATTGGCAAATTATTACCAATTACACCTGTAGACATCACCAACGTCGAGTTCTCGTGATTCTCCAACACAGCATCAGTAAACTTAACCATGTTCTGCGCATCCTTCATCCCTTGAGTACCCGTTACGGCATTAGCATTACCACTATTGATTATAAGTGAATTTACGCCTTCACCGGCCGTGTTTTGTAAAATTTTGGAGGATACTTGAACTGGTGCTGCTTTGAATTTATTCTTGGTGAACACACCAGCAGCGACAGCTGATTTTCCATGATCATTCTTTAGCATGGCCAAATCTAAGGACTTGCCATCTTTCTTGACACCACAATGAATCCCCCCCACCTTGAAGCCCAAGGGGTAAACACCTGAAGAGGGCACGAATCTTTGTGCTTTCGAAAGGAAACGAAGTTGTACACGATGAGACATTATTGATGGAAATTCAAGAAGTGAGAATTGGCGATATTTAAGTATTCGCTCATGCGGTAATTGAGTCATAACCGAGTGGCTGATAAGAGTTTCTATTTTTGAGCAGGAACATATTTCTTCATAGACAGTTTGAAATTTCTGATTTCTGATTCATGCTTATCGAATGCTTACCTGACCATGATGTACCTCCTGCCCCAGGTAACATGAATCGCACTTAGCTTAGTTAGGTAGTTTATGTTAAGCGCGGTGAACACAACATTCTCACCAACTACATCTAATCCTGCACATAGTATTTTTAGAAGGTGGCACCAGAAATCAATGTTACCGAGCGAATGTCATCTTGTTTGTATCATCTCATCTATATGTCACGTGATTTGTGATTTAAACTGGCTAAGATCATTTATCCTTCAGAAGAGCTTCTTCGATTCCTCTGTCACTCACATGCCGTCTCCTATGGGCATGAGGCACATCATTAACATTTTAAATCATAGAAATTCGAACTTGTTTGATGATAAGAGCTCAACTTTATTGTACCACAGCAACATACATTCTCAACTAGCTACAATATGATCAAGAGATTCCAAAAGTTCCATTTGAGGTATCCTCGACTACAACGAGAAAACTTGAACCATGTCGCCTCATTCTCAATAACAATCTTCACCAGGGCAGAACAAATGCCCATAGGGGTCAGTCAAGTTCCCTCACAATTCGAAAGTTCGCCGAATAATAACGGCTCTAAAATAGGCACATTACTAAGATCTAGAGAGGGGCCGCAAAGATCCATCGATGACATTTCTGTTTCTCTTCGGGATCTGGAACAAAGCAAAACCCGAAAAGCAGATCAACATAATGCTTTACAAATTAATAGCTTTTTCCAGGCCCTAATGAACGATGATTTTTTCAGGGCAAGACAGATTTTACAGAAACTTGGACAGCGGATAAATGTTCAATCTTCTCTTGAAATGAGAAAAGTCCAGATAGACAATTTCCTTTCTTGTGTTTTACTTATGCTTTCCACACAAAAATTGTCACTCCAGAACCTCAAAGTAACAATCGATGAATTCAATAAACGTTTGAAAAAAGTCACAAAGCTTGAATTGTCTGAGGAATTGGACTCAATACTTTTAGAGGTAAAATTGATGATCATGAAAAATTTGGTAGACTGTTATTCTGTCTTTCGACCTTCTCAGAAAAAGAACCAAAAAATGATCAATAACTCCATTGCATTATACTTCAAGTTTTTATTGAAGGATTTCAAACTCAACATAGAAGGTGTACAGATACTCGATGGTATAAATTTTGAAGCACTAAAGGAAATTTGCAAAATATCAAAAATCAAGATAATCGAGTCAAAAAGATACGAGGAAATCAAATCGATCATGCAAACTGATTCCACAAGTATTGCTTCCTATAAAGATCCGAATGGATTCGTCAATTTTACTCAATTGTGTTCCTATATAAAGGATATTAGATTCGATAAGTATGGACTGGGGAAACTTTTTGATATTTACGAGAAGTTGAAACCAGAACATCAGAAAAGATTCATGATGGCGTACCAAGAATTCAGCAAATTAAAGCAATATCAAGTTGAATCTTGTTGCTTAGATTTGGTAGAAGAAGTCAAAATCCCAAGAAAGAAAACTAAGCATTTAATAATTAATAAGTTCAGATCCGAAAACGAAAAATTCATGAGTCAATGGTTTGTGTCGACTGTTGAAGAATTGAACAGGATAGCAAAACGGGTTCTGGAAGCATCCGATGTGAATTCATTATCAAAAAATGAGCAAGTACTTGCAAGATATTTCGTTGCTTGGAATTTAATATCCAAAAATGCTCTTGCTACATTATTGATTTCAAACTTAATCTCCTCGACCATGACTTCCAAAACCGACTATGTCAAATTAGTAGACCTAGTTTCACAAGTCAGTTCATCCTACAAAAGACTCATTTACAAGGAAAAGGCATACCAATCCATACGCAAAAAAATCTTGCAAAGGTTCGATGATGATGATGGCTTAAAGTTGTTTGCCAGCCTTATCAAGATAGTCATGGCGCAATGTAAAATTGATTTTCTGAGAACAGATATTGAAACCATGAACGAAATAAGAGTCCTTGAGAATTTTGATGGTGACAAAAGTGAGATGTTACAAGATAACCCAGCATTCACGCATGAAACTATTTGGATTAGTATGAACAAACTGTTGGGGATCGTGAGAATTAATCCATTCTTATTTCACAAGTTCAAAACATATGATTCTTTGACGTACACAAGGTCCCTTTGTTTGCCAATGCTATGTACGCCTAAACCTTGGCTCTCTCCTAATGATGGTGGATATTTGAAGGATTTGAAGCCGATAATCTTTTCTAATGACGTTAATACCTCCTTGAGGTACTTGAAAAAAGCTCATGAGACTGGGCAAATGGGCTCTATTTATACCGGATTAGATATCTTGGGATCTACTCCATGGGCAATAAACTCAGATGTTTTGGGGGTTTTCAATAAAGTAATGGATTTTGAGCAAGGGTTTTTGAAGATCCCTCCGAATTTAACGTTTATCCCCGAAGAAGAAAAAAATTTTCATGATATAAAGAGCTTGAGGATACAATATAATATGATCAAACAGATTGCCAATTGTTTCGATGCAAATGGTGATATGTTTTATCTACCTCATGGAGTCGACTTCAGAGGAAGAGCATATCCTATGGTTTCTGAACTCTCACATTACCAGCAGGATCCTGTTCGGAGTCTCATGATGTTTTGGATAAGCAAACCTTTAGGTAAAGAAGGATACAGTTGGTTAAAGTATCAATTGGTAGGCGTTTTTGGGAAAGACAAATTAGGGAAGAAGGACCGCTTGGCGTTTTTTGACGAAAACATTGACAATATTATTGATTCTGCGCAAAATCCACTAAAAGGATCAGGATGGTGGAAATCTGGAGAAAAGCCGTGGCAGACCTTAGCTCTTTGTATGGAGGTTGACAAAATCATGAAATTCCAGCAAAAACATGATATAGAGGACTATCAGTGCAGAATCCCAATACATCAAGATGGCTCATGTAACGGACTTCAACATTATGCTGCATTAGGCTTGGATCAAGAAGGTGGTCAATCGGTAAATTTGGTGAACAACATAACGGGTACAAGGGGAGATGTTTATTCGAATGTTTTAGACATTGTGGAAGCCAAAGTTCAGAAGCACATGAGAGAAGACAAAAGGATTGCTAAACTTGCTAACACTATCTTGTCTAGAAAGCTTGTCAAGCAGACAGTAATGACAACAGTTTATGGTGTTACCCAATATGGTGCAGGTTCTCAAATAGAACAAAGGATTAAAGAATTTATTGAGCAGAATTCATCTAAGAGAATTTCCACAGAATTAGCCGAATTGAAAACGTCACAACGAAAAGTGGCCATCTATTTGGCTTCCTTGGTTCTAGACTCTGTCTCTGAATTGTTTGAATCTGCACATTTAATTCAAGAATGGCTTCTCGACAACTGTCATAGAATTATCAATTCATTCGACATCGAGACTATCAAATGCATGAATAAAGAACCAAATTTTTTGGGACTGGAGTCTTATAAACCAATGATTTGGACTTCGTTGTCAGGATTTCCAGTTGTTCAAACTTACAAGCATACAAAATTTTCGCTTATACCGACAACATTACAAAGCATCAAAATCAATCGACAGTCAAAGTTTGCTCCAGTAAACAAAAGAAAGCAATTGAATGCAGTCGCTCCTAATTTCATTCATTCCTTGGACTCAATTCACATGTTGATGACTGCTGTATCCTCAAAAGTTGCTGATATTGGTTTTGTTTCTGTACATGACTCCTTTTGGACCTATCCTAGTGAAGTCGAACAACTAGCAACTATATTGAGACATGAATTTGTTCGCTTGCATTCATCAGAAGTGATGGAAAGCTTACGAGATGATTTGATGCATACGACTAAAAAATCTTTTCAATTAGTTTGGCTCGAAAGTTCTCAAAACGAAAAATTGGTATCTGAGATATCGATTATTAGAAAATTGTACTGGAACCCAAAATCGATAAACAAAGCATTGTTGAAAGAATTGAAAGAAATGACTGAGAGTAGATGTGCAATTTTAAGGCTCATCCAAAAATTCGAACCAGAATTATACTTTAAAAAGAGATCAGGAAAAGAGGTTGAAAGCTACCCGACTAAACCTGACAAGCCAAGAATTGTTCGTAAATTAGAAATGAAATCATTTATCCCTGTATGGGTACCTGTGCTGATATTGGAATTACCTCCAAAAGGTGACCTAGATATCAATGAAGTTTTGAAAAGTGAATACTTCTTTTCATGACGTCTGGTCCATTTAATCTTCTCTGATCATTTTCTCTAGCTTCCCAAAAATTCTGTCCCTGTGAATTGCAATTGGATCATCGTGGTCAGACTCAAAGAAATGATTTCTTTTGACTCCAGTGTCATTGAAATAAACGTCTTCAGATAAATATTCACCATCATAATCGTAGTCATAATCGTATTCATCTTCCAATAATTCTAATTGTCCATCCTCTGCATTTTCTAATTCATTAGTATCACTCAATGCACCAGCATCTTCATCGGACGGGTAGTCATTCTGATAAAAGTCTTCAGCGTTTGAATCTTCATCGTCAGAAACAGGAGCTGGCTTATTGGGATCGTCATCATCTGATTGATAGAGTGAGTCTTCTGTGTCATCAAAAAAGCGAATATAACCTATCTGTGCTTGAGGGTGATTTTCGGTAGTCAATGGGATATTGTTGGTCAAAAAATAAACATCATATACGTATTCTGATACAACTTCTTGAGCTGTGACTTCTGTACTTTCAACCTTACTCTTGTTTCTTCTCTTTCTTGTATTTCCACTATCGTCTTCCATGCTCAAGTATGATGATATCATATCAGATAATTCATTGGGGATCTCGACATCTTCTTGCGTTTGTTGTCTAGGAATGACAAATTTACGTTTTCTGTTATTGATAGATTTATCCTCCGAATGTCCGTTCTCTTTATCGCCACCGGCCACATCAAGCACTGAATCTATCACCGACTGCTCATCGCTTTTTTTCAAGTCATCTGTTCTATTCAATTTGTAAAACCTCTGTTCTCTTTCAAAAGGTGACCTCGTTCTTGGAGTATTTATTGGAGAAGGTTGCTTTGACGATATCGGAGTTGATGGCTTTGATCTTTTCGGCTCTCTACTTTGCAATATTAATGCTTGAAGGGGGTCTTGATCCCGCTTGCGCTTAATACGTAAAATCTTGGGGGGTTCGTTCATGGTAGTAAGTGGTTGATGATTATTTCGCAGTGATTACAAAAGATAATTATTGTCTCGATAAAATGGTATAGTACAGTAAGAAAGAACTGTAGATGCTAATTATTGATAGATGTGTAAATATTGAACGTAACCATGGGCAATTGAGTCAATTCGGCGGTAACATTCCCATCTACGCCAAAACTCTTCAATATACCTCTTATCACGCCACAAGGAAACCAAAGATGGGCCTTTGCTTTATTCACCGTATCGTACATTCCTTTTGAGCTGCTTAATACCGAAATCATCTTGTAGTTACTGTCAACCAAAACAAAGGTCCCTCTATGGTTTGTTCGCAAGTTATCCATTTGCTTATTGTAAAGGCATTTCCAAACATCCCGACACACAAACTTCATGACATCTAGAATGTCAACAATTTTGGATGGTGGTGCTCCTGAAGTCGCAAATCTGGCGTTCTTATATAGCAAAAGTTCTGCCAACTTCAAGCCTAGATTGCATCCATAAGCTTCAATTCTTAAACTTACGTCATCTCCTGTCAATAAAGGCAGATCCAAAGCATTCACTGTTCCGGGAAGATCATTTGCAATCTTTGAAAGTGGCTTATCATTGGTAGTATAGTCATCTTTATCGGCCAAACCATCAAAGGCATTGGACTCTGCTACTTTGTGGGAAACACGAATTGCAGTTGGCACAAATTCTTGAAGCAAAAAATGGAGGACGGAGGCATTCACATACGACTGTGTATCCAACACTTCATTTGTATCAATCGATGCTGGGTCCAGCCCTTTTACTGATCCGGTTGAAGCTGACATGATCGAGAAGAACAACCTTGAATAATGGGTCGTGTGTCAATCTTAGGGTATACTGTAGATAGTGATTTGATATGCCGTCACGTGCAAAGAGTAGCGAAGCTGAATGATAGTGTGCCAAACTCTGCCTAAGAAGATGTTGTTTTCTTAAGCATTTTGTCTACAAATTCCTGTCTTTCAAATCTTTCAACCTGTAACTATCACAATACTTGAAGCAAACCCTTGAATAAGAATACTTCATGATCTAAGAGCTGATCTTCATTAACAACTTCAACTTTTTCACACATCAAAATTGGACAATCCGGTCGTTAAAAAGAAAACTTGCTTAACAAAGGTTTGTCGGGGACACTTAACTAAACTTGTTCCAATATGTTGAAGCTTAATGGCTTGATTTTGATATTTATTCCATCTATGACATATTTAAGGAACGAGACACAGAGTAGTATAAACACCGGAGCTTTCACCAGCCCGGTCACGTGATTACAGACGGTAATAGCGTCCCTGTTTACGGTCGTGTTATATGGTAACAGCACGACTTTGGTGACACATGATCCTATTGGTTCGCATGAGGCGCCAATGCGCCTGTTACCAGCCTCCTCCTGCATGCTGCGCGCACAATTTTTGACCGGGGGTACCCACGACGAAAAACGGGACAAACGACGTTTCCGGCATTTTTGCTTTTTTCCACGTGCACTTCTGGCCAATTTATCAAACTAACAACCGCTTGGCTAATGTGACAGCTTCGGTCCCACGTATTATACAACAGGTAAATTCATCGAGTGGTGTTAGCAACGTGTGTAAGACGGGTACCGCTTTCACATCATACGGAATTTTTGGTTATGATCTTGGTAACTAGTTTTTGGCGATATGTAGTCCCTGTTGCCGCTGCTAGCCCGACTGAGTGTTTGCCACCCTCCAGCGCCCTCACTACAAGCGACAATCGGTAACTTGACAACTTAACACGTAACTATCACGTTGCTACTACAAACACTGAACTGGTTTCTAAGCATTCGACTGGGCTTAACTCGTACCCATCTACATACACGCCAGATCCTCTCATAGTTTGCCTGTGTGCCGTAGGTCAGACCAACCCCGTACTTCTTGGCTCGCACAACTGCCAGGACACGTCGTGACCGTTGGAACGGAGCGTTCAAAAAAAATACATTTGAAAACACTACAACCACCTAAAGTCTTTATCTATCTTGTCAAAAGATACCACAAGAACATAGACACATCACATCTGTCTCATCCCGTTCAGACAAAAGAGTCCTGTCTACGTCCTGACAACTTCCTTCAAAGTTTCACCCTTCTTACTGCCAGTGGTTCGTTCCACATTCTTGTACCAACGACCAAGGTGACCATTTCATTAGAGGCAGTCTTTTCGAACGATCAATAAGTTTCACGCCTTCTTCAACCGCTCCTGGCCCCAGTATCATTTTTTTATCAGTCGTACCGCCCGTCAGGTAGGTCGCCATCTTGATACCAACGCCTTTGGGTTTTTTTATTTCCTGAACCCCTGTCATTTAAATTTCATTACAACACCACTAGCATAGGTTCTTGTCGCAAGTCTGAGGCGAATTCCCATCAAACCAACCATATGCTTACCATGACTTCAGAAACCAACATAGGTCTGTTTCACAACTTGCCTCCAAATAGCTCACTTTTGTCCAGTCAGTCAAATCTTCAACACCACCACATGCCACTTTCTCATTCGCATCCTCACAATCAACTGGGAGCATCTCAACCACCTCTCTTGAGCTCCCTCATAACCTCGTTTCCAGCTTCCGCTACGTCTCCTACCACTTCAAGTGTGTTGAAATTGAGTAACATCCCCTCTGATTTGACGAAAAGAGAGGCGACGATATTGTTCGCCTTGGTTATTGATGAGATTGTTAACATTGAAATTAATGATTTCGTTATTTATGCATACTTCAAGAATATCAATACTTGTTTGACCGCAGCAAAATTACTTGATGGGAAGTACATCTTTGGTAATGATTATCCCCCAATCAAGGTAGAATGTGACTCCTTGAGTTCTCCCCCTCACTCCACTGCATTCAATTCCGTAAGATTGTCGAACTCGAACATTTCTCCACCTCATCTCAATCCTCAACTTCATCATCAACATTCTGCTCCAACAATCAATACGATTCCAAATCAAAACCAACAGGCACAAAATACTCAGTCTCTGCAAGCTCAGACCCAGCAATCTTCACAACAACCACAATCTGCATCCTCTGGTAATTCAGCTCCCTCCAACGCGGCCAATGCTGCGTTTGACAACTTTCAGAAAAGACAATCAATTGGAAATCAAAGATCACGATTTGTATTTAGCGACCCATTTTCTGGTCCTGGGTCGTCCAACAATACAAATGTACTTACACCAACAAGTGCAAGTAAGCCAAGCTCTGGAATAGATCTTTCTGATTTGACAGGAAAATCTATTTTGTTGATGGAATCCCAGAATGATGCCAGAGAATACGATAGCCTTGTCAGAGATCCATGGGGTTCTAATTCAACTTCAGCTGGTGGAAATGGACAATCAATTCCATTGAGTTCTGCTCCCCAAACACCAAGTATAAACTCTTCCCATGCACCATTTGACTGGAGTACAGCCAATCATTCCAACTCATCATCAGCTTCTGCAGTACCTGCGAACGGTTCAAACAATAACTTGCCAACAAGCAATACCACTAATGGTAACAACCCTACAGTCAATGGAACTCAACCAACCGATCGCAGAAGAGCTTCGTCTTCATTTTTCAACAACAACCCTTCATTGCATTCTTTATCTAATCAACCAACCACGGCATCTGTTTTGGCAAATCAACAACAGTCACAACTGCAGCTGCAACTGCAGCCTCCTTTGATAAGTCATCAATCATCTTCTACTGTTCCACAGGGCCCAACTGCAGCTGGAATACTAAGTGCTCAACTGCTGCAACAACTGCTGCAACTGCAATCCCAACAAACTCTGCAATCACTGCATACGCAATCACAACTGCAAGCTCAAGCTCAACAAGCTCAACAGCAAACCCTGCAATTACAAAGTACAACAGGTGGTTTGTCTCAGCTTAGTTTACAATCATCTTCTGGTTCCAAAACTCAACCTGGTACCAAGAATCCTGCTACTGGTTCTACAGTACAACCATCTCAAAGCAGTTCGAATGTAACACAGGCAGGACAGGCTGTAAGAAGTTCTTCAACCTCAAAGGATGTTCCAGATTTGTCTTTGTTGGCAAGGGTTCCACCTCCTGCAAATCCGGCCGATCAAAATCCACCTTGCAATACTTTGTATGTTGGCAACTTGCCACCTGATGCAACTGAAGCTGAACTTAGGGCATTATTCTCTCCGCAGAAAGGATTCCGCAGGTTATCCTTCCGGACTAAGAATCAATCTCAATCAGGTGGACCTAGTGGTACTAGCAATCACAACCATGGCCCAATGTGTTTTGTGGAGTTTGAAGACGTGGCGCATGCTACTAGGGCATTGGCTGAATTGTATGGTAGAGCCTTACCAAGACCAAGTGGTAGTAATGGAAAAGGAGGAATCCGTTTGTCATTTTCTAAGAATCCATTAGGTGTTCGCGGTCCAGGTAATCCAAGAAGAGCTTCAACTAACCAGCTACCTACCTCCACTTCCTCAACTTCGAATGTTCAAAGCAATATCTCTAGTAGTAATGGGGTTGGAAATTATGGTTACCTGAGCTATCATCAAAAATGATTAATGCCTTCGCATAAACCTTTATCTACTTCTTCCTATTGATTGTTATTATTACTATAATTTGTGGCATTGGAGACGTCGCCCTTTTTTGCATACTTACTGCTATTGGTAGCAGTATTGTAATTAGGTGCCATTGCTGTTATTAACGATGATCCCTACTGTTTTCTATTGCTATATTATTACTCCAATTTTGTCTTCTGTATAATTTCTGTTATTTGAAATACCATGTAGAGTTGACTTTTGCAACATTGTGCGCAATTGTGCTTTGTTCATCAATTTCATTTATTACCACATGACCGAAAGGCATAAGCGAGCCTCTACACTGTCATACGGAAAGAACAATCCAGATGGTGCTTCCAAGCCCGGGTATGATTCGCATGGGACAAACAACAAGAGTCGATCTAGATCTAGATCGTTGAAGTTGCAGAACAGATCAAACGACTTTGAATTAAAGCATTCGAACACGAAACAACTAGATGATTGCAAAACATTAGCAGCAAATCTGTTTCCTGTTTCAAGTAATACCCTGTCGGTTAAGAAGATAATGCAAACCGTTGATTCAACAGACTGGGTACAGCACATAGAATTCACTGTTGAAAATATTAATTTTGAATATTATCTTTCATGTTGTGATTTCGAACTTCCAGTTCATGACTGTTCAAATTATTATCTTACAATAGATCAAATAATGCTTGAATTAATCAAGTGGAATACTTGAGACTTATCTTTTGATTAAGCTAATTATATCCTTAGGATTTGCATACGTCTGTGTCAACCACTCTGACTCGAGTAATTTCGATGTGGATAATCGCTTCGTACAATCTGGGTTCAATAACCCAATTATTGGCTCTCTGGCATCATAATGGATCTCTTTGAAAATTAACATCACTCGATTATTAGAAAATGTGGATGTCTTATCATTTAATTGGTTTATTATCTCCTTCATGTCAGAACTAGTCCTAGGATAATTTTGCACATAACGTGAATATGCTAAATTTCTGTTATCTTTTTCAGCACTACTCCATGGAGTTTTCATCAAGATGATATTCATATAGATTACTCCTAATGCCCAATAATCTATCGCCTTGAAATGACAGATTTTCTTGTCGCAAAAATCATTTATATCGAAATTTCCGGAAGAGATTTGGGTCTCATATTTGAATAATTCTGGCGCTTTGAAACTAGGTGTTCCACAGTGAATATCATGAGGCAGATTCATGAAATTCTCTCGCGTGGCATCAACATCACTAATGTTGATGCTGTATCCAAAGTCGCTAATTTTTATCACACCAGAAGAGTCAATTAAACAATTTTCGGGCTTGAGATCTCTATGTATCACATTCTTGGAATGCAAATATTCAACTCCTTTCACAATTTGCTTATAGATGCTGTCCTTCAAACTAGTAGTCACTTCAATTTTGAACTTCCTCAAACTTGATAAAAAATTCAAGAGATCCCCCTGAGGATAAAATGGAAATATCAATGCAAGTTCTTCTTCAATTTCTGTATTTGCAACAGCAAGAATATCAGCTATATTTCTATGAGAGCAGGATTTAATGATATTAAATTCTCTGTGAACACTGTCTTCATATTGTTTTCTTGTCTGTTTAGGATGTTTCTTTATGATTTTGATGGCAACTATTGAAGTTTGTGTCTTATCTGAGCCTTTTACCACTATCCCATTTGCACCCTCATAGATTGGTTTGCTGGTCTTTACGAAGACTTCACCAACGGAGTCCAAAGGTAAAGTTGTAGTGAAATACCTTGAAGTCGATTCGGGAGTTATTTCCACTGACTGTTGAACTTTTAATGCAATTTTTGGTATGGAAAATTTGGACATCCTGAATTTTTAGTTATGGGATAATATTGAATGAAGGAAGCATCAACTTAAAACTGAAGAAAATGGAAATGAGATTTTCCTTCCAATGTGTGAGCAATTCGAATTATAGGGATAATCAAATGACTGAACCAGTTGAGCACAACTTCACTCAATTTGGTCAAGGGGTGGTCTTCAATTGTGAATGCAGCCAATCGAACCTTAATGAAAAAGAATGCCACCCGGTTTTCGAAGAACTCTCAACCTCTAATTATTATCCCGTGTGAAACCTTTTGCCCGGTGCTTAATATCCACCAGCAGGAGCCCTCTGCTTTCACAACGAGATATGGGGAAATATCGGACATTCAATTCCATGCACGACATCTCTAGTTTCCATTACTAGATTTCGGGGATTATTCTCACACCGGGGAAACTAACCCTACGTCCAGTTCAAGAATGTGTTCCGCACGTGATTAGATTGGTGTGCGTATGTGTACTTTGGTATGGCGTGCATACAAGATGTTGCTGTTTTTGTGATTGCGGCAACAAACATGGGCTCATACATCAGGGCATGACGAGGCTGATCATCTCGAACATGGTCAGGTACCTGCATCGATAATCACACCCTACCTTCGACAAGATGTTCACCTTGATTCATCTATTGTCACTGGCGCAGCATACACTCGAGAGTAGTCATGGCCCTGGCTTGCGCCATGCCAAGAATGGGTACTCTAGCGTAGACATACACTGATCTGGATAAACATGACTTCTTGCACCCGTTTGAAACGGCTGACAGAAATAAGCCTCTGTTGTTGTTGTGTTTAAAATTGCTGCGTAAATGTGGTATAAAGAGTGCGCCATTCCTCAAGCTGAGAAACCAAACAAACATGATAAGACGTCTAATTACCTTCCTCCCAATTTTGTTCCTTTTAGGTTCCACCCTTCTCTTACTCTTCATCAACTTGAGTGGAGCCAATACTTCTTCTGTATTGGGAGAGTTTTATTTCTCCCAAACGAACACTGCAGGTATCCCAGGACAAAGAGAAGTCACCAGATGGACAGCTTACGGAACTTGTGGGGTTGAAAACGGTAGAAATGTCAATTGCGATGCTTCTTCTCCTGCTTTCCCATACTCTCCACTCGACAATTTCGGTACTTCTGACAACATACCAAAGACTTTCGTGAGCGATAGACGCACATATTACTACAGCACCAGGATTGCATATGCGTTCTTCTTAATTTCGTTAGCATTTACTGTATTCTCACTTTTGATGGTCTTGCTTTCATGTTGCTGTTCGGGCTTTGTTACTGGAATCCTCAGTGCCATCCTAGTTTTTGCTACCTTTGTGTTTTCGGTCATTGCAGCATCTTTGACCACAGCAGCACACGTGAGAGGTAAAAATGCCTTCAACAAAGCAGGATTTGATTCAAAACTTGGAGTGAAAATGTTCGGAATTATGTGGGCTACAGTTGCATTGCAGCTAATTTCTGTGTTCACGTTAATCTTCACAAGTAGTTATGCACGCTTGACTAAAAAGCAAAAGCATGAGGAGGTCTATCACTCTGACAAATTCAGCTCGAACTATTCCTCATGATGTTTAAAGGTTAATAAATGTAATACTCATTAAATCATACGTAAGTGCCATAATAGAATATTTATTATTATTATAATAAATTAACAGATCCGAACTCTTTGTTTTTTCTTTTCTGTTGAGACACTACAGTACACAAATAAGACAATCACTTCAAAATTCGAAAGTCCAAGTTAAGATGGTTTTCACTTCTTTGCACCGTATTTAGTGACTGTTTTTCCATCAGGAATAGTAAAGAAGATGGCAGTCTTACCTTCCTGGTATGCCTGGTCGACTCTATAGTAACCTTTTCTTTCAAATTGGATCACATCCCCTTCTTTCAAGTTACGAATATTCAAATCGGCAATAGCCTTTGTGTGGAATTCGGTTTGAGGAGTAAGGAAGTCTTCAAAATTATCATTTTCTTCCAACTTGTCCTTCGTGATCAAGTGGTCAAAGTCAATCAATTCAACTTCAACTTTATCCGAAGTGTCAGCAATCCAAGTGATTTTCTTTGATGTCTTTCTAAAGTCACCTTCCAAGTGCAAATTTGCTTCAACTTCTTGAACAACATTACCATTCTTAATGACTTTAGAAATAATGGCATTACCCCAATCCATGAATGTAATTTCTTCGTTTTCATTCAAACCTTCTGCATCAGCTTGGTCAATCAAGATCTGATCTGCAAAGATAACAAATTTTGTACCAACTTCAGGATTCTTTTTATGTTTAGGCTTTTCTTCCTTGAAAGCTTCTTTGGGACCATTCAATAACTTAACTTTCACAACATCCTTGTCCTCGACAGCGACGAATCTTGGAGCAATTGGATCAATAACTTTTTTGTTCAAGGCCCAAATAACGGACCAATCCAAGTTGATGATGTTCTTAGAAGGTCCTTGAGAAATGATGAAATTTCTCAAACCTTCAACAGACATACCTCTTCTTCTGACACCCCTTACAGTTGGGAATCGAGGGTCATCCCAATTGGAAACATACTGTTTGTCAACAAACCATTGTAACTTTCTCTTTGAAAGTAAAGTTCTTACGAAATTAACTCTTCCGAAATCCCAGATGTCAACGTGACGTAATTTCAAAGCATTCAAGATCCATTCATATTGAGCATTACGGTCTCTGTACTCATTTGTTCTCAAAGCATGAGTGACGCCTTCAATAGAATCCACCACAGGAACGCAGAAGTCATAGACTGGATAAATTTTCCATTGAGTTCCTGTTCTATGGTGAGGAGTCAAATTACATCTGTAAAGAACTGGATCTCTTAAGGTTTTGTTCAAAGCGGTATAATCAATCTTTGCTCTCAAACAGTTCTTCAAACCTTCTTCAGTACCATTCTTCATTTCTTCAGTAAAAACCTTTAAGTTTTCCTCAACGCTTCTGTCTCTTCTAGCTGATTTGTCACCAACCATTCTTTCCTCTCTCATTTTTTCCAATGGAGTGTCATCACAGTATGCCTTGCCTTCATTGATTAATTGAATTGCTAAGTCATACATTTGATCAAAGTAATCAGATGAATAGGTAATCTTATCACCCTTAATACCTAACAAAGCCAAATCTTCAATAATAGAATCTTGAAATTCGACCCTTTCCTTGGTTGGATTGGTATCATCAAATCTGATGATCAACTTACCCTTGTATGCATGAGCAAAGTACTCATTCAAAATTGCAGCTTTAGCATGTCCAATGTGCAAATATCCAGAAGGTTCTGGGGGGAAACGAGTAACAACCTTTCCCATTTCTGCATTTGGCAAGTCAATTTCAAAGTTTGCCTTATGAGACTCCTTTTTTCCACCATTCTTAGCAGTTTTGATAGACTTTCTCAACTCATTTACGCTTTTGGTCATGAGCTCGACAAGCCCTTCGAATCTCTTATCCTCCGCAAGAAAGTTGTACCATCTCGAAACGTTTGCATAAACTCCATTCTTGATAACAGATCCCATCAAAGCATTGGCTCTCAAAACTCCCCATACTGCAACATCTGCAACTGAAATTTTGAAGCCAACCATAAAGGATCTGAAATTTAAATGAGAATCCAATTTTTCTAAATCATTTGCCAATTCCTTGAAATTTTTGACATACAACTTTTCTAACCCGAACTTGGTCCAATTTTCAGACTTGGAACTGTCAGCCAAAATGTGAGGAAACTTCTCGCCTAAGTAAAGAAGTGCCTCTAACTGGTTCGTGTAGACATTACCCTCAGGAGTAACTAATTTAATTGAGGCATTCGCATCACTTGCGTCAACGGACTTCTCATCTAAATATTCGATAGGAATGGAAACATCATCATCACTAGCATTGACAAACCCAACAGCAATGAGAGTTGGGTAAGCCAAAAATTGAGCTTTAGAAGCAATTGTCAAAGTAAAAGACATTTGTGTTCTTCACTACAAATTTTTTTCAGATCTCAAAATCTGTTACTTTCTCACGTGACACAGTGCACTTGTAATAATATGGTAAGACTTCAAGGTTTCAACTCCATGCAATGACTCAGAATGCATCGCGGAGACTGGTTTCGCCTCCTATCAATGATATTTATAGACCTACAGCTAAGCGTTCACCTTCAATTTTAGTGACTGACTCGAGGTCGCATACCCTTAAAGGAGCACGAGCACCTTTTGCGGGACACAACTACAAGAAGCAACAACAGCAACAAATACAACTACAACAACAACTACTTCAACAACTGCAAGAGCAGCAGAATCTGCAACAAAATCAACACTTGCAACAACTTCTGCATTCTAATCCTCAATTTCAGCAGCAGCAGCATCAGAGCGCTTTACAAAAACGGTTTGCTTTTCGGAATAAGTTTACCGATATATCAGTTGATAAGCTTTTGAGTAATTCTAGTGACATCCCATCTGGACAGAGCAGACTACCACTGCTCATTGCTAGTACCAGCAGCTCCTCTTTCTCCACTAATCGTAACCTTGGAATTGATAAGAACCGCAATGATCCAAGTGCTAGATATTCCGATGGCATGAGAAAAAATATCCGAAGTATTCCAAAACTTTCACAATCATTGCCATCAAGAACATCGAAAACGTCTCAAAAACTCGTTTTGATTCCGGAACAACAAAAGTATAATTCTCCACCTCCACTGAATGTTGCCATAACGTCATCGTCTAATGTGGTAGTAGACTTACAGGCTCAGATCCAAAGGTCCAGAGCAGAATTAATGCCAAAAGAAGCTAGAGCTCATGAGTTTAGTCGAATGACTGCATACTTTATTTGTGAGGAATTCAACCTTAAAGCTGTGAGTAAGTTCTTGAGGGAGCATCACGAAGTAAAACCTAGGACTTATGATGAAGCTCTATATGTGCCTTACGCATTACCCTTACTTCCGGGTACTGACGGTTTTCGTGTCAAGTCTAATAATTCAGCCAAGCTGCTTCCCAGTAAGAGATTTATGGAGAAGTTGATTAACAGATCTGAACAACTAGATCATTTATATGAATATTATTCTGGAGTTGAGACTCCCGAAGATGCGAACAATTATTCAATGGATCCGGAATTAGAAAATTTTGATAATAATTCACCTTTTGATCCTTCCGAACCACAATTCTTCGCCCCACCCCTCGAATCTCGTATCAGTGACGAAAATAATGCTGAGGGTACGGATTCTCTGACTCAACTTAAGAAAATATCCAGTAAGGAATCAACACCAGAAAGCACGGCCGACGTTTCCAAGCATCACGCTGAAATGTTTGTGTTGGCTTATGGAATAGTAGTGTTTTGGAACTTCTCAGAGACACATGAAAAAAATATATTGGCGGATTTATCCTTTGCATCCAACGTACCAGAACCTTTGTTGATCAATCCAATAGATGAGCAAGACATAGAAACTGAAGAATTTCACTTTGAATATGATAGTCAAATACATCGACCTAGAATTTACAATGACATGGTAACTTTGAGATCTGGAGATCATCTAATCAAGTTGACAATGTCACACGCAATCGCACAACTGACTAAATTGTGTCTATTTGAAAGTCGAATGGTGAATATTTTGCAACTGATTTCTAAATTACCTAAAAAATTGGCATTAACGGGAAGGTTGGGCCTAAAAAGAACACAATTGTTGAAGAAGTCAGGAAAGCTATTCAAATTGAGGGTTGATGTGAATCTATCAAGTTCAATTTTGGATACACCTGATTTTTTTTGGTCTTTCGAACCAGCATTAAATCCTTTGTACAATGCAATAAGAGAATACTTGGAGATTGATCAAAGGGTTCAGGTTCTAAATGATAGATGTAAAGTGTTCTTAGAGTTTCTGGATATTGTCAGTGATAGTATGAACGAAAAGAATACGAACAGAATAACTTGGATGATCATAGTCATCATTTTCTTGAGTCTATTTGTTAGCTTATTCGAATTTTTTCTTGAAATGCTATAGTTTTCGCATTATTTTAATTCTTCACACAAAGTTCGTTATACAGATTTTAAACATTATAGTAGATTCTAAGAAAAAAACGCACTTGAACTTGAACTTGAAATCATGACATGACCTTACCTTCGAAGTATGCTCCATCGGGATTATCTAAAGCAGATCAAGCTCGTAGTATCACACTGGGTGGCAAATCAGTGAAGAGACCGTTTGAGTTCACTTATAGAAACATTGACAACAGGATTGAGAATGCGATCGGACTAGACAATGACATAGAAATGATACCAATCGATGATCCTGAAGAGGTTGAAGCTGTCACTAACTTCATTGATTATGCTAGACTCAACCCTCAAATCAGCTTTCACAATAATATGGAGATAGATGACCAATTTGAACCAAGTGAAAGGGAGGTGACTGAAGCTTTTCGTTCTTTCTTGGTGTTAGATACGAACTTTTTGCTCTCCCATCTCACAATACTAGAGGAGCTACGGACAATAGCACACGATCATCAGATAACCATGATCATTCCAATAGCCGTGATGAAAGAGTTGGATGGTTTAAAAAATTCTAAAAAAGATGCAAACGAGTCGAGTAAGCGCTTATCAGGATATTCGATTGGGCATTTAGCTAGATGGGCGAACGATTGGATCTACGGTCATTTGGCTTCCAATGAAATTAGTATTAAAGGTCAAAAGATTTCTCAAAGATTGAACAAGTTTGTGTCTCAAGATGAAGCAATCCTCGATTGTTGCTTATTTTTAAAAAAAAATCAACCGAATAATTTGATAGTTCTTTTATCAAATGACAAAAACTTATGTCTCAAAGCCTTGACGAACGAAATTTTGACTGTCAGTTTCAGAAAAAATATGACTGGCACCTTGATTGCGAAAGTCATCCAGGAGGAGAATGTAAACAGATTTGGAACAAGTAGTGATAAAGGGACCACGAGTCATATTAGTTCTGTGAAGAATGACTTTGAAGAGACATCCAAAATCATCTTTTCAGAAGTCCAAAAGCTATTAGTGTCTATTGTTCATATCTGTATGGAATCATCGTATGGCGAGGATTTGGAATTATTGAGGAATTATGATAGAGATTCGATTGTGAACCTAACAGACTGTGCTTCCATTTTCATACGATTTTGGATGACAGTATTTCAGAACTATTTGTCAAGCTTCAAAGCTTTCTCTGAGATTGGAAAGAAGAAGATACCTATGCACGTGGAAATTCCAACCAATGCTACCGAACTCAATGAGTTCGTTGATTTCTGGGCTGAAATACTTACCATCTTATATTCGAAAGAGATGGATTTGGAACAAAACGAGGCATTGAAAAAATTAATTGAACGATGGTATGAAATGATACATCAAGTTTCTTCAGGCTCTGGATGATTATTAGTCGTTCTTCTTGAGATTCCCAAACTTAGGTCTTTTTCGGGCGTTTTGAGGAATGTTATGCATTGAATCAAGTGAAGATGTATCAACAACATCTAAATCTGCGTTGTACGAGTATTCGGGGAAACTGTCCTCATTTGAATCCAAACTTCTCTTTTTTTTGTGTTTAAGATCCCGTGCAACAGTACTGTCAATTTTCACGGGGGAGGTATAAAACGGATGATCTTTTTTTTTGTCATTTTTCATTTCGTTCCTGGAAGGTTTATCATGATGTGAAGAATGCCAGGTATGGTAATCTGAAACAGATCTTTCTAATGCTTCTTTAAAGGGCTTATGTACTTTCAAGAAGTTCTCATTCCAATTTCTATTCTCGAATGTTCCCAACTTCGAGGATACGCTTTTGTTGTTTCTCATGTAATCTGATAGTAACTGACTCCCATGGCTGAGTTTGAAATTTTCAGTTAAAAACTTTATGTAGTCTTCTTTCGTCTCAACAATACTTTCAAGATATTGCAATTTTTCCAATAGCAAATTATGATTGCAGAATTGCTGCATATTTAGCAGGGCAAAGAATCGACTACATCCAAGGACTGAAAGCTTTTGCAATTTGAAGTTCCAACCCAATTCATCACTGATTTTGATATTGAAGTCTTGATTGACTGCTGCAAGATTCAAATCTTTTGAGAAAAAGGATTTTCGTAACGTGTCCACTAGCTTTTTGGTATTCTGGGGGTCCAAGTCCTCAATTCCAACATCCCTCGCCTTTGCGATAAGATGACTTTTACTCGATTCTTCCATCCAAACATCGCGTAAATTAGTCATAATCACAACGTACTCACAATCACCTGGTCTAAATCCTATTATTGCATCTGAGGGTAACGTCAGTTCCAATGGGATTGTCCTCCATTGTATTGGTAGTTCAACCATCCAAAATTTAATATATCATTTGATGCAAGATACAATTTCCGTGCGGATAGCGAGAAAAACATCTTATCATGCCAGATGAAATCGAATGTAAGAACCTTGACGAAATGGTTCAAAGAATCATGAACCAATACCAAAAAAAAGCCCCAAATAGGTTAATCATTTCGGTGGCAGGTCCACCAGGTTCTGGAAAGACCACTTTATCAACGAAATTGGTTGAGATGCTAAATCAATTCGTAAAAGCATCGGTGGTGCTGCAAGATGGATTTCATCTATCTAGGGCCCAACTTCTTCAAATGCCTGATTCACAAACACTATTGAGAAGAAGGGGTGCACCATTTACTTTTGATGCAGAAGGTTTCTTGAAATTAGTGAAGAGGCTTCGTTTGGACCATGATCTGAAAATCAGTATACCGACTTTTGATCATAGCGTGAAAGACCCAGTGGAAGGAGATTTGATAATTGGGCCGGAAGTAAAAATCATCCTACTAGAAGGGAACTATGTATCATTAAAGGATCCCATCTGGAAAGATGTGGGAAACTATGTCGACGAAAGTTGGTATTGCGATGTCTCTTTAGAAATAGTTTACGAAAGATTAGTAGAGAGACATTTGAAATCTGGAATTGCATCTAACTTGAACGAGGCGAGAGAAAGAGCTGGAGGCAGTGATTTGGAAAACGCTAGATATGTTAAGAATAACTCAAAACTGCATGACGTGGTTATTACGTTGGGACATTCAATGGCTTCTTTCAACCAAAACGAGTGGAGTTCAACTTAAACTTAGTTAATAATATACATCTGATTTAATTTACTTTATGAAAAATGTTTCTGAAAAATTTAGTAACTACCTAGCTGCAACGTTGTATCTCATTTTTATACCCATCGCAGATAATTCGGAATCCAAGTATTTCAACACGAAAGGAATTGCTACTGTTGTAGTATCATCACCTCCAATGAATTTCTTACCTTGACCATCTTCCCAAATTTCGGAATCGTCAACTTGTCCAAACTGCTGAACGTAAGTATCGAGTTTGTGAGAACAGTTACGACATCTCACTGATGCCATTGTACCTATTCTTGGAACTGAGGTTTGGGTTGTCAATATAGAACCGCAAGATCTGCAAATTGGTGTTTGGGTGTAATCTGAACAGTTTAATAATCTATCTTGTAACAAGAAAGCAGTACCATGTCCTATTAATGCATCTCTCTCCATTTCTCCCACACGAATACCTCCAGATCTTTTTCTGCCTTTAACAGGTTGCATGGTTAATGAGTTCACTGGACCGGTGGATCTAACTTGAAATTTGTCATTTACCATATGTCTCAATCTTTGATAATAAACACATCCAATGTATATATCAGCCCTTAATTCTTCACCTGTAGCTCCAGAGTACATTGGTTCATTTCCATGATAATTATATCCAGCTTGTCTAAGTTGTTCACCAAAGAAATCTGCTGGCGTATCTTCCTCATTGAATTTCCAAGGGGTGGAATCCTGAGAAATACCATGCAATGCCCCTGCCTTTCCTGCTAAGGACTCAACAAACATCCCAATAGTCATTCTTGATGGAAATGCGTGTGGGTTAATGATAACATCTGGCTGTATACCAGTTTCTGAAAATGGCATATCCACTGTTGGCCATTTACGAGAGCAGACACCCTTTTGACCATGTCTAGATGAAAATTTATCACCTATGATCGGTTGTCTAGTAATTCTGAACTTAATCGTCAACATTTGGCATTCCTCATCTGAATCACCTAACAACTTCACCTCTTCAATAAATGCTGGTTCGGATGAGTGGTAAGTTTTTACCTTAGTTTTCCCCAATGTCTCGTCGTAGTATGCAACTATTGGATCACCTTCTTCTACCAATACACCTATCAATGGCAATCCATCAGCGTCTAGCTTTTCTTTCCATGACTCCGGCCATTCGTCATCACCAAAACCAAAATGTTGACTGATAGGATCACCTCTTCTTCTCGATTGTGACAAATCCACCTTTTCGACTTTATAAACAGTACCATATCCAAATCCTCTTTCATCGGCGGATTTGTTAATGATCATCGCATCATCCATATCGTAACCGGTGTATGAAATAACGGCAACAACGGCGTTCATACCATTGGGGAAATTGTCAAACCCATAATCATCGTACAACTTGGCTTTTACTATAGGTGTTTGACCAGTTTGAAGTCTGTATAACTTGTTGTCGGACCTATGCACTAATGCAACACCAGGAGTACCCATCGTTTGTTTACCCATTTGACATTGATACATGTTTCTTGGTGACTGGTTGAAATCAGAAAATGGTGTCAAATTTGCCAAGATTGATAAAATATTTGTTGGAGAAAATTCGACATGGGAGTGAATGTCATTCTCGATTTCAGCTGGTGTGACTGCTATATTCATGTAAACTTGCTCAAATGGCCCGAGAATGTCTTCCTTATTTAAAGGCAAATACTTGACTGGTCTCATCATTCTTGCACAACCTCCAAACAAGAATAATCCAGGATACTGCCCCTTGGCTGAGGGAGGAATGTGACCAACCTCCAAGTCAACAGGTAACTCTGGGTTACCCTCGACTTTTAAGAATCTGACGGTATCAGCGATAATTCTTCCTTGTTCATGAGTAGTCCAACCAACTATCTTACCATCTAATTGAACACAACATAAATTTGGGCCAGCTGCGAAAGTTGAAGGAGGTAACATACCAAGGTTAGCTAAAACAGTAGGAACTTTGGAGACATCTGATTGTTCTGTCGAAATTCGGCACTTATGTGCCAAGTGATTCAACAAACCACAAGGAGATCCATCTGGCGTATGAACTGGACACAAGAAACCCCACGACTCGGGCAACAATTTTCTAACAGTTGTAGTCTTTAATTCAGCAAAAAATGAACCTCTGTGTACCATCCGGAAATGACTTATGAATCTATGGAAATTGATTTTCTCGGCAACCACAGTATAACCGGAAACTTGTTGCAAGTCCAATCCAGATTGCGAAACTAAGTTACCAGTGGACAAAAAGTATTGCAATTTCTGACCAATGTTCTCATTTATGCGTAAGAACACCCTTGAAATGTATTTTCTATCGTTGAAATTAACTGCAGTACCACGGTTTAAGTCAGATTGCACTTGGAGTTTGAAGTTTTGCAAATATTCATCAATTTTTTCTTTGATGATCATACCGTACAAAAATCCACCTAACAAAATCTCTTGGTTTTGGACAGAATCTGGGTTATCTGGACAGCATTGACCTTCAACTAAGGAATATAACTTTCTAATCATAAAAGTCAACATGCGAAACTTGTCCAAATTCGAATTCAAATGAACCAAAACAATTCTCTCCAAGACAAGTTTACCAACTTCTATGTCCGAAAGATTATTTTCCACACCAAAAACAACTCTAAACTTGTCTCCTAAATATGCAAGTGTTTCTTGCTTTGAATACAAGTTATATGATTTGAAATTTCTTAACAACAACTCTAATCTATCAGTCAAAAAAGAGTTTTTAGTATCTGCACCAATAATATGATCAAAGATTTCCCGATCGTTTGTCTCAATCAATGCTTTCAAAATCATAACAACCGGAACCAAGTATTCATTTTTTCTCCAAGAGAATCTAAACGTTACATTTCCGTCATTCAAATAATGCAACACATTAGTTTGAGATGATTGATCCGGTCTCACGCATCTAATTTGAATACCAAACTTGGAGTATGCTCTTCCTCTATTAACAAACGAAGATCTTATAATTGCCATAGGAAAGTTTCTCCTTTGAACAATCAACATTCTGATAATCTTTTCAATACCATTTACGATGAAATATCCTCCCAATTCATCAGATTCCTCCTTCTTATTTACCAATTCATCTGGTGATAATTTCTCCAAATGGCATCTGTTTGTTTTCAACATCACTGGTAATTGACCAGCATCTCTGATTTCACTAATTTCTTCACCATCATTAACACTCCAAGTAACCTTCAATAACAACTTAGATCTGTATGTAGTCATCCTCTCCCTACATTCAGATGGCATCGTTTTTCTATTGATGCTCAATTTATCATTGGTTGGAACCATAGGCTTTGTGACCTCAACAGATTCAACCCTGATGTTCAATTTGTTTCCCGTACGTGCATCATTTTTTGTATCGAAAATGGTTTTGCTTCCTATATCTTTCACTGCAAGATTCAAGATACCACCATTTGGACCTTCTGTCAATGCATTAAAGGAACCAATATGGGGCAATACTGCATCGCTCAACAATGGATAAGCCGATTTGTCTTTTGGTGGGTTTTGAAAGCGCTTTTCCCTTTCTAGGGTATTGAATTGTTGCACTCCCATTGAAGACGGCAAGAGAAATGTGAGAAGAGATGAGAAAGTTTTGAAAGAATTTTGTCTGGGTAAAACTTTTTGATCACGTGCGAGATGAGATGATGTAAGTTGCACAATTCGACACATCCGTTAGGTACTTGTAACATGAGCTCCATCAAATCGAAACAAGATTATGTAGGTAGTCCATAGAATTATCATTGTCTGTACTATAAAGTTTTTTTTTGAATTTAAACTGCCTCTTGTGATAAAGAAATCGTAGTGCTATAGTTACAAGTGATATAATTAGGCTGTTTTCGCAAGTATCTGACTAAAGGAATTAACGATGATTTTATTCTACAACTTCAGCTAATGAAAACTGGTGATCTCCAATGGCATCTGGAAAATTAGTTAATAAATAATTTGTATTAATGAATTTTCTGAAAATTTACAAAATGCATTAAAACTCGGTATAGAGTATCAAGATAATTACAAAGACCACTTGACTGTTTCTAACATTTCAGAAGAGTCAGAACCTGATGTAGTAAATCGAAAGAAGCCCCACGAACAATTTTCGATCTCTTGGTACCGTGAGCTGAAAACTTGTTAGGACACGCATGACTGATGAACCATTAATTCGATGAGGGTTCACGATAAATGTTGAGGAACTGATGGCAAACTCACGTTTCGAATACGTTAAGCAGTTTGAAAGAGAAAACTATCTCTTGCCTGATACATATATCATCATTCGAGTTGATGGGAAAGGATTCCACAAGTTTAGTGAAATCTACGATTTCGCAAAACCAAATGACGAGAAAGCATTACGAGTAATGAATCTTACCGCCAATCAAATAGTCAAGAATTATCCTGATATCATGTTGGCATACGGTGATTCAGACGAATACTCGTTCCTTTTGAGAAAAGAATGTGATATGTATGAAAGACGAGAAATGAAACTTATAACAACATTTGCATCGGCGATGACTTCATTTTATGCACACTTTTGGAATCAAGAATTTCCGAACAAGCCTCTAGAGTTGAGAAAAATGCCAATGTTTGATGCTCGAGCAATTGTTTATCCTAACTTCAAGACAGTAAGAGATTACTTCAGTTGGAGACAAGTCGATTGTCATATCAATAATTTATATAATACGTGTTTTTGGACTTTGGTGTTAAAAGGCAAAATGTCACCCAAGGAAGCTGAAAATAAACTAGCAGGTACGCTCTCTGCCGACAAGAATGAGATTTTATTCAAAGAATATGGTATCAACTATAATAACGAGTGTGAAATGTTCAAGAAGGGAACGATAATAGTTCGAGATTACGAGAAATACGAAAAGGTCGAGAAAGAGCAGACATCCCGACAGAAACAGAGATCTGAGAAAAACAGAAGAAAAGCTATTTTAAACTTATTTCACGTTGACATAATAAACGATATCAAATTTTGGGAATCTCGTCCATGGCTTTCCGATTAGGACTCAAATGTTACAAAGTAAAGGGAGAAATTACATTGCGTATATCTAGTATTCGACAAGAAATGGAAATACAAAAAACTATAATGCAGGAATTAAAACGTCGAAGATTTCAAGGTGTATAAACACTTAAAAAATGACCGTAAATAAATAAGCTTTAAATCTCTCAAGTATGAATCGAATCACTAAAAGAGTGGAATGTGGAGGCAGGAGAGCAAGAGCTTGCAAACGATATACCCTGAGCGTTGTCATGTGGTGTCTCATTAATTTGTTTGGCAATTCTATTGGAATCACTTGAAACTGCATTCTGAAATGAACTCTGATTATTGTTACCACCCGAGAAGCAGTAATTTGCCAACAAGTCAGTGTAGGAAAGTGAATTAAAATGTAAATCTGTTCTGTTTTGATTTTGGGGAGCAAAGTGAGTCATACTTGTGTGTTGCTCTTCTTGCTGTTGCTGTTGCTGTTGCATTTGTTGCAATTGTTGCTTGGACTTATATGATTTAGAATACTTCTGTAATGGCCTTGACCCAACATCAGAGGTCGAAAATGATTGTTTCATTAAAGGAGGTCTAACTGGGAAAGTATCTCTGGAAGATTTTCTAGAACCTTGCAATGCAAATCCTTGAGATTGACTTGCTAGGTGATTGGATGCAGTATGATTGTACACCTTCGTATTGGAGTCAATAATGGGATCCTCTGTTTGAGACAAGCAATCTTCGTAGGAATGAATATCAGAAGAAGAATTTTGAAACTTGATTAGCTTGGTAACCAATTCATCAAATCGAGGAAATGAATCATCATTTTCGTCCTTAGAAGGCTTTAGTGGCTTTGAATAGTTGTACGTTCTAATAGAATCATTCAGCTTTAATACTAGAGCGTAGTTTCTTCCACTGTTGTTATCCCAAAATACCTGATTTCCAACTGTGTACTTAACGCACATTTGAATGTTGATCGAAGAATTGAACTTACTTGCAGAAGATTGATTATTGTGCTTGACAAGTTCAGATAATGGTATTTTGAATTGAAACTGATCAATATTTCCTGGTAAAGATTTCACATATGAGATAATTTTATGAGAGAAGTTTAAATTTGTTTCCCAATTATTCAACGACAACTTGACCATCAAATTCTTCTCAAATGCAATATTTTGAACATTAATCAATCCAAAGAGGTAAGTTCCCGAGTCTTCATCCATTAAGTTAATGGAGTGCACAACAACTGGTGCAGGTTTACGATGATTTGAGATGTTACAGGAATCAATCCGATATTTTCTTATTTTCCTCGAACTTGAACTGTTGTGCATATGGTTTGAACTTGATGCAGAATACCAATAATTTAATTCGTCATCCGATGACGTGTCTGAGGTTAATTCACCATCAAACATGTTGTTTGAAGTGAGCGTGTTATTACCCGACCCAAACTCGCCATTCCAATTCCATTCGAAATAGTCTTTTTGAGAATTCTTCTTTCTTCTCAATTTAATAGATGACATCTTGCTACTATAGTCAAAATCATTATCATCTTCATCATCGCTGAACCCTTCAGCAGATGGTGGGGAATGAAGAGGTGTAGTTTGAGCCGAAGAAACAGAGCTTGGACTACCCAACCCATCAAACATCTTTATGTTAGCTAACCTGTTCGCAAAACGAACAGACTTACTTGAAGGTAAATTGGAGGTCGACATGGATTTTGGAAGCATTGATGAGATCTTGAGTGAGCTTTTCACTAACTCTCCAGATTTCTTCCGCAAGAGTGGAGGAGGTACAGAAATAAAATCAGGATTTTGATTATTATCCACTATGTGATTTGGTAAGGAAGGAGAGGACGCCATTGAATTAATTTTAATCGTCGATACAGAGCTTGAGTTAGTGTCTAACGAATCAGATGATGAAATTGAAAATTGAGCTAATAATGATGAGTTGTACATCTTATTCGCTACCTTGTTAGAGAAAGTAGTTCTTTGTGGTTGTATGTTGTGAGGAGCTGACGAACCCATTGATGACAAGTCAAGATTACTCTCAGTCAAAGGAACTGGTTCTTGAGTTATGGTGGACATGTTTGATGATTAATGTAAGATATTAGAAACTGAAAATTAAATAGGAATGATGACCAATAGGTTTCTGTGATGAGATAAATATAAAGGCACTATTCACCGTACCTATCCCCAAAATTTGTCCAGTACCAGACTAGAATAACCTATGTCTCCTCTCTATCCTGAAGTATTTGATGTCAAGAAAAGCATACCGGAAACGGGAGGCGGGTGTTTAAATATGTACGAAGATGAGAAGAAAAAAACACAATAAGGGGGGGATGACAATATTTTTTTGTATAAGCAAGCAGGGTTATGGGCCCGCATACTAAAAAATTCAAGGTGATGCGGTGTGGTGTTAGGGGCTCGGAGAAGTGGTATCAAGAAAAGCTTTGTGGCGGAGGGAAAATGTAGCGCTAGTTTGATATTGCAATAGAACAGGACCTTTTTCTTCAAATGGATATTGGACTAGAGGAGTAGGTTTACTTCTACAGAAATGATGATGTACTTTTTGTGGCTGTTAAGTGTGTGAAATTTGAGCCGCGCGTTGCAAACTTGATCAAGGGATTTCTGAAAAAAAGTGGACCCGTGAATCGGAGTCAGTTTAGAGCCCAGTACAACTAAGATGATACCGGGGTGCTAACTTTCCGGAAACTCCGCCTTATCGAACCCATCAGTATTGAGAATGTGAATAGAAGATCACAGTGCCCTAGTTTCTGACATGTACGTAGGTGTATATCCTTGTACAATAATTTAATGTTGAGCCTGCTCAATGTGTTCAAGATACGCGTTCAATTAAAGTTCCTTTTCGATAACTTATGCCCATGTCTAATTCCATACTCCGAAACCTGCAGGTAATATAACAATATTAGGGATATTGCACAAAATAAGTAATATGCTACTGATGTTGGGTACTCTTAAGTACCACACCATAAATCACACTGAGAAATTTGTCCACAAGTAATTAAGTTTTGATCGAACAAACATCACATTAATGGTGTAATGACTTGTGGAACCCTATGTGCAAAAATTCGATCGTCGAGCTACTTGTAATTCATGAAAATCATTTGATTTCTCTGCATGGTAATCGATAAGGTGTGGAAGGTATCACAAAGCCGAAGGCTTTCGTAGTAGCTGAACTCACTGATGATGAGCTGATCTTGAGTTCAGCAAAAAATACAGCTTTGACACGGATTTACTACACTGATTGCCTCAAAGAACACACAATTTTTGGATCTGACTTATGCGTCAGTTGAGCTTAACATGTGCTACTCTTAGGTGACGATCATTAAGCTTGCTATGCTATGTTGAAAAAAGAATAGCTCCTGCATTCAAAGTACCCCCCTTGATTGCTCTAAGATTAACCTTCTCCTCATGGTGAAGGGCTGGTAACTTAAACAATAGATGTAGCAGTGGAGGCTTGTTTTAGGGCGGACTTGTATTGAGTATTGGATTTTAAGATGATAAGATGCCGACAACTACTCTAAGCAATTCCCGTGCCCAACATTTTGTGTTTCAACTTCGCAAAAGTTCGGAGGTAATAACCTCAGCCGTAAACGAACCACTAAAATCAATGCGCATAGAGTTAATTTGACTTGGTATGTTTATATAAGGAAATACTGTCAAAAGCTATCCTTCTGAATTGATTACTCGAGGATTCTTTAAATCTTTCAAATGTTCAACAATTTCTTTGTGTATCTCTTCCCCACATGCCCACCATCCTTCGCCCCATGGGCAGTGCGAAGGTTTGTAACCTAATTAAATAAATCACCACAAAATTATGAGAAGCATTCTACGCGTGGATCAAAAATTTTTATCTGCCCCGCGAGAGCCCCACATGCTGACAATATGCAGTCGAGGCGCGTGTTTTGTAGCTAAGAACATATTAGAGAATTCTCATGAAAGACATATAGAAACTATTGATCTATATATCTATATAGTATGCGTGTAGCTGCTAGACTAATTCTTCCCCGAGTCTTCCTTCAAGGTTACAATTCTATTCAAAATCAAATTATTCTCTGAAGAGTCAATGTCAACGCAGAAGTATCCACATCTCAATGCCTGGAATCTAATGGTTTCAAAACCTGGCTTCTCTTTGATGTTAAAATCACTACCTGGAATTTCGATGTTTAAAGGAGACTTGGCTCTAATTTCATCAAAAGAACTTTCGATCAAAGCACCCTCGATAATTTCTTCTGAATTTTGATTAATGTCTTTCAAGTACCCATCTGGATGGGCCGCAGGGTTTTCACTGTTGAATAATTGGTTATAAATTCTAACCTGAGCAACCTTGATGGAGGACGATTTTGGAACCCATTGAATGAAAGTCTTGGGTTTCTTGACTTGAGTGTTATCATAATTAACATGAATTCTCACGATCTTTCCGTTGGAATCTTTTTCGAGGGACTTAAAGCTAATATTATATGGAACTCTCATTAATCCAACTGGTTGACCAGGAGCTAATCTGAAATATTCATTGGAAGTGTCCTCACGGAAGTCAGATCTATCAATGTAGAAGTACTTCTCAAACTTGATGGTACGCAAGCCAAATGCTTCCCCCCCTTTTCCTGGTTTGTATGGAATTTCGATTTCCTCCACGTAGTCATCAGCCACATTATCGACGACAACTTCAATTGGATCTAAAACCATCATCAACCTAGGTGTTGTCTGATCCAAGTAGTTTCTCACTGAGCTTTCAAACCTCACGACCTGAATGTTGGTTGTGGAAGTTGTCACACCCAATGTACTAATGAAGGATAAAATGGCACCTGGGGGAACACCACGACGTTTTATGGCCTCTAAAGTAAATAAACGAGGATCATTCCAGCCACGAACGTAATTTTCATTAACCAATTTAGCAATTTTTCTTTTGGACAAGACCGTTCCAGTGATATTTAATCTTCCATATTCACGTTGCGCTGGTCTGTAGACACGCAAAACATCGCATAACCATTCATAAGATTCACGAGATAACCTGAATTCAGTAGTGCATAAAGAATGACTGATATTCTCAAATGAATCGACTAAACAATGAGTGAAATCATATGTAGGATAAATTTTCCATTTATCACCAGATCTATGATGTGGTGCATTTAAAACTCTGTATGCAACCAAATCCCACATTTGAGGTGAAGGGGAGTCCAAATCTTGCTTCATTCTCAAAGTAGCTTCTCCAACAGAATAGTCACCATCTCTCATCATGCGAAACTTCTTCAAATTTTCTTCAACTGAAGCCAGTCTTTCTGGACAAGCCTTTCTTTCACCACCCAAGGTACCGTCAGTTTTAAGCCCTCTATTGCTTTTGACTTGTTCAGGAGTGCAATGACAGACATATGCCTTGCCTATTGAGACCAATTTTTCAGCAAGAGAATATAACTCATCAAAATAATCCGAGGAATATGTGATCTTCCAAGGCTCAAATCCCAACCATTCCACCATCTCCTTAATAGAATTGAAGTAAACTTCTTCTTCTGCTTCTGGATTAGTGTCATCAAAACGTAAGTAACAATTTCCCCCATGAAACTTCGCATATCCAAAGTTAACCATGATAGCCTTCGAATGTCCAATATGTAAGAAACCGTTTGGCTCGGGAGGAAAACGAGTAAAAACCTTACCCTTAGTGAATTCTAAATGCTCTTTGATTAGTTCAGGATACATTTGTGGTTGTTCACCAGGCTTATGTAATTCCCCAAGAAATCCTTCAGAGAACATTGAACGTTCTGGTTCCACAGAGGTCTCTTCGGGTTTGCTGACTACTTCCTTTTTCTTCTTTTCCTTTTTCACAATGTCACGTTCATCCTTAGGACCCAAGATTTCAAGAAATGCTTGATCAATGATAGGCTTGAATAAGGACGGAGCAGCCCACTTCAAAGATGGTAACTTCTTTGCTTCACCCAAAACACGAGGTAACATTGTGTATCTTTTTGATTCAAGTTCACTTCTGTTCTCGTTCAAAAATTTTATGATCTCTTCTTTCACATCATCAGATGATAACTCTACGCCAACACCAGAAGCATAGTTGAGACCAGCGACGCTGACTTTATCTCCGTTTTCTCTGACATACTTGAGCGCTTCAGAAACTTGCAAAGCCGTTTTAAGCCTTTCATCTAAAATAGCAGAAGTAACAAGAGCACGATTAGGAATCTCCACACCTTTGCTTTCGGTGGCTAATTGATGCAAGAGAGATAACTTCTTCTCATCAAGCTTTTGATCAACTGTTGATTCTTGAGTCAAAATCTCACTAAGGGAATTAGCAACCTTCTTATTCCTCACAATTTCATTGCCCTTCTTCTCTGAGAATCCAAATTTCTCAAAAAGCTTCACCAATTCAGCATCGTTAGAGGACATGTTGATAGATACGTAATGGAATGGAGTGATGGTATACACAAATTTACAAAAAAAACTTTTATATGCAGTGCAAACCATCGTGAGTCAATTCTCAACAGTTACTACTCGAACATCGGGAAAAAACTTCAATTATTGAACTTATCAATAATTACACACTAAAGAATGCTAAATGTTCGAAACAAACTCTCTCATGCATAGTGCTTGGTACAAATAATGTAAAAATCTTGTAAGAGCACTAGTGACCGAGCAAAAACCAACAATATGTGATGAGCAATAATCAAACATACATAATTTTTTATAAGTTAGCGTTATCTAAGCATCAATTCGCAATGGAGTTGGCTATTACTGGTTTATATGGCGAGCGTTGTAAAATTGCTCCAATTAGAAATGTCATCACTTTTGCGTCGGAGCCAACCTTGCTTGATCGGTTTGCTGTTGGTGAGATCCGAAAAACTAAACTAAAATAACAAAACAACATCTAGCGTACTACGCACAGGATAATACGTGGAATGGTAGTCATCATCAAGCAAAATGCAAAATATCCGATGAACTGCTTATCTGATGTATTCCAGGTAAAATGAATAGTTCACAAATATAGTTACCACACTCACGTCCTTAAAGGTATGTCTTTTTAGTAATCAAAAAATTTTATAAAGGTGCACTAGTTGCCGGAATTTGACTAAACAATGCATGCCAGTTCTAGCAGCAACAGTGCTCTGATAATAGGAGAAAGAGATAATCATCAAACTGACCTTGAATCAACTCCAATAACATCACCAAACAAAATTGACAATAAGTTGGAGCAGCAAGAATCCTTCGTGAAGCAAGATGACCAACCACGAATTACCAAGAACTCCATTTTCGACGGTAAATTCACGGGGAAGAGAAAAGAGGTTTTTAAGAAAGTCATAAAAATAAACTTGTTGATTTCAGTGTTTATTTTGGCAATATTTCCGGTTTATTGGGGTTCATCTTACCAACGAGACAGCAGATTGAAGAATTTACGATTTCTTGTCGTCATAGAGGATGAATTTCAAATCAACGATATACCGCCTATTATTGGAGAGAGCTTTTCAAACCTTTTAAATTCTGAGGAAGGTTCAAATTTGGGTGATTGGCACATCAAATACGGACAAAGCTTCCAAAAGTTGGCTTCAAAGCACAACAACAATATTGAACAAGAAATTGAACGCCAGGTTCATCATCAAAATTATTGGGGAGCATTTCATGTGAAACCTAATGCAACCTTTAATTACTTGGAAGCAATAAAAAGTGGCTCTTCGTTTTACAACGTTAGTAACAATTCGATCACTGGTTACTATGAATCGGGCAGGGATATGAATGGTATGCAATTGTATGTCATACCCTCTCTCGAAAGATTATCTCAGATATGGTTGAAGGAGCTGAACAAGGTTACCAACCAAATTTTGGACTTGATCACTGGCGACATATCGGAAAATGGCTTAAAGGTACTTAGTTCCCCGATGTTTATCGATTTTACTGATAGAATCCCTATAACTAATCAAGTTCTCACTGCACCTGCCCAAATTGGTTTAATTTACATGATAATTGTTACATTTTTTCAGGTAAATTTTTTTGCGGAATTACATAAAGATGTCATGTCTCTTAATCTTAAACCAACTCATTATTCCATTTATAGATTGGGATCCTCAATCTTGACATTTTTTATAATTAGTTTGTTTTTCTCATTGGTGAATGTTTGCATGCAAGTTGATTTTTCGGTTGCATTTGGAAAATCTGGTTTCTTGGTATACTGGATGATTTGTTTCCTTACTATGTGGGCGGTTGGATTAGCGAACGAGATAGCAGCTATGCTCTTGATTTTGTATTACCCACCTACTCTTGGTTTATGGCTACTTTTCTGGGTTATCATTAATATTTCTTCAACATTCATGCCTTTAGCATTATGTCCCCAATTTTACAGATACGGATATGCACTTCCAATTCACAATTCTTACGAAGCAGCAAAGGTGGTATTTTTCAACACTTGGAAAGGACAACTTGGGAGAAATATTGGAATAATTGTAGCATGGGTTGTCATGTTATCTGTGGCTTTACCCTTTGTTTCTCTCTATTTCGGCAAAACGTTGGCAAAGCGTGCTGCAAAACAAAATAGATGAACATACAGTATTTACTATTAAAACTAATTATAATAGAACTGCTCAGCGTAGGAGAGCCATTGTGAACCCTACCATCGACCTGAAATTTCAAGGGACAATTATCAAGCAGTTCATTTCAGTATTACACCTCACTGCGTACCCACTTTTACTATCATAATTGCTTAGTTTTTGGATAAAACACATTATGTCACCTAGAGAAAACATACGACAAATCGCAATCATCAATCTTTACACGAATGTGGTCTATCCCCTGAGAGGCCAAATTCACTAACAATACAAATTACAATTAATAGTCTTAAAACACTAATCAATATATTATTATACCAACGTTGGTAAAGTCACAAATCTCACAAAAAGCGGTACGTAACAATTTTACCTTAATTATTTCCAACGAAAATAGGTCAACACCATTGGAGGAGTTCATCAGCTAATATAAGAACAGGCTTCTCTGCTAAATACAATCAACATAAAGAATTTTTATCTAACATATCGCTTTTCTATCTTCTCGCCAAGAAAATTACGTGTCAAGCAGTGAATCAATAAACCTCTCTAATAAAACGATGCACATTATTTCCGAGACAACGTAAAAACATCAATTGTTAGTTTGAATAAAACTGATCAAGTGAACTCTAGCGTACTTAGCTTCATTTACCATATATCGATGATTCATGAGTACCCATGGAAAAACTGATTCTGGTTAATATGAGAATAACGAAAGAAGTTGAAATCATTAATTTGCAAGCCTTCTTAATCCACCTAGTTACACTTGGAATTAACTAAGGAATTTTTTCATTCCTGAATCAATACATCGGAAGTCAACAATCGAATTGCAAGAAAATCAGTTTCAACAGATAAAACTCGTAATTTCTACAACATTTGGTAATGATCAAACATAATTACCTCCTTATTGACAACTTTAAGATGAAAACATTCAATTTGATTAAACGTACAATAATGTATTTTTCATCATCGTTGCTCTTTCTCGTTGCAAAAAGACCTCTCCCATTCATATTTTAAATATTAAAGTGATTAATAAAATAAATACCTAAATGAATCAGATTCATTGAATCAGGTTTGATTAACTGCCTAATCTACTAATAAAATATGTCTCGTACGTTGAAAGATCTCGCTTTAATTCATCGAAAGATTATATAGTTTATTATCAAGTAAGTTTTGATGCATTATCTAAAATCTCATTCATAATTTAGTTAAGGTAGGATTCTATTCCATGACATATTAATTCTATTATTGCAAATGAATACAGAATTGTAGTTTCTACGTCCGAGGATACAATAATTAGGATCAACTAGTTTGAAAACATAGATATTTTCTATGGATACGAAACTGAACTGCCTTATCGACGAATACATTATTTGCATTCAAATTTTCAATAAGTGAATCAGTAATTTCTGATTCAAATAAATATGCTATTATATGAACTTGAGGTATTGATTGAAGGTCACCTGAGTATAGAATGATATCATCAGATTGAAAACACCAGCATGAAGTAATACTAACTGTTTGAATGTACACATAGACATACCTGTTGATCAAGAGAGCATTTCGTATAATATTACCTCTTATGCGATATTGTTCTCAAAAGTATTTTAATTGAAGTGTAGCTTTGTTAACATATTTTGTAACTTGAAATTGTAGAATGACATTCTACAGTAACATAATTTATAATAATTTTCACTTATCAGTATATTCCCAATTTTTAGATCAATATCCTTGAATTATTCAAGAAAAAAATGCCAATAAAACTGTGCAAAAGGAGCGAGAAATTAGAATATCAGCTGACCACTAGATTTACGGAACTAAGTGGTAATTGAAATGCAGAATCTAATCATTTGCATGACATTCTTTTTTGGTTGATGTGGAACTGAAATAATTGGCATGTACTCTTTGACTGATTGAGTTTCATGAACTTTTGTCGCATGAATCATACGAGTGATTTATGTAGGTCTTTGAAAACATGGTAATTCTGGCTAGATATCGCAAAATTTAAAACTATAAAGAAAGATTTTGATGTCTGATTTCTTCAAGTCATCATTTGCAAGATACTGTAAGGGAGAGCTATTAGACTTTTATTTCGTTTTGGAATGCATTTCATTAAGGTTAATGTGTCTGTAACAGCTCGATTAGACTTGACTTGGCTAACTTGGCTAACTT
The DNA here is from genome assembly GCA_030582495.1 of Suhomyces terraborum. NCBI lineage: Eukaryota > Fungi > Ascomycota > Pichiomycetes > Serinales > Debaryomycetaceae > Suhomyces > Suhomyces terraborum. The sequence continues at coordinate 137,073 of JAKTXJ010000003.1, read as the reverse complement.
GGCAAGCATTTGAATTTTTATGTTCAGCTTTCGAAATAGACGTGAGGTTAATATTTAGCAAAAATATGCCCATGCAAATCTCTCTGTTTCCTTCGTTCTGGAAAACTTAAAAATATATTACGGTAGCTTAAATCTCGGAAATTCGTTGTTACTACTTGTTTTGATACTATCTGGTTGATTTCTTCTCCTGGTTTGTATTATTGTAGCTCATGAAATCGCTCATGTCTAGTGAGGAAACATTTCTGAAAAAGGCAATAATATGTGCTTTCTTCATATGAGGTAGTCTTCTGAGTAAATCCTCGCCAAACAAACACTTGTGTATAGAAAACCATCAACTTTTCCACAATTTATTTAGTTTAAAACACAATGTATCACTGTCGATTCGCGGCTAAAGTTTGAAAAGACTTTGGATTCACGACAAAATATCAATTATGACTATTTTAAAAATGGTCAACTACAGCATCTATTTGAACCTGAGTAAAATTTACTTCATCGTTCGCGTCAAGTAATCTTTTATTCAATATTAGAAGCCGACGCTCATGGGACGTAAATTTTTCAGTAGCGCTTGAATTCACAAATCAAAAGTTGGATCCTCCGTATCTGTAATTCATACAAACATAATGCTGACTCCTCTCGGGGATCTTCGATTTCCAAGGAATACCATCGTGACATGCTATTACCTATTTAGGCTTACGAATGATGGCTAAATGTGGGGTAATCACGTGATACTGAATAACACCTTCTTTTAGTTACATTTACATATTCAATATTACGAACACAATAATATGTTTTAAGGTGACTGTCCTTTTAAACAACTCACTTTCTAAGCGCTGATTTTATGAAGAGGACTTGCTCAGATATTGTGGCGGAGTCGGTATACAATTTCCCTTTGAAATCATACAACAATCTTGATGACTTCAACTCTCCGATTGCAAAGATTCAAGCACTTCGAGTTATTCTGGAGCCAAGCTATTTGATTCCATCCAATCATGCAGTGCAAGTTTCAAGTTTCACTGCTGACATTTTAAATAATTTGAAATCACATAGTCGAGATAATCCAAAGGATGATGTACTCATGCAAGATGTACAACCTTCTAACGACTCCTATGAAGCAAACCTCACAAACTTTTCACTTGGTTCGAATCTCCGTTTCGTTTTATTTTTCTTAGATGCTCATGGAAAGGAACTAATACCTGATTTGATGACAAAATTCCCTTCATATTTAGAAATCGTTGTTCTATTTGTGACGTCCAATATTTCTTCAAATCCCAGATTTGAAAAGCTGATATTTGCAACTACTAATAATCAAGACTGTTTTTCGTTAAGCTCAGAGTTTGATATTTTAGATCCGCTTGGTGGAGGAAACTATCCTTTGAATTTCCTTGTTTTAATTGATCAAAATTTGACTATACGATACAAAACCCCATTTATCACGAATAATCAGACAAGTATGCAACGACGGTTTGGAACAAAAAGTTTTTCGAGAGAGGGTGGATCGACATTTGCGAAATTTGGTGTAATGTTAAACGAACTTGATAAGATTATTGACGATTTTTTGACCTATTTTGCTAATAAGTCATAATTGTGAAACAAAAGAATATTAAAAACATATCATTGAAGTAGTGCCAATTTCTCTTGTTCTAAATCCTTATAACCATCATGCTGAAACTCTATTGCATCTTTTACTTTCTTGATATAGACTTCGAGTCTTGTCAATTCATCTGTTTCATCTGTTCTTATGAATTCCTGATCACGATTAGAAGGATCTGTCAATTTGTAGGGTAATAAATTAACAGGTTTACGAGTAAGGATTTCGAAGACTTTTTCCGTTGGTTCTTGTATCACAAGCTCGTCATATAATATAGAGTTTACTTCACCATTTTCTTTTGGAGGTAGCTGTGGATTGAATGGGTGTAGCTTGAGAGCATGAAAGATCTGGAAATTTTTTTCACTGATTCCCAAATCTTGGCCTGCGTGGAAATGTAACTTGATTATTATTTCAAACTCACCCCATCCAGTCTCTGTAACTTGATAAGGTGGTTTTTCGACTGACCTAATTGGATTTTCATAAGTTTCATGCAACTTGAAGGTAACTTTCTTTATCAACGGAGTCAAGTCAACATTATTTAGCACTGGTTTGAAAAAAACTGTCCATTCATGTGTGTGGTCTGGAGGAGTGTTGGGCTTTCTTTTCTCTGGAACTAATCTTACAGAGTGGTTGCCATATATTATTGGAACTGATATAGATACAAACTTTATTCTTTTGCTACTTCCGCTCATTTTTCAATGTTTTATGTTGATATTAGAAATGTTTTGTAATTTACCAACCGCACAATACTTCGTGTATTGACCATTTTTTTACAGCTATTTACTTCGGAATCAAAGGTTTCCAATCAGACATTGAGCTTATTGCCGGCAAAGAATTCGTTTCCGGTTTTTCTGTGGTTCCGATAAATGTTGATGATTCATTACCATATGACTCACTGACCCTCGGTTCTTTAGGAGAACTGTTTTCATCTAATCTGGCTTTATTTCCCATAAGTGCAGATGGCTTATTTGGAACCATTGGTTTGAACAGTTCCGGTGATTTCTCGCATATTTTTGGACTTGTAGAATTATTGCTAGTTGGGCCAGTAGAGCTTGGTCTGCTTGGAATTAAAGGCATCGCGTTGAATGCTAGATTTGGCCTGTAATTGTCTTGAGCTGCATTTTCTGCTGTCTTTCGTGAAGGTGGTGGAGGTGGTGGCTGGTTTAAAGTAGTGATGTTTTGGTCGATAGGTGGAGGAGGTTTTCTATTGTTTTTCTGTTCTGTAACGTCCAGCCTCCTTGGGATTGGTGGAGGCGGTAATCTTCTGGGAGCAATATGATTGACATTATTCGAATTTGAATAGCGATCTTCATCGATTATATTCATCTCTGACAATGTATCTATTGTGAAAGTATCGCTCGAAGAAGAATTATTCGTAGTGATTGGGTTGATATCCAAATCAAGTAAAGAGTTTCCGTGACCTTCATGCTCAGATTTGTATGTTTCATACAAAGATTTAAACAATAATGTCTTTTTGACTTGATCAACACATTCGATTTTACTTCTCAATGTAGAGAAAACTGGCTTGTGATCACTCAAACAAGCCTGCATTACCGAATTATAATTTAATTGATGTAATGGCTGCTTTCCTCTTGCCGACCTAAAAAGAACTCTATCTGTCCATGAAGGTACCCTCTGTTTTTCTGACGTGTCGTATTCTGAAGTTCCCTTATCAAACTTGTACGTAGGAAAAAACTTTATCGTTCCTTCTTTGAAACCATGGAAGGCCCCTTTTTGAACCATTTCTTGATTAAGTTGTTCTACGGCGAATAATTCATCAAATGCACCATGTTCTATCAAAGACCTGCACTGTTCATTTGGTAAGTTGATTCTGTAATTTAAATCTCCAAACCAAATAACATGATCATGGTCTGCAATTGTCAAGTTTCTTGTGAACACCAAACCTTGCATAATCGTCAGATAATCATTAAATCGTTCAGTGACTGCTGTTGTACCCGCTGCTAAATGAGATGTGATTAATGAAAATGAAGTCAGTCCAAAATCGAATCTAACTGCACAAGCTCCCTTGTTAGCTGTAATCCCTCCCAAGCCTGTCTTTTTTGATGATCCCGAAACCTGCGTGACATTCTGTACTTGACTTTTTTTGACAAAGAGAAACAAAGACATCGAAGTCAATGATTCAGTTCGTAAAAGCAAGAACTCTTCTCCAGATTTATTCAACTGTTCAGTCAAAATATTCGCCCATTTTGTTGGCTTGGACACATCTGCATTCAATATGGACCCTGCATTCAATTCAATTAATTCTTGTAAACCGATTGCGAAGATGTCAGGCATTTCCTGCTCACAATTTTCAGGTGGAAAGAGCCAAGACGATAAGTCAATGTTAATATTAGGGTCCAAGGCATTGACATTATATGTCCCCACGTAAATTGATATTTCCTTCCATGTAGTGTATACGTTTTCTTGTTCTTTAACTTTTGCTGCCACGTAATCATTTATAGGATCATAAATTCGGACCGGTTTGGAATGGTGTGCATCATTTCCAAGTAATAAATCTATCGTATTTTGTTTCCTCCCATCAACAAATGTGTTCTGATACATTCTAGAAACTGACTTGGTAACATCAGATAAAGCTCCAGCAAAATTCATTTTTCCTGATCTTGAAAATGAAGACTTCAATGCATTTGTGCCCGTATAAATTTGAGATATTGCATCACCATTATCTGCCCACAAAGAATTATGCCTAGTTAGAATATCATCAACTCTTGATCTCACCCTATAGTTACCGCTACGGTCATCAAGTTGATTTCTCAAGATATTCTCTAGAATGTATTGCGAAATTACTTGTTGGATCAAATTTGTTCGATCGAGACAATCTAAGCAATTTGTTCTAAAGATTCCATCTTGTCTAGTGCAAACCTCGTCTTGATCCGTATCACAATAATACCATCCAAATTGTTCTAAAGATGAATGCAAAATTGGTAAAATTTTTGTTGCACCAGCAAATCCACCACTCAGAGGTTTTGTTTCAGCATGGAAGTCAAACTCGCTGAATGTCATTTCATTTCTGTGATCTGAAGCGGTATATAACTCTTGATATCGACGCAGTACGGCAACTTCGGCACTCTTGGTTTTTGAGAGTAGATTCACGATATGACAAACACCATATTTATTACATACGTCACTAAAATGTTTGTTGAACACTGGTTGAGTTGCTCCTAATGATCTCGTTAATGTAATTTTAGGATTAATTAAAGTTGAGTCCTGCTCCCAAAAAGTTGGTACAGAACCTCGAATCTGAACAAACGCGAATATCGAAGCCTGTGAGGGGCAATTGAAAATGAACTCTGTTTCAACAAAATTTGCAACGTATCCATTATCATCTATACCCCTAGAATTGAACCTTGTACCTGCACGCTTCCATGATTGTTTCGATATTATTGAAATTGTGTCCCCTGAGCCTATGTTCACCGTTTTTGCAAATCCTCTGATGACGATTGTTAAAAATCGATTTGCATCTAATGTCGATTGGACATAAGGATCAAGTTTGGATCGGTAACTAAGAAGCTCGTTCATCATAAATGAATTCCACATGTAGTCCTCTTGGTAGTGCTCAACCGCCATTTTGCGAATCTTGTGATTATTTACCGTCAGAATCAACTCTTTACTATTCACACCCCTTGTTTGTAGTAACGACGTAAGGTCAAAATTATTGGAGTAATAAAATGAGCCATTTGACAACAATTTCTTTAATTCTTGACAAGGATGAATTGATCTAGGATAATCCGTGGTTTCCTCATTGGAGCCAGAGTCAGTGGCAACAGGGAGTCCATTGGAATCCAAATTTATGAAATCCCACTCATCAGTTGTCAATGACACGAATTCAACAGCAAATATGTTATCCACGGATTCATAATTCACTGGTCTGGCAACATCTGTTACTGCTCCTGTTACTAAAGCCAAGAAAATTTGGCTCTCAACGCTGATTAGACCAAGGCACCCAAAGACTTCCCTTTGAACTAACAACTTGAATCCATTTTCCCTTGTGACTTGATGATTCGAGATCAACTCCACTGATACTGACTTCTTTTTGGCTCTCAATTGTTGAAATAACAAGCAATGTGTTTCAGAATATAATGCGATAGTTCTTGGATTTCTGTTGTATAAAACTTTCATCTTAGTACTTCTGGGTTTTCACTTTCATGTTGACGAGAGTCAAAATATATAGTGCGTTGTTTGCCAGGTTTATCTGCAGAACCTGATTCAATGTGTACCTGAGAAAGGATGAAAACCATAAAGTGGCCAACATGAACAAGGAAACTTTCGACATAAACAGCAAAATCGATGATTATAAATTTATTCTAGGTTCCTCTTCACCAAGAAGGTTGGAGATACTTGAAAAGAACATCGGCATCCGCAATATTGAAGTAAAAGTTTCAGGGTTTCCGGAGGATTTGTGCAAAGAGGGTTTAACGAATGAAGAATACGTTCAAGAAACAAGCTACAAGAAAGGTCTTTGTATCTTGAATGAGTTAGGAAAAAATGGAAACTACTTGGTCTTAACGTCAGATACGATCATTTCGTGTGGAGGAAGAGTATTTGAGAAACCCCTTACAAAACTGAATCAGAGAGCAATGTTTGAGGAGTATAAAGCACAACCCGAATTGAAAGCAATAACTGCAGTCAATCTATTCAAGGTAAATAATGGGGAAATGAAGTCAGTACACGGAATAGAGACCACCCTTTTGAATTTTAAATACAACAAATGGGTGGTCGATATGTACATTGACTCTGAAGAAGGTCTTAATGTTGCTGGTGGATTCAAATTCCAAGAAAGAGGATGTCTTTTATTTCTGTCACTACTGGGTGACTTTTACAATGTTGTTGGACTACCTGTTAGCCTTACCTGGGATCTATTACAGAGTGCGTTCAATTCATAAATAGTGTACTGCATATCGACTACTATTCTGGGAAAGCATCTCATCACATTTCAAAAAAATCCTGTCAGTAGAATATTATTATTCTTATCTTCAGACATAATGACAAAGTCTAATAAAGAGTCCGTAGGCATCAAGTCTAAACATAATGATAAAAAAGAAAAATCGGTGGAAGAAATCGAGCAAGATTTACAGCTTCCATCAAGTGACGATGGTTCTGGTTCTGCTTCCGAACAAGACTTATCCGAAGAAAGCTCCGATGAGTTCGACGAGCTTGAAAACGAAGCAGACAATGTTACCGAAGACATCAGAAGCACATTAGGTGGACACTCGATCAATAAGAAAGTCGTCAACAAAATGGCTTCCTCCGGCAACAGCAAAAAAGAGCAAAGAGGAATTATTTACATTGGGAGAATTCCACACGGATTCTTTGAAAATGAAATGAAAAAATACTTCAGCCAGTTTGGAAATATCATAAATTTGAGATTATCGAGAAACAAGAAAACTGGCAAATCTAAACATTATGGATTCATCGAATTCGAAGATTTATCAACTGCTAAAATTGCTGCAGAAACTATGAACAATTACTTATTATCAGGTCATTTAATCAAATGTGAGGTTGTTGAGATGTTCCATGATGATTTGTTCAAGAACGCCAACAGAAAATTTATTACTTCAGATAGGTACAAGGTCAGCAAAGCTAAACATGATGGTCCTAAATCACAAGAAGAGTGGGATGAGTTAGTTAGAAAGCATGAAGATTCCAAGGTGAAGAAGCAGCTTCAATTGAAAGAGAATGGAATCGATTTTGATCTTAGTTGCATATAATGAACTAATTCCATATTGTGCACCATAGAGTAAGTTGGGATAATAGTTACGAAAATCATACGGTAGTACAATCCTTAAATCAGATGATATTTCCTAATTATGTGTTACTGTAGACAACAACGTAACATACTCGATCACATGTTGCACTGTGAGGGAATCATGCCATGTGATTTCCTTACTGAGGGGGAAGTGGAAAATTGACTGTTAATTCAAAAGTCATATGGTTGACGCGATTTTTTTTGACCTGTAACACGAAAATTTATTCATCTAAACGAGGAACATTTACAATCATCTTTTCTCCTCAAGCTTTGATGTCAGAATTAAAAGTATTCACTTCTGAAGAAGTTTCCAAGCATAATACCGTCGACGACTTATGGGTCGTATACAACGGAAAGGTTTATGATATTTCCAAGTATATAGATGAGCATCCAGGTGGTGAGGAAGTTGTTGTCGATGTTGCCGGAACAGATGCTACCGAAGCTTTTGATGATATTGGGCATTCGGATGAAGCTCACGAAGTGTTGGCCGGTTTATTGATCGGAAAGGTCGAAGGCGCTATTATTAAGGAAAATAAGACAGCTACCAGTGTTGAAGAAGGAGGCGTTTCTTCTTCATTAATCGCAATTGTTGTGCTCTTATTGGCATTTGGAGGTTATTACTTCCTTCAAAACCAATAAACATTTGGTTTGATTAGACGGTTAAAATAAATTGATTATAATTAAAGTTCACTCTTGATAGAGTCATGTAACTGCCACATGAATATAACCACTTCTGTGATCTGTGAGAAAAAATTCTTTTAGTGACTTGGTGCTATCTTTCTTCAGATTTTATCAATTGGACCAAGTGCTTTTACACATTTCAGAAATTGACAATCAGTTTTACATAGTTATTGTTACTCAATCATTCTCATTAGACTGGTGGGCCAGATCCAAGATTATATAAGCGTAATATGTGCATATCTTATTGGTCAAAATCGTTATCTGTAGGGTAGTGTGAACACCACACTTATAAATTAGTTGGTTTATTTCGGAAGAATCTAAGACATAATGAACAAGTTCTATGTAAAGAAATATCACTCAAATACATATAAAAAGATTCGGATCGAGAACTAGAATAGTATTTATAGTTGAAATTGAACTTCGAAAAAGTTCGGTAATCTAACTAGAAAAAAAGAAATAGCATGCAATGTGGTAAGATGTTACATTACGCCCTTTATTTTAGAATTCAGATAAATGGAACTTTATAATTCCCTTGTATCTCCTTAAATTGAGGTCGTTTGCATTTAGACTTAATATTTATCTCCATTCAAATGGGAGTTTTTCCTCTTCCTGTATGTAATCTCATTCTGCGAGATGACTTCAATCTGTACTCCTTGACCTACCTAATCCAACACTTCAAGAAAATTCTGATATTAGGGATTTCGATTCTATATCTGAGAAGTCAAAAGTTATGGAATTGAAATTGTTGAAGTCGATATGAAACAGGATAATGTTGTTGATGGAACTCATCATATTGCGGTTTGATCCAAAAAGGTAAAAATCTGAATTATTCATGAAAATTCTATATAAATTCTGAATTTGACACAGGTGTTAAAATTTATAACTCGGGAATTTTTTAAAGCTGTAGAGCAAAGAATCAAATATCGAATTATTCTACAAACTAGGAACCCGAAGTATGCTAAAGCTTGAATCCCTATTTGCAAAGATTAGTCGATTTTAATTTCACGGCTTCGAATTTCGACAGCATGATTCCATTAATCCATTAGAAAATTTGACGACAGTAATACTTACAAAAATAATGGAAGCAAATGTGTGAGACACCGTAAACCCGAGAAAGTTGTTGAGAACGCTCTACTTAAGTGACTTAAGAGGATGATTTTGAAATAATACTTCATTCAGGTATGAGAGATGAAGGAACCTTTAACAAGAAAATGTGTTCGAAAGCACTTGAGATGTTGCTCGTTTCTATAATTTTCACTATTTCAGTTGAAAGTCATCAGTAGAGGTGAATTTCCAAAACTGGAAGTCATTGCACATAAAAGTATTTATAATGACAGGTTACTCATTACTGAATATTCAAATGAAGCGACAATCGAGTTGTTCCATGTTTTTGATAGGGAATATGTGCTCATGTCAATTATTCGCAACCACAGAATTTCTTTGAATACTTTTATTATTACGTAATAGGAATCAAAATTTTCGACGAGGTTAAGATATATATAAAATACTTGCTTTTGATCATCAATTATTTACCATGCCATCCAATATTCAATCGAGAAATATTCAATTCACTTTATCTGACGAGTCAAAGGAAACTATCGCAAAGGTATTGGACTATTCTAAGACCATCGCTCACTACGGTTTTATACCCTTTGTTTTATACTTGGGTTGGTCTACAAGTCCAAACAAGCCTTCCCTTTTCAGTTTGTTGAGTCCTTTCCCAACTGCTTGAGCATCTTTGTATGATTAAGTTAAATGTTGCTAGTTAACAGACATTAAGATTCTTAAATAACGTGAAAATGATTGGAAATACTGACCACCCCACCCTAAGATGATCAGACTAATGAAACTTGATTCAATAAACAGGTCTATCTTTTCTCTTTATGAGAGCGGTATTGTTAGATGAACGGAATAAGGGCCTTTTTATCAATAAAGTGTAAGAAACATTCGTGTATATATTTCTTGAATTAAACAACAATCGCTTGAATCTCGTAGGTAACCTTATAACTCAAAACCCTGTATAACTTAGTTCCAAGTATCCTTTCCTCGTCTATTCAAATTCACCGATCATTTCAAGATAACCGTGTAGTTATACAAATCCCGAAGTTGAAGGCGAAAACGAAATTTGCGATATCGCATCTCAAAAAGTTGTTCATGACAGGCATGAAGGATGATGAAGGAAGGCAAATTAGATATTCGCTAACGAAAAGGCAAATTGAGACAATATCTGGCATATCAGCAGGTATTTCTACCACAATATGTACCCATCCCTTGGACCTAATCAAGATTAGATTACAGTTGGCTCGTGAAAGTGGGAAGCCTTTTCAGGCTTTTAAGCAAGTTATACATAAGATACATATTGATAGCACAAATGCTTTCCGAAAAACTTCTTCCAAATGCCATTCATCTCTCCCTAACTCATCTAAGATAGGTTTTTATGTCCTTGAATGTTATAGAGGTATAATGCCAAATTTGATAGGAAATTTAGCTGGATGGGGATTATATTTCTCATTGTATGAAGAGTTCAAATTTGCATTAGGTGATGTCAATCAAACCACCAAATATTTTGGATCATCTACTTTAGCAGGTGTATCTACCAGCATTTTAACCAATCCTATTTGGGTCTTGAAAACAAGAATATTAGGGACTTCAAAGTCAGAAGTTATTGCATACAAGTCCGTTACAGATGGGATAAATAACATCATTAAAAATGAAGGCGTACTTGCATTCTGGAAAGGGTTAATCCCAAGCATGTTTCTGGTGCTTCAAGGAAGTCTCCAATTCACGCTCTATGATCACATGAAAGATCTCATTAAATCGAATAAAACCGAAGGAAACACTTCTATCACAACAACAGAATACCTTCTAGCATCATCGTCTTCAAGAATATTAAGCATGTCATTCATGTATCCCACCCAAATTGTGAAATCAAGATTACAATTCTATGAGAATGGACGAAAACTCGTTCTTCCTACGGTAATCGCTGATTTGTGGTCTGAAGGTAAGGTGAAAGCATTTTATAAGGGCCTTAGTACCAATATCATTAGAGTTATCCCTGGCACATGTATTACATTTCTAGTATATGAGAATGTGAAATCGTTTTTATTGCGTACGCAAAATGATCAAAATATATTTAGTGATGCAAGATGATGAAGTTTATATGGAATTTGGAATGCTATTATGTTTGTGAAATCAAGTTAGATTCACCATGTGTAGGTGATAGAAATTAATGCCTAATTAGGAAGACGTGTACTTATACGCAGTTAACAAAACGAACAAAGCCAAATATTGAGGATTCCTCCAAAAACATAAATCTCATCACAACTGATAGGAGAAGAATGGATATAGATAAAGAAATGAAAGATGAATGGATACCAATTTCAGTAAGTACGTCTACTCTCATTTCCTCATCTACATGTCACTCTAGAATTCCTAAAATTATAGCATCAGATTTAACCCAAGCTGTGATCTTAGGGGTGGATGAAGCAGGTCGTGGACCTGTTCTTGGTCCAATGGTATATGGAATAGCATATTCGTTGAAAGATCAAGAATTACCAGGTTTTGATGATTCAAAAGTTCTAAAAGACGCGAAGAGAAGAGAACTTTTCCAAGAAATCGATAATTTCAACGTTGGATGGGCAACAAGGACCATGACTTCAAGGGATATACTGTCAGGAATGCTTCGTTCATCTCTTGGAGAAGGGGCATATAATTTGAATGCACAGGCTCATGATACTACAATACAACTTATTAAAGAGGTTTTAGAAAGGGGAATAAATGTTACTGAGGTCTACGTTGACACTGTTGGCCCTCCTGTAACATATCAAGCAAAACTTAAATCATATTTCCCTAACATAGATGTCACTGTTTCTAAAAAAGCAGATAGCATTTATCCAATTGTTAGTGCAGCTTCGGTCGTTGCAAAAGTTACTAGGGATATTAATTTGGACCTTTTCAATTACAAATTCCTCGGAAAGCAGCAAATTGGTTCCGGATATCCATCAGATCCTAATACCTCAAGATGGTTAAATGCCAATGTTGATCCGATATTCGGATGGTCGAGTTTAGTGAGGTTTCTGTGGCAAACAGCCAAAGACTGCATCAAGAGGAATAATGGAGTGGAAGTAATTCAAGAAGAAGAAATGATAGATGCAATTGACAATTCACAATCATATTTGGATGCATATTCATTCAAAGCTACTGATAAACGTATAGATAAAGCAGCGAATCTAAAAATGTCGCACACGTCAAATTTTTATATAGATGAGACCTTGTTATAACATACACGATTTCCCAACATTCGTTTAGGTAACCTGCCTATGAGAGGCGCGCACTACGTTCTGGTCGGAACTTTAACTCCGCCCCGGGAGACACTGATGCGATCGATGAAGAAAGCAAATTTACGTCGCTTTCTTTTTGATTGATCAAACACAGTTGACAAAACCCAATTTATTCTTCAGCAATCATGTCCGCCTTGCTTAGATGTGCTCGTTCCGTTCCACGGATGGTCCGTTTCTACTCTAAGTTCCCACCTCACACTGTTATTAATATGCCAGCTTTGTCTCCAACTATGACCCAGGGTGGTCTTGGTCTGTGGTCCAAGAAGGTTGGTGACGAATTGGCCCCAGGTGAACCCATTGCTGAGATTGAAACTGACAAAGCTTCTATGGATTTTGAATTCCAAGAGGAAGGTTATTTGGCCAAGATTTTGGTGGCTGATGGTACAAAAGACATTCCAGTCGGGAAGCCAATTGCTGTTTATGTGGAAGAAGCTAGTGATGTAGCTGCATTTGAAAACTTCACAGCTGAAGATGCCGGCTCAGGTGAAGCACCAAAGACTGAAGAGCCTCAAACAGAGCAAAAGGAGCCTGAAAAGTCTTCAGAAGCCCCCAAGCCAGTTACTTCAAGCAAGCCTTCTAGCTCAATTGCAACATCTTCTCGTATCTTCGCCTCTCCATTGGCCAAAACCATTGCTTTAGAAAGAGGAATCTCCTTGAAGAATGTTAAAGGTTCTGGTCCAAATCAAAGAATTCTCGCAAGAGATCTTGAAAACATCAAGAACGAAGCATCTGCTTCAGCTGCACCAGCTGCACCAACTTCTACCTATGAAGACACACCTATTTCCAGCATGAGAAAGACAATTGCTTCCAGATTGCTTCAATCTACTCAACAATCTCCTTCTTACATCGTCCAATCTCAGATTACAGTAAGTAAGTTGTTGAAGTTGCGTCAATCCTTGAATGCTTCAGCTGAAGACAGATATAAATTATCTGTGAATGACTTGTTGATTAAAGCGATTGCTTTGGCCTCCTTGAGAGTTCCTGAAGTCAACTCTGCTTGGTTAGGTGATGAAGGCGTGATCAGAACCTACAAGAACGTTGATGTTTCTGTTGCTGTTGCAACGCCAACCGGTTTGATTACTCCAATTGTCAAGAACGCACATACCAAGGGATTGTCTTCTATTTCGAAGGAAGTTAAGGACTTGGGTAAGAGGGCTAAGATTGGTAAGTTGAACCCAGAAGAATACCAAGGAGGTACTATTTGTATTTCAAACTTGGGTATGAATCATGCTGTCAACAGTTTTACCTCAATCATTAATCCACCTCAATCTGCTATTCTTGCAATTGGAACCGTTGATAAAAAGGCCGTGCCATCTAGCGTTAATGAACAAGGCTTCGTCTTTGAAGACACTATTACTATAACTGGTACTTTCGACCATAGAACTGTTGATGGTGCTGTTGGTGGTGAGTTCATCAGAGAGTTGAAAAAGATCATTGAAAATCCATTGGAAATGTTAATTTAAAATCCTTAGCTAGAAACTTTACGTAAGGTAGAATAATCCACAATCTAACGCACAAGGAATTTAGCGCTCAGTGTGAAGTAAACGTTGATTGCGAGGACTGTATCCAGTTCGCGATCAAACATCAAAATAAAATCGAAGTACTTTCTTCACAGATGACTTTGAAAAGAATTTATATATGCAGACATGGATATAGGGCAAATTGGTTACCGGAGCCACACCCTCCAAATCCTACAGGAATTGATAGCGATCCACCTCTAGCTCCCCATGGAGTAGAGCAAGCTAAGCAATTAGCAGCTTTCCTAACTTCACTTCTGACCCGAGACAAACCTCAGTTTATTTTGTCGTCACCTTTCTACAGATGTGTTGAGACAGGACAACCAATATCAGAGATGCTCTCAATACCAATAGTTTTGGAAAGAGGTGTTGGTGAGTGGTATAAGAAGAATAGAAAGATCATTCCTGAACCTGCTAATTACGATAGATTAAAATCCTTTTTCAATAATGTTTTGGTTGAAGAGTCGTTTTGGCCTAGAGATGAAACAGTTGGTGTGATTCCCAATTTAGAAGGTGAGTCAGAGGAAGAAATATTTCAAAGGGCTCAACAATTTTGGAGTAAGTTCATTCCATTGTTCGAGGAAAGGTTTCCAGAAATTGAAAATATACTTATTATTACTCATGCTGCAACCAAGATTGCTCTAGGAATGTCACTTTTAAACCTGAAAGGAGTTAGAGCTTATATTAATGATGAGAAGGCCATCTTGAGAGCTGGTGCTTGCTCCTTGGATTTATTCGTAAGTCACAAAAAGAAGTGGCTATTGGAAATGAATGGTAATTGTGATTTTTTGACAAAGGGGGAAGAAATGAATTGGAACTTCCACTCGGGTTTTGAAGCTGGTTCAGACGAGGATATCAAATCAAGAAGGGAAGAACAACAAAAACGTAAAGAAAGAGAGCAAAAGTTGTTAGACAACGCTGGAAACGAGAAGGTTCGTGAAACAACCCCCGTAACTGAACTTGCGAGTGGGGACATTGAAGTTTCCAATGATGAGTATGAGGTACGTGTTTAGAAGAAAGGTAGTTTAATAGATTCACTAACCTTTTAGGAATTATATGTTACAGTCGATATTCCCATGATAGGTAAAAACAATGACTATGAAGTAACGAATAGTATTACCCCAAGATCAAAAAATAATATCATTAAACCTTCTGCCCAATTTCAATTGACAGACTTGAATGACGAAAAACCATTGATGAAGCTCTCAAATAATTCTAGTCATAATGGTGGTAATTCTGGGACTGTAAATGACACTATAAACAATTTAAATGTGATTGATGGAAAAATTTATCAAACTAATTGGAGGAGCTTAGTAGGAACAGATCTAGTATTTGATGATTATGGATCTTTGATTGGTAAGGTTAATGAACATTTGCATTGCGATGAAAACACTAAAGTTGTTACAAAAGATATCGACAAGAAAGATGAGAGTGATGATGATTTAAAGGATGATGAAGAATTCATCGAAGTAGATAAACCACTTCATGATAATCAAACTCAGTTTTTAAAGAAAGCCATAAAATTAGCCAAAAAGAAAGCACTTTGAAAGAAGTGCGTAAACACCAAATGCTAATTATTTATTTTCGAAATCGAAATTCCAATACATACTTACTTCTTATGGACAACTATTCTTTGAACGTTACCCATGAACAGCTGCAAACTAGTATCATCAGTCAAAATGTCTTGCCCAGCAACAAATGCGTGATTGGGATTTGTAGTATAACTTGTTGATGGATTCAATTTGGCCATCAAAAATCTAGCTTGAGAACCCCCTTCATTACAATCGATGAACCTAGGCAAAGGAAATCTATCCATCAAGAGCTCAATAGCTTCCTTCTTAGGTGCTTCGAGAAAGGATTTGAAGTGAGCATACTCTTCTTGTTCATGGTATCTTGCTTTCTTCCATTCCGCAACTTTCGATCCATGGTATATAAGAATATGAAAAAATGTGTCTAAAAGCAAGATTTTATTGGGACCCAATGACATTGAATCCAATAAAACTGGTTCTGGCTCTGTAAGTTCTTCCCCAGTTGATTCATCTATTGCACCAAATGTTTCAACATCATAAGATAGCAAAGTAGGTTGAACCATGATCAAAACGTTGGTGACATCCTCGTGCATAAATATATGCCGAAGAAAACTCGTCTCATCAGGTGAGTTATTAAAGACATTGATAAAGGGGGATCTTCGTAAATGGTACATGAATTGGGGTAGCATGGCGTATGTCGACGAGAGTCGGAAGGAATCCAAGTCACCAGGTGTAAAAATTGCAAATCTAGTACAAAAATCGATCAAATGTTTGTCAAGTAATTTTATCACAGCATCTTGGGTAAAGTGTGAGCTATTCGAGTTATTTGTTTTGTGTGGTTGTAATTTATTGACCGCATCTCTGGCAAGAAGCACTAGTGCAGCTTCCTGATCAAACCCAAGCTCAAGATGAATGGAATCAGAATCAACCAAAATTTGAATTGGAACCGTCGTAACTCTTAATCTCATTTCACCGCTAGGATGTTGATAATGGAATAAGAACTGAATAAAGGTATATGCTGCTTGTGAATCTAATTTTTCGTAGTATATGGCATACATGGATTGTGGATTAACATTGCATAATTTCCATGAAGTGGTATTTCCTTCCCCAATTGAAGTTACTGATATAGACCTATCAGCATATTGATTATCTTTGACTCTTGGAAGAGCTGTAGCATTACCAATCAAACCATGAAGCTTCAAATCAGAGGAGACTTTGCACTCCAAAGTCGAGTTGAACCCCATATCCAAATATTCTGAAGTATCGTCATCTTGCTTTTTGAAAAATTTGATATAACTTTGTTTGAAAATTGCGGTGCTAAAAGAATCACTCATCACCAACATCCCTCCGCTTTTATAACAAACTTCATCCATTTCATTGAGCCCAACTTGGTCATAGCTTCCTACAAAGAAGTTGCAACTCAAGCCCAAGCTGACAATAGTCTGTGCAACTTTAGAGTAGAACTTCTTAGATTCAAAGAACAAGGAAGTATCAACCTTGGTCTTCGATGTGTTTGGGACCAGAGGTAGAGTTGTATGGCTAGCCTTCTCAATATCGTGGTGAGAACGTAAAGGCTCTTTCAATTGTTTGTGTACAATTTTTCCAGGTCCAAAAGTACATGCTCCGCCAACAAAACATAAAATATGGCCACCAGTTGTGCTTATATGATCACCTAATACAGATTTCAAAAATAAAGCAGCAATATTCAAGGCACACCCTGTTGCTCTTTCGGGTCTTTCGTGGAATTTATCACGAGGAAACGTGTTCGTCACCAAACTTTCGACGATATTGGTCAATTGATATTCAACCATACTGATGGGTTGTAAGATTCGTTTGCCTGCAGAATGGAGTATATTGTCTAACGGTAACCCACGAGATGCATTTTTCATTCCAAGGCCCAAAAATCCCAATGATTTTTGTATTTCCTCCAAAGTATACTCCTTATTACCATTGAAGGAATAAGATGTATTATCTTGCGATAATAAATCGAATATTTGAACGTGTTTACCAAATGAAATGAAAGAAACCAAAGCATCTTTTGGAATAAGGCTCAATGAGATGATAATAGACTCTTTAAGAGCCTGATAAGAGTCTTCGACATCCTCAGATTCGAAGCAAGTATCAACGACAAAGCAAAAAATGGGAGGCAATGAGCTAGTGCGTCCACTCAAATACTCGACAGTTGAACATTCTGGACTTAATGCGGCTGGTGGAATTGCTTGACCATTCGAATCAACTTGGTTTCCCAATCGATTGGAGAAACCACAAAATTGACAAGTCCAAAGGTCATTATTAACTTGAACAAATGGATTCAAAGACGATCGACATTGACGACACATAAATAACTCATGATTGCTTAGGACAGGAACATTTGATTTGTTATTCAATGGGGTATATAAGGCTCCAAATGGTATAACGTTGCGATGATGTTGTAGTTTGGATTTTGGAAGATTGTTCCATGATAGACGAACTCCGTCTTGGACTTCTCTAGCGTCGAAGTCCATGTTATTTCGATATAGTTGTGATGAGAATTTTCGGATCTTGTGCAAATCGAAATCGAGGTTGAAAAAAATTCGAGAGATCTCAATTTCAATGATCAAAACTTTTCATAGTAGGAGGTACACACATCACACACAAACCCAATTGAGATTGGTTTCACTCATATCATAACAGTCTCGATAGGCCAAACCTGATAATTTTGTCCATTCTTACTCATATCTGTGGATCTTCACACAGATATTTAGATAATAGTGAAAGAGGAAAAGGACTATTCTTTCAGATATTTGCTTTTTAATTGAGCATGCTAAAAGATACGACTACTTGTCCAAGAAGATAATAACCGTGGATCAATAATGTTTACAAAACTTGTCAAGAGATATGGCGCAGCTATAAAGATTAGGCATCATTCTAATTACAATGTTTCATTTCTTAAAAGAAGTATCTCGAAAATGATTGAATCTGATAGATCTCACGAATTGGAAAATACTGATGCACTAGATTATGCTTCCAGGAAGATTGTAATAGATTCAAGTCCTGAACATTTCTACCAGCCGATTTATACATCAAGAACAACAAACAAGGGTGGGATCTCAGTGATGAGAATTGAAAAGCTAAGAAAAAAGTTTGATGGAGTTGATTTTTCAGTTTATCCCAACGGAAAGTATCCAGATGAATTCATTGTTGAAGGAAAAATTGTTACGATCAGAAAAGCAGGCAAATACATGTATTTCATCGACTTGGTTCAAGATAAATCAAAGATTCAGATTTTGGCAAATAATAATCTCATGGGGATTAGCAAGGATTCATTCGATGAAAATCATAGTTTTTTCAAGATTGGGGATTCGATTACATGTACAGGTTTAGCATCTACAACAAAACTAGGGGAATTGACATTGAAATTAACAAATCCAATACGGATGCTCTCACCTCGACTCAAGATGGTACCAAATCGTCTAGTCGACAGAGGACTTATCAATTCGAATCGTGTTTTGAATTATTTGGCCAATCTGGATGCACGAGACCCTATACTTATCAAATCATATATTGTGCAAGCAATCAGAAATTATCTTTTAGAAAAAGATTTCTTAGAAGTTCAAACACCCATATTGGCAGGATCGGGAACTGGTGCCAATGCCCAGCCATTTACTACAAGAGCAAATGCAATCACATCGGACTCAGACAGCTTACATCTTCGAGTTGCTCCGGAATTATGGTTGAAAAGAATGGTTATAGCTGGTTTCGAAAAAGTTTTTGAGATCGGCACAAATTTCAGAAACGAAGGAATCGATGCTACTCATAATCCCGAGTTTACAACTTGTGAGTTTTACAAGACTTATCTCAGTTTGCAAGACTTGATGAGGATCACTGAAGAAATTTTTGCTTGTATTTATAGTGAACTTTCTAAGAAAGATATTCCATCATTGCAAAAAGTTTTACCCCAGTTGGATTTTCATAATGAATTCTTGAAGATAGAGTTTATACCTACTTTGGAGAGTAAAACGGGAATTCAACTTCCCACTGAATTAGATTCAAAAAATTTGATTCAGTACTATGAGAAATTGAAGTTGGAAGTACCCGTCAACAAATCTCCATCGAGTTTATTGGATCACTTATCGGGATTATACTTAGAGAGCATTTCCAAGGAGATCAAGAACGAACCAGTAATTATTTACAATCAACCTGCAGTGCTATCTCCTCTAGCAAAATCCACATCGATTCATTATGATGAGCGAGAATATGAAATCTCGTTACGATTTGAACTTTTTATCAATGGGAAGGAATACGTTAACTCGTACGAAGAAGAGAACTCACCCTATCAACAGCTTGAAAAATTTCAGTTGCAACAACTCGCAAAAGATGAATTTAAAGATGATGATTCATTAATACCCGACTGGGAATTCATCAAGGCTATGGAATTAGGCTTACCTCCAACCGGAGGGTGGGGATGTGGAATCGATAGATTAGCTATGCTTTTCAGTGGAGTAGAACGGATAGATACAGTCCTTCCTTTTGGAAACGTACGGGATGTAAAGAAACAGTAAGGCTTATGTACATAGGATTAAATGAAATTTAGTATTTGACAAAAAAGGTTCCAAAAAAATAAGATCAAGCAAAGCGTCTTTTTTGCAGTAGATCAAGAAACCAATACTCTTCAAGGTCGTTAAGAAATATAGCAGTTTATAGATGATACCAAGCTAAACTAATTTCGACCGCGAAAAGAATAATTTCCAAAAAATTGAGAGAAATATTAGTTCGTTCCACTGCATTGGTTACAATTTGTTGTTTCAAATTAATATGAGAAGTAGAGGTTTGCGCTGTAGTTCACATTGTAGTGTTATTAATATCACACCTCGGTTAATTCAACCCGTACTAAAGTTTGGGGTAGCCCTTGTATCAACATATCCCAAACTGCCGTCATGGCGTGCCAACAATAGTAAAAATTTCCCTACAGTTTCTCGTCAATATTCCAGTGCAAAGGTGGAACATTATGATGTCACGAAATTTTTGTCGAGACAATTTGAGCCGCCATAAGCTGCGACGTAGAAACTCGTCTAATTCATACATTAACCGAGCTATCACTTGACTAGCTACAGGACGAGAGAAGAGTAAGGAATGTTCATTCCTGTCCGATACAGCCCATATCAATATGCATGCAGGAGTTCCTTACTTCAAGGGACGCGTTATGTCGCCTTGACCCTTTACACGAGTCGGTAAACGTCTGTACAAATCGCAAGTACACGTAACAACCCTTTACCCGCTACTTCAACAACAACAAGAATTTCATAGGAATAGGCTTAGTATACGTGTTCGTTCCACAATCTTGTAATGCCGCGCGTTGGCTTCATGTAGAGCAAGATGTAGCGTTCAGGGAAGCCCTGCACGACAACGGTAGAAAATTCCGACCTACGTAAAGTCCGTCATATTAGCCTAAAGCAGAAAAATTACAAACGCCCAATTTTGATCCGTTGATTTGTTAGACGAGGGTTAACCTAGGCACTAAAGAAAACTCAGAAAAGAATTTTGGTTCCTTAACAAGCCAAAGACTGTCGGAAGGGTTAAAGCGAAGTCAAGATCAAACCGAGTGATACTGTGTTCCGATCAATCTAGTCTTAATCAGAAGTCTTCGTTTCAGGCCCAGTTTTTCTCCAAAAATAGCCTTTCAACAAATCAGAGAATCTGGATCTGTTTTTTCACACATTGATCATTTCTTCGACATATTTCATTATCTTCATCCTTCATCGGATACGAAGCAAGCACCTAATCAATCCTAACGCTCCTTAGATTCGAATTGAGTTATCACTCCTTTTTCTACTAGCTACTATGAGAAAGATCTGGTCCCTGAGAAAGGAAAGGGAAAAGAGGAAGAGTTTGTCGAGTACCCAACAGCTTTATGCCAATAACATTGAACCACAACAATCTCAGCAAAACCAACAAGCAGACCATGACGCATCAAGCCAAATCCCCAGTGAGGGCTTTGTTGATGACTATTCAACATTGGCCAACTCAAGTACAGCATCTGTTCATGATGTGGGCTCTATTCTGAATTATCCTACTTCGAGCGCTAAGTCGATTCATGGTCACAATCATTCACCATCTGTTAACTCAACTTTACATTCAAGCACAGCTACTTCAGTTCTTAAAGGAAATCATTATCCAAGATCTGTTGCTGCATTAGCTCGGCCAGATTACGATACCAAACCAATCAAGCAAGCTTGGTTGAATGTGATGGTCAACGCTGCTTCTGCAGAAGAAATCAGCGAAAGAACTTTGAAGTTATTCAGAGCCGAACTTAGGGGTTCACACTTATATTTGTACAAAACACACCCAAATATGAACGTGAAAAGTTTCAGATTAAATGATCCCCAAGATATTCTGGCCGGTACAGCTGGTCAATCACAACAGGTCAATTCTTCTAACGCCACTTCGGAATTGCCTACTCCTCTTGCAGTGAATCAACAAGCTACAAAATCTTCAACTTCATTGAGTTCTACTCCGGCCAGCGAGTTCTTCAAGCATGGAAATAATTCCAACATCACAATACAAGACGTCAGTGCCCCATTGGCCGCCAATGCTTCGAATCCTTCTGTGGTAAATGTTCCCTCAACTGAACCGCAACCTGTCGCTGATTATCTGATAACTTACTTTGATACCAAGGTCCCACATCCAGACCTCGAATACGACTTTGAAACTCATCACTTCTTGCCATCTACAGCATCAGTCCAATTAGCATTTGAGCCTGTCAACAGAAATAACTCTGTTGAGTCATTGGTTCATTTCATTCTCTTTAATACCGACGAAGCGGATAATAACTCCGTGAAATCAATTATTAACACAATGCCAATTCTTCCGACATTTGGGAAGATCTTGAAATTGATTGCAACATTTTTGAATTTTATTTTTGGAAACAAGTTCAAAGGCGAATATAATTTGAAGCTTATTATTGACAGAATTTTGGATCTTTTATACAACATTGAAGAGAATTTCAATGGCTTCCTATTGAAGTCAGATGTTGCACCTTATATCTTAAGAATCTTAGAAACTTTAACTGAGCATTTGGAGTCGAATAAGAGTGACACTTACACAATAGCAGATGGAAAAGGATCCACAGATCTGAATAGTGAAGGCCAAGAGGACAGATCGGAAAAGGAATTAGAAAAGGAATTTTCAAACGCTTCCCATATCAATGAGTTTTCAAGAATTCAAAAATTTAAAAATTCGATGTTAATGAAGCAACAAGGCTTAATCAACTTAGTGAGTGAAAGCTCAATGCAGAATGAAACCAACCCATTATTGGACTTGAACTCTACAACATTTATGAACGAGATAAACTTGATCGATTTTGCTAGAAGCATAAGCACGATAGACCTCAAATTTTTTAAGACGTGGAATTCAAATATTGATAAATCTCTTTTGTTGTATTCTTCCATCAACAGTGGATTTGAATCAAGCTCAAATTCTCCTCCAGTGTTGTTTGATTACTTCTACAAGAAGAATCCTTTGATTTTCAATAATGATCATCACATTCACTACTTGTCTCGATTGTTAATCAATCATTTGTTTATTGAAAATTCGCCTTTAAGTGGTACTTCTCCAGGCGGGGGATCATTGAGTGCAAATTCTGGATTAAGCTCTTCTATATTAGAACGTAAGGCTCGTCTTTTAGAAAAGTGGATTGACTTGGGTTGCTTGTTGGACAAATCTGGTAACATGTCTTCTTGGCTTGGAATCTCTTCGATCATTCTTTCTCAGCCCGTTTTAAGGTTAACAAAGATTTGGTCCTTGGTATCAACAGACTATATCAAGCTTTTGAAGAATGACTGGTCTCCAGTTCTTTTCGAACTCGATAGGAGATACTTGGCGAACAGCTCTCTCAATACGGAAAAGTCGAGTTCTACTACTTCTCCCAATACTACTAACTCGCCTACCAATAATGATGATGAAAACATTAGTCCAAAAGATTCTTATCATATAATGGCACCTCGAGGTCTTGGAAAAATCTATCCGAAAGAAAAAGTCATTCCATATTTTGGAGATTTAGTCATAAACAATTCTGCTAATGCTACAAGTAATATTCTTGAGCTTGAATCGATTTGGAAGAGGATTAATTACTCTTTTAACAGATGGAACGATTATCTTTCAAACTTGGTAAATTATAATGAGATCATCAAATACAATGATGATGTATTGAGAAGGTATGATAGCATGGGCTTTATATTTTCAAACGAGAGCTTAAATCAAGTTTTGTATCTTGGTGTAAACAGTGACGATACAAAGTCTTTGCCCTCCGTGTACGACGAGGATTCCAACGAGAATGATAATTCTTTCCCAGAGATCAAGGAAAACAGAAATTTAAAGAACAAGTTGTTGAGATTAATCGAGTTAAATTGTGATTCTATTAATTTAGAAAGTATCATGAGACTATCCCTCATTTTGGAACCTGAATTGCCAGAAGCATACTTGAAATATCATTCCACTGCTTCAGAACTAGACGTGGGATTTTCGAAACGTCGCAATCTTAGTTCTTCAAACATTTCAATTCACTCAAATGAATCATCCACTTCTTTGAGTGCTGCATCAATTTCTAATTTCAATTCCGGAGAAGTTCAAGGATCAAACGAAAATCCCAGTACAAGAATACCCACTTTTAATAACAATTACTTTAAGATTAACCTTGCAAAGTATGATGATTTAGTTGTTACCAATACGATGAATTCAAGCCCAAAGGATGCAAAACTTCAGCAACTCCTTGATCCATCTGTCAACAAGCACAATCTTTTCATCGATGATGATTTAACTTTCAGAGTTGACGACTTTATTGGTGGTATAGATGTTCAAAACTCTACTACTATTAATGGAATTGATGATGTCGACAATGTTGATGATGAAGATGACGTTCCCGGCTTGGGTATTGATGTTGATGATATATTGAATTCTGAAAAGTTCAATAACTTTACAATTTCACCAAACCCTAACCTTAACACCGAACCCACTCCAGAAAGCACAACTCACACTCCAAACAGCAATATTAGTCAGAAGAAGCCAAATAATTACAGCGTGATTTCCTCCGATTCGACAAATAGAACAACACAGACCCTCAAGTATATTCCGAAGTATGCCTCGATTGATAAATTGATTGATCTCCTCTTACTAGATTCGAAGTATTTTGATGATAATGTCTCCATGGATTTGACCGAGTACAGATTTGTCTTTTTATTGAACTATAATTCTTTCATTTCTACGAGAGAGTTGTTAGACAAATTGGCTCATAGGTTCATCAATTCAGGAAATGCTGTTATATCTGTTATGAAAAAGTTGTACTTATTGAAGCAATTAGAGGAAAGTGGGGAGTCAGCTAACTACTCTTTTCATACAAAGTACCAGATAGAATTTCCTAACTGGTCTATTGATACAAATGTTGACTTGAACGAATTAGGTGATGTGGACTATGAATTATTGCTCAAGATACAAATCAATATTTTGAAAGTCTTGATCGTTTTGATCAATAATTTTTATTCAAATTTTTCATTAGACCTTGGAAATAAGAAAATTTTAATCAAATTGTTGAAACTATTCAGTAATGAGATTTTGCAATGGTACAATTCGAACAAGATTGATACAACTCTTGAGCAATCTTTCGAAAGTTTGGTGAATTATTATAAGAAGTTAAAAAAACTTTTTGTTAAGAAGACGTACAGGCCAATCGAAGTTCTGAAGTTCGATGAATACTTGATAAATGAGTTTAGATTCAGCAATTCCTTGCACGAAGTTCCGATGAACAGAAATTTACCAGGACATAAGAACGTCATAAAGATTGAAAAGTTCCTACTTAAATTCAACAAATTATTAGCAATTTTTTATCGCGGAATTCGTGCTGAGGATTGGGACAAAGTTTTCAAGATAATGGAAAATGCATTTGAAAATAATACATTGTTAGAATTCAACTTGCAGAAGAGTAATGTCACTGATGAAAACATGATAGTATCAAATATTTTCAATTATTTCGAATCCTTAGTCGACCCTAAAGAGAAGCAATTGATCCTCAAGAAGTTTCCATTGGTGTTCCGCAAATTGTTCAAACTTTATTTCAAGTTCAGAAGCTATTTGTTGATTCAGCTTACAGATTTAAACATTACTGTTGATGAAAGATTGGACCGCATGAAGACTTTGTTGATTATGATCAAGATTTCAAAACTCAAGATGGCAGATAATCAATTCGTTTTTGAGGGAGGCAAGGACAGTATACCTTCCTGCATTGAAACAGCCGTAACCAATGTGATATACTCTCCAGAGAGTAGACTTTTTACTAATTTGTGGATAAAAGCATCAAATTTCTTGAATAATGACGATACTTCATCTAATTCAGCTTACGATGATGTTAACCTGTTGTTACCTAGCAACCTTAAGATTTCCGACTTACAGTCTTCGGAGCCATTGTTACCGTGTTTTTGTTGGATAATTGAGAATTTAATAGAGACTAACAAATGCCCAAGTTTCTACAAGCAAAACATCAATTTCAACAAAAGATATCTCATATTCAAATTGATTAAAGAATTAAATGTTGATGAAGATAGTTCTAGTGAAGCTCACGAAAATAACTTCCATGACACTCGCGAATTTGACTTCTTGCTAAAACTAGATGAAACATTAGTTAATAATCAAAGTCTCAAAGAATTCACATTCTTAGAAAAGGACAAAACCAAGTTATTCAGAGCTGTGATGCATGATCAGCATAAATTGTTGATTCACGAAAATAAGAAGAAGAATTATAAGGATCCTAAGACTTCTCAATCGATCTCGGTACCAGGATTTACTACTGTCACTTCGGTGAACACAAATCAAGGAAGTGCTCCTGGAACTCCGACAAGTCTACTGAGTCCAGGAACAAACCAATCTTTGAATAAGAAGCCATCAAGCTCATCATTAAGGAGACAATCACTCTCATATAAGTCGAACTCAAGTTCAAGGTTCAAGATTAGTGGTCTTTTTAGTAAATCTCGTCCATTTTCTTTGAACGTATCAGGATTATCAAATTCTGCATCTGAACGGATAATTTCTGTCAAGGATCTTGCACCCGTTGAAAGCCAATCTGATCACAAACAAAAACCGTCCTTCGTTATTCCTTTGCGTAATGTGAAATTGTTCCCAGCTTATTTGTTACCCCTCTGTTTCATAATTGACTCCGAGACTTCAAATGTGGATTATTTCTTCCAAGCAACCAGTGAGTCAGAATGGAATGACTGGTTGGTAAAGTTGAACTACGCAAACAGGCACTGGTTTTATTCCAGATCTCTCAATCTCAAAACGAACCATTCTTTCACTACTTTTGGTATTCCAATTGGTGTTATTTGCAATAGGGATGGATCAATTGCTCCAAATATTTTAACAATGATATTTGAAGAAATTGAGAAGGAAGGAATAAAGGATGTTGGAATTTACAGAATCAGTTCTTCAATCAGTGAATTAAACAACGTTAAGAACATTATTGACAAAACTGGCACTCTCAACTTCAATGAAAGGACGTATGATGTTCACACGCTCACAAGTGTCGTGAAATCATTCTTCAGAGAATTGCCAGACGCATTGTTTACTGATAAAGTTATCGGTGCATTCTTTGCCTTGAAGCAGCAACATTCGGATGAGCAAACAGAAGAGAACGTTATTATTGATCAATACAAAGAAACACTAAAGTTGTTGCCTGCCGTTAACTTCCATACTTTGCGTTTATTATCAAAGCACTTGAAGAAAATCAGTCTTTACAGCGATGTGAACAAAATGACATCTTCGAACTTGGCTACTGTCATAGGGCCAGCATTCACAGAGGCAAGCAGTTTGGATGCGTTGATCAATAATTTTGGATTTATGAATTCAATTTTGGAGAAGCTTATCAATAACTACGAATACATATTCGATGATGAGGAACCTGCAGAACAATTACCTGAACCAGATATCAATATTAAGGACACCTCATTTACTGAACCTGAATTGGATGCAAACTCATGAAATTCTAAGCACAATTGTCTTAACTACTCTTTCTTTTTCAATTCACTTATTGGCATGTATGTAAACTCATTTTTCAATAAACAATTTTATTATATACAAATGACCGGTTAAAGCTGGATATCAATCGATTAGGAGACAACAAAGTCCGAGCGACCAAAGTCTGGAGTTCCCCCAAGGGTACCATATATGTCACCAACATAGTTCTTTGATTTATACTTGTCTCCAGATTCATACACTTCCTTCCAGTTTTGAACAACATCAGTAATGAATGGAAGACCAGCTCTAACCAAGTTATCAAGAGATGCTGCAATACCTCCTTGATCAGCTTTATTGAAAAAGCCTACGGTATTGTTAAGCAAAGATGGTGGAGGAACTGCAAAATCAGAAATGGTTCTCATCACCACAATTCTGTCAAAGTCAACAAGTCCATACTTTTCTGCTCTCACGAATGCTTCGAGTGAAGCGTTATCTTCGTTAGCAGTTGCACAGTACTGGGCACTTCCGTTAGTCAACAATGCAGCGAAGTCGTAGAAGTAGTCATCCAATGTTTTTCCGTAAAAATAAGCATCAGAAGTAACTACATCACACTTGGTGACTGCTGGAAGAGAGTGGGCAGCCGTTTCATTATACAATGCCCTGAATTTTGCATTTTGTTCAGTTCCATTGTTGAGAGTTGCTTCTGAGGCGAGCTCAGCTGCACGGTTTCTCAAGTTTTCATTGAGTTCGAAAACTTCCGAACCATAAACACTTCCTGGGTAGTCAGTTGGGGATTTTGTTCCGTATGCATAATAACCTGTTGTCCAATTAGGATTAGTGTTGTGGTAGTCTGCATATGCAACTTCGTATTCCAATCCAACCTGCACTGCATACTTTGCGAAGGTAACACCTCCCAAAGTGGTAAATGCTGGAACTCCTCCAGCAATTCCTGCGATCAAGAAGTAACTTTTAGAGAGATCAAAGAGCGGGTTCAATGATAAAGCAGTGAGAGTTGATGCTGCATTGATTTCTCCTTCACCTGTGGTGACTTGACAAATTGAGAAGTTTGTGGTACAATGAATTGTAGGGTAAGCAGGTGACAATCCAGGCAAAGTTATGTTGTGCTCGAAGTCCAAGGTACTCAACCAAGGGTCCCTTTCAAGTTCAAACATTGAAACGACAAATGCCTTAGGTTGATAAATCGCAAAAGGTTTGCCATAGCTTGCTTGTATGTTGTTCTCGCTTGAAACACTCACTTCATCTTCAAGTTTGGTGTAGTTCAATTCCCGCTTGAATGGTTGACAGGCACCGAGTGCAGCAAGGTATGAGATAGCAAGTTTTTGAAAAAGCATGTTGAACTGTCGTTTCAATAAGGAAATGGGCTCAGTATTTATGTAATTGGATTCATTAATTAACCAATTCGTCAAAATCTGACTCCTTTTGTCATGCGAACTTTATTTGCAATTGGTGCCTTACGGTTATAAGAGTGTCTATAGCTGAAATTTTTTAAATTCATGCAATTATTTTGAGCTTTGGTAGTTTTTAACGCATGTAATAATTGTGCTTAATGCATATGATTGGTTGTGATGGTAGTGATGCGACGTAATGTTTTCCCGAGGCAGTGATAATCCCGAGTATTGTGTGGAGAGATCGATAGAACCTTCCGAATTAGTCTCGGTTCAACTTCTAAGCGGCAGAAGAAAAGTCATCTTATCGGACTAATACAGCAATTCTTGCAACGAGATAAGATAAGGTCGACATTGCACATTCTATTTGGTAAATGCGCACCTTTTTATGGACACAGACCGGCTTTCTCCGTTGAGCTTTATCTTCAAGATCTCATTCCCTGGATACAGACCGGTATGTTTCGTGCAAGGCATCTTCTAGATCTCGTTGTATCATATGATGCTTATCTTCCCGATAACTTTATCATAGAAAAGTTAGGTACAAGAAAATAAATGTTGAATCGGATTATTAATGCACGGTTTAGTAAGAGAGAACACAGTTTGTAATCGCAGTGAGGGAAAGGGCTCAAAAATGCGACGATTCAGTACATCAATGTATAATGTCTATTTATGAGGCCATGGTCGACTAAGAATATCAAAGATCAGATGGGAGTAATTGAATCGCTTAGGAGCCTGATGCTTTAGAGACTCTCACGTACAAGGTAAAAGCGTCTTTCGCGGGAAAAAAATTAATGTAATAATTCTTCTCTCTCCAATTCTTCTCTCTTCAATTCTTCTCTCTTTAATTTTCGAATCTTCTATTCATCAGATCTTCAATTTTCGATTCCACATTTAATTCTTTCCTTCAATTTCCAATTTGCCGATTCACCAAGTCTCATGCTCTCACTAAATCAGCTTTAATATCTTGATCTGGTCTAACCTGCAAAGTTTGTGTGACAGTTAACGTTTCTGAACACAAATTCTGTCACTTGATCAAACACGAAACATATCACGACGCGCGTAGAAATTTATTTCTAATGTGTGGATGAGCTTGCTCATTGACTTGACCAATGCTTGAACTACAAAGAGGTTTGAAAAGGCCGTCTAGTGTCTTCGAAGATGAAGGGGAGTTTGATATTCGTGTACGTACTTGATTGTTGAATTTTTTGCAAGTATCCCACTGAAGAAATCCTTCACGGATCATGTATTATTTGATGTCTTCTCGATCCCAATGATTACTAACGACAGGGTCAAGTATCCATAGAGTCATTCATGTCTCAAAGACTACAGCAACAGCCGACACCCGAGAGCGATTCTGATGATGCATTTGATGAAGATGGAGATGGTGTCGATGCCAGCTCTTCGGATGAAGAGGACATCTTCACAAATACCGAAGCTGCGAAAGCTGGTGTCATAGAGAAAATCACTTTAAAGAACTTTATGTGTCATGACTTCTTTGAATTAGAGTTGGGTCCTCAGATAAATTTCATAATTGGTAGTAATGGTTCAGGCAAAAGTGCTATCTTGACAGGAATTTCAGTTGGCTTGGGGGCTAAAGCCACTGATACTAATAGAGGAACATCGATTAGAGATTTGATAAAGGATGGTAAGAATACTGCTCGTACTTCAATTGTGTTTCTTAATGAGGGCCTGCAAGCGTTCAAGCCAAATGAATATGGCGATAGAATCATAGTGGAACGAAAAATACAGAGAAGTGGCACGAATGCATACGCAATAAAATCCAGTACAGGAAAAGTGATATCTACAAAGAAAACGGTATTGGATGATATGCTACATAAGTTTAACATAACGATCGACAATCCGCTTGCATTTTTGTCACAAGACAAAGCTCGAGAGTTCATAACTTCAAGTTCAGATCAGACAAAGTATGAGTATTTTATGGAAGGTGCATATATTGCTGAGATATTCAGGAATTTCCAGAAGACTGTTTCAAACGTTCAAGATGTGGAGAATAAGCTTTCCCAGTTCAAGAAGCAAGCAGTTGAGTACCGCCGCAAATATGATGAAGCAAAACTCTTGTACGACCGATATCGTGAGTCTGATTATCTTCGAAGAAAACTACAATTAATTCACGGTAAGATTTACTGGTATAATGTGTACGTGATTGAACAAAAGGTGAAAACGTACGAACGAAGACATCAACAAGCGATGGAGGATGTCAAGCTTGTGAAAGAAAGAATTAGAACAAATTTTGAAAAAGAGGCTCGGTCTAAATCTAATATACAACTTGTTCAGGAAGAATTTGAAGAAGTGCAGAGCGAAGTTTCTAGATGCAAAAACAATTATAATGAATTAGTGATTGCTCATACTGAAGTGAAAACAAGGATGAGCACTACTGCTAATGAAATTAGAAGTCGCAATGAAGAGGCTACATCTCATAAAGGAAGAATAAAAATCGCTAAAAATGAGATTGAGATGGAATTAAAAAGAATCGATGAAATAAATGGGCAATCTAAGGATGCTTTAAAGGATGCTTTACATGAATTAAGGGTCAGTGAAAGCACATTGAAAAGTGACAAACTTTCGGCAAAGGAAGAATTGACCCAACTTGAGAATTCGAAAATACCGAAGTTGTCAGAGACTGATGAGGAAATTACATTGTGTAACAGGACAATTCATTCTTTGGAACAAAGAAAGCAGGCGCTTCTAGTATCACAAAAAGATAAATATGCAGCATGGGGAAGAGAAATGAATTCAGTAATTGGTGAAATACAAAACCAAAGAGGTTGGCACAATGCTCCCATTGGACCTATTGGTTCGTTCATTGAAGTGAAACAAGAGTTTACTTCCTGGAAGCCACTTTTAAATACAGTGCTTGGGAAGACTTTGGATTCGTTTTTGGTTTGTGATGAACATGACAGAAAGTTATTGGCCAACATTTTAAAAAGATTCAGAATGAACAAGAACGTAATCGTGAGAAAATTCGAAAAGTTTGACTACGAAAAAGGTAAAGTTAAACAGTATACAACTTTTTTAGACATGCTAAAAACTTCTAACGATAATGTTCTATATACCTTAGTTGATGCTAACACTATTGAGAAATTTGTGATTGCAAACAATTATGTGCATGCAGATGAGCTTGTCAGACAGAATATTCCCAATCTCATTAGTGCATTCTCTTTACATCACAAAAATTCAGGTCAAAGAACAAGTATGACTAATGGAACATTGAGAATTGATCCAGTTTACTACTCAAATGACCTTGCAAAATTTTCCGCAGCTTCGATCTCCAACACCAAAGAAATAGATGAAATTAAATCACAAATTACAGAAGAGCGGTCAAATCTTGAAAACTTATCACGAAAAAGAAGGAACATAATGGAAAGTAGGAAAAGCTTACTCGAAATTTGCAAGACAAAATTGACTTCAATATCATCAAACTTGGATAAGACCATGCAGGAGATTCGTAAAGTAGAAATCAAACTCAATGAGAATGGGGATTTTGCAAAAATAGAATCATTAAAAATTGAAATTGAAGAGTTGAAGGCACAGGTGAAGACAATTGAAAATGTCAAAACTTCATTAATTCAGGATTATAAACAAAAGATCGAAAAGATGGACGAAATGAAAGTAGAAGCTAACAAAGCAGAAGATAAACTCAGAGAGGCACAGTCTAAAAATAATAAACTACAGGAGGATTTAAACAACTTGGAGATTGAAATTTCAGAGACAGCTTCGAATATCAAGGATGATGAAGGCGAAGTTGAGAGAAAAGAATTTGTGATTAGTGAGAGTGAGCAAAAGGTTGAGTTGGCGAAAGCGAAGTTAACGGAGGTAATAGAAATAGCAAAGTTAAAGTGTGACAAATCGGAAGTATCTATCGGTGAAAATGATTCGCAACAATCAATACAGAAAGAATATGAAGAGATTCAAAGACAGGTTAGGCAGGCAGAAGAGCAGGTAGGTAGACCTCTTGCAGAAGTTCAAACGGAACTAGCTCAAATTAAAGAAAAGAGAGATTTTACAAATCAAACTGTTGAGTCATTAACATTAGCATCAAGTGATACGAATTCTGCATTGAATGTAAGATTCAACACTTTCCACACCACATTTTTACACAATGTTCAAGATGCTTGTCGCTTATTCGAGAACGCATTAGAGTTGAGAGGTTTTAAAGGAAGTTTGACATTTGATTATGAGAACAAAAAATTGATTATGTTGGCAAAAACCAGGCAAGATGATCAACCCAGAACCATGGACTCCTTATCTGGTGGAGAGAAAAGTTTTGCTCAAATTGCACTTTTACTTTCAATTTGGAAAGTGATGAACTCCCGTGTTCGTGGGCTCGATGAGTTCGATGTATTTATGGATTCCGTGAACAGATCAATCAGCATTAAGTTATTATTACATGAACTAAGACAGTATCCAAAGTCTCAGAACATATTCATTACACCACAAGATATTGCAGTTGTTGGAGATTTAGACAATAATGATGTTAAAATTCATAAGATGACGGATCCCAGAAAATATACTACCAATTAAAGCTTCGTGCATGTATATTTGAATTCCTTTAATTAAATTGAATCAATGAAGCTCCAACAATTTTGTGAACTCGTCATCATTTAAATGATCTCTAAGGTTAGTCTTACTTGATTCAAATCGTGGTAAGTATTGCTCAATATCATCGATGTTACAATCTGGGAATGCCAAGAGTGTCTTGATAACTGAAGTCATGACTTTCTTTGAGCTTTTCTTATTCTCTTGGAGAACTACAGCAAGGTAATGTGAAACAAGATTGTGAACGATAGGCTTAAGCTTGTTTTCTTCCTCAGGATGGTTCGTTACTCTTGTTTGAATGTAATGCAAAATGTTGTGATAATTTTCCTCGCGTGTAAGAGTTTCTATGCTGATATGAGGGAATATTTGTGGTAACCTTAGAATGATCAGGATTGCTTCGTTGAACTTGTTATTGCTGCATAACCCAATGACAATAAAAGTATGGATCATGAAATGAGAAGATTTCATTATTGATACCAAACTATTGATGCCTTGGTCTCTCTCAAGTATTTCCAAAATATTCTCATTTATCAATCGAGAGAAGACTGGAAGGTCAGAGGTATGTAATGAGCCGTTCAATAATGGCATTGAAGTTGAATTTGGTGATGTGTAAACATTCCGCTCAATGATTGGATTGTATAAGCTTAATTGTAGTTTTTTCCCGACAGATTCGTGATATATGTCGATTGATGATTTAATTTCAGTCATCTTTTCAGTCTTCAATACATTCGCATTGGTCTTTATATTTCCTCTTCTCCACACATGATTTGTGAAAACAGACATTCTTTGCAATTGATTCAATTTAGTCCAGTTTTTTGAATTGCTGTGACCTCTAAATGCATATGCTAGCTCTTTAAAAGCTTGAAGTGCCAAGGGCAAGTTTTCTGAAGTGCTCGAAGCTTCAACCATTGCAATTTTTAATGTTTTGAATGTATTTTTGTGACTTATGTATGAATAGAATCGTTTGAAATATTTTAATAAACCTTCTATTCTATTGTGATCGGAAGAACGTGAGTAAATCAAGCTCAATTGCTCCAAAATAGAAGGTGTTAAAAGAAATGGCATTTCAAGATTCTTTGGGTTATAGGAAGTAACTACCGATTTTGAATAGTTTTGGTGGTGATCAATAATGTGATGATATATTAATACCGCTCCGTGGTGATTTGCAGTTTTGCAGACCAAGTCGATATATATACCCCAAAGCTGATTTGACATAGAAAACTTGGGTCGAGAATCAAAAATCAAGTGTAGAATCGTGGTTGCAGTGGCAACATTCTTGCTCTCTATAAAGTTCAGTAGAACCACCTCTAATAGATCATCAGGTATGTCATGCTGTTGAATGTTCTTTGCAACCATTGAATATAATGTTTTGTGTGTGGTTGTAGGTTCTATCAATAAGCTTTGCAACTTTTCATTCACATCATGGACAGCCGGTTGTAAAACATGAAGGTTGTCTTGGAAAGATGTCTTGTCACTGACATATTGTTGCAGACTCGAGTTGTGACGTTTCGAGCATAACCGTGGTGTAGCAGTGCGATGAGTTATATTATAACACGTCAACGAGAGAAGCAGTAGTCGTAATTTTAAATTGAAGGTATGACTGGGAACTTGGCAATTACTCAAGTAAGTTGCCCTTTGCATCCTTCTTCTGCTGAATCACACTATTCATGAAAAAGAAAACTCTGGCCCATATTACGTAAGAATTTATCTATACACCAAAAATTTTTCAATCAAATTGGGACTCTTACACAGCAGAATGTTTAGACTTGGATTTAGATACACATTGGGGATATCTAGAACACTCACCTCCAAGCTGAACGGTACCTTCACAACCGCATTCAGAGGTGTTGGTGCTCTAAGTAAGGTTTCAACACCATTCCAAGCTGCTAGTGTTCGCTTCAACTCAACTCAAGGAATCGATAAATCTGAGATTCAGGACAAGTTAGTATCATTTGATGACATTCCAGAAACTGAAAAAATCATATCTAATTTAAGCTCTTATGACTGGGGATACTTGGATTCTATTGGTATGGCCCAAGGCTGGGGTCCAACTGCATTAATGGAAAAGTACCTTGAATCGGTTCACGTATTGAGTGGTTTGCCCTGGTGGAGTACCATTGCAATTGCTACTGTTGTTGCTAGAATATTCTTGTTTCCATTGTACGTGTCTGCATCAGGCAATGGTGCCAAGTTGGCAAAGGTCAAGCCTCAAATGGATGATATCTTGAGTAATTTGAAGACGGCTGAAAGTAATCAAGAGAAGTATCTTTTAGTTCAAGAAAGAAAAAAATTAATGAAGGATAATGATATTAAGTTTTACAAGCAAGTTTATCCAATGTTGCAGTTACCGATTGCTTATGGATTCTTCCAGGCATTGAGAAAAATGTCTGCGTACCCTGTTGATGGATTCAGCACTGAAGGTTATGCCTGGTTCGAAAATTTGTGTCAAGTTGATCCTTACTTGGGTTTACACGGAATCTCAGCAGCCCTTATTTTGGCTATCGTGCGTTTGGGAGGTGAAACTGGTCAACAGGCCATGAACGCCCCAATGAAGAAGGTTCTCATGTTCTTACCATTCCTCTCCATTATTATCACCAAGGACTTCTATGCATCGGTCATGATTTATGTTGCTACTAACTCCTTATGTTCCGTGGTGCAAACGTTTATCTTACGAAGTCAGTCCTTCCGGAAAATGCTTAAGATGCCCCCTACGGTGGTGAATCAACCACCTGCAGGTAAGAAACAGCCAGAAACCATTTCTGAATGGGTTCGTCAACAGAAAGACAGCTTTGATGAGCAGGTTCAAGCCAAAACCAAAGAATCTGCGCGTAAGTTGGAAGCCCAGGTTGTGAGAAGAAGAGATGGTACTGATGGGTTCATCAAAAGACACCAGAAGTAAACTTGTATATACCACGCTATCTTGTAACATAGTAACTATCACGTGTAAAACTCATGATGTAACATTGATCCCTATGTGCCAGTGACTTGGAATGAGCAGTTCTGTCTATTAGCAGTGCGAATCCTCTGGGGTAGTTCCAGGAGTAGATCTCAACTCAAGTGCCCAAAGAAAGTAGTGAGAGACACAGTCCTTTGAGTGTTGATAGCACTTGTGTGCTAGCTTGCTCATAAAACCTCCTTGTTCAGGGAATTTGTTCACAAAAGCTTGTTTATTGAACAAGCGTAGCGACTTTCTCTGTTTCACGTATGGCCTCCTAGTTTGTTGGCTCCAACACATGGTATGTGCATGTCCCTAATTGGTCGGGATAAAACCGCATGTGCCACCTTCCGAAAAGGGAATCACCGTCCGCCGGTCCGCTCTCATATGCGACCCAATAGGGAAAGACTGTGCAGGCCTTCAATCTTTTTGAAGCCGACGCTCTCAGGTGAGCATTGAAATTCCAGGGGTAGCAAGACGAACTAGACCTTAGCTTCAACATAGAAGGTGTAGAGCTCATCCAGATCGATTCGTCACTATTGTAGGTGTGCAAATTAAAGCAGAAAATGCCGATAAATGCGGATTGTTAAGCGGACCCTATTGAATCCTCAACGGCGTAACCCGTTGCACGTTTGTATTGTGTTGCTTAATAATCATTGCTTTTAATTTTGACTCAGAAAAAAATTTTGCATTAATTAATCAGAATATAAAACGTTGCGTGGTCCTTCCATTCTGGATCTGAGAACATAACAACAAATTCTTTTTACACTTCAACTAATCTATCCAGGTTAAGACAAAGAACAAAGATGAATTTCCAGGCCAACGAGTTTCTTAACGACTTAAATCTTGATTTTGATCAATCACCATCACTTAGTGATGGAATGAGTCACAGTGATTTAGACTTGTTTTCACAAGCTGAGTTCTTCGACTTGGATGTATTTTCTAAGTTGAAGCCTGTGGGTCAAGTCGTTGGTCAAGTCACTGCACAACAATCTGGAAACAACCAGATAGCGGTGAAATCCGAACCGGATTTATCTCTTGACTTTTTGAACTTGCCAGAACCGGCCAAACAACCAGTTCAAGAAACTTATTCGCCGAGTTCACCTGCTACCTCGCCCGGTGCTTCCTCTACCATATCCGACAAGAGAAAAAGAAACACTGCTGCTTCAGCTCGCTTCAGAATCAAGAAGAAGTTGAAGGAACAGGAGATGGAGCAAAAGTCCAAGGAAATGCAAGAAAGACTTGCTGCTTTGGAAAAGAAGTTGAAAACTTTGGAAATGGAAAACAAATGTCTCAAGAATATGATTTTGGAGCAAAATGAAGCCAAGAACTCGCAGTTGTTGGATTCTATTAAGAAGAGATCTATTCTTGATTCTAAGCCGGTTTTCCAATACACCAACTAAGCACCCTTGGGTGTTTCAATTGATCAGCATGTCTTTGCTGATCGACGCCGGAGATGCCTTAAATGGTAATCCTGGTGGAAATCATCTTTGGTGGCCAAAAGCACCGGGATGGACAGAGAAATGCTCTGCATTTCTCGAAGGATCTTAAAATCCAACTTTTAATGACCCGTATGAACATAGATAATGACGCTTATGTCCTTATTCCAGATCCAACTCTGTGAATTGTCCTTTGGAATATTAACTAAAAAAGTATCTTTCAATTCTTCAACCCGAAAGACCTGGATGTGTTTCCAACAAATACATCCAGCCATTTACTCAGTGATGGCAGTTCTTTTTATTTAGTAATGCAAAACTAGTAAATGTCAGCTTAGTGCTGACATTGCCAACAAGGTTATTTTCACGTAGAACTGTGCAATGTACAGTTTGTCCGTTTGGTGGACTTGGGTTAACTAGTACGTTGAAGAGATCCGTGTTGCAAAAACTGCTACTCTAGCTATGCAATTGACAAGTACTTCGATTCTTCTGCTTATACTTGTAACACCAACTGAAACCCGGGGCTTATCATTGTAGTCGTGCACTTACAAATTATGATTGGTGACTATTTGTATATACAACGAGAGCATCTTAGTATAATTCAAAGAGTCCTAAGTCAGCAGGAATATTCATCCCAGCGTATATTGTATCTATACATTTCCTTAAACTTGGCTTGAATTGCTCTGGAGCAAATTCTTAGCTCTTGTTACGCTAAACTATTCGTTCTGTGTACATTGCTTAAGGATAGACGACAGCTTATAATAATGGAGATGGACAACCCAATAATTCAATTTGATACAAAAGATTCGAAGGATTCTGTCAAAGAATTAGCTTCACGGAATAACCAACCTCCACAAACATTGCACGATAATCTCAATTTAACACCATATGCACCAACCGCTTCACTTTCAGAATCTAGAAATATAGAAATGACATCCCCAGCTGAAGACTCAAAGTTCTACGAACTGTCACCAGCATTATTCCATAGACCAACTTTTAAAGGTGCCAAACTAGCACACAACTTTGAGCGATCAGTTTCTCCTTGTGAAATAACGAACCCTTCACTGCCAATATCAAAAGAGCATACCCTTCAACCGACTAAAAGTATTGATTCTTCGATACTACCATCCACAGAGAAACGAAATCCGGATGAAGTTTTTGGCTCTGTCGAGGAGCAAATAGATTTGCGATTGGCCTCGTCTGATAATCCAACTGTTGTAATGGAGCTAGATCTTGACGGGAACATAAGGTATTTGAGCAGAAATTGGGAATTCATAGTAGGAACAAATATAAAGAAATTGTTGAATAAGCCAATTGCTAATATCATATTTGGAAACACGGAAGGGGATCATTTGGTTTTCAACAATGCTATTGAGCAAATGACAAAAGACGATTATTCATACAAAGTTAAATTTATAACTGCCACAAACGATAAGCGAAAGTATGGGGAGGTAAATTTGAGTGGAAAAATTACACCACAGCCTTCTATTGAAGATCTTTCTCAATTACAAGATGCTGGTCTTGCAAAGGGTGCCCAAGATGTGAGCGTTTGCGATGATTTAATCCATGATTCCGGAATATCGTATGATTCAGATGATAGTACTCTTTCATCAAAACTCTCAAATAATGGAGATGTCATAGAATTGGAGGCTCAGGGAATTTTGATCCATGACCCAAAGACAAATTTACCTACTCATTCCATGTGGACAATTAAACCATTTGTTCATATTGATTTAGAATTGACTTTACCCGAAAATCTCATTAACTTACTTGGCTTTGGTTCAGAAATTTTTGAGGGCTATTTACTAAATTTAAAAGAGCAGGGTACTATTGAAGAAGAGGCTGCACCTCAACCAAAGGTTATCTTGTGCAGAATATGTGAAACTCGTGTACCGGCTTGGTTCATCGAGAAGCATTCAGAATTATGCATAGTTGAACATAGAGTTGCAGAAGACCTTCAGACCTGTCATGATACTATCAATGAACATTCGGAGCTCATCAAACGAATTTATGACACTTTACTCTATCAACATCAACACGTATCTACAAGTCCACAAGGTTCACAAAGTGCTGTGAATAGTCTGCCACCTTCACCGCAAATTGTGGGTGTAGGGATAAATACAAGCCCTGGCTTGTCTTCATCTCTGCTTTCCTTTAACCTGATTTCACTGAATTCTTCTGAAGAGAGCAACCCAATAACTAGCAACCTCATTCAAGATTATAAGGGAATTCCATTACCCAGTGTCACTGGGGATTCATCTCCAAGATTGGCTAATCAAGTTCTCACCAAAAACTTTCAAGTTAACAATCCTATCATCATAACCAGGAAGTTTCCTTTTGGTATTTTACAACGGCTAATCGAACTATGTTATGAAGCTTCACTCATAAATCCTGCAGAAACCAATGTGAATGGAGATTTGGAATTTTCTCCCAATACTGAGAAAGCTATAAACGCTGTAATAAATTGGAAATTATTGGAAACTACTGATCCTGCAATCAAGACTTTAGTTGAGGATACAAAGAATTTGGTGGATGAAAAGGTGCGTATTATTTCAAGATTGGTTTCAATTTTGCAATATTCGAACAAAATCAAGAAAGAAGTGGATAACCTTGTTCTCGAGACCGTCAAAGATACCATACATAAGATCAAAGAACAAACCATGTTACGAGAATTCAAATCCAATAGTACCCCTCGGATAAGTACGAGCGATTTAAGTGCAAATGACGATTTGTCACATTATGGATCTCATGATAATCCTCTCTCTGATACCTTGGTGATAGACAAATCAACCTCACTTCTTATTTCGCCTCAGCCCACAAGATCCAGAAGTCCAAATCTATTACAAGAACCATATTTCAAAGATGAGGAGGTCAAATCCATAACACCTAAGGATATTTTGTTGAGAGGTAGAAGCACTGATATATTAGGAAGAGGAAGTGACGTTAGTTCTAAATCTTCACTATCTACGAGTACTTCCCGATTTGGTTCAAATGAATTGGTCGAAACATTACAGGATCTAGACTTGAACAAGAAAACTTTTGGAAAAGACAACACTTTCACAAATCCCCCCCCTTCATTATCGCATAGTTCTTCATTCTCCTTACCGAGACGACATCTATCCCCTGCACCCTATGTTGAAAAACAAAATCTATCATCACTTCAAAGAAACATCAATCGATTCGACACAAATACTCCGCATACATCTCCATCTATTAGTAACACTGACTTCAATAATGACAGCATTAATCTTCACGAAAAACGTACAAGCTCTGGTGGTAGTGCCATTCCACCCAATCTATCACTGCATAGTCATCGAAATTCTGTGTCCAAACCGCCATTATCACCATTACTAGTATCCACAACCCCATCTATCAAACCCAACGGAGGTGGTATCAGGGATTATGAGGTGGTTAAACCTATCAGCAAGGGAGCTTTTGGGTCTGTATTTTTAGCAAAGAGGAAATTGACAGGAGACTACGTTGCAATCAAATGTTTGAAAAAAAGAGATATGATAGCCAAGAATCAAATATTAAATGTCAAGTCTGAGCGTGCAGTGATGATGAAACAGACAGATTCACCATATGTTGCACAATTATACAGCAGTTTTCAATCCAAAGACTATTTGTACTTGGTCATGGAATACTTACATGGTGG
The DNA here is from genome assembly GCA_030582495.1 of Suhomyces terraborum. NCBI lineage: Eukaryota > Fungi > Ascomycota > Pichiomycetes > Serinales > Debaryomycetaceae > Suhomyces > Suhomyces terraborum. The sequence goes on along the minus strand of JAKTXJ010000003.1, from coordinate 95,689 downwards.
TGACTGTGCAACTTTAGTCAAGACATTGGGTACCCTAGGAAATAATTGGGCCAAGAGATATATTGCTGAAGTTGTTGTTGGAGTGGATGATTTGCACAAACGAGGAATAATCCATAGAGATTTGAAACCGGATAACTTATTAATTGATAGCAATGGTCATTTGAAGTTGACAGATTTTGGCTTATCTAGGATGGGTGTGGTTGGAAGACAAGCCGGCTCTAGGCGTAAGAGCAGTAACAACGAACATCCAATAGAACTTTTTAGGAAAAGCTTAAGTCAAAATCCTGCTCAACAAAGTCCGCTTTCCAACGTCTCTGGCGTAGGATTTGACTCTCCATTGGCCGAATCATTCCACAAAAGAACAAGCTCAGTAACTCCATTTTCATTGTCACCTACATTGGAAAATACTAAGTTGTCAATAAGTGGTCAAGCACATAATCCAACTGCTTCATTGACATCACCCACACTATCGTACATGGAATCATTTAATCAACATCCTCAAGCGCCCCCTTCACTTTCACACAGAGCTTCCTCGATTTTCAAAGGCAACAGATCTGGATCCAACTCTAGTGGATTGGAATCGCCTTTACTAAAACCAATTCTACCACGGACATTTTCAGAATCATCATTTGCGTTGGTTGAAGACGATTTTCAGGTAAGTCCATCACATAATCAGGGGAACATCACTAGCTATGCGTTGTTTGATCCCTCCAATGACAATAGTGACGTAAAGAAGTTTGTGGGTACACCTGATTACTTAGCTCCGGAGACAATCGAGGGTGTGGGACAAAATGAAGCTTCAGATTGGTGGTCCTTAGGATGTATCTTGTTTGAATTCTTGTTTGGATATCCTCCTTTTCATGCACGCACCCCTGAAGAAGTTTTCACCAAAATACTTCAAGGTTCGATAGATTGGCCACCATTATCAGCGGAGGAAGAAAAGGAATTTTGCTCCCCAGAAGGTAAAGATTTAATTGTCAAATTGTTGAATCTTAATCCTGAAAAAAGATTAGGTTGCAATGGAGCTGAAGAAATTAAAGCGCATCCTTACTTTAGAGGTATAAACTGGGACACACTATTTGACGAAGAGGCCTCCTTTGTACCTCATATTGAAGATCCAGAATCTACTGACTACTTTGATCTTCGTGGCGCAGACTTAATACAATTCCCAAAAGAAGACTCTGACGATGAAAAGTTAAGCACAAACAATGCTTTCAATATCAATACTAATACTACTAATACTACTGAACTCGGATCTCCGTCACTAGGTCATAATTCCTCGTCGTCTTCATCTTCGCTCTTGGCTCCCAGCGGAAATATTAATACGAACAGTAAGAGGGAAAGAAGAATGAGTCGGTTAGCGGATCCTAGTGAATTTGGTAGCTTCCATTTCCGAAATTTAAATGTCTTGGAGAAGCAAAATAAAGACGTGATCAACAGGCTAAAAAGTGAACATTTGGAACATAGAAATAGTTTTTCTTCGTCGTCTTCGGATTCGACCCCATTATCTAGATCTAGAGGGTTTTCTTTCAGTGGTGGCGGTAATCTGGCTAGTCAATCAAGTCCTTTCAAAAGGCCGGTCTCTCCGATCGCTATTGCATCAGGTTCAGGCAGTTCAGTGCGTTCAGCATCTCCACATAAGAGTTCAGAACCTACTATTTCATCCCCTCAGTCTTACTTCAGGCCAGATTTACCTGGTTCTGCAGTTAGTACCTATTCAAGTGGAGACGAATTTCCTTTCGAAGTAGGAAAGCAATCACCAAACTCTGAACTATATGCGATTGATAAAAATCGATTGTCAGTACACTCGCTAACCAAACAAATTGTCAAGGATTCGCCTTCGAGTTCTGATACAGAAGATACTAAAAGTTCTGCATTGTTGCGAGTCAAAAAGAGAAGGGAGAGCACTAGAAGATTACCGCCCTCTAGCATACGAAGTGAATCATTTTCTGTTGAAGACACCTCTCCGACAGTGAAGGAATTGGATATCTTGTACTGTGAGTCTATCCCTATTGTGCGACATAGTGTTACCAAAATGTTGGAAAAATGTGGATGTATTGTGGTTGCTATCTCTGACGGAGATGAATTGGTCAGACGTGCTACTGGACAAGTAAAGTTTGATTTAATTTTGACTGCATTGAGAATACTGAAAATCGATGCCGTTGACGCTGTGAAATTGATAAAATTCACCAATAGTGTCAATTCTGATACCCCAATCATCGCAGTTACGGGTTTTGGACATGAGGCCCAGGGTTATCAAATATTTGACTATATCATTGAGAAACCTGTGGAGACTCAACAAATCCAAAGATGTATTCAAAAATTTGCTTCCCGAGACAACGATGAAGCGATTGAATCAGACAATGAAGAAAGTAAGTAATGTTACATTATGAGCATTATATATCAAACTTTTTTAGCAGTGACTTGTTCCTGAAATGAATTTTCCGTCAACTTTGATTGTAGGCGATTTTGCTCATCTATGAATTCCTTTGATTCACTATAGTTCTTGAAGTAATGATTTCTATACCATTTCAATTGAGCAATACTTTCCAATATATCAGACTTCGCTGTATGGTTCAGCACTTTTTTCGGACAAAGTTTCATAAGCTCCGGATTATGTCTATTTCCGAATTCCATAATTGTAGAAACATCAATTAAACGGTAATGCAAATGATTGATCACATCGGGAAACTCTTTCATCATGAAGAATTTATCCATATGAATTGAATTTCCGGCCATTAAAGCAGCTCTTTGGCCAGGAATGTATTTTTTGATATACTCAACCAATTCCTTCTGAACCTTGGCTAAAACCTGTTCTGGATTGGACAATATCTTCTCTACTAAACCCGAGCTTGTATGCTGCTTTACACACCATTCATTCATTCCGTCCAAAACCTCCTTAGGTTGATACACCACAGACTCGTATCCCTCCTCATCTATAATGTTCAATTTTCCATCAGTAATAATGCAGCAAATTTCAATAATATGATCATTGAATACATCTAATCCTGTCATTTCACAATCAATCCATACGATTGGTTTGTCGATGTTCGTGTTTGACTTTTTCAAAAGATCTCTCATCAAGTTGACAGAAGAATCGTTCGGTTTCGATTTCTTCGAATCAGACTCTTCGAAGTTATTCTGTGTACTAGTGGATTTCAAAGTCTGCGACATTCTTGTCAAACGGGATGAGCTGTATAAGAATCGCTTGTACGATGTTGCTCTTGTAATAAGTCTTCTACTCGAAAGTCTTGAGCATAAAAACATGAGGTAGTCAGAACTGAGTTGTAATTCGATTTTACGCACTCACCGAGACAAGAGATGCCACCTGCTAAATGGTTTGAAGTTTCCGTATCTAGACAACAAGACAACATGATTTTAAGGGTGGTGTATTCTACAGTCCTTGATAGGTTATTTCTAGTATGACAAAGTTGACCTGGCAAAAGTTTTTGTAATTTTTACAAATCTGTAAAGCTAGTACCGGTTGAAAGTAGAATCTCCAATAATTATAGTAATTGATAAAAAAACATATTTCAACAAAATTACCCCGATACTAAACAATATCAAATTAGTGCATTGGTTATAGCAGATATTACCATGCCGAAGTCGTGTATCAAGAAATACCCGAAGAGAGGAGATATTTTGTATAGTTTTGCTTCAACGTCTGATATTTAATTGTTCAAACGATCGACGCGAAAATGATCGGCCAAATTATGAGGTGGAAATCGATATCAATCGACCAATTGCACTGATTCTACCAACCCCAACGAAGTGTTCTGACTCCAAAAGCTTTTTCAAGGTCGGTATTCACTTCAAGACAAAAAGTAACCATATTTAAGCCGGATACCATGTCTTTCTTCTCGAACCTAAGTAAGCTGGACAAATTCTACTTCATCTACTTCGTGATCCATATCCCGATCACTATCTTGATTGATTCGAACATTGTGGTTCCTAGAGAGTACCAGTTTGAAATCTCAAAAGTAATCCTTGACTTTCACGTCAATACCAACAAAGATGTTTTGTTCCTTGGTCAATTGCCCGTGTGGTTCAAGGTGTTTGGGGCCGTTGAATTAGGGTTCCAACTCCCATTATTCATCTACTGTATCAAGCAAATGTGGGCTGAAACCAAAAAGCACTACGTATGGATGGCGATTTATGGTTTCAATGCTTCATTCACTACCTTTGTGTGTTTAATTCATGTTTTCAACGTTAGTGAGGAGTTCGGTTTGACCTCTGCCGAGAAGTGGAACTTGATCGGGATCTATATCCCATACTTGCTAATCCCACTCTACATGATGATAGACTACTCAGGTAGAATCAGCCAATTGCTTAGCAAGCAAAAGACGGAATGATAATGGTTGCGTCAATTTAACATATAGACCAGGTGTATAGATCTAGCGACTTACTGGTACTTAGCCAATAATTCATCAGCCAAAGCGATGTATTGCTTCTCGGCATCTTCTTGGGAAGTACCTTCAAGGTCCTTCCAGGCTTGCCACTTGTACTTAGCTTTGAGGTTGAACATACCTGGTTGAGCGGTGGTGTTGTCACCGGTGGTGGCTTGCTTGAACAAACCGTACAACTTCAACAATTCGTCATCGGAAGGACGCTTGGTCAAGTTCTTGACATCTTCGGCCTGGCTGTTAGTATCTCAGGGATCAATTGAGTCATCTAGAGAGGTCAATTCGTACTTTTTGGGTGAATTCGGCGGAAACCATATTGGATATAGTAATACGTAATAGTATGAACCCACCTGATTCTCTGGCTTCTATACTCAACAATTGCTCCACGCACGCCAACAATTCCACCGACCGCACTGAAGGACCCTACACACTAGCGATTTACATGCCCGTAACGCACCCCTCTGTATTGTTCACCATGTTGGGACAAGTGTTGGGCGGTCAGGGGAAACAGACGAGCACTCGGAGCTTGCGATGGTACCATGTCGACGACGGGTGCTTTAGCGAGATAGGATGCCAGGGGACTAAATGCCCCGTGTCCGTTTGTCAGGAGAGTGCGGTTCCAGAAACCAGCCACTCGTCAAATTAGGGAGGCTTTGGTGCCTGGCAAGTGGTGGTGCGTCATGTGACCCGAGGCAGGTGACCAGGGACTCGAGTGGTTGCGTGAGGAGTGTGAATGTATGGAGTGTATGGATCGGATGGAGTGTATGGATCGTATGGCTCTATGGTTAACGTAGGGTACAAGGACTGCTGGACTGTAGACTGTGGGGCATGGACTGTGACTGTTTGGCATGGAATGTAGACTGTGGGGCATGGACTGTGACTGTTTGGCATGGACTGTGACTGTTTGGCATGGACTGTATCTGTATGTCCGAAGTGGGCCTCAGAATGCGAGACCCAGATTCTCCCTGACTCGCTATCAAAGCAGAGTTTCTGGAACACGGACGCACATCAAAGCAGGATTTTCAGCGGGGGAACTCCGATTGTTGATACCTCCCTTTGTTTGTGGAGAGATAGTGGTCCTTCCAAAAATAGAAGGTGTATTGACAACTTGGCTCTGGCTCTGGCTCGTGTACCACACTCCTCGCTGCTGGAGCCCATCGCTGGGGGAATAACACCGAACCTGGACTAACCTGGACCTTGTCGGACCTGTGCAACCTCGGTCGACCCGTGCAGCGGTCAGGCCTGTATCTGTGCCAACAGCCGTTTTGCATCTGCGTTTCGGAGACTCCCCGGACCGGATCCATCGCACTGGCTGGCCCGAGCCCGTCCATCTCCCTCACGATTCGCGCCCTACAGTGCCTGCACTTTGCTACTGAGAGCTTCAGTTTTTGGCGCCTGAAAACCCTCGTTACCCCACAGATCCGCACCTACCGTAATCATGCTCCGTTCGTCACTCGTTCGTCACTCGTGCTGTGCCAAAAGCAACCCCAACATACGGTTGGGAGGATGCAGCCCAATGTGTCACCACCAGCAGCACATACCAGTATTGGTCATTTTTGCCCCTCACAAACTTGCCGTATTCAGTGCAGGCATGCCAGCGTCTGTACCCAGGTGCCCTGAGCCTCCCAACGCCAGTGCTTTTGCCACTGGTTACAGTTGCAAGAGGGCACACGGTTTGTAATCCAAACCCTATTGCCCAGGTTCGTTCGCTTGCATTAGTCAACTCATGCGAGCTTAGTAATTTTTTGCACTGCGATGCGCCGCTATGGGGAAAAACCTTCGTTAGTGTTTTGTGCGAAAGTGTATTTGCCTCCAGCAAAATCTTGCTGTCGATCGCGGAGTTTACGTGGATTACAAAGATCTGCGCCGTTTTCACCGCGAGCTACTCGGGTCTTGACAAATGCGGGTATAAACGGCTGTGCAGCTTGCACCCACACATTTGTTGTATGTATATATATAAATAAGCTGGCAGTTCCTAGACAGGCGTTTGCTCCAACCTTTCAATACCCACATTGGAACCTCTATACCCATCAGCTAAGAGCTCTACACAATGAAGTGCTCCAGAAAGGCTTCGAACTCCTCTGTCACAAATAGTATCCCCTCGTCGTTTGGCCCCTGGACTGTAAAGTATGACGAGACCCTCAATCAGCACTACTACTACAACTCTTCGGAAGACGTCGCCACGTTCGACTTGCCCTGTGAAGTGAAGCACCAGCCTCCAAAGGGCTCCAGCGGCATCGCCAACTCCAAGCAGCGCTTGTTTCTGTTGCTCAGGAGAAGCACCACCCGCTCCTCCTCCAACTACAGCAAGAACTTGGACTCGTCTTCGGCCTCGCTTTCAAAGTCCATCAGCGCCAGAAAAGTGTCAAAAACCCACTCATACTCCACCGACGTCACTACCTCTCTGAACAAGTCCGACAACACCTTTCCTTCGTTGACCTCGGGCACGCTATCAACTGATTCCTTGGAAGTGCCCTCTTCGCAGGTGGGGCCTGATGTCAAGAACCACAACTTGGGCCAACTAGATGACATTTTCTTGATCAATAACGTGAAGGACTTCAAGAATTTTGCCGGAACCTCGGTGGTGCATCAAACCTCTCTTGAGATGTCGGATTTCGCATATAGCATCGATTCTATGTCCTCGGCCGAATCAATAGCCTCTTTCAGCGAGGATAATTATGCACATGTGCGTAACCTTAGAAGCGGAAAGAGTGACGACTACACATTTAATGACTACCACTACTACTACGATGACTTGCAAGATGTTGACAACTCCTCTTCGGATATAGAGTCTGAAAGACGGGAGTTGCGCATGCAAATTATGAAAGAACTAGACGTCTAAGTCTAATATTTATCTGGGTTTAATTCTTGTATATAGAAGGATTGTAATATTATGGGATATAATTTATGATTATGTTGTAGTGTAGTTGCAGTTCGGATGTACTACCAGTGCCTGAGTCTATCAAGCCGGTCTCTATGGTTTCTAGATGTTTGTTCTTTAATGCTCGGTGATATCTTTTTGTAGCGAAAAATTCGAGCGTCGGCAGTTATGAGATTGGGCACAGTCATAAAAGTACCGATGCGATCATGCATTACTTGATGATGTACGATTTAAACTTGAAATTCTTATATAGTTACAGCCTAATTAGTAGATATGAGGGGTTTTTTTTTGATGGGGCACTTTAGGAAAGATCAATTTGAATGTCAATAGTCTTGATAAGTTTATCCATTTCCCCCAAGACTCTGTAAGTAGATTTTGCAATTTTCTCTTCTTGCTTGGATTTTTCTGCTAACTTCTCCTCGAGGTTCAACTTAGCATCTTGCAAAGCTTTTTCGTTTTCCTCTTGGGTAAGATTTTGGTAAAACATTCTTGTGACTGTTTTCAATCTTGAAAATGGATCACCACCATCGAACTGTACAACAGTTTGTTTCGTTTTAATTTCCGCTTTTCTGATATTTGTGGAATTAAGTTTACGGTTTCTCTCGTTCACCTTGGACATGGTGTTCAATGAATCGGAATTGTTGGTGTTCTTAGCATTTTGTGCAAGAGCATCCTCTATTTGTTTCAATTTCTTCAAAATGGAGTCGCTCTTTTCTATGTCGCCTTGCTGTCTTGCAATCTTCAATTCATCCATCAACTTAGACTTCTTGAAAACTGCGTCCACACCAGTCAAGGATGCATCATTCTTTTTACCACTGAGTAACTTGCGCTTCTTTTCGAGCATCTCATTGACATCTTTATCACTTACACCCTTATTGATGTAGAATTGGATCTGAGTGTACTTCTCTTGAACATCATCAGCATAGTCGATACTTTCACCAACCTTATCCAATTCATGTTCGTATGTCTTGAATTCTTCCGGAGAAATTTGAGAATCTGAAAAAATACTTATTGGAAATTCCTTTGTTTGTTTTCTGTTCTGACTCACCTTCAAATATAAGTCGGACTTGAAGTTGTTCAATCTGTACGCCTTTTCTGGAATTGAACGAACATCGACAATCTTGACCATTCTGTACATTGGCCTTCTGGTTCGTTTATCCATTCCTAAATTGATTCTGGCAAAACAATCTATCACCAAATCATTGAAAAATGCATAGAAGCAGTACTTACTCAACACACTTCTTCCGATCCTTATCTTATTTATATCTTGCAAAGTACTTCTGACGTTTGATCTCTTAGACTTTGATTTACTGGCGCCACCCCAGGTGACAGGTCCATCATCATATTCATTATCTTCGTCTTCTTCGTCTCTCAAGTCATCATCGTCTTCATCTTCTTCTTCCTCATCATCTTCATAATCATCGTATGTCTTCTTTGACTTCTGTTCTCTTTGCTTTCTCAATTCGCTCAACTTATCAAGCTTCGAAGTCTTTACATTACTGCCCTTGGCACGATTGGAAGATCTAGTTGGTTTGGAACCGCTTTGTTGTTTTTGCAATTTCTTTTGCTGCTTCATTCTTTGTTGCAAGTACTTGTTCTCATTATAACGTTCCATTTCCTGGGTTCTGTCGAACAAGATTTGTTCTCTTTGAATTTCGTCCATTGATTCTAATCTGTCTCTATCTTGTTCATCCTTATATTTTCCTTCTAAAGGATATGGATTGACCAATGTATCTTCTTCTTCCTCATCCTCATCATCACCATCATCAAATTCAAGATCTGAGCTATCCATACGACGCTTTTTCTTTGATAACACCTCATCGTCATCATCATCGTCGTTATTGTTGTCTTCATCCCCATCATCTGCGTCAGCACTTCTGGACCTCTTGTTCAACGTAGGTTCGTAGTCTTCAGACTCGTTTCCAGAGTCATCAGCTCCGCCTGCCAATGCCAATAAATCATCATCTAAATCCGACATTTTGTGAAACAACTATTTTAGTTCAATCAGTAACGCTCTTGATAAGTAGGACTTTTCAAGGATGTTGAAATAATGTCGCGGTGTCGTGGGAATGTCGTACCAACTCTCGACATTTGGCGAACATCAACCACGCCCGCATCTTGCTTGCTGGCTAACTTCACATTTGGAGAATTGGCCTTGCAAATAAGGCATTCCTAAGAAGAGGTAGAATGTTTCAGATGGTGAATCGACTGATACTACAATCACCAGTATGTTTTACCACCGAGTAAACAGAATAGTGCCAATTTTCTGGGGTTCTGGTGTTCTGCAATGTTCATGTAGGTGCTGTAATTATCAGACCTCGCTATGTCCAATGAAAACGTGCATTGGGACGCGGGTGACGGGAGATGGTTGATCGAATGTGCGGCCACCTCGTTCACTTTCGGGCCATCAACGTCAACAAAGAGCTTTCCGTGGTGGGCATAATTGAACAGTCTGGTTGAACTTTAATGGCTGCTTCATATGGAAATCCACAAACTTATACACAACAATGAAGTAGCTGCCTCTCCGGTGGGAATCGAACCTGCGGAACGAAAGAGGGGCTCCAGCATTTCACATTATGTTGCAAGCGAGAGTAAGCAACAACGCTTGAACCATCAGCAAGGTACAAAATGCAACACGTTAATACATGAACCAAGTTTTGAAAGCAAGGACAATGAGTTCCTCAAGCACAAGGAATACGTTAGCAAGTCAGAAACTCCCGAGGATGGTCTGGGGTACAATAGTGGAAGTGAGACTAATTCGGACTTCTCGGCAGCCAACAGTAGGAGGTCAACTGTCACCACCGTGACCTCAGATGAAGAGATGAATCCACCAAACATCAACAACTGTGAGGAGCTTTTGAGTGCCATTGCAAAAAACAAGTCCAGAACAATAAGCCTTGACGGAATACAGTTCAGAGACGAACTGCTTCAAACCACCGACAGAACAATTTTGTTGCAGCGGCTTCACCAAAATTATGTGGAGCCGTTGCTAGACCTCACCGGGTTCAAATGGATACGAAAGGAGCTACCCAGCAAAGGAAAAGGAGTCAAGATCTTCTCTATCAAGTACACGTGCTCTCAACAGTCAGCGTGTGCTACTGGACCCTCTGACAGATCCAGAAAGTTCAGTAATCCGCTAAAGCAATACGATTGTGATTCCATGTACTCAATCAAGTACATATGGTCCACACTGACTGTGGTGGTCACTTTCAAGCATATTCCACATGCTCCCTACAAAAGATTACCTGACAAGTTGAAACCGTTCATACTCGATCGCCTTCATATGAAAGCAGTTGACCTTTATAATGAGATTCTCGCGTGCCCTGAATTCGAAGACATTAAATCCATGATATTTTTCAGCAAGGTCCAGAGTTTTTGGTCGAAGCAAAGAATCATCCAAAAAGAAAAATCCACTAAGGAAGCCTTTGAGCGGTTCTTCAAAGATTGAGCTTATTCTTAAAACTTAAATACTTGTACATAATAATGACTTACGAACACACCATTCTCCACATGACAGTTAGTGAGAATAGACTTCACCTATAATAGGTTGCAAATTTGGTCACGTGGAATATATCACGTTTTTCGGATTTCTCAATTCGGTTAGGGTTAGGGCTCGGTGAAAATTCACGTGATTGGAGGGCTACGAAGTAGACTACACCCGAAGTACTTTACTTGGACAAATTACAACTGCAATATGACAGCTGAAACTGCATCACTTGCAAGCCGTTTAATCCAACATTAGTACCTGGTAAGTTAAATTTTATAATTATATGTATTAAAACATGAAACGTAGACTTAACAAACAAACGAACCAAGGCAATCATCGGTGACCTAAAAGGCCGCAATTCTCCGCTATTTTGACAATGAAATCCGTAATATGTATGTCATGTAGATCAACATTATTGAGTCTTTTAGAATACAGGTTATCATATTGTAGTGAGAATGATGAACTTGAAAATGATTTGTTTAACGCAATCTTCTGGCTTCACGTTCAGATTCCATCAAGCACAAGATGTCGTGTTCTCTGACTGGGCCCTTGACGTTTCTGACGATGGTTCTGGAAGAGTCTTCCAAGAATTCAACTCTGACTTGGGTGACACCACCTCTGGAACCGGTTCTACCCAAAACCTTGATAACCTTAGCTAAAGTAACTGGAGTCTTAGTGTCCTGAAGTTGTTAGTCTCTGTATATCATATTCGGAAGTCTCCTATTGGAAGTTCAGTGTTCAAATGTACATACCATTTTGTCTATGTTAAGATAATATGAAGAAAAAGATTTTGTAAAAGCACTCAAGTGTAGGGCGAGAAAAATTTTGAAGAATTTTCGCTATGGAGTCCAAACTGCAAAATCCAACATGTAAAATGTCATGCAATTTATTTTCCTGCATATATGTTTGTGCTCCTGTATCCAACGATTGATGAACATACTTATGATGATATCGAAATATGCACAATATGAATATCTTTGAAGGAATAAGTATGTTTAAAAATGTATAGGACTAGTTTCTTTGAACTTTATTTTTTCCTTTCGTCCTCGCGTCTCGGTCTGGTCCCACAGTATGAAGTCAAATCAGTGTTCTTTTACTGAATAATAAGTCACGTGAGTGGGTTCATTCATACTGATCTACCTGTTTACATCATATATTATCTTTCAGGCCGATCGACAATTTCAATATAGTGTTAGGAATATGAAAAGCTAAGCATTTGTAGAGAAAAGACTCCTAAATTTTGAATTCTAATTTTTGTTGTTAGTTAATAGTGACAGTTTTCTCAAAAATCCCAAATTTTCGACAAATATCGCAATCATGAACTGTTCCTCTATGATGAAGATCAAGTAATAACGAAAGGATCAGTTGTAAAATCATGAAGTATACAAGTCGGCGAGGTGAATACACTATTTGCGACTCTAATCTGCTTGTTTCTTTTGATAACACACCATGGGGCCTACGATTCGAATATATCGTAAAGAAGTTGATTAAATAATACACAGGAATAAACTAAAATTGGAGACAGCATTGACTAGCTAGCTTAGTTGGAAGCAGAGGAGTACTTGGTAACAGCTCTAGTACCTTCGGAAACAGCGTGCTTGGCCAATTCACCTGGCAAGATCAATCTAACGGCAGTTTGGATTTCTCTAGCAGAGATGGTAGACTTCTTGTTGTAAGCAGCCAACTTGGAAGCTTCGGAGGCAATTCTCTCGAAAATGTCGTTGACGAAAGAGTTCATGATGGACATGGCCTTTTGGGAGATACCAGTGTCTGGGTGAGTTTGCTTCAACACCTTGTAAATGTAAGAAGAGTAGGTCTCCTTTCTGGTCTTGGTTCTCTTCTTGGAGTCGGTGGAAGAGGAAGCAGTCTTCTTGGCAGCAGGCTTCTTCTCAGCTGGGGCCTTGGAGGCAGGTTTCTTTTCAGCTTTAGGTGGGGCCATTTTTAAATAAGTTTGTGTGTACTGGGAGACAGTTGCTTGGATAAACTGGGAATTCCAATCGTTTTATATTCGCATGCTGCAGTTTGCAATCAAAACACGGTTCACGCGACTGGCTCACTCCCGGAACCAGTACTACTCAGACGGCCCCAAATATTCGCACTGCGGTGTCATTTCTAGAATTACACTTTCAATGTGTAATATATGTCCCAGAATATGCGCGCACCGATGCATGGGGAGCACGAGCCAAGTCATGCACCTGAACCGGTGATTTGCAATGTTTGTTTGCAACTGAGACAGATGACGTACCGGCAATAGCCTTGTAGTATAAGTAGCAAGAGTGCCCCAAAGAACGAGAACCACAAACAACACAAGTAATCAAAATGTCCGGTGGTAAAGGTAAAGCAGGTTCAACCGAAAAGGCTTCAAGCTCCAGATCTTCTAAGGCTGGTTTGACTTTCCCAGTCGGAAGAGTCCACAGATTATTGAGAAAGGGAAACTACGCTCAAAGAGTCGGTTCTGGTGCTCCAGTTTACTTGACTTCCGTTTTGGAATACTTGTCTGCCGAAATCTTGGAATTGGCTGGTAACGCCGCCAGAGACAACAAGAAGTCCAGAATCATCCCAAGACACTTGCAATTGGCCATCAGAAACGATGAGGAATTGAACAAATTATTGGGTCACGTCACCATTGCCCAAGGTGGTGTTTTGCCAAACATCCACCAAAACTTGTTGCCAAAGAAGTCCGGCAAGCCAGAGAAGTCCCAAGAGTTGTAAGCTCCACAGACTGTCCAATTTAGTTCTTAGAGTGAGTGGTGCAATCCATTTCTTGTTGTATTATTTAAACCAATTTAATATTTAATGTCAAGCTTGTAAGCCGCGCACAATTAAAGTTTGAGAACGAAGCACGTCAAAATCCTGCTTGAACTATCCAACCTACAGACTACTCCAACTGGTAGTTTTCCATAAACAGGCCCTCTAGTTGTCCTGTCGAAATTGGGAAATAGCTCCATTGGGTGGTCACATCTCTGGAAGCGTAATTGCACCGTATTCCCCACAAAACCACACCGCGGATAATTTGGTATCAGTCTCACGTGAAAACGTTTTTCTATTTGTATAATAACCAGCCGAGGAGCTAAGCAGAGGCATCTTCAAATGTCACTTCGATTGAAACAGAATGGCCGTGGCTGGAAAAAAGCTACAGCAGCTGGCGTGATAGTGGTGGGTTCGGCGTTGATTGTGTTGAAAACGTTCCCACACTTGGGAACATCCATCCAAGAATATTTTACGGGACACAGCAACCCACAACAGAAGAGCTCAAGAAAAGATGCAAATACATCAAAAGAGAAGTTAGACAACGACGGGACCGATAACACAGAAGATAATAAACCAATAGAAGTCAATAATGGCGACACGAAGAGCAAAAAACGTAGCTCTTTGGAAGAAAGTGCTGTCAACATCACGCATGGAGATGTCGCCGAATGGTCCGATGAGAACTTGAAGAGTTGGCTAGGACAAGTAAGTACCAGAGATCAGCCCGAAGCGAGCATTTACTAACTAAAGCAAGAAAGAAATCAACCCTCCTGCGAATGCTTCTCATGATAACCTTGTTTCCCTTGTTAGGTCAATTCAGGAATCTTTTGATTAGCTTCAACATTCATATGAACCTCACCGAACTATTGTTTCGAGTTCTATACGCCATACGGCAGTTGCTCAGCAAGAGCAACTAAGCCATGTATTACGATTAATCTATAATGTCTAATGTTCCACAAGTAGCGATATGTAGCGAGGGTCTTCCTTCGAGGAGAAAGATATGCAGCTGTGGTCCTCCTCTAAGCACAAGATATCACAAGTTTCAACCAAAAAGATCGCCATGACTTTGAAGATAGAAACGGTTTTCAGTGGATACAAGGAGTTCACGATTCAATGTCCGAATTTTCTTGCTAAAACGCCGCTATTCTAATTGCCGAAGGAGATTCACATCTGTTTGTGTTGGTGGATCTGATAGGTTTGCATTGGGAAATCAAAAGAACTTGTCGTGGAAAATCTAAGTGGTTCTATTGCTCATGTAATTAGCCCTCTGTCTGAGCTTGATGCGTGTTGGTCCATTTTTTCAACGCATCCTCGAAGATGGCCCTAGTCAAGCCTTTGGACTCATCGTAGATATGTGCAAAGCTGCAATTGATGGACTGGACATCCTTATTTCTAATTTCGTCGTCAAACAAAATGAATTCACCCCGCTTGAGCTCTTCCTCCAACCCCAACATCTTGGCTGCCTTGGTGATGTGCTTGATTTTGGATCCCTGTCCCCATTGAAGTGACTGGAAAAACTTGATGGCAGGTTGATCTCCTACGTGTAATAGAGACAAGAGTTCCTGGGCCACACGAGGGGTGGCGGTCCGACTGGCGCCGACAATTGTAACGTTATTTTGAGCCAACTCGGTCATGATGGACTCCACGTCTTTGTACAACTCGATAGTGGTGCCATAGCGATCCCGTACCTGACTCTTTCCCACCGCCTTGAGCGGCATCAGGATATGCGTGTCACACCATAAGGGCCATAGAGTGTAGTCCAAATCAAACACCACCACCTTGGGGTACTTATAAAGGGCCATATCTATATTGGGAGAACTTCTGTCTGAATTCGTAGATGGTCAACTATCTTACTTGGATGAGAATTGGCTGCATTTAGTTGCGGGAACCACAGTGCGAGTATAAGTTGCAAGTTAGACGTTCTGTAGGTTTGCATTTGCAGTTGCGGTTGCCTCCGTTTTTTCAGACCCCTCACGATAGGTAGTGCTGATCCTTATCACAAAAAAGGCGTGGAACGAGACTAACCCCTTAGAGAGGCAAAGACGGGGGAAGTAGATTTAATTCGGCTTTTCATCCATACAACTCAACACATTTTAATTTAGCAATATCGATATCATGAGCTCCACTTCTGAAGACACAGTAGCCCTTCAGGTGAATCACGTTAGGACGTTTGGAGTGGACAAGACCACGGAAAAGGCGTTCCAGCTCAAGAAGAGTAAGCTCCAGAAGTTGAGCTCCAAAGAACAGCTCATCACGCTTTTGGCAGCAACCGACTTGGATATCTCAGAGACTAGCGGGCCATATCTCAAGTTCATGAGGAAGTCGAAGAGACATAAGGAATATGTGCTGCTTGAATCCGATAGCGACTTCAAGAGCTTGGCTCGTAGCTTATTGGTGAAGAACCGCATCAAGTTGTTGATCAACGATAGCACTCCTCCAATCCTTCAAGCTTACATTTCTTATCGCAAAGATAAAGGTTCTCCCATTGAATTTTCAACATTGGGTGAACGCTTGGTCGAGGTTGCCATGGACCATTTCAAGGAGCTCTTCTCACAACCCCACAAAAACGAGAAGCCTCCCGCTCAATCCGAGGAAAATGGAACTCAGGAAGCACCAAAAGAACCAAGAGCCCCTCTTCTCACCCACAACGGCATCATATGTGATGGTTGTTCTCCCGTTGGTACCTCATGTCCTACATCAATGAAGGGAATCCGGTATTCCTGTTTGGTTTGCCACGATTTTGACTTGTGCGAGAAGTGTGAACAGGAAGCCCAACTGGGAAAGGTTTTCGAAGAGCACAATTCAAGGCACCCAATGATCAAGATCTATGTTCCAGGATCTTCAGAGAGATGCTCTAGACCTCACTTTGGAAATTTCCGTAATGTGGGAGTCTTTGCTGTTCCCACTGCTACCTCGCATGTTGAGTCCAACCATTTGCAGAACTCTAGAAGATACGATGAGCTTCTTGCAACTGCATCTTCAGTTATTGGTGATGACTTTTTGAATGAAAGTGAGGATACAAAGTTTGCCCTTTTGAAAAGCTTGATTGAGATCAAGAACACCAAGCACGAGAATAAGCCCGAGAAAATTCCCGAAAATGAACCTGTGAATGAACTTGAGAATGAGCCTGTAGAGCCATTGCAAACGGACTTCGGATGTGTGACCATCAAACCAAGCAAATTTGATTCCAAATCAAGACTTCTTTCATTTACCTTAATAAATTCCTCAGATGCTACTATTGAGGAGGGAAGCATCAACTTCGAATTTGAAAGTGAACAAAATTCTGAATCAATTTGTGTTAGACTTTCGAGTCCAATTAAACCTGGCCAGCAGCGTAAGTTCAACCTTGGAATGTTAGGCAGTGGTCAATTTTCTTCAAAGCTAAATGTCAAAGCCAATTCTGGAGACATTACACTTGAGGGTGTGTTGGAGAAAGACAACACGACTCTATTGACTGTCAAGAGAACTGCTGCTCCTGAAATCTTAACGTCAAGCAAGATTACGAAGACAGTTGAGGCAGCACCAGGTGCAGTAGAGGTCTTGGCAGTACCAAAGTCTAGTTCATTGACTCAATTCATCCTTCATAACAAAACCAATCAAGAAATTGACTGCTCTGATATGAAGTTGGATGTTGTCAACTATTTGGGATCTACAGTTTCTAGCCTTCATATTCGCAAAAACCATGGCATCATGCCAGGTAAGGTTGGTAAGTTTAATATTCATGTGGTCAACACGCATATGAAGTACCCATTCAAGTTAGTGGTGACCACTCCAGATTCAGTTTCAGAGTGCAAGTTGAGCTTAAAGAAGTTGAGTAGTAAGCTTTCCAATCAGTATGAGGATGAGCAGTTGCAGGAAGACTTGTTGATTTCTGAGTTCAACAAGGCATTGTCTGCATCGGAGGAGCTGAACGATGATACTGACGTGGAGACCGAGAAAAACTCAGCTTCCATTCATTCCATGATTTTGCCAACTGTCACTACTAGCTCGTCTCTCGTGGACTCCGTTCGTTCTTCTGCTTATCACGACGCCAAGCAGGCCTCTGTGGAACAAGAGGTTCACCTCGAGAAGGAGGATGACTACGATTTGATCAGCGTTGAAGGAGAGGAGGCAGACTTCTCTGATTTTGAAGTCTTATCTCCAACTTCTTCTCGTGATGTTTGATCATTAGCTAAACTTGACCCAAATATTTTATGTAAACCAGTGCAAATGTGTTAGTGGAGGAGGATGCGTAGGAAACGTCGCTCTTACCCTGTGTGAGCGAAAAGACGTGCGCATGCGAATATCGCATACTAGATATAATCAACCTGAAGTGGAATTGACCTGAACCGATCACTCCACGAGTCATGTCGCCCACCATTAACGAGCTGGCATCCGAGGCATCCGAAGGTAAGCTTGGAAGAGTTATGTTTACGTGCAATAAAAACTAACGTCTAGAACAAATATACAGACAGAAATGTAATGACTTGAAAGTCAGGATCATAGAGGTGGAAGGGAATAATGAAGTTGCAACTCTTGCTTTGTCCAGAACGAAGGCGGCAATACGTAGGTTGCGGTTGGAATATGCGATTCTTCTTGAGAGATTGGAAGATAGAGCTAGCCACATTCCCAACGGAATCAACTCATTCGAAGAGATGGCTGCACCTCCTATTGCCAATGTGTTGGACGATTCGTCGAATCCTTCCGTGTCCAAGTTAGGCAGAAACGGAATCTCCAAAAAAACATCTAAAAAAGCAAAGAATAGTGGGCTTTCCAGCGTATCTGCTGGAGTCGCTTCCAAGCCACAGAAAATAAGAGACCCCGATTTACCAAAGAGACCTACTAATGCGTATCTCATATTCTGTGATATGGAAAAAGATAGAATCAAACAGGAGAATGAAATAAAGAACCCAGGTGTCACAAATGACTTATCGAAGAGCATGACAGAAGCTTGGAAGAATCTTGATGATGAGGATAGAAAACCATACTATAAATTATACGAGGATGATCGTGTAAGATACCAAACTGAAATGTTAGCTTATAATCAGAAGAAACAGGTTAATGGTGATGATACAGAGGATAAGAAAAATCACAAGAGACAAAAGTTGGATTCAGACGGAGTTGATTTAGATGACGATTTGAGAAGCGAGGGACTCAATGAACATGAATTAAATTCCGAATGGGATGAAGTTCAACCCGAAGATGAAAATGAAGATACTCACAGTTTGGATCAAAATAAAAATGACGAGAAGTCAGAGTCAGAAGATGTAAATCAAGATGCGGTGGCAGGTCAACCACCAGTTGCTGACAATTTCAGTTAATAAATCTTTTAGTATCTTAATTTACTACTGTCGTGTATTATCTTAGTGTGTAATCTTAATGAATTATTTACAATTAAGTTTATAAAAATATGCATTTCATGGGTAAGTGTGTTTGAATTTCAATTCAAATATCGTTCGAAATTCAATTAAATCTCTTCTTTTTCAGACGGTAGTACCCATTTTCGTCCTTTTCATGCTTCCGTTTTTCTCTGGATCTTTCATGCTTTTTGAGTTTCCTTCTGGCAGCGACATCTGGTGCAGAAACTGCCATTTGGGCTCTCTTAGTCTTTCTTTGATAACGTCTTTCATCAATTATCAGTTTGACTTTAGAATAAACGTTAGTGTATTCAGTAACTCCAAGCTTTTCTTCGATCATTTGCATACACTCCAAGGTAAGATTGATCAATTCTTCTTCTTCTTTACTGTTTTGAGAATTCAACTCAGTAAAATTGTATAAAGAAAGAAGCAACTTCTCAGCAACTGGTGCAAGTCTTTCCTTGCTTGTGATCTGAACCAACATTGCAGACAATTTTATGGAGCTCTTTTTGCTTACGAAGGAGTCCTTGTAATTATGTTCTTGTCTCATGATAGAACAAGTTCTGGAAATCAAGAAATCGTTGGCTTTTTGGAATTTATCAGACTCTTTTTCGGGGTCAGTAGTTTGATATTCAACCTTTCCAGTTTCCCACCTCATGGCAATTGTCACCAAGTTCTTAATAATTTGGTTACCAAGTTCTTCAGTTATAGAAGGTGCTCCAAGTTGTCTCAATAGCTTGTAAGCAATGTCCTGAACTTCCAATTCAGAAACATCAAATTCAACATTATCCAAGTTGGAAACTAACATTCCCATCAAACGAGATGAAATGAGACGAATCCATGCATGGGGATAAAGTAAAGTAGATACCACACCCTTCCAAATGTCATTGAATGTTTCTTTGAAGATCTTAATCTTGAGGTTCAGGGCAATTGCGGAGAAGACATTCAATGCTGAGTATAACAAGTTCCATTCAACCGTCAGTTCATTCTCTTCTTCATACTTAGACCCTTGAACGAGACTCAAGACGGTACTGAGAGCGACCTTGTCCATAGACTGATTATGTCCATACTCGAACTCGGTAATGTAAATCTTGTAAATATTCAAACCACATCTTCTCAATTGAGAGTTTGGGGAGTTGATCCAAGCCAAGCAGTACTTCTCCAAACTGGAGACACCTTTATCATCCAAGTTCTTAAAAATGCTAGAAATCAAAGATGTGGCCATTTCACGACATCTACTGGAGTCATCAGTAGCAAGAACGTTGGCCAAAGCAACGAAAAATGAAGTGGCCAACTTCGATAAGAGCTCCAAGCCTGATTTCATGATTACCAAATGAATTAATTCCATAACTGATTGTCTACCAGCCTCAGTAGGATACGATAAGTTGTTGACCAAGAATTTAAACTGCTTCTCCAATTTCCCTCTGCCTTGATCGTATTCCATTAAGAATTGATAGTAAACACTTCTGGACATATCTCTGATTTCTTTAGCATGATTGACCACCATGATCTTTGCGACCTTTTCCATAACATCATAAACTTCCGGAATCATGTAGTGTTGAGAAACAACAGACTTTAAGAAATTGAATGCCAACCCTTGTCTATTTGGTTCTTCAAGATCTGGCTGAATCCTCACCAAAACATACTTGATAGCTGATTCAGTTAATTTTATTTGAGGTTTGTGGCGAATAGTAGTGGCCAAAAACTTCAATGAGGCCTGACAAATTTCGGAATTGGTCGTTGGAGAGTCACGGATAATGTTTAAAGAAACATTCGCACAGTCCTCAAAAACGATATCTTCAGCTTCAGAAAATTGCAATCTTATGATAGAATTCAAAATCCTCAAGGAAGATACAGTAACACCTTCGTTGTCCGACTTGAGACCTTGTGCTAACAAAGGAAGGAAACCACTCAAATTGGCCACAGAAAATAATGATTCATTTCTGGAGATGGCAGTTCTTAACAATTCAAACGAAAACTTTTGCAAGGTATGAATACGGATAGCGTTACTAACATGATTTTTGTGTTGCTTTGAATCCAACTTGACAAGGAAGTGATCTTCTGAGGGTTTTATCTGAATTTCTTTACGGCCCTGTTTCTCTTCGAATGCCATTTCGTTAATTTGGTAACACAATAACAAGATATCCTGCTTTTCAGCTTCTTCATTATGATTAAGTCCAAGTGCGTATCTTCTCAAAAGTTCATCTAACTTATTTTGAGTCTTCAAAGAAATATTTTCCAGCAAAAGAGATTTGATTGGGTTGATTAATGAACTGAAGTGCGAAAGATTGATATTGGAGGAGACGATTTCACCTGTATCAAAACTTTTCTTGTGCTTCACTTCTTTCATCTTGCTGTGATAACCTTCTGCATCTTTTTCTTGACCCGCAGCACCAAAAATGTCTTCCATAACGATATCAATGATAATGCTCAAAGATTCATTCAAATCACCAATTTTAAGTGAATCGGAGAGAAAAGCTAACATATGATGGACTGTGAAACTCAACACATGGATTTGAGAACCTCTCGACAACGCAGTCTTCAATTCTTGCAACACAAACTTGAGATATTGTGGCCCCAAGGTAGACATGATTTTGCAAAGAGATTTTCTTATGGCATCTCTCAACTCTTCAGATCTGGATCTCATCACTTGACATGTACTTGTCAAAATACTAGGTAATTCCGTTTCAATCAATGGCTGCGAGATACATGTAATCAAAGAGCATAAAGCTTCCGATAATGGGGCTCTGGCAACAATTGTATCATCATTTCTTACCACTAAGACCTTCAACAAAGGAGGGAATAATTCTTTAAGAATGTAATGGTCGATTTCAGATTGCTCTTCTGGCATTCCCTTGATCAAATCTTCATTCAAGTTTTTCTTCCTTGCGCTTATGGAAGACATGAAGGCGTTCGAGGTTGCAACGATCATGTTCACATTTTTCTTAAGAAGTTCGTTGGTGGAACTTTTCAAGTTGCTAATGTACCTCAGGAAAATGGCCTTAAAGTGACTCCAACTCACACAACGAACCAAGTAACTGATTGTTTCCAATGTTTGAACACCAATACTGTTGAATTTGTCTTCTTTGGACAAAGCATAATGTTCAATAATTGGCAAGATGAAGTGAGATATACTATTCTCATTCAATCCATGTCTAACTTCAATTAAACTCTTTACAGCCCGCAGACGATTGTGCAATTGAATATGATTGACATTCTTGAAGAAATTCTTCTCGTCATCATTGTCAAAGGTAAGAATTCTCATATCGCTCAAAGTAGCGAAGTATCTTGGAGCGCTGATACAGTGCTCCAAAAGCTCAATATATTCAGACTGAACGTCTTCATTTTGTTTACGGAGTCCAATTTTCAAATGAGGCAAAATAATATCCTTGAATTGAGTGAGATAAGTTTCAGCATCCTGTTGAGTTTCCTGTGCCACAATATTGTCGACAAACCGCTTCAATGTATAGGCACCATTGGATCTAATGACTAGCTCGTTTGGATCATTAATAAAGTAGAGCACACAGTAGAGCACGGGAAGCCACTGATCAGGAGTCAAGGTAAGGTAAAGCTCTTCGTTCAATTTCTTGAAGCCTGACAATCTTCTTTCAAAATCATATTCTTGCATTCTTTTGACGGAATACGAATTCAAATCTGCCAAAAGCTCAGATACTTCTTGGAACTCGAGGAATTTCGTTCCAATGCTATTAAACACTCCGACCAAAGTTTCCCTGATTCTTTTGTCAGAGTATAATCTGAAGGATTTAGAGCAGGCTTGATATAATGGCAATATCTCATCGAAAGAGCATTCATAGGTATCAATAAGGGATGATAAAGACAATAAGATGTTCGATTTATCTGAGGGATCAATTTGTGTGTGGGGTTTGTCAAGGGCTTTTGTTAACGAGTTCAACAAAGAAGACTTGATGGCGTTGTCTTCGATATAATTTCCTTCGATCAATAAAAGCAACACAGTGATAACAAGAGAGCCAATTTCTTTATCAGTGATGTTATCGATGATTATAGCCAAGTTCTTGGTTAAAGAATTGACAATAATAGCGAGCAAGGTGAAGAAATCGTCATCTATGATATTCTTCTTACTCAAGGCTTTGATTGCAAAGTCAAATATTGCGGATACCACAGAGTCCTTTGCATTGGAGTTTCCGAACAATGTGCTAATTGCCTCCACAGGTGCAAATTCATCAATGTACAAAAATTTGACCGTATTAGGAGATTCGATCCAATTCAACATAATTTTCATCAAAGATGAAGGTTGTTGAAGGTTTTCCACCGCGAAATTCTCCAATCTTGGCTTCACCAAATACTGATATATTGTTGGACTGTATTCATCCCAGTTGAACTGATCTCCCATAACTTCAAATAAGTCGTGCAAGCATTTCATTCCAACCTGTCTGATATTTCTTGCAAACTTCTCCGTCAAATGTGCATCTTCAGTTTGGTCTTCATCTGATTCGATTCTCTGTTGTGCAACAACCAATGAATAGACCAAGGGCTCAATTGTGGTCTTCAAGGCATCATTGAAAGCTTGCCCAAGGGTCTTGTACACTTCGAGCAAAAGATTAACATAACCGTTGATTTTTCTTATTTGCTTTCTGGAAAGGTCCAATTCGATGTTCTGCTCAAAAAATTCGATGTACTTCAAAGTAGTAGAACCCAAACTCAAGAATTCAATAACTTGAGCTTCAGTGAAACTTGGCAAAATCGAAATGACTGCAAACTTCTTACCGGCCTTACTGTTACTCTTTGGAGAACCCTGAGCACGACCAAACAAAATCCTAAGAACAAGAGGCATGAGAATGTCCAAATCAGCATGTTCTATTTTGGATTCAGAGTCTGTGGTAATAAAGTTTGCAATTTCGTCACGGAAAATGGTATCATCCAAGAGGTTTCTCAAGTTATCACCGTACTTATTGATAGAACCTATTCCCCAATTCAAGATCACGTCAATAGCCAACTTTTGTAGCTGCAATTGCCTGTGACACAATAAATTGAGAATGTACTCATATAAGGAGTCTGCGTTTT
Organism: Suhomyces terraborum; assembly: GCA_030582495.1. NCBI lineage: Eukaryota > Fungi > Ascomycota > Pichiomycetes > Serinales > Debaryomycetaceae > Suhomyces > Suhomyces terraborum. The sequence continues at coordinate 71,791 of JAKTXJ010000003.1, read as the reverse complement.
TCAACTTTTTCAACTTCTTGAATTTAGTAAATAACGAGATGAAATCATTACGGTCTTTGAAAGACCAAGACTGGACAGACACTTCAGCGCTCCAGTCATCATCGACATCGGCACCGTCTTCGTCTATGTCAACGTCATCTTGTAATAGAATCGTAACTAATTTATCTGAATTAATTTCGGCAATAGAAGGAACCGCAGAAAGGGCTTGGATACATTGCGATCTCATGTTGGTGCTGTAGATAGTATGTTTACCAACGGATTCCACGTACTCCAATAGAGCGTGGTGTATGTTTCTGTACTTCAAGAAAATTTTGTCATTAACGTATACAAAATTGCCTCTCAATTTTGATTCGTTGGGATGCCAGTTGACTAAGTCATTAGACTCTTCGTCAAAGGTTTCTTCGTATGCAGAGAAATATTCGCGTTTCTGGAAGTTGTAGTTCAATTGAATGAAATTGATGGATAATTCCCAGATCAATTTAGATGCCAAAGATTTCGGAGCCAAATTGGGCAAAGCTTCAAAAGTAGCTATCCAACATGGTTGGAATTTATTGGTTAACATACCGAATAAAAAGTTTACCACAATGTATTGATCTAAGGCAGTGAGATCTTCCAGATTTCTGAACTCGAGTGCGAGATTTCTCATTCTCAACGAGATATCTCTTCCTGAGCTTAAGCTCAATGGAATTTGTTCTATGAGTCTGATTTGTGACAAAAATTTTGATTCCGGTTTTGATGATGCTTCCTGCATCACAAGGAGAAGTTCAATAGTTTGTAGACGAACGTCATGACTGGGTGAGGCCAAGTTTGTGACTAGATTGTAAACTATTTCTGTGTAGTGGGATTCAAGAATTCCGTTAGTGCTTGAAGCAAATTTCTTGATGAATCTTATCAATGAGGTAATGAATAAATGTGAAGTCTTCAAATCAGATAAGTTGCTCAAAATATGTTTCAAAATTAGCTCCAATACTTCGCTTTTACTACTGTGATCTGAGATGAGGTCAATTACTATGGAACCCACATCTTTGGAGAATGGAGACGAGAATTCAAAATCACTTGAAAGCAATTCTTTCGCGAGTTGAACCAAATAATCTTCAAGTGATGCGAATTCATTCAAGTCTGAACAATTGAGTAGGAGCAATCTCCAATTGATTTCTATCAAAGCATTTGCACTGTCAATAGTGGAGATATTACGCAAATCTTCGACGACTTGTATCACTACCTCATTAGGAACCTTTGGAACTGGTGTGATCTGATAATAATTGTTTGTTCTCAACCTAGTAAGGAAGAATGCCAATTTTTGGAGGGTCTCGGTATTTGTGTGTCTCCTGGAAATCAAATCCTGAATGTACTTGCCAATTCCGAAATTGATGACCTTTGATTTGGTGACCTCACATGCTGCCTCCACAAACATATAGAATTGCTGACCAGCATTGAGATTCATCATAGACGTGAAAAATTTATGGTGACACTTTGTCAAGTTTTGAACATCACAATTTCTGAACACCACCACTAATAAGTACAGTATCGATTCCATCAATTCTGTTACATGACTCTTTGAAACCTCATCAATGGCAAAACTTTCGATGTCCAATGACTCCAATTTGTCCAACAAGACATTCACAGTATCAATTACGGAAGGCCAATCAGCCTTCCAACCAGATTCTGCAAAAGATAATGTAGTTAATAATTGGGCAATTGCAGTAATGGTCGATATGCTTTCTGCGTCCACTAATACGCTCTTCAAGTAATCTGACACCAAGAGGTAAAATTTCTGACATGATTCTTCTGAGCCATGTCTCAATGTATTGAGAAGAACCTCGGAAACGATGGATACAAATTTAGCATTCATGTCCTTGTTTGTTGTCACCAACGCATTCTCTACCAATTTGGATAAGATTTCAGTTGATTTCGAATGGAACGTGCCCTTTGTATTTTTCATCGCTTCAGCAAATAATACAGCTAACGAGTCGCAATAGACGTCATTTTCCTTTATGGTGTCAAACTGTTCGTCAAAAGAAAACTTGATGATCTTGTTCAATGAATGCGGTTTCAGCTTTCTGATGAGGAATGAGAGTGCTTCAGCACAAAATCTGGAAATGTATACTTTCTTTTCTAATTTCAATAATGGTAATAGAAGATTAAATGTAGGCATCAAGTCAACAACCAATTGTCTTGATAAGTATTTGAAAGTGAAAGCTAGGCAATTGAAGATCCACTCTAGCACGTTGGAAGAGTTCCGTTTATTTTGAGAATCGTTAGGATTGGTTTCGAGAGCAAGTTCGGTGGTCAACTTGAGGAAGTCTGAATAGAATGGCATGAAGTCAGGTCCCAAATCGTGAACAAATTGACCGAGCATCTCCAATAATGGTTGAATGGAGTGAGCATCATTAACCTTAATGTGAAATGAGAGAGCCTCGAAAATCGTGCTTTTATGATGCAAAATCTGAGGTAATGACTGACAGTAGATTTCGATTTTATCTAAGCATTCAGTGAAATTTCCACTGATGTTCACCTCTTTCCAGTGGTCTAAGGTAGCTAGAAGATGCGATGATTCCACATAGTCATGAGCTCTTTTGCTCAAATTCAAGTGAGGCTCGATCTTTATGGACTCGATACGTTCTCGAAACGATGCGAATGCATGCCTACGGGAAGACTCTGTGGTCTTCAGCTTGTATGGCCTGGACATGATGGTTGATGGTGGTGAATTTTGCAAAGTATATTTTTCTGAGGGCATCTCATCTGCTTGCATTAGGTAAGATCCGTGAGGGTGCGCCACGTGACTCGATGATTAACATACCAGTTCACGAAGTGGTATGGTGAAACCTAACTGTCATGGTTCCCCCCAAATCAGAATCCACGCCTCTACTAGGCAATGCATCAGAGAACCCTATAATAATCCCCGAGAACGCCGTGCCCTATGGTACCGAGGCCAGCAGCTCAGCTGTTGCTCCCAGAGGTAACGTGGTCCAACCACAAGCAAATAGAGCAGTGTCCAAGATAGCACAGTCCCCGAAAATTGGTTTGCAAAGAACAAGCAGAACATCTCAGAAATTAAAGCTTTTACCAGAAGATCCTCCCAACCTTGAAACTGATAATAGCAGAAACGCCAATGATGACGACGATGATGATGACGATGACGATGAAAATGCAGCAGCAAGAACGAGAGTTTACTCACAAGTGAAGAAAATTACTGACACTTCAGCAAGAAAAGATGCAGAAACACTTGGAAAAATGCACAGAGACTTGTTACCCCGTGTCACAGCATATTGTACGTGTGGTTCTTACAAGATGAAGGACTTGCTAAGATGGTTGAAAGATCGCAAACGAATACACAACACCAGTCCAAAATTGTTTGATGAGTGTTTGTATACGCCATTCATGTACAAGGATTGGAGAAGCGACAATAGCAGCAGTAACCCCAAGGGTAACGGACTCACCATAGGTGATGAGGATCACAAATTTATAAGGCTCGCCGATGATGGAGGTGAGATCGATATAGGCAAGAAAAACGATTTGTTCATATTTGAATACGGTGTTATTATAATGTGGGGTTACACTTTGAAAGAGGAAGCTGCTTTTTTGGATGACTTGGCCAAGTTTGAAAGCGAAAAATTGTCACAAGAAGATATTCAGGTCGAAGAATTCAACTACTACATCACAAAGTCTTATCAACCCAGAATCTATAATGATTTCATCACCTTGAGAGATGATAGTAATTACATGTTAAAGCTTTCGATTTCGCATGCCTTGGCACAGTCTGTCAAGATTTCATTGTTCGAAGAGTTGGTGGATAACACAATTGAAGACACACAGGACATCCCGCAGCAGATTGCACAGACAGGAAAAGTGGAAATGAATAGAGATGAGATCATGAAATCTATTGGAGAGCTTTTCATTCTTAGAATCAATATTAACTTACACGGGTCAGTGCTTGACTCTCCAGAGCTCATGTGGGCCGAGCCTCATTTGGAACCGATCTACCAGGCTGCTAGGGGATATCTAGAAATCAACCAGCGTGTGGAACTCTTAAATCAGCGGTTGGAGGTTATTTCGGATTTATTACAGATGTTAAAAGAGCAATTGGGTCACTCGCACGAAGAGAACTTGGAATTTATTGTGGTTGTTCTCGTAGGAGTTGAGGTGCTTGTGAGTGTGATCAACATCATCATTGACATCTGGACCTATTGAACATTTTCAGATCCTTCTCACTTTGTTTTAGTTTTGCAGGGCAAAACTATAGAAAAGCAACCGTGCACGTGATCTGGTATTCTACCGCACAGAATTATTCGTAGCCCGGTTCAAACTCCTTTATATGGTAGCATTGCTGAAATTGTCGAGGGTGCAAACCTTCCAAACTTAAACTTGACACATTTGTTCAAAACGTTCGTAGCATAAGAAAATTCTAAGCACCTTCAACAGAACATTAACTCTGTACAAGAATCGCTAGTTTTGTCCACTGTTAGATGTACGAAGACATTAGGATTCATAATTGTTTTGTTATTAACAAATACAGCAAAGATCATACGCATTTCGCGTGCTCACACTTCAGCATGACTATCCTTGCTAACAAGTCCATATACAATGCTACTAAGAAGGTTGTTCGAAGTTCGTGACGTTATCTGTTTTAAGACGGTTAGCAATAAAATACAGCCCGGACCCTTCGCCATCGCAACCGGTTCTTCGAATAGTAGCACTGTTGCAACCCCAGGGTCACCAGGGACCCCAGGGACTACTGAGAGCAGCAGCCGGGTTTTCACTCGGGAGTCATCATGAACAAATTACAAGCTGTATAATCAGACAATTCAAAAGATAATCGGGACGTAGATCCGGAATGTGGGTCCGGAATGTTGACCCACAACAATCCGTGTAGAACAATATGCGTGGCCAGCTTGCTCCTATTTCACGCGTATGCTTGTTCGAGGCTATTGAACCATACGGTGAATTGCTGCATCGGGTTGTTCCGCACTCTAGTTTCGCTAATTATGTAATTGGTTGGTTCTGTGATACTTCGATTAAAGGTTTTTGTAGTTGTGAAATCGGCCTATTAAGTCATAGTGCATTGGCCTGCATGCGCATTAACGAGCGATGCTGATGCATACGTGGACCATGTGACACTATTGAATATCATATATAAGACGGTAATATTATCCGTCATGGCCGTTGCTCCATTCGATCCTAACCACGGTAACTTAAAAGCATTTTCAGCATAGGAATTTTCAAACCCTCCTTATGAGCTTCACTTCACGTTTTTTTTCAAAGATATCTCAAATGGGATCAACTACCCTGTCGGATCCACAGGTTGTCAAAGGCTCACCCGAGGTGGTGGCGAAGTACGTCCACCAGGACGTCTTGTTTTTGAAGTCAGAAATCAAGAAATACAACGAGTTGACTGGTTTGTTCAACAGTAACAGTCTCTACTACAAAATGTTCAAATTGCTCGAAGAAGATGAAAAGGCGCAAATGGAGAAGTTGAAACGCAGACACGAGTACAACTTGAGGAGCCCCAGCTATCAAAAGCTGCTTCTTGAGTTCTACAAGCAGACCTTGCTGGACTACTCCAACTTTTTGGAGATCATGAAGAACAACTACAACCACGGCATATACGAGTCCAAGATCGTCAACTACAGATTGGCATCACAGACTGATTTGAGCACGGGCCCAGAGGACATCACCTCCAACCCGAGCAACACTTCAAGTCATTCTACTGCACGCAACAGCTCTGTATTCTCCACTCCATCCGAAAATCCATCTATTGGCGAGTCTTCCAATTATTCCAATGAGGAGCTCTCCGACAAAATAGCAACCGAGGCTCCCGACATTCTTCTTGATCCCATTTCCTTCAACCTCTTCAACGATCCAGTGGTCACTCCAAGCGGAATAACTTACGAAAAATTGCATTTAATCGAGCATTTACAGAAAAAGGGCAAGTTCGACCCATTGACACGTGAACCTTTGACAGAGAAGCAATTGTACCCTAGTCTTTTGGTCAAGGACGCAGTGCACAATTACATCAACACCAAGCAGCAGGAAATCATCTCATCTACACCAACAGGAGCATCTGTGTGATACATCTCGTTTGTAAATCACGCTAGATTATCAGTTCATATCATCTTTGAATCTCGGAAAGAAAACTCACACATTTCCTGAACAATAATGTGGCCTTTTTCATCATTCAAGAATGTACCATCCGAAAAATTTCAAGATCTGCATTTAGACAGCATTAGTATTGTTAATACACTTATACCTCCAGTGAGAATAAGTACTGTAACACCATCCTATCTGTAGTAACAACTTCATTCGATTGCGAAATAATGCACTACTTCTGATTTGCACCCAGCTATAATATGCAGGATTCAAATTTTTTGAGATGAGTATCATCGTTCTCACAGTTACTATCAACCAAGTAGCAGGAGGAAGGCTGTTCTCTATCCACAATGAGAAACTTGTCCATTCTAAACAGAGGATACATCAATATTGAGTCTAAGACCTATCCAGACTTGGTGGTCAAGGACTCCGTCTTTGATCCAGTATCAGACAGTATCACATATGTTCTTTCCTCAGAAGAATCGAGCACCATAGAGGTCCAACAATTCACCAAAACAGGACAAGAAAACGTGTTGGCCAGTTTCTCCTTGTCTTCTGCTCTAACCGAACAATCGCGCTTGTTAAGCTTCAATCATTTTGTTGACACTTGCCAATTGGTATTTGTGCTTGAAAATGGTGATATAGTGTTGGCCACTTACGACTCCCTACAACCCCATTACGACACCACTTTAGTGGAAATTGTGGGTTCCATAGACGTGGGATTATTTGCATCAAGTTGGTCTCCAGATGAAGAAACGTTATCAATTCTCACCAAGGAAAACAAGATCATATTGTTGTCTCGTATGTTCGAACCAATCTGCGAGAAGGAATTGGACTCTAACGACATCAAGATCGTAGATTCAAAGCATGTTTCTGTTGGCTGGGGTAAAAAAGAGACCCAGTTCCAAGGAAAGGGCTTCAAGGCCATTGAAAGGGAAAAAGAAGTAGCCAGAGACAACAAGAGCAGAATGACTTCTGCTCTCATAAGAGAAAAGGAAGCTTTGAAACATGCTGGGCTTGACTTGCAAGAGGATGGCGCTCTCAAGGATCCAACAGTTGCAGAAGTTCAAAGAGGAAGTCTCTCAGCCTTTGATAAGCGTTCAAATAAGATCAGCTGGAGAGGAGATGGTGAATACTTCTCTGTTACCACTATTGAACCAGTATTGGTTCAAGATACAGAAGAGCTTTTCGACAGAAGAGTGATCCGAGTTTTCACCAGAGAGGGTGAACTTGATAGCATTAACGAAGCCTGTGATGGTTTGGAACACAACTTGTCTTGGAAACCTCAGGGGTCCTTGATTGCTTCCACCAAGAGAGGAATAGATGAGGATGGAGATGAAATCTTGGAGTTGGTTTTTTTCGAGAGAAATGGGTTGAGACATGGTCAATTCAACACAAGACTTGACCCAACTTTTGAAACAATTGCAGATTTGAGTTGGTCTTCCGATAGTGAAGTTTTACTTTTCCAACTTCAAGATAGAGTTCAATTGTGGACAACAAAGAATTACCATTGGTACTTGAAGAGTGAGTTATTCGTAAGTGAAGATGAGAGAATTTTGTTTGCAAAATTCCATCCAGAAAAGCCGTTACATTTGATGATTGCAAAAGAAACAGGTCTTGAAATAATTGATTTCACAACTAAAATAGTAACAGGTCCCACATGTATTGGCAATGATATTGGTATGACGCTAGTTACTGATGGTGAAACGATGAAGATCACACCTTTATCAATTGCTAATGTCCCCCCTCCTATTAGTTTCAGAGAATTTGATGTGAATGGAAATATTAACGACTTGGCAGTGAGCAAATCAAATCAAAAATATGCGATTGGAACTTCCAATGATGAGGTTCATGTTGTTTCTGTTACCTTGGAAAACATGAAGAAGGGCAAGTCTCCAACTTTGAATGCAACAATCAATAGAGACATGATTGTTACAGAAAGAGGAGAATTTTTGAAACAAGTGGCCTTCATAAGTGACTCATATATTGCAGTTCTAGTGGATGGATATCACACGAGTAAATTACTCCTATTCAATATCGAAGATGAATCCAATCCTATGTTCGAAGACTCAATTGAACTCAATGGCAAAATAATTATTATCAAGGCACAAGCTAACTTCGAGGCCTTAGCAATTCAATTAGTTGATGGTACAGTTTTCCAACTCGATTCATCTAAGAACGTGAAGGAAGTTGGAAAGTTCCCCCAATTATGTCTTGACTTCGAACTTGTTGCTACCGAGAGTGGAGATGCTCAAAATGGAGATGAACCAAGGACATCTTACACCCCTTTCGGAGTTTCAGGAAATGGAAAGTTGTTTTCCAACGATAAGCAGATCGCTTCTGCAGTAACCTCAATCAAGACTACTGAATCCCATTTGCTTTTCACAACTGCACAATCACAATTGTGTTTTGTCCACCTTGCTACTGCTACTGGTGAATTCCAAAGTACAGTATTTCAAAGCACAGGAGCTAATGGTGTCACGGACGAAAGAATCAGACAAATTGAAAGAGGTTCTTTTTTGGTGAATGCTATGCCTTCTAACTACTCGGTTGTTTTAGAAGCACCCAGAGGAAACTTGGAAACGATTTGCCCAAGAATCATGGTTCTCTCAGCAGTCAGAAAATTCATCAAACAAAAACAGTTCAAGAAAGCCTTCTTAGCTTGTCGTACTCATAGAATCGACTTGGATATTTTACACGATTACGACCCAGAATTATTCTTCAACAATTTGGAGACCTTTGTGAAACAATTGAGTAGTGTTGCTCATTTGGATTTGTTCGTTTCTTGCTTGCATGAGGAAGATGTGACCTTGACCAAATACAAGGAAACTTTGAATGAAAGTGCAGATGTGACAGAAGCATTGAATAAGTTACAAATTGACCAACAGAAGAATGAAGTAATTCACCAAGACACTGTCAAAAGAATCATTAAGAATAGCGAAGAAAAGTTCGACTCGACTAATTCGAAAATCAATAAGATCTGCAATGGTGTTCTTACAGTCTTGTTGAAACAACAATACTTTGAGACGTATTTGCAAACGATAATTACCGCGTACGCTTGTCAGAAGCCACCTAACATGACTGAAGCTTTGAGGCTTATTACAAAATTGGATCAAGATCAAATAGAACAAACTGTGACTCACCTTTGTTTCTTGCAAGATGTAAACAAGCTTTACAATGTGGCATTGGGATTGTATGATGTCAGATTGACCTTGTCCATTGCACAACAATCTCAGAAAGATCCGAAAGAATATTTACCCTTTTTACAAGGATTACATACTCAGACTGAGTTGAGAAGAAAATTCAACATTGATCAATACTTGAAAAATTTCGAAAAGGCTCTTGGTTGGTTACATGAGATGGGCTCAGAAAGTTACCAAGAGTTTGATGATTTTGTAGTGGAACATGATCTTTACAAAGCAGCTTTGAACATCTACCGATACGATGATGAAAGAACCAACACCATTTATGAGTTATATGCAGAGAATTTATCATCTACACAGAACTATGGTGAAGCGGGTTTAATTTACGAATATTTGAAGGATTACGAAAACTCTTTGAAGAATTACATTTCTGCTAAAAAATGGAAGGAAGCGATCAGTTTATTACAGAAAGGCGAATTGTTGGACAAATTGACTGAGTCATGTGAACGATTGGTTTCTGCTTTGATTGATGATCACAAATATTCTGATGCTGCGGAAATCGAATTCTACTATTTGCATAACATCGAAGAAGCTATCAAATTATACTGTAAGAGCTATTCTTTTGAGGATGCCATTTTGTTAGCCATGAAGGAGAAGAAAGTTCATTTAATCGAGTCCATTGTGGATTTGCAATTAACAGAAGGATTTGGTTCCATCGCTGAGTTATTAAGTGATTGTAAAGGTCAAATGACATCTCAATTGAGAAGATTAAGGGAATTGCGTGCAAAGAAGCAGGAAGATCCATATTCATTCTATGGAGTGCCCGATGAAATGGATACTCCTGATAACGTTTCTATCGCTGCATCAGAAACATCCACCACACCCTCATTCTTCACTAGGTACACAGGAAAGACTTCAGGAACAGCTAAAACTGGTGCCTCCAGAAGAACGACCAAAAACAAGAAGAGAGAAGAAAGAAAGAAAGCTAAAGGTAGAAAAGGTACCATTTATGAAGAAGAATACCTCATAAAGTCTGTTGGTCGTTTGATTGAACGGTTGGATCAAACTGAGAAGGATGCAGTGAGTTTGATAGAGGGTTTGATCAGAAGAAACATGAAGGAACAAGCTTATCAAATTCAAAAGAATTGGGTTGAGTTGATCCAATTTGTCAAAGAAAATGCAGAGGAGATCCACAACATGAGTGAGAAGGATAGAGAAAGAATTGACGATAACGGTGAGGTGTATTTGATTCCTGAGATCCCAGTCCCACACATCAAAGATTTCCCAAAGAAACATGTCCTAGATTTCTAGGTTTATGAGGTTGTAACATCTAAATATTTTTAATTAATCTTTTCAAAGATGTAAATGTAAATTACCGTTTATTTTACTGTAAGTTTTTCTTCCGTTTTAACAATCGTATCCCGTTCGAACCTAATCATCTCGTAATCCACAACCTGACTGCTGAAACCTATGATTGCGTTTTTCGTTGCTTCTGTTATGGCCTGTTTCTTGCATTTGCTGAAACACATATATTTATGAGGCATATTGGTAGCTTCGCCTAATCCATAGCTCTCGTTGAAAACACCGTCTTTTAAGGTAACTCTAACAAGACTAGAAAATCTTGCAGTATAAGTGGAATCCACCTCACTGTAATCATCTTGTAGTTTATCACACAGTAATATCTGCGTTGACCACCCATTGTAGCCGAAAACCTCATTTGCCAAATTGAAAATGATGACCGATCCAAAGTTGGAGATATTTTGTGCCTTGAAATGGTTTTCTGAGCTCAATCTTGCATTTTGAATAGCTTCTAGTCTGGATTGTAAAGTTCCGATCTTTTTGAAAGACCATTCCGAAAACTTTACTTCCTCTATGGGTTCATCTTGCTGCTCTTCGAACTGGGAAATGTCGGGAAAAAACTCCACCGTTGAAGGCAAGCTAGCTACCTCATCACTGATTTCGTACTTCAAGTCAAAATCAAACGCCATCTAAGAATATGAAAGTTAAGGTAGTTGCACAGTTTCTGGAGTTTTTGTGAGTATATGGGCAAACACGTTATGGATCTCAAAAGTTGCTGGTATGGACTCTACCTGAGCTCTGCGTTCGAGAAAGATTGTTTGGCAAGTGAATCATCTAACCGTACTGAATTTGTAGTAATTGTAACGGATGTTGACAATAGCGATGACCGATCGACCCTACTCCCTTGTATTAATCCTTGGTCTCAGCTTTACCTCAATACGGCAATTCATTAAGAACTCGAATGTTCTTGTACTTTGTATTTGGTCTGAAGTTCACTATTCTCACCTTACTGTGATTTTCACCTTGAGTTCTCACTCACTCTCCTGCCAAAATCTCTATTCTCGACTTCTGGGGTTCACGCGTTGAGTTTTTCTGAGGAATCGTGGTCTTAACAATCAGATCAAACACACGGAAACCGCCTAGTTCCTCCCATGGACTACTTGAATAGTATTTTATCACTGCAAAACCAGGTTCAGCTGGTGGAGGAGGCGATTCCCACTCTTTGCAACCGACTTCAGCATGCTAATTTAGCCTCTGATCGGAGATCTGCTGTACTTGGGTTAAAGAGCTTCAGTCGACAATTCCGAGAAAATGTCGTGGAATACGGGCTCCGGCCGTTGATATCGACCCTCAAGAAGGATATTGAGAACCCAGCGATCGTGAAGGCCATTCTCGAAACTTTCATTATCCTCTTCATCAGAGGTGAATCGTCCGAAGACAACACTAGAGGGTGGATTTCTCAACAATCTAGACTTCAGAACGGAAAATATCCATCACCTCTTTTGATGGAGGATCTCTCCTTGGACCAATTCTCTCTTTGGATTGCCGATGCATTGACCCAAGATAAGGAAACTGTGGAAAGCCTCATAGATGTTCTTCAGAATAATGATGACTTTCATGTAAGGCTCTACGCTTTGCAATTACTCGAAGCACTCGTTTCTGCGAGAACTATCAGAACGAAGGATTGTATTTTGAGCATCCCAACTGCCATATCGTCTTTAGTATCGCTTTTGGGTGATACAAATGAGCCGGTTAGGAACGAGACTATCTTACTATTAATGGCTATAGTGAACAATAATTTCAACATACAAAAATTGGTGGCATTTGAAAACACCTTCGAGATGCTATTTAACATCATTGACGAAGAAGGAGGTATCAGAGGATCGATCTTGGTACAAGACTGTTTGACGTTAATTACCAACCTTTTGCAATACAATGCGTCCAATCAGAAATTTTTTTTAGAGACCCAGTGTGTTCCACGTTTAGCAAAATTATTGGGCGAAATAGTCGAAGAAAATCATGATGAGGACATCTTGAACGAAGATGGAATGCCTGCATTGCCGGAAGAATTTATTTGGACTGAACAGAGAATTACAAATATGATCATTGGCTTGGAAATCTGTCGGATCTTTGTGTACGAAAACGACAGCATAAGTTATAATCAAGAAAAATTGTTCCAAGCGGGAATGCACTTTATTGTGTTGAAGTTAATCTTCGCTCCTACAACTCATAATTCTGTCAGGTCATCTGCGTTACTTACTGCTGGAGATATCATCGCTGGAAACGCAGATATTCAATTTCAATTTTCGCAAGTTGATGTTCCATATATAGACCCTTCTATGCCCACTCATAATCAACCATATGGCTCGCTTCCTGTTCCCATAGTTTTACTTAACTGGGCGCTCTATGTCAATTCAGTTCATATGTTTGACCTCAGAACCAATGCAGCCTACTGTTTGCGAGCATACTTCAAGGACAATACAGATTCAAAAGCTGCGTTTTTGTCTGATCAAATCAAAGCATATAATAACGAAGAAGCTTATGAAATTCTGCAAACTGAACAAGCTCCTTCAAATGGAGGCATAATAAGCACCCCAATGCATCAAAGTAACGGAGATGCACATAATAGTATTGTGCAGAAGGAGCCTCCAGTAGGAAATATTTTCTCCACACTAATGGAGTATGATTCTTCTGTCAAGATCAATCCGTATAAGGTATGGTTTGCGGCATTAATCCTTATGTACCTTTTCGAAGATGCTGATCAAAATAAGGATGTTGCCAGGGACATCAAAACAGGAAACGAAGAAATTGGAGAAGAAGTCATGAATTCCATACAAGCAATTTCTGGATTATTGGTTACGACTTTGGATGGCATTGATCCTAGAGTGGCCATTGGTTATTTAATGCTTTTGACATTCTGGCTTTTTGAGGATTCCAATGCGGTGAATGATTTTTTGAGTGATCCTTCTGTTACTAAAGCTATTTTAGCTTTCTTATCAAACAACTCGTCAGAACTGGCTGTCCTTGTACATGGTATGGCAACTATATTGTTGGGAGTTTGTTACGAATTTTCTAGCAAAGATTCACCAATCTCGAGATCGGAATTGAGTTCGCTCTTGGTGAAATCCTTAGGAAAGGATAATTATGCATTAAGAGTCAAACAATTCAAAGATCGTGATAACTTTAAAAATTTTGATGAAGAGTTAATTCATTCAGGAGTTGTTGACGAAACAGGGTTGCCCGACGTTTATTTTGACTCATTGTATGTCAACTTGATCAAGGATAATTTTACGAGAATAAAGAAGTCATTGTTTCAGGACCCGAATTCAGAACGATATGGTAGAATCTCGTTTGAGTTGTTTGAAGAGTTAACAACTGAACTCAATGGCTTGCAAAAGACATTGGATGAACATAAGGGTTCGTCTGCAGTTAATGAGAAAAAGTTGAGCGAAGAGTTGACTCAGCTTAATGAAACTTTTAAGGAATTAGAGAAAAACCTCAATTCGTCAAATGCAGAATTATCAAAATTAAAATCTGAATACGATCAGATTGTTACAAAAAACAATGAGCTCACTGAAAAGGTAAATAAGACTGAAGTTGAGAGAAATAATCTTCAAGAACTTTCGAACAAACATTCAAGGGAGTTACAAGAAGCGTTGAAAAAATCTTCAACTTCTGAAGATGCTTTAAAGTCTTTGAAAGCTAAGCATGATATGAATGAGCAAGCGAAAAAGAAGCTTGAAGATGGTATCAATAACATGACTCGTGATTTGTTTCAATTGAAAAAACAAAAATCAGAATCAGAGAATAAGATTCATAAATTAGAAAAGGATATCAATGTCGCAAGAGATGAATTAGGAACGAGTAAGAAATCGTATGAATCACAAATATCAGTTCTTCATAAGACCAATGATGCTTATAAAGCAAAGGTTAAAGAATTGAATGACAAGGTTGAATCAATAATCAAAGAAAATGAATCTAAACTCAAGTCATTAAATGAGAAGATTTTCGAAACCGAGGAAAGTAATAGCCATTTAATGGATAAGTTAAGGTCAGCAGCAACTGCATACCAAGAGCTCAAATCCTCCAAGGGTGACAATGAACTTGAAATCAAAAGACTTGAGGAGCTTGTCTCTGTGAAGGAAGAAGCAGTGAAAGACGTCGAAAAATTGAAGACCGAAGTCTCCGTCTTAACACAAGAAAGGACTTCATTGGAAACTGATTTGAAGAATATTAAAGAAAATCATAACAATGAATCAACAAAGTTGACGCAACAAGTTTTGGAATTAGAAAAATCTAATGATGAATTGAAGTTAAAAAATAGCACTTTAAAAAACGATCTTGACGCTCTCGAGGCTAGGATCAAAGAAACAGATGCGAATTATAATTCTCTTGAAAAAAAATTAGAAACTCTCAAGGAAGAGTTGAAGTCTGCTGAACTGGGTCTTGAGAATGAACGATTGTCACATAGCACCTTTAAAGAAGATAGTGCGAACAAAGCTCGCGAATGGGAATCTAAGCATGAAAACCTAACGTCTCAACTTGAAGAAGCGAAACGGAATAAAGAAACGCTAGAACTAAAACATAAATCACTAATCGAAGAATTGGCAAAGTTAAAAGAGGCACATGCGGCTAGTAAATTTGAATTGGATGAAAAACTTCAAAAAGCTTATCATGAACATAATACCGTCGTTGATGGTCACAATGATGAAATCAAAGCTTTGAAAGTGACTAATTCTGAACTAAGATCAAAAATCGTTGAAGTTGAGGAAGCTTTGACCAAATCGAAGGAAGATACTGAGAAGGCCGTTACTGAATTAAAAGTAATCAAACTTGATCTCAGCGATTCGAAGGAGATGATTTCAAAATTGAGCTTGGAGTTGAAAGCAAAAAACAAATTATATGACACGCTTGAAAGTGAACTTGTGGAGTTAAAAGATAAAAAGACCGAACTAGATGAAAAGATCAACCTTGGCTCTTCTAAACTAACACAAGAGAAGGAAATAAATGAAAGTTTGAAAGAGAAGGAAAAGCAATTAGTTCAGGTCATAAATGAGAAAGAGCTGCAGCTGAACGCTTTACAAGTGGAAGTTAAAACTTTGAAAAATCAACTCTTTGAAATAACTAAACAAAATGGGGGCTTGAAAGATGAAAAGTCAATGTTAGACAAAAAGATTTCAGAATTAAAGGATGAACAAGACCGGAATGTGAAGCTTAGGACCGAGCTTGACGATAAGATCAATAGTTTAGACGAGAAAGTTACTAGTTTGACTAATGAGATAAAGAGCTTGAACGAATCTCACGAAAAGGAGTTGGAGAATCGTGAAATGAGTATCGAAGAAAGGAACTCGGAGGTTCAAAAATTAAAGACCTCTGTATCTAATTTGGAGTCTAACTTAAAGGCTAAAGAAGAAGTAGAGCAGTCGCTTACTGTTGAGAAGCTGTATCTTGAAGTGGAGATCAAAAGATTGAGCAAAGAAGTTGAAGATTCTAAATTAAATTCTTCCTCTCTACAACTGAATAAGGTCGAATTAACGAAATCTATTGAATCTCTCCAAAAGAGGCTTGAGACTCAAACTTCTAAATCGAAAAAAGATGAGGAAATTTTGAAAGCCCAAGTTGACGAGAATTTCAAAAAGATTGAGCAACTTGAACAATCTTTGAACGACAAGCAATCTGAATTGGACAAGGAAAGGCAAATTTTGAGTGAGAATTCCGAGACCATTGTGAAGGAATACGGAGATAAAATAAAGGTTTTGGAAACCAAGATCAACAATAAATCCAGTGAACACGAACTGAAATTAAATGAACTTAAAGAAGCCAAAAAGGAAGTAGAGGCCAAGTTGGATTCTACCTCTGAAGAGTTGGCCAATTTGAAAAACTTGTTGGAGGAAAGTAAAGCAGCCTTGAAGTCCACAAGTGACAGCTCTGAATCGCAAAGAATCAAGTTGGTTGAAGATAACAAGTTGGCACTCAAGAAATTCGATGAAGAAAAACTGTCTCGTTTGAAAGAGTTAGGCGATATTCAAGAGGAACTCAAGGTGACGAAAAAACTTCTCAATAATGAGCAAGAAGCAAGGGCCAATATTGAAAAGAACTTAAACTTAGCGAAATCTGAGATGGAAAAAATCAAAGATAAGTTTAGCTTTGCAGAAACCTCTCTGAAGAATCTTGAAAAGCAAGTTGAACAACACAAGCAGGACATTTCGAATCTTGAATCATTGAAAGCTAAGCTAGAAGAGGACTCTATGAAAAACAAAGAACAAAGAGTTCTTTCTGAATCAAAATTCGACGAATTGACTAAAAAATTTGATGATCTTACTAAAGCATCTGCATCTAATGATATCACAATCAAGGATCTTAGTTCCAAATTGAAAGACGCAGATGAGTCCAGGTCCAAGCTTGAGCAACAAATGAAGTTTAATGACGAAAAATACGAAAACGACAAGAGTGAACTATTGTCGCAAAAATCTCTGGAATTGAATAAGCATAAGGAAGAGGAAGAAAAACATAGAAAGAGGTCTGTGGAACAAGAGTCTAAGATCAAAGAATTAGAGACTTATGAAGCGAAAGCTGAAGGATTTAAGATTGATTTGGATTTATTGCAAACAAAGTTCGAGAACAAAGAAAAGGAATTACAGGAGCTTCGTTCTTCCAAAGAAAGCTCTGAAAAATCTTCGAAATCACTTGAAAGCGAATTGTCAAACTTGAATGCTCAACTAGCATCACATAAGGAGAATTATTCAAAACTTGAGAAGGAACTCGAAGTACAGCAAAGTAAATTCAAGGATATCAAAGAAAGGTCTGAAGGATTTGAGCGAGAGCACCTTGAAAAGAGCAAGAACTTCTCGGAATTGGAGATCAAGTATGCGGATAATTCTAAGGTAGTTGAAAATTTGAAATCAGAATTATCGGAGAAAACAAAACAATTAGAGAAAACACAACAAAGCATAAAAGAAATTTCTAAATTAGAGACTGAGCTCAATACTGTTACAGGTGAATTGGCAGTGGAGAAAGCAAAATCTAAAGAAAACGAAAAGAATCGACATAGTCTAGAAGCTGAAGTTAAGAAGTTGGAGCTTTCATTAGTGGAAGCCAAAGCCGAGCAGGACTCCACGAGCAAGAAACTTGAGGAATCGAATGCAAGTATCAAGGAATTGAAAACTGAACAGAAACAACTTTCGTCAAGCAACGAAGAGACCGAGAAGAAAGAAAAGGAACTCAAAGACGAAATAGAAAAATTGAAAGTTCAATTGAAGCAAAAAAATGCCAAGATGGTGCCCAAATCCGAACTCGACGATATGATGCTTTTAATGTCAGATATGGATGAGACTGTACAGAAGTACAAGAAACGGTTGAAGGCTCTTGGTGAGGAGGTGTCTAGTGATGAGGAGGACGATGAAGATGAGGATGAGGATGAGGATGATGAAGAGGAGTAGAGGCGAAGGCAAAATAAAATCCATAGTTATAGAATTAATAATTTAACCGTAAAGACCACAATTACAAATGTAGCTAACACAGTAAATCATAGTATAGTATCAGTGCTCTAGGCGTTTTCACGGATTATTGTGCCCGCAACTTCAATTGCCTAACTCTGTAGGTAAATGTAAATCCACATCGATTCCGAGATCAAGAGGAGCATTTTCACAACGCCACAAACCCCCGTCATCTTAGCTTACATAATTGTTAACCACTACAGCATCGCAATCTGACATCGCACTTAGACAATTCACTATAATTTGCACTTTAAGATCAAACTGTAGCATCGCACTCCAACGGCTCCACATCGCCTTCAATTACCGCGCCGTTTTTCAGAAGGGTCTGCTACACCTCGAGAACCGCCACCAACTCCATCATACCCCACCATAGAGACAAAGGTCGCCCAGGCACCCTGCCATGATTCTTCTCATCGACTCGTACGACTCGTTCACCAACAATCTCGCCCACCTATTGCAGACAGAGTCTAAGCAAGGCGTCATAACCATCAGAAATGACTCGTTCCAACCACATCAGTACGACCAATTCTTCAACGAATACCTCCCACTCTTCGAGTACGTGGTGGTAGGCCCCGGGCCGGGCCATCCCTCTATTGAGACCGACGTGGGCATAATCAGCTGGCTCTTTCGTCAGTACCGAGACTCCGCTGCTGGTACCCCAGCAGTGCCAATATTGGGCATTTGCTTGGGATTCCAGAGTATGTGCCACGAATTCGGCAATCCGGTGACTCGTTTGCTGGAAGTCAAGCATGGTCAGGTATACGAGATCCATCCGGTGTCCAAGGGCTCTGTATTGGGATCCGAACCGTTCCAAAGCGTTCGTTACCATTCTTTGTGCGTTGAAAACTTGAATGATTCTATTGTCCCATTAGCTTACTGTGATGAACCCGATGGAAAATCGATCTTGATGGCAGCAAAACATGTTCTGCTTCCATTCTATGGTGTTCAATATCATCCGGAATCCGTTTGTCTGAGTGGTGGCGATACTTTGATCCATAACTTCACAACTTTAGCTGAGAACTACAACATCCAAAATAGACCTCAATCACGCAATGTTAGCGAATCTGATCTTCCAGACGACTTGATTACCAACCATGCCATCCATGAGAAGTGCTTGATTCCTGGTGGTGTGTTCCATGATTCTGGAGCCACTGGATTATTCTTGAAAAAATTCCAAATGCGTGAGAATATCCGTCCCATTGATGTGTGTGATTCGCTTTATAAGAAGGGAAGTAAGGATTTTATTTTATTGAACTCGGCATCAATTCCCGGAGAATGGTCTATTGTCGGGTTTCCCGTTGTTGGAGAATCTCAAGTGATAACTCACTCAATGGATGCGCCGGAAGTTTTGTATTCATCGAAGTATAAGACCCTACAAGCAGATAAAATTGAACTCGAAGAGGACCAGACTCCTTGGAACTATATGTCAAACATCATGGCCCAGAACTACTTGTCCAAGTCCACTATCAGAGAAAAATTAGGAGCATATCACACAAGAGACTTGCCATTTTTTGGAGGCTACCTTGGACTCATATCTTATGAGGAGGGTCAGCATGTGAGCCTCAAAAATTTGAAACCCATCTGTACTGATAACACACCAGATATGAAGCTCGCGTTCGTCCATCGTTTCATGGTTTACGACCATAAATCGAAAGACTGGTTTATTGGTTCCATTGGTGCCAATGATACTGAATGGGTAGAAAAATTCCACCAAGAGATTAGTCTAACTTCTCCTATCGACATCGAACAAATTCCATTCACAGTCGCTGACCTTTGTCATGGTGACGATAACTTGAATATCAAATTTGATTTTCCTTCTCAGGATATCTACAAGGACCAATTTGAAGCATGTCAAGAATTGCTTCATTCTGGAGACTCATATGAGTTATGTCTTACCACAGGACTGAAGATCCGTCTTCCATCATATATCGAGGCTTGGGACATTTACAAGGTTTTGACTCTCCGCAAGAACCCATCTCCATTCTCCTGTTTTATGGAATTTGAAGACTGTGTGCTTATTTCTTCATCTCCTGAACGTTTCCTTTCTTGGAAGGATGATGGAGATAGAGGAAAGCTCGTGGAGCTCCGTCCTATCAAGGGAACTGTCCGTAATACCCCAGATGTGGATTTTGAAGCAGCTACTGCGATCTTAAAGACTCCCAAAGAAATGGGAGAAAACCTCATGATTGTGGATCTCATTCGCCATGACTTGTTTGAGTTTGCGGAGGACGTGAAGGTCACTCAACTCATGGCTGTCGAGGAATACAAGACTGTGTTTCAATTGGTCAGTGTTATTCAAGGAAGACAACTCCGTCAAGGCTACACAGGAATCGATGTTCTCCACCGGTCGTTGCCTCCAGGTTCAATGACAGGAGCTCCCAAGAAGCGGTCTGTTGAGCTTCTTCAAGATATTGAAGCAAAGCAACCGTCAGGACCCAGAAGAGGTATCTATAGCGGAGTGGTTGGCTACTGGTCGGTCACTGATGATGCCGATTGGTCGGTGATTATCCGTTCCACCTTCAAATACACCCGTGACCGTATCAGCGAACCAGGCTTCAATACATGGCGCATTGGAGCTGGAGGGGCCATTACTGTGTTGAGTGATGCCGAAGGTGAATGGGAAGAAATGAAGATCAAACTTCTGTCAGCACTCCAAGCATTTCAATAGACTGTATATACCGCATGCTACAGCTCAAGCTAAGCATGCCCTTAACCATTGCTAGAAGCTTCTGTGTCGTTGCACTAGCATAGAATATAGAATAGACAAGACGAATGGAGTAGAAACTAGCGAATGGGAAAGAAACTAAGAGGTACATTATTGTGTTTGTTAAGCATTAAAATGGGAATACGACTTCAATTGGGCCCTTTCGATTTCGGAGCGAAATCTGATTTCTTACTGAGCCAAAGCCCATGACTGCGCTTAGCTGCGATTGATAATGACACGTGACACAGAACCTAGATACCACTCAATAGAACTCGATTTCTAGACCCACACACCCCAAACTAACCCAAGAACTCGTGGCAAATCTCATGAGCCTGGCTCGTCTAATTATGGTGTGTCGTCTGCATTCTATGCATCCCGTTTGAAGTGTTTTGCCCTTCTGCTGCTCCTCCCCTTCAAGATAGGGTCGCACCCACCACCCAATCGCGTCACATGACCTCGACGATTTTTTCGTCCAAACATGGCTTTCATCCAGGTATCACCACTTCCAACTCCTACGACTCCTACGTATCTACCGTGCAATGTCGTTTTTTGGTTTTGACACTTCCGGGCCTCCTCAGGGGAACCGCAATCAAGTTCCCAGCGAGTCCTACGACTTCCAAGAAACCTACGAGGGTTTGGGCGAACAATTGCCTGAAGCAGATGCTTTCAATGATGAAACCTTCGGAGGTTCTGGCGATATCGGAAAGGACTTCAACTTTGGCGCCACCAGCGGCAGTGCTCCGGCCGCCAAGGCCCACGCCCCGGCTCCTCCCAAGGCCAACTTCAGCTACGCTCAGGTTGCTTCCAATGACGACGAGTTCATGAACGACTTATGGGGAACTGGTAATGCGCCCAAGAAAACTGATCCTTCGGGTCAAGGTGCTGCTGGGTCTCCAGCACCAGCCGGTGTTCCTGAGAAGAAAATCATGTCTTTAGAAGAGCTCGAAGCTCAACTCACTGCCATCGATCAATCTCAGCAACCTCAGCAATTTCCTCCTCAGCCTTATGGAATGCCAGGAATGATGCCAGGCCCCCAGTTTGGAGGTTATATGATGCCTCCCAATGGGTTCATGCCCCCTCCTGCCCAATATGGTCAGTTTCCTGGAGCACCCATGCCACAGCAAATGCCGCTTCAACACTTGCCCCACCAAGTGCAACAGCAAATGCATAACGCTCAACTCCAAGGCCAGGCCCAGGGCCCGGCCCCAGGTGTTCCGATTCAACAAGTTCACCAGGGCCAAATTCCTGACAAGCAAATTTCGCAAGCTCAACAAATCCAGCAAGTTGCACAGGTCCAACAACAACAACTTCAACAACCTGATCATCACCATGTTCAAGGCCATGAAGGTGTCCAACAAGTCCCTGTCCAAAGACACGTGAAGGCTGACTTATCCCAATTCCCTGTCTTGGGGTCTAAGGAAGCGGAAAAATACCACTCCAGTCAACAGCAGATTTCACCACAAAACTTGGAATCATTCCAAGAGCAACAAGAGTTGGAAGGAAACTACGGTCATCATCACCACAACCAAACCCACAACTCAAACCACCAGCAGCAATTCCAACATGCTAATCTTACCCCTGAAGAGGAGGAGAAAGTCGCTAGAAGACAAGAAAAGGTTGCTAGAATTATGAAGTACTCTGGAATTATGAATCCAAAGGACAAGGATTTTGTTACCAGATTTCAATTGTCTCAAATCGTTACCGAAGACCCTTACAATGAAGACTTCTATGCTCAAGTTTATAAGGTTATCCACCCTAAGACTTTGAATGGTCCTCTTGAAGCTAGCCAACAGCACAACTCGATTGCTCAAGCTTACTTGGAACAGAGCGGTCACAGATTGGGTGGTCGTCACAAGAGAGCTGATGTTGCCTTGCAAAGAATGCAGCAACAGGTCCAAAAAGCAGTTACTGTTGCTAAGGAAAGACCTAAGTTGACTCAATTCGCTAGAGAAGGTGCCCTTGGTAAAATTTCTTTTGGTAGTGGTAAGAAACCAAGACAACAATTAGAGATCATCAGTAAGGCTGCTCAAAGAGAAATTGAGAGAAAAGAGGCTGAAGAAAGCGTTTCTGCAATTGAAGAAGATTCTACAGTCAAAGCACCCTCCCATAAGAAGGGAAGATCTCCATCGATTGCTGCTCCATCTAAGCCAAGCAACAAATATACCAAGAAAGATATAATGAGCATATTAGAGAACATTATCACTGAGCTCATGAATGTCGAAAGTGAATCAAGAATCAGTGCTGAAGTAGACACCACGGCATTGTGGGAATCCTTGAGAGTTTTGGAGCAATCATCATCTTCGGGGGATGACGAAGCTGAGGTTAACCCATTCATCCAGTGCTTGAACTATAACAAGGCTTTGAAGATCTTGCTGCGTTTATTCAAGTTCTTGAACAGAGAACAAATTTTGACTATTGTCACGTTAGTCATGGCTAATTTGGAGAATTTGTCTGTTATCAAAAACGGTTCTTACACCACTTACGAAAACAAGAAAGTTCCAGAATCTGTTTTAAAGTTGGTTGAATCCTACTCGTTGACATTTTCCAAGGTTTTGATGAACGCCGCTTTGTATTTCAAATTCAACGAAATTATCGGATTGCTTGTCATATTGATTGAACACAACAATGTTTCTTTCGTCTCCACCACCAAAATTGGTTTATCTGTTTTGACCACTCTTTTATCCAGAGCTGAGTTGATCATTGGAGAGGGAGCCATATCTGCTACCGATCTTTCTGAGTGGTCTTCTTGTTACGATGAGTTGTTCACCTCGCTTGAATCCAGAATCGCGGCCATTTTCCCACCACACCCAGAAGATGTTGATGACGGTTCATCAAGAGAAAACTACGTCTGGCAATTCTTAGCCACCTTATCATTGGGTGGTAAGTTGAGTCATCAAAGAATTATTGTGGATGAAGTCAGAGACGAAATCTTCGGTGTGATGAATAGAGCCAAGGCCATCGACAATTCGGATCTAGCAAACTTGTACAAAAAGCAGAATTTGTTGAACAATTTGAACATGTACTTAGTTGTGATGGGATTGGTCGCAGACGAAAACGAGATCAAGGAGTTGCAGACTTGAAAATAAAAAACGGAAAAAAAATCATAAAATCATTGAAAACAAAAAAAAATAAACATCTAAGGACTACCATTTCATGTGGCACGAAATGGTATGACAATTCCTGTTTCACGTAATCTGGATGTGGAACATGTGCTGCGACGATTGTTGATGCAATTGGTGATGCAATTGATGAAGAGTGAAATTTTTCACATTTGCGTAATGAATTACCTTGGTAATTCCTGGTTTAAGAACCGTTTGTACAATATACGACTTTCTACATTAGAATGTATGTAAATCAAGTAAATTGGAATTTCGTAACGGCATAAATTATAAACTCTAAACTATGATATCTATCTAATGTTGAGTGAAAATTTCGAATAATAATACGTACCAAAATAATAATAGTAATAATAATAAATATTATAACAATTATCATAATAATAAAAATAATAATGCAGTAATAATGCTGAAAAAGGCGAATTGAATTAAGAATCACGAGTTACCAGGCTTGACATGTCTTATAGACATGTGTTGGGTCTAATAGTTGATTAATGCAGTTTGGTATCATTTTGGTAATGAACCGATTCGGGAGTAGTTTGACTGGAACTAATTGTGTAACATGAGGTGGAATGCGATGCACTATGAGAAGTGATACTGGATTCCGATTTAGGAATGATATGTGAAACACTCATGATTGAAGATGATGATGAGGCGACAGAAAACTTTCTATCACTATTGGTGTCCTTTTGCAATTGGTGATTCTTTGGAACCCAAGGAAATTCTGTTTGCAAAAAGTCCTCCAAGGCAGAATAATAAGCAGTGGATCCTGAAGACATGGATGTAGATTTAGAATAGGTTGAATTTCTATCAGTGATAATGCTTTGAGGACTAATTATGTTTGAAATTGGGGGAGTGAAGGAGTTTCTGATTTTGTCAACATTATCTCCATCTCTTAACTTTTTGGCATTAATTCCAATTCCGCTGTACTGGCTTATTGGAGATCTATTTTGCAGATGGTTCTTCATATCTTCCCATGTGTCATTAGAAACAGCACTATTATGCTTTAGGCCTTCTTGCAATGAGTGAATACTGACCGGGGGTAAGAGGTGGAAAGATTTGATCTCCTGTTTCACTGGCTCCACGACCAAAGGTATAATTTTATGTCTTACATTCTTGGAGATAGGGCTCTTGATTGTAGAGCTGGTTGGTGGTGAAAATGAAGTTTTCGAGGTCTTTGACAAGATTTTCTGACCAAGTGATTTGTTTAGTTGGCGCTCTTCTTCTAAAAGGTTATTGAGACGGTCAATTTCTTCTCTTTGTCTTGCAATGATAATCTTATGAGTGTGGACAAGAAGTTTCATTTCACTCCTTATGACCTGTTCCTTCAGATTGAACTCAAAATCCAAATTTCCGTCTTCTAGAAGATTGTCATTATAGACATCATTCAAATTGCCAGAGTTTTGATTACCTGAACTTAATTTAACTTGGTCTTTCTGTTTTGAAGAAGTAGAGACCTTATCGATGAAGGAATTTAAAGACCACTGGTCGCATTTGTCGTCAAGCTCCATAGAGGGATTTTCCAATGGTGAAATCGCATCAATGAAACTGTTGCTCTTTATTTCGCCTTTCGAGTTGTTTGTATGGTTTGACTCGTGAGCTGCAGTCTCTTGAGCTGCAGCGACCAATTTCAAGTTCGTATTAGAGCGCGAGTATGGCTTGAATGTTTGAATATTAGCGTCCGTGATGGTTGCACAATCGGTGTAATTAAGTTTATCCAAATCCTTGGAAACGCTGAACGCAGGGTCATCTTGGCGGGTGGTGCTATGGCTCAAGAACTCGAGGTCTTTGCCGAAGTCCACAATTTGGCTTTTGTGAAAAAAGGAATCAGATTCACCACTGAAACAATCTGATTGCGAGCCCACTTTGCGAATTGGAGCATGTGCACTGTGTATTTGAGGCAGAGAGTAGATCAGTTCTTCATCTATTCTCAGGATCAGGGCAGTGAGAGATTCGATGTCGAGGTATTGGAACTCGTTTTCGAAATCAATTGCAGGATCTCTCACTGGAGTAGAAGACAGATTGGGATGAACGAGTGATGCCTCTGGATTTTCTGGCGTGGTGGGTGGGATAGAGAAAGTCATCACCACCGGCGTCGAAGGCTCATTGAACGCCAATGAAGCTTTAGGTGATGTTCTTGACTTTGTCAGATGAAGCGAAAGGCTGCTAATGAAGGACCTTAGGGTGGAGGAACGCTTATTGGCTTTCTTAAATGGAGATGGAGGTGACAGTTGATCGACAGGAGCGAGCCGATTATTATGGCTCGCTCTTCGACTTAGGATCTGGGTGATAGTCATTGGATCAGTTCGAATTGAAATAAAAGATTTAGTTGAGACTGTGGGACGGCGATTTATGAACGAGTATGTGAGAAACGGGAATCCAGGGAACCGGGGATTAAATATATTTGGTCGATGTTCGAGCAAGCACGAAATCAAAGATGGTACTCGGAACAAATAGGTGTGGACAATAAAACTGACCTAGAGTAAACAAAGAAAGCCGGTATATATTGGAAGGGCATTCCTGTGTTATTATACTCAACAATAGGAATCTTTAGAGGAGAAACAGAAGGATTTAAGGGTATGCAAGGAGATGCCGGAGGATGCAGGAGGATGCAAGCCAATGCAAGAGGGCTATGCAACACCAAACGGGGACGCACAGGCTCGTATTGTTACGTAGTGCGGATCTGTTGTGTGCAGGCAGGAGATGCGGCCTGGTCTGCAATTGACAGCAGACCTGCGCCAGGAACCATAGGATTAGTTAGTCACACGCTAAACAAACAATCGGGAAAGGAAAGAAGCGTGATGATGATGAAGAATTGTGATGGTTGAGGCATTGAACGCAGTCATGATTGTGAGGCTTTTAGATAGCCGTAACGTATTAGGGAAACCAAAAACGATATATCAACTCATAACAGCCCACATATGAGTCTAAACGAAACTTTAAGGCGAGTGCAAACGCAGGCGTGAACCTAAAGTGGACTGCTGCACTAATTTTAAGTCCATTTCGGGTTCCACCTCAACCCTATTAAAGGAACCAAGATTAGGAGCATGGGGCTATTGTGCTAACTACTTTAGTGCTATGCTGTGTTCTATTGGGACTACTTCCATACTACGAAACTTTGACACATCACGGACTTGGAACTTGCTCAAACGCTTGCAGTGCCAGCGTCCACCGAACACTCCGGTTGTCTTGAAACAGGTCTGGAACGATCTACGCAGCCGGGACGATCTACTGAGATCGGACCATGTCTTGGATCTGTGCTTGCATCCTCTGGACATACAACGGGAGCTCTTTGTGCTGGAAGAGCGGGAAGGCGGTGGAATCACCTAGAGAGCAATGTCAAACTTGGACAGCAGCCTTCTCATGCGGAGGGCTTCTTCCTTGGACCGTTGCTGGGGGGCCGGCTTCTTGGAGATGCCGCAAAAGATGAAATAGATGATAGTTTAGGGTGCGTAGTGAATTGAACGTTGCTGTGGAGCGCGTCTTTGTTTACGCCGCAGAAGATGCATTTTATGAAGCTCGCACCCGATTGGGAAGTTAAGGGCCCAAACCGTGCGGGATCTCATCATCAACATCCTAAATTGATGGTGTGCTGACTATTGTAAGTCCATATGGGGCCAACACCATGGACTCAAACCCAACCTTGTTGCTGTTTTAGGAATAGAATTGAGGGGCGTACTCCCACCGAGATCTTTCCATTGGGCTGTGACGTGTGGTGTGAGACACAGGGTGTAGGTGAAAAACACATGGCACTGAATCCGATACCCAATCTGTAGATACGAGGCGATTTGTCTGTGACCTGTGAATGGGTGACTTGGGAACCTGTGTGCCTTCCCACCTTCGATTGCGTTGCCCGTGCGTTGCTCATGCATCGCACTAACCAACAATGTTGGATCTTGCGTTGGAGAGTCTATTATCCAAGTCCGTGTTCCAAGTAGCTGCAGTTGTCGGAGGTTCCGGTGCGTCATGTATGGGTGGAATTTGCTCCCCAGGTGGATGGTTAGAGTCGAATGCTCAAGCATGAAGCATGAAGCGGGAAGCATGGCTCTGACTCAGGACTCAGGGTAATGGGTGTGTAACCGCACAAGCCGCTTGAATGAAGTTCGAAGAATATTATTATGTCTCACATGAGTCTGTTGACGTTTGGCCCAAACGGGCCACCACCGCGGAGCCCATACATACCGGTTACCCGGGAGTATGGGTTGCCCTGGCTCCGTGCAAGAGGGTGTGTTCACTCATTGGGCCAGTGCCAAGGACAAGTTGAGTGGCCGAGGCTTCCGGGCCACATGTGGGATCGCATGAGTCGTCGGCTGGTGGTGTTGATGGAGCCTCTGTCGTAGGCTAATTGCGTATGCAGGAAGCTGCGTCCTGCGGGGCCCAAGTACGGCGGTCTGGGATCACGTGACTGTGCGATGGAATAATCTACCCGTATTTTCCCTGGACACTCTAAGCTTGCGAAGTCCTTAGGGGCTTGCGAAAATAGGGTCAAGGGGTTCTCTGGATGGTATCTCATTCTTTCTTGTTTCCTCGAGATTCTTGATTGAATTTTTCCCAACAGATTGAAAAAAATTTTGTTTTTCTGCTTTTTCTCAAAATTTACCTACTTCAGAACTCCTTTCTTACTCCGTATTTCCAATCTGTGAAATATAAGAGGCATATTCATCCAAGGCGAGAGCCCTAATTTGCTGCATATAACGGATCCCTAGTAACTCATAAAAGTCTTATTCCTGAAGTTCCATCTCGGATAGCAACTACCTAGGAAAGTATTGTTGCACCAGAGAGGACCCGGAGATCTGTATATAAGATGACGGTGGGCTGTGGCACGTGCCATGTCACGTGTAATATGGCACTGTAAATTTGCTCACTTACATCACGTGCGTGTGGCTGTTTTTTTAGGTGTCATTTTAAACGTATAACTACCAGGGTAGTTGCAACCACGACAGGGCCGTTGTCACTCCTTTCAGGCCTCTTAGCGAGCTCTAGTGAGAAGCTTCCAAGTAGACAAAGCCAGGAAAATAACCGTGCAAGGCAGGATCCAATTGCCGCTCAGATATTTCAGGCTCCAATTTGCGCTTTTGGTGATTCATCCCATGGAATTTGGTCCTAGGGTCCTTTCATAACCAGGAGTCTATTATAATCACTCAAGAATCAAGGTCTACCACAAAGAACACAAAGCCGCTATTCCAATTCTAACCTGAGTCTAATAACCCGAGATATTTTAAGAGCATATTCTTACTTCTTTTCCTTTTCTTAGGTATTTCAAGCTTGCAATCATTCCAAGGGATCGAGAGTACGGATCTCGAAGGGTGAAAAATTACCATCTCGGATATCATGGAACCAGAAAACCAGAACAAGAGCTTAGCACTTGATTCAAATGTCCCAAAACACTCTTCGTTGGATGCTCTTTCTAGCAAAATATTAACCCATGGGTATGTCCATGGACATATTCACAAACATAAAGACCATACCCATATTCATGGTCACATCCACAATCATGACCACAAAGAACTTCATGTGGGAGGGAGCTTACAGAATGTTACTCTTGGTGGCAGTCAGCAGCAGAGCAAGTATGATGGATGCAAAGAGCTTGAAGAACTAGCAGACTGCAAGGACATATTCTGTGATGAGTTGGACGACTGCTTTTTCTTGAACTGCGATGACTCCAAGAAACAGAACCACTCGAAAGATTGCGACCATTCTTGTAACGCAGACGGCTCCTATTTCGGGGTTGATGACGGTTGTTGCTATGATTCTCGTTGTGAAGAGATACGCCAAAGGGGTGACGAGAGTGACACCAGCGATGTCAGATGTTGCGAAGATGAATCTTGTTTACAAGGCGCTGATCATGATCACGGATGTTCTCATCCTGGTGACGATTGTGAAGAATTGTATGATTGTTGCAGTAGTGCTGATATCTCACACTGCTCCACAAAGCATCAAGATGTATGTGACCCACAGGTATCAAAACGTCCAATCTTCGAAAACCTCATCACAAACGTGCACCAAAATTTGACTCATTTACCTGGTGCTAGTGCAACTGATTCTTTCACCTCCAATTCTGATAAAAAAGAATCTGCTGATTTTAGTAAGAGAAGAAAATTGGACTCCAAGAAAGAGTTCGAGATTCACTTCCCTCATGACTGTCATGCTCCAGTACAAGAAGATAATTTTAGTGCGTTGCTGCTGTTTTCTAGTGGTGAGAAAGGGCAGATGGTTGATCCCGATAGTAAGCACAAGAATAATGTAAACCACAACATCAGGCAATCATGTTTCCATACAACTATTCCTAATAACGACGGAATTAATATGAATCTGGATGACTTGATGACAGATTTTGACTTCTATGTTCAGTTCAATACTTTCAATCAAATGATGGATAATACTATGGGAATTAATGCCCTTAATTCTTCATCACAAGACACACAGTCGTTTGATGCCACTTTGAATCAACTGAAAGAGAACAGTAATAATCCCACATACAGACCCAACCCCCTAATTTCAGTTCCCATGAGACCACAGTTTGACTTGATGAACAAGTTTTCCGATTCTGCGGAAAGGGGAGTACTCAGCGAGACCCCTTCTGAGCCCACTGCTCTATCACCAAGAACAATTTACCCTTGTCAATGGCACAATTGCTATAGCAAGGTCACTGACGACACATTATTGAAACATTTAATAGATCTGCATCTCAGCCAGACCTACAACGTACCAGAAGTAACCTCGGTTAATCCCAGAGACACTGCTTATTTCTGCGAATGGAATGACTGTAATCATAAGGACGAAAACTTGGTATCATTAATAGACCATTTGAACGTTCATAAGGACCAAAACAACCAGAGTTTGGAGAGACAGGTTAGTGGTACATCAAAGGAATTTTTGCCCACTTTGAACAGCCAGGCCAATTTGTTGCTAACGCCAAATTCCACTATCCCATCACCCCGGCTCAGTGAAGTTTCTGAAAGAAACCAATCAGAGCCACAACGTTCTGTTCCCGAAGTGAAGCAGCCCGAGCCCATTGAAAATAAGATCAACATCACGTCGTTGAAGATACTCCCAAAAATGAAGTCTACAGCAGAGTCTCTGGTGAATGAGAATGGATTCCATGTGTGTAAATGGGACATTGGGACGACCCCTGATGGAATTCCTATACCTTGTAACAAGGTCCACCTATCGGATGGAGATTTGCAAGAACATTTGATCAATGACCATATAGGCTCTGGTAAGCATATATACCATTGCAAGTGGATAGGGTGTGATAGGCATAATGGAAGGTCGTTCAACCAAAGACAGAAGTTGTTCAGACACATCCACATCCACACTAATTACAAGCCTTGCAAATGTGAAGTTTGTGGAGCGTGTTTTGCGGTGGAGTCGATTCTCAAGCAGCACATGAGAACTCATTCGGGTGAGAAACCGTTTTCATGTTCCATTTGTGGAAAGAATTTCGCAACCAGTTCGTCACTCTCTATACACAAGAGAGTGCACAGTGGAGAAAAGCCATTGCAGTGCAAGTGGCCCGGATGTGGAAAGTGTTTTAGGGAGAGTTCTAATTTGACGAAGCATATGAGAACCCACTACAAGATATTCAAATGTGAGGTATGTGGAGAGGAGTTTGACAAAAAACCCAATTTCACTAGACACATGAAAGAGCACAAGGAGTATAAGAACCATGCGGCCAGTAGCAAGAGCCCCATCTCGATTTTTCCTGGAGTAAAAGTCGAAATGTCGTAAGGAATATTAAGTACGGAATAAGATAGAATTGAATATAAGTGAAAATGTAGAAAGCACTCTAAGTGAAAGGTTTTGGAGTGATCGTATTAATGAATTTAAAAGAGTGATAGAGGAGTAGTGTGGGAGATGCTTCGAAGAATAATTTGGAACCGATTATTGCATAGCCATCATAATAATGTTAGAGAAAATTGGACCATATTAAGTGAATACAGACTCTCAATTGTTTGTTACAATTCAAGCACACTCTCCGGCATTGGCTCAACAGGGTTCACGTGCTTTTGTGGTGCTGGCGTCGGCTGTTTCGTTTGTTCCCCCTCATGGGCTCCACAATCTGTTCCCGTCGTAATTCGCATTAGCAATAAATTCATCGCGAACTGATATGAAAACTGACATCACTCCTTTGAGCATCGCCTGGAATGAAACGTGTTCTCGATAGTTGGGTCTATGAAGAAAGGGAAGAGCAGATGGCAGAAGATCTAAAATAACAAGGAGGTTAAGTCTCGGCTTCAGAGCATTCCGAAAGCTCATTGATAGAAACAATCAAGGGTTCCATATCGACAAATCCCGAAAAGATTACCAGAGATGTAGAATCGACCGTCACCATTCACCTGGCCGGTAAACCATCTAAACTCTCGCAAAACCTGAGAGAGCACTGGTTTCTAGAAACAACACCAAAATCAGAGATGACTCCTTATTTACGCTCAATATCAGCAGAAGCACCCGAATTGAATTTGCGACCCAGAATCACTTCCAGAATTGCCCCTAAAATCACCCAACGAGATTCCATTGGAGAATTTATCGGGTCTGTCTTCCATAAAGACATGGGAGGGATACCTTGATGGTGGAAACCAGTCACCATTGCTCAGAGAAAGATCTTTGGAGGAACAACTGGTCGAATTTGAAGCTGGATCTTCTCTGAACGTATTGCCAGAAGTCGTGCCAACCACAGAATCAACCAGTAGTTGTTCAAGTGCATATAGAGCGAACATATGGCTGCCTATTGTCGTGTTAAATGTTACTAATGGTGCAATATGGGGGTTCTTTGCTCCTAACGCTATGGAGAATTTGTGGTACCCGAGTTGGTTAAATGAAGGTTATGAAAATTGGACAAACTTCTTCGCTTGCATGTTCATGGCCATGCTGATGGGTAGTGAGGAAATTTGGAGTGAAATTTTGAATAATAGGGAATATCCGAATAGGGAATCAATCCCAATCTACATTGGGCTTACTACTGGTTTCTGTGGAACGTTTTCGTCTTTCTACGCATACATTCAGAAGCCATTTGGTGGGTGTCGCTGATGTATACACAAATGCCCACTCACAATGTCTTGATGGAAATGGTTACATCTTTGATAGTAGGAGTATCAATTCCAATTTGTGGCTACTATATGGGTATTAATATCATTTCAGCCATAGACCAAAGTTTGCCAAAGCTAAGCAAAAGATCAAACCGTTTTTTGGAATTATTCTTTTGCGTATTGGGGATAGTTGTCTTCATTGCATGCCTTATTTCAACTTGCATTTATGACCGTGGGGCTCAAAGACTTTGGACTTTACCGGTCTTGTTCGTACCGTTTGGTGCGCTTCTTCGATTAATCTTGACTCAACAATTGAACTCAAAATTGGAACGTTTTCCATTGGGCACCTTCGTGACAAGCATACTCGGATCTATGATTTCGTCAATTTGTGATATCATAAATTGTGCTCAAAAGAATTATAAGCCCAGATTTACAAATGTGCTTGCTTGTGATACCATCAATGCTATACAACATGGATTCTCTGAATCACTTGCCGATATGACCACATTGGTGGTTGAACTTCATACACTCAAGGTCATACACTCGTATTTGTATGGAGTGGTGTCTATTGTTTCTAGCTTTCTCTTAGCTTCGGTATTTTTTGTCCCGTTCTATTGGAATAGACAGAGCACTCGTTTGGGACCGCCAATATGTATGAATTGAAAGCAATTTTGTCTTAGAATCTGAAATTCAGGTATTCCCTATTGTTTGGGATCTACAGAACACTAAAGGATCAGATTTGTTCGCGCTGGGCTTATTGAGAAATCTACTTGTTGAACAAGTGACGCTGCCACCGAATTCATTCGTGCACTCAAGATATTGAAGACATTCACAGACTTTTCATAGCGGTGGTATAAAAACGATCCAAATTTAAGACCTTTCGAACACATTTTGCATAAACAGCATAAATCGAATTGCTCGATTTCATAAGGATAGAAACTGAGCAATCAATGTGCTGACTGGAAGTGAATGTCTTTTCAACAGGCTATTGTATAGTGTCGATGATGGTGTTTTGTATGCCAGTCAGACGGGGATGGAAAATTTTTGGAGGTTACTCATAAAATTTCGAATTACTCCATAAAAGACGACATAATATAAATATTTCAGAAGGGATGACTATTTCTAAACCACAAAACTAATTAACTTACACCAATATAAATTTAAAATGATGACAACTACTCAATTTTGCGCGAATGATGGGATGGTTCGTTCAAAAATACCAGTTTAGCGGTGAATAGCAGTAATAAGGATTGTTCCGTGCCTTGGTATGCTCGGTATTTGGACTACCTTATAATCGGGTACTTCTGAAAAATAGAACCTGAATCGCCACAACCTGTAGATGTATGGTGCAACTGCAGCAAAGTTTGTGTGCACCGAGAAATGGACATAATATTCTGAGAAAACCAATGAACTATTTAGACTGAGCACCTTACGATTGGTTCTTCTTCCAATGATTTGATATTTTTCCTACACATATGATTAAAATTGGTATCTATATCTGCTAACATTAGGCGTCTACAGGAAGCTACTACTTTAATACCCGTTCCCCACTGAATGCCACATCACGTGACAATCAACACTCTCACCAAGTGAAAAATTATCGATGAAGAATGAAACCCATCGAAGTACCATGAGACCTTCTACCAGAGCCCTCAAGGCGGTCAGAGTTCCTCTTCCTAAGCCAGCCATATCACCATACCAAATACACTCTCTTGAATCCATTTCCTTCAAAAATTTGCCCAATAACGGTTTCGGTGTCAACAACTATTCCATCACCAAGACCAAATTCAAGCACTGGCCAGTGTACTTAAAGATCCAAAATACTAAGATCACCACTGAAATCAAGAGAATCCAAGGCGACATTTTCCAATTCAGAAACGATTTATTATCCTTAAATCCCAACCTTGAGATCTCCGTGAACAAGAATATCGGATACGTTAATATCAAAGGTGATGTGGTTGATGAAGTAAAGAAGTACTTTGATGAAAACATTCCAAGTTCTATATAAGACTTTTGAGCTAAAACCTTCCCATACACCCTCTTGACGAGAAACCCTTCGACCGGTTCCGAAATGCCCACGCTACTACATTCCTACATTACGCCTGTATATATACCTCAATAGTAAATGTATTTTCATGCTAAATTATAATAGTACTAGATGTAGTTTGAGTTGAGAGAATTCATGTTCACAAGATGGTTACCGGAACCATTCGGGGATAACATCATCTCAATTTTCGTTGGGCGGTTTACACTAAGCATCAGAACTCACTTCAGATGATGGCGTGCTTCCACCTTCATATGATCCAAATGCTACCTGTCTAATTGTAACCAACCATGGATCATTAAGCAATTCTGCTGCACTTGGTCTCTTCTTAGGATCATGCTCCAAACATCTGGATAAGAACTTTCTTCCTGCATCACTCAATTGTTCTGGCGATGGTAATTGAGGTTTGTGGCCAGCAGCTATATGGTACATAATAGCCCATTCATTATCCAAATTGGCCCACGGTCTACGGCCAGTTGCCATTTCCAATACACAGCATCCTAAGGACCAGATATCTACTACTCCAGAACGGTCAGTAGAAGTACCTGTAATAACTTCGGGTGACATGTACATGGGAGTACCGGTCATAGAATTCAAATTATTTCTAGTGGAACCACCAGGTTTGGTTGAGTTTACTGAGCCCGATCCAGCTGCACGGGTCCTTCCACTAGTGGCGATCACCTTGGCTGCACCGAAATCAACGAACTTAATTACACCATTGTGATCAAGCAAAATATTCTCAGGCTTGATATCTCTGTGAACAACACCGGATTGGTGCAAGTATGCAAGACCTTCGACCATCTGTAATGTGTAAACTTGGATAACCATTTCATCTTCTATTCTACCGTGGGTCAACAATCCGGAGAGGGATCCACCTTCACAGAATTCCATGAAAATATAAACCTTATCCCTGTGGACTTCAACACCAAAGTATTGCACAATGTTGGGGTGATTAAGCATTTCCAACACTGTCATTTCATCCTTGATTGATGGAACAATATTTTTAATCGATTGGCTATCGTGGAAGCGGATTTCTTTAACTGCCATAACTCCACCGGTATCCAAATTGACTGCAGCAAAAACATGTCCAAATGTTCCACCACCAATAAACCTTCCTTTCTGCCATCTAATCGAAACAGAGGAGAAAGATGATGCTAACAAAGTTACGAATTGATATTCCAGATCACTAATATCCAATACTCTACCAACGGATTGTAGTTCTTCCTGTAATTCTCTTCTGTATTCTTCAATTTCGGCGATTTGTTTCATAGTATCTTCGCGATAAACTTTAAGAATATACTCATCATCCGCAGAGTTTTCAATCTTATGTCTTTGGGCAGTCCATTTCAATAATTTATTTCTTTCAGCTTCACTTGATCTTGCTCCCATGATATCGAAATGAGAAATAAGAAGTGACATACATCTAGCGACTTTCAATTTCAATTTGTAATATTGTTCGTCACTCAACACAAGAACATTGAAACCTCTTGTCATATCCATTGCAAACTCCAAAGCCAAAACACACCACCTGAATGTTTTTCTATCTGTCGGAATACAATCATCGCAGATAAAACTGACCCACTCAATAGATAATTGAATCATTTTCATGATTAATGTGGATTTTCTTGAAGAGTCAAGATTCTTTATACTATTTTTTCCGAAATCTCTCGCATAAACGAAGAAACTATTAACCAAGCCTTGGTAACCACCTTCGGGTGCCAACTCCTTGCATTTTTCTCTCGCTATCTTCACAGAATCGAATACTGACAAAGACATTTTGAAGAAATTTCTATTGATCTTTGTAAGCTCAATGTGAACCTTCGAAAGTGAGCACCTCTGTTCAACAGGTTTGAAAACTCCGCCAGACATTATGATACTTCCAACAAGATTCAAAAACTTCTCCCTGACGATATGAAGACTGTAGAATGGTAATTTTGTAATAAGTAAAATCTGTCCAGTTTTGACGTCAGATATTGGAATATGCTCCATGTTAATCGTAACAACATGACCTTCCCACACAATAGGCTTTGGTGGACATAATGCCAAAATGTATGAGAAATAACTTGCATCTTGTGGATTAGAGTTGGTCTCTGGTATCAAATCGGACGCATTGATAAGTTTCAACAATCCACTGAACTTGGAATTAGCCTCATTTGGATCCTGACCTATGTAGGATCCATTTAATATTTTCACAATTTCCTGTTCATGACCAAGCAACTCAGGACTAGCAAAGAAGTACGTTCCTTGATTTTCAATTGTTCCTGTATACACCAAGAAATATTGTGCTGATTTGAATATATCTAATAATTGCTTCCATTTGTTATTTGAGATGCTCAAGTCAAAGACCAATGAATTAGTGAAGTCTCTAGAAATTTCACCCGTGAACCGAGCCAATTTTCTCCTCAATTGTCCAAAATTCTCAGTGGTTGACGAGTACCATCTAATGAGATCCGATGAACTCGATGACTGTATCTGGGGATGCTTGATTTGATTATTGAAATATGCAAGTAATCTTTGAATTAATCTAGATGCCAAAAGTGTGATTTGTTCAGAAACCAC
Source organism: Suhomyces terraborum (assembly GCA_030582495.1). NCBI lineage: Eukaryota > Fungi > Ascomycota > Pichiomycetes > Serinales > Debaryomycetaceae > Suhomyces > Suhomyces terraborum. The sequence goes on along the minus strand of JAKTXJ010000003.1, from coordinate 34,314 downwards.
ACCACTACCTCCTTCAATGAAGTTTCCTAACCATTTCAAGTCTTTCCAAGCTTCCTCAAGTTCTTCTGGTTCCTTAAATGTTCTGAAGTTTGTTGGTGAACGAGAACTATCCAATAACTTCTTGTTCAATAAAACCAAGAAGTATTTCACACACCTGACAACCACTTGATCGAATTCTTGTATTTCATGCTCGAACAAATCACCTAGTATCCAAGTTCTTCTTTCATCAGGCTTGGAGTACTCTTGAATACCGAGCTTGACTTCCAATGCAATAGTTATGTATGTCTTGAAGTCATCAATCATTTGATCGATCATCATTAACGTTGGATTTTGTAACTTCATTGCGTACCCAAGACGAACGTTTATAATTTCTTTAATCAATTTCATGGGAACAAGACAAATTTGGATCAAATCATGGATATAGTCAGGAAGTTTCATAGTTTCGAACATTTGCTCCAAGCGGATATATGTAGCTTTTGATTTCACCATCCAAGGAGCAATTGGCATAAATATACGTTTCCGGAAAATATCATGAACACCTTTCTCTTTCATCAATTTTTCTGCTAATGATTTGTTATCTTCATCGAACAATTTCTTGACTTTAGAAGTGGAAGGCGTCGCAGATGATGGTGGTGTGGAAGAAGCAGATGACAGATTGGAAGCAGCATCACCTGAACTTTTTGTAATGTCCATTTCATCGTTTCCAATCCAAGTTTTCAAAGTATTAGTTTCGTTTTCTATGGCCCCTGTAATAGAGAACCAAGCGTTAAGGGCATCTATTCTATTTTCGAATTCTTCGCTTCTGAAAACAGGTTTATCATTTTTCATTTCCTCTAGAGTTCTCCATAACGCACAAGCCCTTTCATAACGATCGAGAATGGCCTCGACTTGTTTTCGTGGACTATTCCCACTTTGATTATCGTAATTAACTTCGAATTTCATGATGTCTTCAATCAATTGATCCACGAGAGTTCTTCTGTAAGATATTATTCTTCTTTGGTCTTCTTCCGTACGATTAAAAATCTTTGCACGAATTCCAAACCATAGGTTCTCTTTATAGGTTGCATGAAGAAAAGATTCCTGTCCATTCTCAACGTTGTTGTTATTAATTATCTTGGTCTTTTCTGAACGGACAACGTCACCCGTTAGAACCGAAGTCAACATCGATTGCCACTCCAAACGCTCGATCACTGCTGGATCATCGGTATCGTTCTTGGTCAATTGCGTTATGTTCTTGAGAGCGTTGCGAGATGACTTGTTGTCACTTGAGCCACTTTTCATCATAGAAAATGCAAGACTGAAGTCTATCTGGTACTTGTCATCATCCATATCTGTCAACAAGTCGGTGTTTCCGACATTGGCATTCATAGCCAACTCATCCTCATCGTCCTCATGGTCGTTGGTGTCGATCAGATTGGCATCTGCATCGGTGATACCTTTAGTGTAATAATCGTCAACCAACTGGTTTTTCAACTTCCTCAAGTACGCTTTTTCCTGCGCAAGATACTGTGAGTTGTTATGATGCTGGAGATTGTGGGTAAGGGTCTGGATCAAAGACCGGGACAGGGACCGGCCGTTAGATGAGTTCAACACTGATGAAGACGTGGCTGGTGTTGATGAACCTGGAGAAGTGTGATTACTGGAGGGATTGGAGGACACGCCTGAGGGCAACCTCTTGATAGAGCCCCCTGAGGGATTCCTCAACAAAGAAGGTCTTCTGGACTGATGGAGAAGCGAAGGCACATTGTGTGGTTGTATCGAGCTTGCAGGTACGGCGCCCTCTTTGGGAGTTGATGGGGCCGTCATGGTTCCTTCGGGACAAGGAGGTGTAGAGTATTCGGATGGGGAGTTTTTTTCGTAGCCTATTGCGATTGAAATTGGTGACACCAGGGATTGCAGAATAGGATAAGGGAATCGACACGGAGGTACAAGGAACGGAAATAGACTGGAGATGTGATATAAGCTTGCAGCTAGATCCTTGACTGGGTACGGGAAGTATCTAGCATAGGCGTGTGCGCGGTGAAGTGATACACTGCAGGGTGCGCCAGCAGGAGCGCATCACGTGACAATAATTTAGATCACGTGACATTACCGTTGATGGAGTTGACGTCCATCGGCACCACCGCCGTCTTCACTGCTACTTCCAACGGTATGATCGAAGTACAGGTGAACGACAGACTCGGCAAGAAGGTCCGAGTCAAGTGTCTAGAGCTGGACACCATTGGAGAGTTGAAGTTGATGCTTGCTGCCCAGTTGGGCACCTCGGCCGAGAAGCTCGTGCTTAAGAAGGGCTACACAGTCTATAAGGACCATATTAGTTTGGACGATTACGAGGTGCACGATGGCTTCAACTTCGAGCTATACTACGGATGATAGTGCTCCATATGGTACGTTTAGGTACCAAAGGATAAACTCAATAGAGCTTAGGGATGGACTCTAATTAAACAATCTGAGCTACGTCCGCAACGTAAAGTTGCATCCAGCAGATGCTAGCATTAAAATGAGGTTTTGTTCCCAGAGAAAATATTCAGAAGTCACGATTAGACTCTAGGAAACAGTGTCGAGAATACAGTCAGTACCAGATTTGATATTTGACGTAACAATAAAAAATTCGAGATATAGTGTCTATTTTCGCAACATACATATCAAGCATGTTTGGATCTTGACACAGCTACATCATACTAAGAATTCTAATTATGGCTCTAGACAATCAAACTATATAATTGTCAACTCTATAGCGATACCAATAGTAATGTCATATCGTGGATGTTAAGTCGTAATCGTGCATGAAATGAAGAAACGGGTAGTAATACAAGAAGCGAAGGCATGCAAGAGTTTCGAAGTGGTGTAGGGTTATTTCTATTACTCCCAGAACGATGTTTTGTTATTAAACCACTGCCATGAATGATTTGTGATAAATATTATACCACTAACAGGATTGGATTAAAGGAAATACTCAATATGCTGGCGTCGAGGCCTTTCCTGGAAGTATGATGCAAAAAAATCGGTTCCCATGTATGTAATTTCTGTATTAATGCCATTGACGCTCTTTCCACTGATCGTGTCTTCGTCATTCTCAGGGGATGCTTCGAAGATGTTGAAAAATTGACCTGGCAACACACCCTGTCCCCGACCGCGGCCAGTATCCAAGACACTCTCCGTATACGAGCCATCACCGGATTCTGAATTTGATTTGGTTGGTTGGGATTCGTAGTTAGAATGCAAAATTTCGAGTATGCTGGCTTTATTTCCACACCGATAACAATAATTGGGGGCCGACCACACGGTCAAACATTTGCCGTTCCAGTAACTGGTGTAACCTTCGTTACAGAGCTGGTGAGCTCTCACCATCTGCACCAAATCATTGTCTTGACAGAACTTGTTGATGACATCCACTCCAAATAAGTAACCAGCACCTCTAGGAGAAAGCTTGAAGTCCATGATTTCTGTGTCGGGATCGGACCACACCAAGTCTGCCATGATACCGTCATGGGGAATTTCCTTGAATCTATCCACTGCACGTATTTGGTCTAGTTGTTGACAACTAGGCAGAAGGCCGCCATGGGCAGCGAAGATCTTGCCGTCTATGGTGGCGCCTAGCGGCAAGTAATCGAATAAGTCGGTGATACAAGTCCAGACGTCAGCCAGTCCATTGTATTTGTTGAGAATCTCAGAGTAGAATCCGTAATTGGTGGTGATGGTTCTGGATTCGTGGTTTCCACGGATCAAGAAGACTCTCTCAGGGTACCTCAATTTGAGGGTGATAAGAAGAGAGATGGTTTCCACTGAGTAGTAGCCTCTGTCGACGTAATCTCCGAGGAATAAATAGTTTGTAGTTGGAGGAGAGCCGCCGATCTGGAAGATTTCGAGGAGATCATGATACTGTCCGTGGATATCGCCCACCACCGATATAGGAGACTGGAGCGGCATGATATTGGGCACGTTGAGGAGCTGGGTCTTGAGAGTATGGCATAGTTGCTGGATTGTCTGAGGGGGAAGCAAGCGAGGAGGTTTATGGTCGAGGAGTTGCTCCAAACAGTAGTCTAGATCTGCCGTTGGGATGGAGAAAGACACCGTCATTTCACGGGAAATTCACCAGAAAAGCGTGCAGGGGAAAGAAAAGACGGACCTGAGGTAGAGATCAGGTCCAAACAAGCAGAATGCAGCTAGCAACGGGCACAGGTGCAAGAGACGGCCTATGGAGCATCATGGGGTTTTTGTTCGGGTGGTCAGAAACCCATCCTGGCGCACGTGACGCGAGCGGCCTGAGATATGGGATTGGCCTAATTAGACCTGGTGCTACGATGCGGACGCTGTGACTCGGGGCTGGGCGAAATATGCTGCACCATACATGACAGCAGCGCCGGATGCGTCTATAACAAAGGGAGGACTGCACCTGGTAGCCCGGGTGTCGATGGCCAACGTCGGGGTCGTGCACAAGTGCGTATATTTCAACACCACGTCTATATGCACCACTACGCAGTGGTTGACAGGTTTTCCACACAGGCTGCAACTGCGTCTGAAAGAGAGGCCAATCCCTGTTCAATGGCGTCGGAGGGGATGTTCAAGGCCGGCACGATGCGTAGCACGTTCATTCCGGCAGACACCGCAAGCAAGCCGCGCTCGCGGCACGCGTTGACCACGTCTCCGGCGGGAATGGACTCGTGGAACTGGAGTCCCAACAAGAGACCCTTGCCTCGCACCTGTGTCACATGTTGCGGGAATTGGTTGGCGATCTTGTGGAGGCCCTTGAGGATCCTCTCCGATTTGGCCTCCACGGCCTCGAGGAACTCTGCGTCCGACACTTGCTCCACTACGTAGCAGCCGATCTTGGACCCCAATGGGTTACCCCCGTAGGTGGTCCCGTGGTCTCCCACGGCCAACGCACGCTCCACCTTATCGGAGATGATGGTCGCACCGATAGGAAAACCGTTTCCTAGGGCTTTGGCGGTGGTCAAGATGTCTGGATGTGCGGCCTCTGATTGGAAGTGGGAGTGGGCCCAGAACTTGCCGGTCCGGCCCAAGCCACACTGGATCTCGTCGTAGATCAAAAGCACGTCGTGCTGGTCGCAGAGCTTTCTCAACCCGCTCAAAAACTCCTCCTCCATGATGGTGATGCCTCCCTCGCCCTGAATGGGCTCTATGATCACTGCACACGTTCTGTCGGCACTGATGAGACTCTCCACGCTGGAGAGGTCTCCGGGCTTAGCCACATGGACGCCCGGGATCAACGGCGAGAACGGCTGCTGGTACTTGGGGTTTGGAGTCACCGATAACGCGCCCATGGACCGTCCGTGGAACGAGTTCTCGAAGGTGATTATTTCGAATTTTTCATCGCTGATGGTCTTACCGTATTTGCGAGCGAATTTGAGAGCGGCCTCATTGGCTTCGGTTCCCGAATTGCAAATGAACACCCGCTGGGCCCCTGGCATGCCTCCGCTCTGCTGCGTGGCCGTCACCAACTTGTTGGCCAATTCTCCGGCCGGCAAGTTGTAGTACAAGTTGGACACGTGTAGAAGGGTGGAGGCCTGTTGGGAAATGATGTCTGCGACCGCTTCATTTGCATGGCCTAAAGCCGTCACGGCGATCCCTGCAGTGAAATCAACATACTGGCGGTTTTCCAAGTCGTAGAGGTACGAGCCTTTGCCGTGGGTCAAAACCAAGTTGGGTTTGGCGTAGGTGGTCACTGTATAGGGCTTGCTGATGGTATTGATGTACTTTCCAGTGTGGGTATCGTCGCCGGCATCTGGGGAATGCGTGGACTGTTGGCGGAGTATTGCGGAGGAGGAGAAGAGCTTGGTTGCCTGGTACGAACCCCGAGGCACCCGGGGGCTGAAGTTCCGATATGTAGCTTTCAACATGGTGGTGGTGTTGGTGAAAGATATGTAGCGGTATTTATAATAGAAAAAGATTTTGCACCGCGCTTGACTCATCCTTGCCTAATTGGGAACTCAGTTTAGGTCGAGGAACCTATAATCGGAGGTTGGCACGGTATGGTAGTCTGAAACCCCACGAAGCTTTTTTGTCAGATGCTGCTAAGATCCAAACTAATAGCATCGGGACCAGGTATGGTAAGAGTCAACTAGAAAGTATGTTGCAAGGTAGAATATCCAGGAGTTAGTAATCGTAGAGTCCTGAAAGAAATCTCAAGAGGAAAACCCTATGGGTTCAAACGTGAAAGGGTCTAAGTCTATGTAATGATCAGCGTGTCTATTCACACAGAATAGTGAATGTTTGTGCTATGAAAATTCTGTCAAACCTTTACTTGTTTCAAGTGGAATTGCTGCATCTCCGTATTTCTCTAATTCGATGGCTCATTTCCAAATGGTGATGACTTTTTCTACTTACGTTTTATGCGGATTTAAATATGTATTTGATTGTGAATATGATAAAATATTTCTCTCAGGTATGATTTCCCTGCTAGAGTCTATTAATATCGATGGTGTTTTCGATTTTGGTATTTCTGGAAGTCTCGATCTTCTCGATCTCCCTGCGAATGATTCTAGCGATCTCAAACCTAAGACGATATTCATCATCATTAGATGCACCTTTCATGGTGATTTGAATCCCCACAACGAACAATTGATAGTTGAATTTGGTAATAAAGAACTTCTCGATTGTATATGATTGTTTGTAGAAATCGAGCGCATGGATGTTGTTCATTATATGATGCTTAAGACGCACGTAGTCATAATCCGAATGGGGGTACGAGCAGAGCAATATTCCGCCCAATGAATGGACTAACCTCCATCCAGTGTAGCACAAGAGCAATGCAACTATAAGTGCAGCCATCTCATTCAAGTCAATGGACTCCGAGTGAAAGCTTGAAGGCATAACAGGCAAGACTACCAAGAAAATTGCATAACCCAACGTCAAAAAATGTGTAGGATTGTTCGTCCAAACATCAACGTATTTGCGTAAATTATTCACCACATCATGCATCTTTTCAGGGTCTTTAGTTCCGCTACCTAAAATTCCACCCTTTTGAGATCCTTTCTCATTGATTGGTCTTTTTTCGTCTGTGGTAGTGATCATCTTGCTGATTTTCTCTTCAGCTAGTATGAATTTCGACGTGATCAAGGTAACTGCCATCGCAACTACCAATACCAACTCATATACAAACCAGTTAGCAGTGCCACTTCCATGACCATGAACATGATGCGAATTGTGGTGTTCGTTGTGCCCTACAGCCAGTTGGTCAACAACAAGTCCAATTATGAATTCCTCCACAAAATGACTTACCAAGTCGAAACCGACCATCACCAACGAAGCACTCAATGCAAACCCTACCAATACTTCTAGACGACCCAAGCCGAATGGATAAGCGATTGAAGAATTATTCCAAACCTCAAAGTTGGACATTACATCAACAAACACGATGACCAATGAACCGATTGCATCGTAAAATATAAGATGGGCAAAGGTGGATAAAGCAGAGAGCTTAAGCTTGAAACCAATTGTGAATACAACCAAAGAAAGGGCAAGATGTACAGCGGACCAGCCGAGCTTGAACTTCTGGACTTGCGAGATTGAAGCAAAAGATTCACTAAAATTGGGAATTGGGTACAGACTGGGGATTGCCAACAATTGGTTATCAGCAGCCAATGCCGGAGGTGGCTCTTGAAACAAATTCATAGATACCGAAGAATGCTTGTACTTGTGACCCTTTCTATGTGCTGGTTTAAGCAGGAGAGACTGGTTGGAGCCATTGGATTGAAGCATCATTTCCTGAGGCTGGAAGTTGAAAGGCAGGTAATTTTTAGAAGGTGAAGACTGGCGGCGGACTGGCGATTTGGACCGATAATGCTTGTTCTGTCTGGATGGAGATGAGGACCGTGTGGGGGATGAGGAACGAGGGGGAATTGAGATTGGGCCTGTTGGTGGAAATGCAGTAGAAGGAATGTATGAGTTTCGGGTTCCAAAGTGCATGGAGTTTCTTGAACGGGGTGTGTTGCTGATACGCGATTGAATGGGACTGCCATCTTCTGAGATGGCATTATTGGTGTCCATCATGAATATGGCAGATTTTGGACGCGGACGGTTGGAACCAGAAAACCGCCGACTATTTCCTACCGGGCTATAAGTATTGCCTGAGTTATAAGTAGGTGTTAATGGGGTGAAATTGTTATTGCCGCTATCACCCAAGGAGTCCGTCAGGAAGTTGGCGCTGGCGAGATTTCGAATGTCACCAGGACGTTGAAGACCCGCTTGCATTTCGGAGTTGGCAGCAAACGGCGCATTGGCGGCCGGTACCTGCCACTCTGTGATATAGGCAAGATCTTCAGCGGTCTTGTTCATCATGTGGTCTGAAGACACATGAAACGAGTGTCTGTGATTGTGGGTAGGGGTATGGAAAGGGCCCGAAAACGAGTCCTTTTCAGCAGCCTGAGCTGCAGAACTCAAGAGTTGTTCCGTCTGCTGACGGTACTGGTCTCTTTGGTCGTTTTCGGTGGCAGACATTCCTAGCAAAACAAGAAGACCGTGGTGGTTTTGGCCAAAACTGAAGTGAAGAAAGTCACGAGAATAGTCAGGTGCCCAAAGGGAAGGCTGGCACCCTGTCGCAAAGATGTTGCGAGCACCGACCGCGAATTAGCCTTGAAACTGAAGGGATAGGAGTAGAAACAGAAATGAAGCTGAAGCTGGGACGCGTTTATCAAAGCTCTTTGCTACAAAGGTAGCCATAGCAAGATGAAGAAGCTACAACCCAAAGTTTTTAAATTCTAATAGTCTTTTCTAGGGATGCTATGCTATAACATGAAAATTGTGGAAGTGCAAGCGAGGCCTCGCTTTCGCTATGAAACTGTAATCTGTCCTGACGTGATAAGCGGATTTGCACATTGACGCATTTCTTTGTACAGTACCAACAGAACCGACACATGGAGATTAATCTACCTTAACTTGAACATACCAAGTTGTTTTGACAAGAACAAACCCGGGAGTTCCAAACCTGTTGGTCCTCTGGTGGTTTCCTGATATGCCTGGTTATTGACGTTTGAGCTCCACAAAAGCACTTCTAGAGAGCTTTATGGTGGGTTTTCTCGCGTTACGTAGGCATCGAACAATTGCAAATTGATGCACGAATCGTTGAGAGCAGAAGAAGAATCCTCGAGTATTTCAAAGCTTCGGAGTCTGTATGGATAACACTTGGAAATGTCTGTGGAACTGGATGGGCAGTTCTCTCCAAGGATTCCAAAGGCATTGGACAATCCAGTGCCTTCCAGTCCGATTGGGACTAGCGCCAAGTTGGACTCGTTGGCCACATGGATATCACCAGATCTTTGTAGCTCGTACTCGTCAAGTGTCAACACGCTCTGCACCTTTTGCTTGAGAAACTCCTTGAATGGATTTTCTTGACTTGGTTCCGGAAGGCTGAACATGTTCGAGAAGTTAATAGACGTGCTCGTAGAAGGTAACACGATATTGGGTGTGGCAGTGGGGCCCGGCGTGTTTGTGGTTACTGGAGTACCCTGGTTAACATTGGGAGTTGCAACAGTAGCAGGAGTGGCAGCAGCAGGAGTGACGGCCATTGTGCCCGAAGTAACGTTCCAATCCGTTTCAGCGGGTTGATCCACTTTAGGAGTGTCGTCGATGGTGTTACCATTAAATTCCGGGGAAGTGGATTCTGTAATTTCGAGATCGGAGTTGAGCGATAACATCTCGGTAATCGATGCCTTAAACAACAATACCAAGTCGTACAATAAAATACGGAGTTTTTCCAATCCATGTTCAAGGAACGGAGACTTTAGTAGATCAATCAAGTTGCGAATGATAATGAAATTTTCTCCATCATGATTGATGATCCTTTTTGTCAAAGTCGACTTATGAATAATTAAAATCCGCAAAAGGATCGAAACTGCATTCGCAATGTCAGCAGTGTCTTGATGTTCTTCCGCAGTATCGCCTTTAAACTGTTCGAGTTTAGTGATTTCAACCAAATTTTTAAGGTAAGATTGAATGTTTTCGAATAGTTTGGCACTAGATTCCACCACCTTGGTGGAAGAAGTTGAAAACTTCTTGAAATAATCATTCAAGACAGGTAGTAAATTCACTTCATTTCCCTCGGCAAAGAGATTCACTATTGGATTTTTATCCTTATCAAATTGTGTTTTCAAAAGAACTTTCTGCTCAAGAATTCTTAAAATGCATATTTTGTGGTCCCATACCATATAATTGAACAATTCCCCAAAGTAAGAATTATCACTGGTGAATTCGAAATGCAACTTTTTGATGAATAGCTCAATTAAGCTCTTTAACTTGGTATTTGATTCATCATGGGGTAAGCTGTACAATTCCTTCGAGCAAATCACACGTAAAAGTAATTGAACAAGCGGCAAGTTGAACTCATCAACTTCAACAGCTAGTTTTTCAAAATCATTCATTGTCAGCACAAGCAGTTCACCTTTCCAATTCAATAATTCATTGAGCAATTTAATACTATCATCAGCTGGAAGTTTCAAAATCACCTCATCCATGGCCATTTTCGTATCTATTACTGCCCACTGCCTCAAGAAAGTCAATGTCTGCTTCTTATAATCTCTCATTAGTGAAGTAGAAAAGACATCATCACAATTCTGCCGTAATCCCTTCAAAATAGTGATTACATACAAATTATTGTTTTTCAACTTATAATTATCCCTTACAAGGGACAACAAAAGAACTGTGGGATCAGAAAACATTTGATCTTCAATACTGAATAACAACCAATGATACAATTCGCACATTTTGTTGTGAATCGTATCGTTCTTTTGCTTTTCTTGAAAAAATACGATGAATTGCTTGAAGTGAGCAATTTCATGGACGATGAGCTTCTTCAAGAGCCACTTAATGGCATTCAAGTTCATGTCTTTTTCAAGTACCACGTTGACGAATTTATTCAACTGGTTGATGAACAAAGATGGCTTGGTTGAAGCCTTATTCTGAATGTTCACGATCAACTTCACGACGTATATTTCGTGTTCTTCGTCCAATTCCTCAAAGTGATCCAAATAGTATGAAAGTAATTGATGAAGAAGACTCAATTCTTGAGCAAGCTCCTCATTTCTAATCGAGCCAATTCCATCGGAATCCACATTGGCCAGTTGCAAATCTTCAGCCACGGGTTTGAGTTTTAAGCCATCAAGCATTTCTGTGACTTCAACTTCGGTAAGAAACTGTGGCTCCGAAGAAAGAAGCTTATCCAAATCTTCTCTAAAGTTAACGAAGCCATACTCGTTCGGTTTTGCTTCTTGTTTCAATTCAGGATTTATCTTTAGTGGGGATTCCGTGTCATGATCCAATTCCAAATTTTTCTGAAACACTTTCGGTATGTCTGGTTCAATAAACTGTTTCTCAATAGCATTGTCCATAAATTTCCAAACTTGACCAAATTTGAAGTAATCGAATTCTCGAGTGCTTTGATCTTTATAGTTGAGCACAAGAAGTTTGAACAATTCGTATCCACTAGATTGCTCGGTACCATTGACAGCAGTGGATGAGCCTCCACCCATGAATTTGATCAACTTGAAATGCTTGATGATTAATCTAGAGATTAAATAGAGCGTATCCATGTAGAAAATGATAACACCCCCTTCGTTCTTCAAGATGAACTTTACCATAACCTTGAAAAACACCGTCAAATTGTCGAACATAGAATAAAAATTGTAAAGCGTGGCAATTGTCTGCGGTGTGACGTGAATTAATTTGGGTGATTTTGCAATACAAGACTTTAATTCTGTGGTAACCCAGTTTACAAGCAAAAACTTCAAGCCCACATTGAGATCCTTTATATCTGTGAGATTCGCATTCTCGCCCTTTTGCCATTGATTTTGCTTCTCTGACAGGAACAACAGAAGTAGTTCATTTTCCAACACCCGTTTTCCCAATTCGAAATTAGCTTGAAAATTGAAACCATTTGGTGTCCATTTTTTCAAAATGCTGTCACATTGACGATTGTTGAGAACTGGCAAATTTTGAAGAATATCTAAATGCATTTGGATTAGTTGGTTTTGCTGTGAAGTAATGTCGTTAGGTGCTTCTGGATTCAAATAAAATATACCGGAAGCAATCAACTTTCTCAAATATGATGAAATCTTGATGATTTTGAGCTGGTATAACTCATTAATTAGAACGTAAAGATTGTGGCGAATAATTTTACTTGGGTTCGTTTCGACAATGTGGTAAATGATTTCGAATATTTCATTCTCAAATTCTACCTTCATACTCAATGATGACTTTGAAATTTTGGAAAAGTTTTGCATCATTTGTCTTTTGAGGAAGTTACACACAATCAAGATATTTTCACTGGAGAGCATGGGAGTTCTGTAGCTTGTAATCGACCAATTGATAATAATATTAAGACCAATTCTCCAAGAAGGCATGGTCGCTTTTATGTTTCCAAGACCGTGGTTTAATTTTTTAGAAGATTGGACTCCAGTTTTTGCAACATCTGGTTTTAACATTTGTGATAAATCTCCCAATCGACAATTATCGAGTTGTTGGATAATTCGCAAAACATCATTAGAGGACCGGTTTATAAAGGTGTGATCAGAATCATCAACTTGTAAAGATGCTTGTTCTTCATTGAGATAGGAAAATTTGGATATACCATGGGTCAGAATGTTTTGTCTCATGTTCAATACAAGACTTTCGTTTCTGTATTTTATGAGTTCAACTTGAGATGCAAGTTCATCGTTTTCGTTTTCACTGAGACCATTTCTTTTATCTTTCAAGATCTTCAATAGTGCTCCACGAATCAACACCCAATGGTTAGGAATAATGAAAGCATTGGAGTTGTGTTCGAACAAATACACAACTAGATCGGAAATCAATGTCAACAATTTTGTGGATAGAGAATCAGAGATTCCCTTAACGCTATTCTTTGGGCTGAGAGATAATAGCTTGTGAATGAAATAATGATTAAGCAATAAGTACTCACTTATTTCTTTGCATAGATAATCATATTTGAGTATGTCATTCCAAAATATTTTTATTAATGTGAGACTTATCAATCTTTGCCCAAAGTTCATATCAATCTCTTTTGCCCAATTATGGTTATGTTCATACATAGAATCGTTAACTTCGCTGTCTTCGCTTTCGTTATCATCACCTTCACTGTCGTTTCTGGAATAAGTCATCAATTCGTTAAGGTGTTTAGATTGCAATGGGAGTCCTTCTTTCAAGAATTTCAATATAAGTGAGAGGAACAAAGTTTTGTCCAACAAACACTCTATGTATAACGTTTGGGTGTATTGCAATAGATATGTCAATTTGTTCATGTAGCTGGTTTTCTTCTCTGCACTGGATATGTTCCCCATTTCTTTCGAGAATCTGTGAATATAATCCGAGACTTGCTGAGTCCACTCTTTGAGCCAATGAATTTCAAAATCCTCGGAATTCATATCAGAACCTCGAATTTGGTGCTTTTTCCTTAAAGTGAACAATTCTCCGTATAATACACATTTCGTGAACCAGATAGCACGGGACATGGGGATGTTTTTTGAACAGACATTTTCAATCAAGATCTTGTTTCTTATACCGTGAGGAAGCTTCTCTGAGATTTTGACCAATGGAATATTAGGGTTGGCGAGATCCTTTAACCACGATTCTTTCTTTGAAACAGTTAACGTAACACGAGGCGGAATCTTGAAGTTGTTGGAATTGGCCTTGATTTTATTTATCACCTCATTTCTAGTTCGATACCCATTTGCCAAATGCTGAGAAAGCTCTCTCAAGACATTGTTGCAGTTGTCTGTGGAGGAGAATATGGTGGCCTGTATCAAGTTCCGAGCTGAATAATACTCATTAGAAACTATTGGTGATTCGAAGTAGCCTTTGTTGAGGGAGCTTGAATTGCTTAGGCGAGAAAGTTCAGCCTGTTTCTTGTCTTCCGGTAAATGGTTGTGGTCTTTCCATGGCTTGAAGTCCGGATATGTGTATTCGATGGAAGAGTTTTCCGAGAGTGTGGGGTCTCTTGAATTGTCTTTTGCCATTTCTGCCATAGCATTGTCTTTATTAGGGGCTCTAGCTCCCAAATCGGTTCTGTTGAGAGGGTATAAGGCTAGATCAGGCTTATCCATTACGTATTTCATAGCCATGAGCTCATCTTTGGTCGAATTGGTATGAGACGACCGATTATGGGAAGCCAACAAGCTATTTCTGGATCGGGTCTTTGACATTTTGGAGACTTCCGATGGATATGCTTAAATTGAATGATGGTCTGGTGGAGCCTCTGGTCAGGCCTGCTGCTTGAGATACCTGGGCAGAAGTCACGTGACAGTTGGAATAGAGGATAAGGTTATTCCAACCAATTCCCATGGGAAATCAAGCAGTAGTAAATTACATGCAGCGTAGGGGATAGTTTATCTATTCATGTATCATTATCTAATAAAAGTCAAACAATAAAAAAAAACTTCCTTTGGGTGGAGCGAGATGCTTTGTTAAGGACATGAAACTCAGATACTTTGGATCTCCAGTCAACCACCTTCAACGATTGAGCCCAACATAATTCCACTTACCAATCGTCATCATCCTCTTCTTCTTCCTCATCACTATCATCTCTGGTCGCACCCTGTCTCTTTTTCAAAGCATCAGCCAATGAACCAGCCATCGCATGTTCTTCACTCTTCTTGGCTCTCAATGCATCAGCTAATCCGTTGCCTAAGCTTGCACTTGCTGCGGAAGCATTGCCATTTGATTGAGGTTGTGCACTCGGTTGAGCAGCAGCAGCTGGGGCAGCAGGTGGGGGAGGTGGAGGTTTCGTGTTGTTAAGGTTGGCTGGCGGACTAACCTCTTGCAAATAATCAATGGGAGACCAGCCTTCCTTGGATTCATCCAAAAGCTTGACCAAACCCCATTTTCCGTTGATACTGGATACATAGTATATTTGATCCTTGACAAGAGGAATTGAGCCGGCAACTGACCCATCGTAGTCATACATTGCCTTGTATGTAGGATGCTTTGGTTTAGGTGCAGACAAGCCAGCCGGTGGAGGGGGTGCAACTTTCTTAACAGGAGGCACTGGTGCCGTTTTCTTGACAGGTCTTGTTGGGGCCGATGGTTTCAGCTGTACTGGGGATCTTTGAACTGAAGCACTTGCTGGAGTCCTTAAAGCCGCTTGAGCAGCATGAACTGCATCATTATTTGCACCAGCGACTGGTGCTGGAGGAGGAACCTTTCTTTGCTTTGGAGAAGTTTGTTGAGGAACTGAGGGTTGTACTGGTTGAATGTGTTGCTGGTAAGATGGTTGAGCAGTGGGTGTATGGTAACTTGATGTATTATTTCTCATGGTCGAGCCCCTATTGTAATACTTGCTATAGTCAACCCGACTTGATTTCCCTCTTGGTCTTTTTGGATTTTTACTGTTTGCTGGTAACCCTTGGGTAACTGTCACCTTACCCGATTTGTAAACATCTCCGTAAGGTGGAACATCTGATCCACCAATGGAAACGCTGACACTGTGATACTTTCCAGCTTTCTTTTGGTACTCAATAGTAGGTCCGATTTTGATAGTCAATCCAGGACTTAACTTCTTCAAATGAGTCACCAATTCGGTCTTCAAGTCTAAATTAATGAAGAGATCTGGTGTGGTAGGTGTAGGAGCTCTGAGAGATATTGCAACCCAACCGTCTTGGTAGCTTGACAAGCCAACATAGTTGATTGAGTTGACAGGGATCTTGAACTCCGCTTGAAGTTGCAATCTTTTATCAACTAATACTCCAGCAACAACATAAAAAGTATGTTTTGATAGTATGAAATATCTCGATAATCTCTTCGAAGATCTACCGAACTTTGACAATAAGATATCACCTTTGGCTGAGAAGACCACATGTTCCTTAACACCAGCTGAGTTAGCAGCAAACCTACCATAACCGGATGTGTCGTTACAATTGAGGTAATCTCCCATAAATGATCTTGAGCCCAACATAGAGAACCTTCTACGTTCTTTTCTTCCTTGAAGTAATTTTGTTCCTTCATCACGTAACTGCTCAAACTGATTTCCATGGGTTCTCATTCTCCAAGCTTGTTGAATGACTTTAGCTGCATCTTCCTTTCTCTTAAGGTACCTTCTCCATGCTCTTTGAATTCTGGCAGCCATATTGTGCCAATATTTGTCTCTCATATCTTCCAAAGCAAACAAGGTTTCTGGATTTTTAATGAAAACCTTAGTGGTACCTAATTGATACTCGCTGTCCGGAATAAAACAAGATCTCAAAATTTCTTTTACGGCTGTTAAGTCATCACCATTCCAAATATAATTTCCAGCGTATCCAGTGGCAGAAGATAACAAGAAGAATCTTTGAACAAACTTGTCAAATGTTGTTCTGTATGCAAAACCAGCTCTTCTGATACGCACGTTTTCTTTCAAACCTAAATACTTGACCTGGTGTAAGACTTGACTATTATCATATTCCTTAGGTCTCTTGGTTTGATTAGGCTTGATGGTTCTGATGTAAGATGGCTGACATTTGGAAAGTGTATCAACAAGCAAATTTGCAGATCTTTTAATTTTGTCAGAGGAAGTTTCTGGTCTTTTCTTCGAATCTTCCATCGAGGAAAGTAATTCAGCTGGAAATAAAGTATGAACGAAATTGTTGGTGGAAGTGCTTAACAATTGCAATAAGTCTTTCAACATTGCATCTTTATTTTTGTCAGTCATACCCTCGACTTCGTAAACAACATCACCAGCATAATGCTTGATAATGAACTTACCCCTACGATCCTCGAAATACTTATTGTTGGCACCAACCATATTCAATCTTTGGGCAAAAACCTGATCAGCTGCATCTGAATCGGCATGCGCGGTCTTGATAGAATCATTCAAAGCAGCAAAAAGTCCCGGTTGAGGTCTGACAGCTTCTATCAAATCACAAACGACCTTGTTGTTGAAATAATCAATTGGGGTCCATTTGATTTGTTCCTGGACGTATTCGTCTTGTTCTGCCTTAAGAGTTAATTGAATGAAGATTTGTTGCAATTTTTCATTCACATAATTGATACAAATTTGCTCAAAGGAGTTGTGTTCGAAAATTTCAAACCCATAGATATCCAAAATACCAATGGATTTACTTGCAGCTTGTTTCCCTTTAAGTGACAAATTGACTCTTTCCACGATCCATTCGAACAAGTTGTTGTAAATACCTTTAGCCAAAGCATCACGAACGGAGGTAGCTTGTACGATATTGAGGGGAACGTGATATGTAGATCCACGTCTCATACCATGCGATGTCTGCATAACTCTCTCCACTATGGATTTGATCAAAATTTCATCATTCACATCCAAGAGGTATGCAACGAACTTCGTAACACTTTCATCTCTGATTTGTGCATTTCCGGACTCATCTTCGACAAACGAGATGTTGCCTACCCACAAAATGGTGGCCAACATTCTGAAGATGTTATCTTGTTCTTCTTGAGATAAGCCGATAATTTTCATTGCATTCAAAGTATCCTGAAAGTCCTTATTATCATCGACCCCATCAACGTTGATACATTTGGCTGCGGAGGTGTAGATGTAGGTTTCGGGGCCTTGGATTCCAAACATCTGTTGATATTGGGGTGGACAATGCTTGGTGAATTGGTAGAAGATATGGAAGTTACGCTCATTACTAATTTGAGAAACCACACGTTGTTTTTCAAGCAAGTAATTAGTGATATGAGCTGCGGTTGGCTGATATGTAGAAGGATCGAATTCGATCTCGAGGTACTTTCCATGCCGCGAGGAATTGTTGTTTCTCAAGGTTTTAGCACATCCGAACGATTCCAAAAGAGGGTTGGTTGCAAGGACCATATCCTTGATTT
The DNA here is from genome assembly GCA_030582495.1 of Suhomyces terraborum. Classification (NCBI taxonomy): domain Eukaryota; kingdom Fungi; phylum Ascomycota; class Pichiomycetes; order Serinales; family Debaryomycetaceae; genus Suhomyces; species Suhomyces terraborum. Next base: position 16,539 of record JAKTXJ010000003.1, on the reverse strand, counting down.
TGCTGATTCCACTGTTTCCTGAATCTACCGAGACATTCGCAATGTATTGCATGATCTGCTTGGCAGCCTCGGTCTTACCAGCACCAGACTCTCCCGAGATGATCACACACTGGTTGTCACCGTATGACTTGAGGTTGTAGTACATTGATTCCGCGATAGCGAACACATGTGGTGGCACCTCCAACCGATTTCTACCCTTGTACTTGTTGAGATGCTCGGCCGTGTAGATTCCCAAATCTTGGAACGGATTGACCGAGATCAACACATGCCCGATGTATGTGTAGATGGTGTTGTTCATGAAACGTTTGTGTAAGTTTTCATTGATGGCTTCATCGGAGATCTTGGATAAAAGAGTCAAGTCGGACACCCCGACTTCCTTCTTTTTGAGCACATCGAACTCGGCTTTTTTGATGCCTCCACTTTTGCTTGGTGGGGCTTGTTGTTTGGCTTTCGTACGGCCTCCACGCTTGACGATGGCCATGGCAATTGGGAGGGTTGAAAAATGGGAAGAACTGCTCTTTTTGTATTTTGAAAGAGGTCACGGGAGCACGTGAGACATTGGTGGCGGTGACACCGGGCCAGAAGGAGAGTCACGTGACCATTACACCGATTGGAAACCCAACTGCACAGCAACTGTCCGGGTGTTAGCGTGAATCTTGACATTGGAGGGCTGCGGCCGGCATAAATAGCCGTGGCCACGTCTAGCTTACTTTTCTCCAGGAGGCAGCCGTTCCTGCTACGTATTCCTCACAGACACTGATCCTTATCGGAGTACCTTGTCACGTGCGTGCTCGCCAAATATGCAAGGCCTACTATTACCGAATCAGGCACCGAGACATCTTAAAGACAGGCAAGTCACAAAGGCCTGAATTGTGTATGAATCATCGGTTGGAATGAGTTTGAGGTGTTTTGGCACGCTACCTGAAAACGTATCGTAACATTATCAATAAACGCTTGAAAACTTAATGTAGCAAGTGTTGCACACCTGAAAAATAGATTTACCAGTCGGAAATGTCTATTTTAATGATCCTTCCAACTGCTCACATCATTGATCTGCGTAGCCTACGATTTGAGAACTCGGTTTTGTGGTGCGGTTCCAATGATCCGTCTCAAATAAGAAACACATACGCCGTTTACTATGTCTTTCATCACATTAACCTATAATCATGGCTAGCTGTATTAATGTCAACTCTAATTACCGATTCTAAAAAGCTCAGGTCTTGACCTAGTTTGGACCTTAACACCATCTCTTCTTCTGTTCTAATTTTCACCTTTAATTTAAGACTCAATGGCTCCAGATACGGACCATCTTATCTTTTCCTCCACTGGCAACCCGACGTCCGTCCAAACTCCAGTCCACAGCATACACTTCGTCCGCATGCCCTGGCAAATCCACGTTCAATTTACGGGTCCGGATGTCCCAAATCTTCAAGGTGGTATCCTTGGAACAGCTGACCAATAATCGACTATCAGCAGACCATGCAGTTTGGTATACGGGTGCAACATGCCCACGGAGTGTTCCGATGAATGTACCACGCAAACCATCCCATACCTTGACCGAATTGTCAAAAGAACTCAGAACAACGTAGCGACCATCGGGGGAAAACGACACATGATTCACCAACTTTTGATGACCAGTCATACGACAAATAGGCTTTGAACTCTTCAATGGCTCCCACAAGTACATGGTGAAGTCGTCACTGGCAGTAATGAGACGTTCACTGACTACTCCATTGACACGAGCAACACGATCATAATTACGTTGGGCCGCTGCTCTTAATTCTTCTGGGGACATTTTAATGCTGCTGCGTGTAGAAGTATGATCAAATCCTCCTCTTCTCAAAACATGGTCAGTAGAAATAGTCAAATGATTCACCCAGTGTGCATGACTTCTCAAGGTTTGTATGCATTTTCCTCCAGCTGTGATATCCCAGGCTTTGATGGTCTTATCGTGCGAACCACTATACACTATGTTGGAACCGGACCATTTCACACATGAAACGGAATTGGTATGACCACTCATCGAGAATGCACAAACACGCGAGGTGGTATCCCAAACTCGGATTGTGCTATCTTTGGAAGCCAGGGCTAATCTTGGACGATCTCCTGCCTTGACCAAGTGTAATGGTTCCCAAGTCAATGAAGAAACCCACTTAGTATGACCAGTCAAAGGTGAACCCAAAGACTTACCCAGGGTGGCATCCCATAATCTAACAGTATTATCCATAGAACCGGTCGCAATCATGGTTCCACAAGGAGAGTATGCCACACACAACACCCAATTTGTATGTCCGGACAAAGTATGCATTGGGGTTTGAGTCTCACAATCCCAAATACGGGCTGTTGAATCACCGGCTCCTGTACACATACGACCCAGGTCATTTGGTGCAAACAGACAACACAAAATAGTTGATCCGTGACCCGCAATGGCAGCACTTGATCTTGTAACTGCTCTGACCTTAAAAACAGCACGAGGAGTATAAACTAAAGTCATGAAATCTTCAGTAGTCTTGATTCCTGGTTTCAACACAGATGCCCATAAGTTGTCCTTGATATCAACCAACTTCCCTTGCTCACCTTCTCTTTGGTCCAACAAGGCGAATGTATATGGAACAGGCTCATCAGATTCGCCTGTTACTTGGTTAAGTAACTCCTCAAGTTGCTTTTCACTGATTCCACCAGGAACTCTCATCGAGCCTCCAATGGACTCACCTGTATCAGATGCTTGAAATTTGATAAGTACATTGGGTAAGTCAGTTGGGACGAGGTCCACTTCCCGGACCTGCTGGGCTTCCCTCTTTTGCTTCTTTGACGGAGGTGGAATAACAGTGGCCATGTTGATGATATGCAACTAGGAAATATGAAAAATGAAATAGAGAGATGCCCTGTTGTATGCAGGATTTGATGATTCAAATTGTACAATAAGAAACATCAGAGGAACAATTCTCCACTAAACAGACGACTAGGTCCAACATTGGGTATCTTCTGTGGCTTACTAAGCTTGTTGATGGCCGGTGGAATTTTCTTGTTCTTGTAGTCTGAGATTTCATCAGTATCAGGAGCGTTGGTTTTGACTTCCTTTTCTTCCTCGTTGCTTTCAGTGTTACTCGTTGCAGGTTTACTTGTAGAAGATGAGGATGAAGCTTTCATATTCTTTGGAAGTCTTCTTTTCGGTCCTTTTGCCCGACTTTTGTTCATATGAGAAAGTTTTGAACTCTCCTTCGTATCGCTCCTTGGAGTTTTGCTAATTGGGCTAGGATCTGTATTGCTTCGATTCAAGTCACCTGTCCCAAGTTGACCTTTCGAAGGTACTGGAAGGGTGCTTGAGCGTAAAATCGATGATAATTGAGCTTGGAATGATGGTATTGAAGAGGACAAATCTGACACTGATTCTCTCTTCTCATCTGAGTCCACCACCGACTTCTGATAAACTGAATTATTTTTTATGGATTTGGTCTTGTTAGGAGAAGTAGGTTTGGCCGGTTTTTCTGGTTTTTCTGGATTCTTATTATCCTTGTTTTGATCATTATCACGTTTGTTCTCATCTTCTTTCGAAGTTTTCTTAACAACCGGCTTGAGGTTCTTGAGACCGACTAATCCTTCGACTTTTTCTTCATGTTTCTCAAGTTGATGAACATTAGAAGATTTGGATCCCAACTTTTTCAACTGACTTCTCAAAACCTCACTATCCTTTTCTTCATATCTCGAGACAGAGTTATGAAGTTCGGTATGATTCTTTTTTGGTGAAAGTCTTGCCATAGTTGATTGGAGGAGATCTTTTTCCTTTTGGGTATACTTATCAACGGATGGTTTTTCAGGTTTGGGAGGAGGTAACTTTCCAGACCCGAGTCGAGACATCGTTGATTTGAGCAACTCTTCTTCCTCCTTCGAGTATTTCTCAATGGGAGGCTTTGCTGGCTTGTTTAAATTGGATTCACCAGAATTCAACTTTAACATCGTTGACCTTAAAAGCTCATCGTCTTCATTGGTTGAATTTGATGATTTCTTTACCGGTTTTGATGGCACTGGTGGCTTGTTTTTCACTTTCTCTAGTTGAGCCAAGTATTCTGGCACATCTTTACTTTCCTTTTTCTTGCTTTTTGAATCAATAGAGATTCCAGGTTTCAATTTTCCATCCACTGGTTTCTTTAAACGTTCAAATCTGCTCAAAAGTTCGGGTTTCTCTTGCTCCTTTGTGGGTATGACTGTTGGTGAATCTTTCTTCACAATTTGGAACGAGGGCTTTGATGGGTTTTCGATAAATTTGTGAGAATCACTTTTTTTAATTGCACTGTCAATCCAGCTATTCGGTTTCTTTCCTGCTGCATACAGAGGCGAATTTGATGTATCCGATCTGTAATCAGGAGATGGAGAATGGGGAGATGCATTCAGAGGAGACCATCCAGGAGATAAATGGGAACTTGTAGAAGGTGATTGTCTTAATGATGACTTCGAGTTCGAAAGAGATGAGATCCAATCAGTGGTCTTTCCTTGGCCCCTAGCATAAGGTATGGGGGATGATTCCTGCGAGGTCACAGTAGACTTAGAATTACCGAGAGAAGAAGTGAGCCAATCTCCTTTCGGTTTCGTTACTGGTGGAGTCTTTCCCTGCTCTTGGTTTGTTGAGGTAGTCACCTTATTGGTCATCGTAGATGAAAGCCAATCTGACTTAGCTTTGATTTTGGGGATATTGTTTGGTGAAGACTTATCTTGAGTCTGATACGTAGTTACACTATTCGAAGACAAGGAGCTAAGCCATTCACCTTTGCCTGGCTTGATTGGTACTCCAGGTTTAGAAGCGGCCTGGTCGTCTTCATCGCTCTTTGTGGTCTTTCTATCACCTTTTTGAATGCTACTTGAAGAATAATACACCCTTTGAGGAAAAAGTGGTTGAGGTCCGGTTTGTTGTACGTTCTTTGAAGAATTAGGTGCAATCCATTCAGATTTTTTCTTGATATCCGGTTTTTCTGGCTTCTCTGGCTTCTCTGGCTTCCCCGGTTTTGTTACTTTCTCAATTTGCTGGTTTGCGTTCCTGATGGGAGTTTTGTTATCATTCACTGAGTAAGAGTTCTCCTGAGTATCACCGAGTTCACTTCTGTAATTTCTCTGGTCTCTCTTTGAACTTTGATTCTTATCACCACTTTCAAGTCCCTGGAGAGAGAAAGTTTCCTGAACCTCAAGGCGCTTATCGATAGTTTTCGGAATTCCATTTCTAATTTCACTCTCCATTTGCGTGAAACTCTTGTAACCCGATTTGGGGGTGTTGTAATTATCCACAGAACGTGAAACGGACTTGTTCACTCTTGAGAGATTTGGTTCGCTAACTTCTCTCTCGCTAGCTCTGGAGACAGGATTCATCAAGTTGATGGAAAAATCCAAAACATTTTCTCTGACCCCTGACGTCAGCACCAGGGATTGCAGCACATTAGAACTTAACACTCCCTTTTGAGGTTTGGGGGGTGGTGCCCTCTTGTTTGCAGCTTGTTGGCCCCAGAACAGTTCTCTGTCGTCATCATGAAGCTTATGGCTCAGAAAATCATCCTCGTAACTCTCGTAACGTCTCTGCGGTAATGGTGGTCCAGGTTCTTCATCCCTTCTCCGAGGAAGAGGTGGACCCTCTTCTTCGTCTCTTCTTTTTGGTAGTGGAGGGGCCTGTTCCGATTCCGAACCGCTTCTTTTGAAGCTTCTATTGAATTTCAACAGAGGAATTTGATCTTCATGAGAAGAAGCGAAGCTACCGGCTCCATATCCCGATTGTCTAGAACCTTTGACAGGAGACGAACTTCCCAGTCTCATTCTTAACTCATCGATATTTCTCTGGAGTTCCCGCTGCCTTTGTTGATCTTCTTTCAATCGATCTTGGGAAAGTTGTGATAAGCTCGACAAAAAATCATCCACCTTCTTGGTGGATGGTGATACTTGCGTCATTGATGATGCCTGTAGTTGACCACTGGCACTAAGTAGATCACTGGGGACCAATTTCGTGTGCGCGCCGATTTGTCAACACTTCAAGAATGTGGGATAGATAGGTTAAAGTCCGGAGAAGGAATTACGTAAGAGAAGAAGGACCAAATATGTTCATTGGTTCAGGATTGGAAGTCATTTGTAATTGGGGTGAGAATTTCAGGTAAGAATTAGGGTATGGCTAATTATGTTGCGTTTTTGATAATTGTGTAGTTCTAAATTTTTAGACTACTAATGAATTAGTTCGAAGTGTGACAGTATTAATATGCATCAGTGTGTCACGGCAACACTATGTTGCAGCATTCTTATGCTACTATATTAAAGTGTCTTCAAGTCACTACTGCTTCCCTTCTATGTCAGTATGACAATGAATATATTTCCATTACCATTTTCTTCATTAACTACCGTACCTCTTAATTTAGGTGCTCCTATGCGTCATCTATTAGCTTGCAATACTCTATTTCTCCATTACTGAAACTTGATGTGCTTGGAGTTCTTGCTAATGTTCACTCTAGATCCACTTATTTAATACGAACCAAATTAGCCGAAAATTATAAATGAAGTACCCAAGTATTTTCTCGATTCTACAACATTGTTCTTTTTGTTTATTGTTGCACCATTAACAAAATACCCGTAAATATTTGCACCCAAACGAGGATGACACGAGAACAATAAAGACAAATTTTCTTCTATTTCCCCACGACTAGCATGGCAAAATGATGGAAACTACAGTAGTGAAGGGTGGAAGGTACTGTAGAAGTCCCCGAAGGGCCCAATCAAACTAAACATGTCGAACTTCTTCACATCTTATCTTCCTTAATCCATTCTTGATAACATTATCACTTCAAGAATAGAACATATTAATAGTAGAGCACAGTAAAAACAAATCGAGAACTATTGAAAAGTGAATACTACACTATGTGAATAATTTTTCATCATATCAAGAACGAAATTACCTTATATTTCTATCATTTTTTACTCTAACATTGATTACTCTAACACACATTATTAATATCGCCTTGTGAAATCTCTACTGTACTATTACCCACCCATTACGATGGGTTGAAAGGAATAATCCCAAATCCTCCACCCCATGCATCATATACAGAACCCGGGGCCGGTGGTGACTGTTGGTTCCCGTCAGGAAGAACAGACCCTTGACGAGTATACACATTGTAAAATACACCGTAAGAATTGAGGGCCTCCTCGTCAATCTCTTCGTCCATGGCCTGCTGGTCTTGTTGGCCATTATTATCTGATGGTTGAGGAGTACTTCCTGTTCCAAAATAATGTAATGGGTGGTGTTGCGATACCGGTTTACCTTTGATTTGTTGAATATTTGTTTGCAGATGGTGGGCCTGTTGTTGTGCTTGCTGTTGCTGAAGTTGGTTTTGATGTTGTTGCTGTTGCGGATGATGCCTCTGATGTTGTTGTTGTTGTTGATGTTGATGTTGTAATTGATGTTGTGAATGCTGCTGATGATTTTGATGTTGGGATTGATGCTGGTGCTGTTGATTCTGTTGTTGCTGCTGTGTTGGAATCCCATTTCTAGATGCATAGTATAGTTGGTTGCTTTTAGCTTGCGGGGCATCTGTGAGATTTCTCATGGTTTCCCAGAAATCCAATCCTTCTTCTTCATCACTCAAGTCATCAGGCTTTGACCTCTTGTTTGATAAGTCATGCTCGCCGTGTGACCGCTTCCTTCCACCCGCTTCGGAGGCTGTGACCATTTCAACTGCTTGCGTCAATGGAGTTAACGGATTCGTATGTTCAATCGCATTGTCAGACTCAGATGTCTTGTTATTACCCTGATTAAGCATCATGGCAAAATCTGATGTTCTAACCCCATTTTTGTTATTCTCCAGCAAGTAGGGTGATGACTTGCCATTTTTGCCCTTTTTCGAACGGTGGTGGTGATGATGATGATGATGATGATGATGTGTTGCTCCTGTTGGAGAAGAAGAATTCAATTTTGGCACTTCAGTCAATGGTGGCAAGTAATTGAAATGCTGGAACCTATTGAATTGGGTTTCTGGCTCTGGGTAGTACGCAGAATAGTTCCTGCTAATATTTCCCTCCTCTGATGGACTAGGACCAGTCATAGAGCTCGTGGAGCTCAAATTATTCTCCTCTGTGCCCTGTATTTGACTTAATGTGCCGTAGGAAGAATTTCCATTCGACAAATAATTCGCTTGAGAATTGTTAGGAGGTGAATAATGATGATGAACATGTTGATGAACAGTAATTTCGAGATTATGCTGCAGAGCGTAACGAATGAGGGACTGCACTAATTCTTGATTTTTGATCACTCCCCCGTTTTCGTCAAATAGCCCGTGATGAGGTAAATCTGCGTCGCCATTATCACTAAGAGTATACCTCCACTCAACAGAGCTAGATGTCAGTCTGTGTGAGTTCATAGTGGACTTCACTGGTTGTGGAGGATTACTATTGGATGTTATCGAGCTCATTCTAGAAGACATGTTCTCATGCATCACGTCGGGCTGGTTGGAAACTCCATTTTCAACGTTCTCATCTTTGACCTTAGTGACTAATTCGACTTCTTCTTTAATCACATCGTCGGCCTTGCCTCTTGCTACATCAGTGACCAATCTTCTCCATCTGTTGCGACATGTCAACGCTGGTCTGCCACTAAGCGCATTTGCAATAGTTCTCCATTTGGTGCCATGTTTCCTGACCTCTTTTATTAAAAGGAGATCTTCTTCACGAGACCATGGTTTGAGTCTGTCCCTTGTTCCCGGATCCAAAACTTCCAAGTACCGCTTGGCACATTGGTCATCTGTTCTTCCGACAATTTCCGCTGCAACTCGTTGCCACGAAGCTCCATACTCATTGTATGCCCTGATGAGCTTTTCATCTTCTTCTGGAGACCACTTTCCTTTCTTCAAGCTCGGAGTTAACGAGTTCATCCATCTTTTCTTGCAATCCTTGGGTTTTCTAGTTCCTTCTGGAGAGATGATTTGGGAGATCAGGTCCCATTTGACTGTTTCGGGGTCTAATCGATCAAGCTCATTGCCATGCCTTTCGTGCATCAACTTGGTGATCAAGTCATCTTCTTCTTTGCTCCATGGTTTACGAGAACTCCTTCTAAACGTCTGAAATCCAAGTGATTCGGTGATAGCCAAGGCATCAATATGGACTATCTTCTTCTTTCCTGAACGCTGGTCATTGCTCATTGTAAATCAGGATCTAAGGTGTAATAAATATCAGAATGGAGGGCTCGAAACACTGCGAAATGGAAGAATAGAGTTGATCTAGGTTTTAGATCGCTAACTAAGATTGATAAGAACCGTAAATCAACTCCTTGATTCGATGGGATGTGCAACTTAATTCAATTTACTCTACCGGATCGTGATCGGAGAGGCCGGTTTTTTTGAGATGCTTAACCAAGTCTAGAAGCTGCTATGATCTTTGAGCGGCTAGATTGTTATCAATGTGTATGGTAGTTAATGTTAAGGTAGGAGAGGGAGGGGGAAGGAGTCATGAGAAACAAGGAAAATTTTGACTCGCGTTCATAGTACTGCATATAGTACTGCACATCTTGTGATAATGGAGCCATCTGTAGCAGTGATGGGCCCACATTCCCACCATAAAACTATCATACTATGAATATAGAGCCATAAACAATCCAATGTTACAGAGGGTACGATACAGGACTTCAATTCTGTATTTAATATATCGTTAGTCACTTAGGATTAGTTTATATGATTTTGTTCATGTGAAAAATCCATGATGTCCTGGTGCGAGTCCCATGGTTCTAGAAGGAAATTGGACATTGGAGTAGATAGTGAAATCGCCAAAGGTCCTGAAAATTAGATTGTGCAAACTATCAATTGTCCGTATTCATGATGGGGTTTATTTTTCATTTTGAAGAAGTTGAAGCCTCATCTCTCTTGTTTCTGATGTTCTTGTTATCGATGAGGCGGAGGAGGTTCCTCAACAACATGGAGATGGTAACTTTTCCAATGGATGGAACGTACAAGCCAGCCTTGGCCTTGATGTCGTCATTAAAGTTTTTAGCACTGGAGAAGTTTATCACCACAGTTCCGTTGGTGACGAATTCGGTAGGGAACTTGTAATTCTCCGAAGGGACTCCGGTAATAATCACGTCACATAATGGAGCGACAGTCTCGATAGTCTGGGTTTTTGAGTCCAACTCAATCACCTTGTGACGCTGTGCCAGCAAATCATCTCCACGAGTGAATTGCTGAATATTGTTGATATCCACAGAATAAACAGTAGCTCCATCATTTGCCAATAACGCAGCCAATGGTCTTCCCACAATTTCTGACCGATTCACAACCAACACCTTTTTTCCGTACAAACGATTCCCGTAAGGCAAAAGCTTATTGTATACTCCCAAGTACTCCAAAATCTTGACCATGGCCAAAGGAGTGCATGGCAAAATCGACTTTTGCTCATTGTGGGGAGGGTCCAAGAACCGCACGTTGTGATATAAGTTGTGGTAGTACAAAAAGTTCAATCCCTCCACATCCTTTTCAGTAGAGATTAACTGTTGTAAGTATTGATCTTGGTTGTCTCCAAAGACAGGGAAATACACCATGATACCGTTGACATCGTCGTCGTTATTGGCCTGAATAAGCTTACTTTCCAAATCATTTTTGTCTGATTGAATAAGCTCATACTCGAACCCTAAAGACTCACAGGTTTTTCCGGTCCAGTTAGCGTACATCAATGCAGCAGGATCATCGTTGGCCAAGAACCCCACGAGTTTGGGCTTCTTTTCCAACTTCTTCACTTGGGTGGTAATCTCATCGATATATGGCTTGGCAATGGTCGAAGCAAGAATGGTTCTTCCGGCAGGTTTGCTACTCATCTTGGTGGGTAATTTGATACTGAAGTGATTGCTGCAACACCAGGTTATCAGTACGATAAGAATGAATAGAACTTGGGGTAGTTTGAGTATCTTTGATGTAAGAGCGACGCAAACTAACGAATCTGAGTTTCAATGTTACTGGAAAGAAATACACTGCAATGTAGTCGTTCCAAAAACTAGTTACTTCGTTGATGATATTAAATTTCAACCCCTTGTAACTGATAAGCGAATAGTGGTGAAGCTGAATTTCCAATCTAATGAGGAGTTGCTATTTGAACAAGTCGTAACTTGAAGCTGTATTAGACTTGTATTGAAGAACGAATTCAAGGTATTGATACGACGATCAATCACACGGATATGATGGATCTTATATAGACACTAAAGATGCAGTTCAAGCGTTTTTTGTATTGAGTATCGCTGCTTAATTGATTAGATTACGTGCGGATCGAGTCAACTTATTAATATGGGGTTACTCGGGTCCCGATGGGGATGCGCTCCACGTGCATCTCATCACGTGAGATGTGCCTTGTATGCCATCCTTATTCACAGCACCTTCCATAGATTTACCTTTATTATTGATTATGTATTATTGATAATGATCATGCTTGTGATTATGAATATGACCATATGCTTCTTTAGTTCCGTAAGTGGGCAGAAGCATTCTTGTAAAGACTCTGCCATATGAATGCTTCACTCAACATCAACTCCACGTCCTTCTCTGTCCACGACAGTGTGGGGGGATTTTGAAGGAACAAGATAATCTCTTGGAAATCCATTTTCCTTAGTTCAGGACTAAACTTGATCAAAAATGCAGCACACACGTACACATGGAAGTTGTTGAAGCCAAGCGGGCTCTCCAGAAGATACGTATCCCACATGCGGATGATCAACGAAATGGACACTTCTCTCATAAGAAGACAATTCATCCACCGGAATGCAAACTGTATAAATTCAATACCCTCATGATCAAAATGGCTAAGAAGTTCCATGTCAATTCGTGAAATAAGGTTGCGCAAATCCCCTACTTGACGGAGAATTCCTGGCTGCTCGTGAATGTAATTATCTGTTATGTTTTCAAGTAACCGAGACAAACACCAATATGTATCAGCTTCAATGATAGAGCGGACTCTAGAGGAGAGGTTCTTGGGATCGAAAGTGTCCCAGGAATACTCTGCCAATTTCGGATCTGCTAGGAGCGCCCTTTCCGCTTCATCATCGTCACTGGTGTATCCTTGAATGAACAATTCTTCGTTCCCTTCATTAGTGGCCTTTCTCTGAAGTTGCCAAAGATAATGCCCTAGAAAAATTTGAAAAAATGGAGTGCATAAATCGTTGATTCCTTGAACGTATCCACTGGCTGGATGTCTAATTGCCCAAAGGTACAAGATTTTTCTTAATGACTGTTGACTCTCTGTGTATGAGTACAACTTTATAGTTGGATGAGTACGCTTCACATCAATATTTATCTGATGGTACAACTGTTTTTCACGATTGTTTCCGATTGAGGCACTCGAGTTATTGGATGGAGAATCATTGTAGAAATCGATATTTGTGACGGCATCTATGCCATCTGTATATTCCTGACGTTTTCTTTTGAGCGTAGAACTTTGTCTCGTTTTGTTTGTGGGTAGGTATCCAAGAAGAATCTGCCACGTCAAAGCTCTCAATTCTGGAGGAATCCCATTCCATGCCAACTTCCTCAAATCTTGAAGATTTACATTCGAATCTGTGGAGAGGACTTTTTGAAACTTGGAGTATTTGGAGTTCAACTGATTCAACCGGTTGATTTCTAGTTTTGCTTGGTAATCTTCGTCGTCTAATGATTCTTTTTTAGGAGACCCCATGTTTGAATTCAAATTGGAGCCTGAAGACGTAGCACTTGGGAACATGAGATCTGGATACAAAGAGTCCAAAACAGGACTAGGCATGAGATTGAGGGAAGACCGGGATGAATTAGTTGACTTGGACTCCACGTGAGTGATTTTGGATAAGTTTCGATTTTCGTAGTGCTTGGGAGGTACTGACACCTCGTCGAAACCAGCATCCCAATCATCATCCAAGTCGGCGTACCTCATATTGGATTGAGAGCGGCGACCTCCTGTGTATCCCAGGTTCAGCTTTCCACTATGATCCAAGCCTGAGGGAGTTCTTTGAACTCTTGGAGTGCCTAAAGACACCAGTCTTTGAGTAGGTGTTCTCTTTAAGTTGGAGGCTATAATAGACCCGCTATTACTGGTTCCTTTAGTTGGACCGGACGATGAGTTGTTGCCCCATGCTAAGCTGCCGTATATGTTGCTATTTGCCTCCTGATAATTCTCTGGAGTGGAATTGTGGGATGATGATGATTTCGATGTGGAGGATCCAGTAAGTGAGAGGTTCTTTAAGAACGACGACAAGTGCTTCCCTTTGCCGCCATTTTCCCCGAATATGAACTCATTGTTGGAATTGCTGTAAACCTGTGCCATTTCTGGCTTCTTCTTGCCCATGGTGAAGAAAACTGTTGGTACTAGATTGGACCAGGTGACCACCAGCTGCACTGATTCAATGTTTGCTTATACGGTGCGAGGTGGGGCTGGTACGAGGGGGGAACAAGTCGTGTGGTGGGTTCTAGCCTGACGATAGCGCCGCACCGTGGTAAAGGCTCGCGGTGGGGAGAAAGGAATGGCACGGTGGGGAACTGTTTAGGGACACCCAGCGAGGTATGTATTACGCTTACGATGTGAGAGAAAGGAATCTTAATCTCGTAGTTGACTCTTGTCTCTCCAAATTAAAATATACGGATTGAATGAACCAAGTGGAGTAATTTGAGAATTGCCAAGTAAGTCAGTGCAACACCGCTCGTTAATACATACGACGATCGTTCCTTTAATTCTGTAGCATACTGATCAACTGTAGGACCATATAATTACTCATACGCAAGTCTCTAATTTAAATTCAAAAATAATACTAAACTTTTCTAGTCTATGTAGGCCGCAATGTATATAACTCATAGGTAATACCAAATAGAGGCTCTTCATCATTTCTTCTTGTGAGTTATCAACATTAGAACTTGTTATAGTCACTGCAATATGACTCCCCGTAATTGCTCCAAATATTCTGATTCGAATTCACCTTTTAACCTTACCTCTCTTGACAGCAGACTCAAATCACTCTTATTTCCATTATCAATATCAAGCTTGAAAATGTAAACGACCCCATGATTTTTACACTGTGAACCTTTTCATTGTGATATAAATCGTGAATTTTACCTATTCCTCGTTCTACAGGATTCAATAATATACTCTATTCTATAATTAAGCAGAAGTGATTTCTCCCTTGACGGCAACAGATCCTTGCTTCAACTCTCTTCCAGAAAGATGCAAAGTACCATCTTGGGTAACATTAACAATGACTTCTAACTTGGAGTTTGGCTTCAAGTCCTTCAAGGTCAAAGCAGCCAACAATTGACCAGCTTCGTACACAACCTCCTTCTTGATTTCTGGTTCTTCGTCAGAGTAGTCGTCCTCAGAGTCTTCTGGGTCTTCAGACTTCTCCACCTCGACCACGGTCTCCTTGATGGTTCTCTTACCTTCGTACAATTCAACCGCAACGATGGAAGATTCACCGTTGGTGACCTCAAGAGACTTCTTGATTGGGTAAGCAGTCTCAGCGACCAAGATTGGTTGGAACTTACCATCGGCAGTCTTGATACCGATTGGCTTGACCAAATGTTGAGTGTTAACGACAATTGGTTGTAATGATTCGTTGACCTCTTCCTCGTCGAAAGACTCGATCAAGGAGGCTTGCAAAGCAGCACCACGAGCAACCAACTCCGATGGGTTCAAAGCCTTAGAATCCAAAGATGGAGCGACCACTGTGGTGGATTCAGGGAAGAGGAATGACACGTTGGAGGCCAACTTAGGGGTGTGAGAAGATCCACCAACCAACAAAACCTCGTCGATGTCCAAGGTGTCCAAGCCAGCCTTGGAGACGACCTTTTCAACGAAAGCAGTCATGTCAGACAATGGTTGTCTAGCGGTCAATTCGTATCTCAATCTGTTGATGGTGGTGTGGAAGTCGAAACCTTCAGCCAAAGATTCGATGGAGCAGGTAGAGGTTTGAACGTTGGACAAGGTCTTTTTCACAACCACTGATTCGGCCTTCAATTTGGCAATGGATCTAGTGTTGTTTCTTGGGTTGGCCTTGTACTTCTTTTCGAACTCCTTGGCGAAAAATTCAGCCAAAGCGTCGTCGAGCTTCTCACCTCCCAATCCGTGTTCGTGGGCAGTGGCCAAGATGGTCAAAACTCCTCCTCTGACTGAGATGACGGCAGCATCAGATCTGATACCACCGAAGTCAGCGACGACGTAGATCTTGTCTTGGGACAACTTGTCTTCTTCGTTGGACAAGTGGGCCAACAATGCGGCGGATGGCTCGTTGATCAATTGCAACACTTTCAATCCAGCTTCGTTGGAGATCTTGGTCAATTGTTCTCTTTGGTGAGCAGTGAAATCGGTGGGCACGGTTATGACGGCACCTTCGATGTCCTTACCGATGTAGTCCTGAGCAGCGGCCTTGAGCTGCTTAAAGTGTCTCTTGGTGATTTCATCGACGCTGATGGTGTCTTTGTTTCCGTTGATTGTGAGTTCGTAAGCAATTCCACCATCGCTGCTCTTGACAGCTGGAGCACCAACTTGGTAGGCTTCCTTGGCGTTGACTTCGTCGAACTTCTTTCCGACAAAGTCTCTGAAGTTAATGACGGTGTTTGGGGCGTTTCTGATCAATTGATTTTGGGCTTGGGTACCGTGGTACTCATCGTTTCCGACATACGACAAGGCGGAAGGAATGGAACGGTCACCATCTGGGTTGGCAATCACATCGACTTTTCCATCCTGGGTGGCAACAGCAATGGACGAGGTAGTGTTACCAAAGGTAATACCGATAACAGCAGACATGGAGGTGTTGGGGGCGTAACTAATCTAATGCCTTAATTGAAAAATTTTTTGATGGCATTGCCGTTACGTAAGCAGTCCTCCAGTGGGTGCAAACCTGGGATCGAAGGAGAGCCCACTATCTGGGCAGTCAGAAGTGCAGCGTGGTGGGTGTCACGTGGTCGGTTCTCCACGTTTTCGGAGCTTGACCATCATGAACATGCTTGAAACTTTGTCGAGTGGCTTTCAGTGGCATTAACAGAGTGAGGTCTTTACGAGGTGAGATTCTACATATTTTTGAAATGAATAAGCAAGAAGTTTAGGTCAAAATTTGGGACAACTACTGCTGAGGTGATTTCTACACTATTCAACTTCAGGAGACGAATTACAGCAACCACTGATCGATGACTCTATCACAGCTGGTGATATTCTCAAAACTAGGACTGTATTTTCTGAGCTTTCACTAAGCTTTGGGACACTGTGACAGTATTTTGTTTGGGGTTCTTAGTGAATTAGTTAAAGTAAAACAACCATTTTTTCGCACCAGTTTAACCAGGAGGAAATGCGATGTGGTGTGAAATAGCGCGATTTGCTTAACGTGGTTAGACTTACCATTATGTCTACCTGATTTATAGAAGTACTTCTGCGTTATCCATAGTGCTGAGACTGCAATCAAAAAATACACGACTGAAGTTAACGATTGTATCCACACATGTTCATTAGTCCTGTAATGTTTTATCAAATTTTGGGCCAGAAAAAAAGGTCGTACCCGGATTCGAACCGGGGTTGTTCGGATCAAAACCGAAAGTG